>OY856409.1:995962555-997162555 GCA_963693085.1 Alisma plantago-aquatica
GTTATGGATGTGAGAATAAAGAATGAAAACCGAAGAGGGAAAAAAGCAGTTATTTTTCGGTGAGAGGCGACAGGACTGAGAAGGTAGGAGGTTGCAATTGCGCGGAGGAATTAGTTACTGAATAAGATATTTTCTTAAGGAGTTGAGAGGAAATATGCAAATTCATCCTGTATATGATGTGGTCATTTTTTTGTTGAGTTTGATATGGTGCGAACAAATTCAACGTGGATCTGAATGAGGGAAACGGTAGGAGCTAGAAAAAATATAAAAAATAGAGAAAATCTTTTTTTGGGGTAAAAATAGAGAAAACAATTGAAAAGAGAGTTATAAATACTAAAATGAAATTTATTGGGTTTTGTAGAAAAAGAAAATCAAAAAATTTCCATTAGTTTAAACAATGCATGGTAGTATACATTCAATAAATGTTTTACGATTTAAACTTTCTAATCTATACAAGTTAACGGAACAGTGAATTATAACTTTTTTACCGGAAACATAGCTGATTGGAGAACCGATGACGATTTGGAAGGAAAGAGAGCGTGTGCAATGGAATAGTCTGTTGCAAGTCAAAGAGAATGATCTAGGGAGGCAAGGGAGGATTGGGTGATGAGAACAATTTGTTAGGCAAGGTTGTTTGAGAAAAGAGAAGACGTCATCTATCAGAAAGTATATGAGATAATCGGCGAAATTCAAGTGATAGTTGGGGGGGAGGTCTCAACATGGAGAATGTTTCAAATTTGACGGCAAAGATGAGAAAGTGCCAAAGAGACATTTAATTACAATCAAGGAGAGAGAAAAAATGTGAAGGAAATTTATGGATAAATTGACTATTGGTTCTAATAGGATTATTGGATTGAACGTGCAGATAGTGGGTGGAGAGGAGTGGTAGGGACAGTGGTTTGAGGGTAGAATAAAAATATAATTTTGTAATAAAATGTGTTAAAAAAAAGAGTCAAGAAAAATACAACATTTTGAAAATGGGCACGTGGAGTCGGATGAGGGAAAAGGGCAGGACTCAGGCTTAGCAGGCATGCTTTGCTTTGTTGCCACGCTGTTGTTGCACCTACTGCACGTTGCCACCATCCATGACCATCGGTGAACACTGCACTCGCTTCTGTAAGCCGCTGTGTGGCATTATGGTGGTACAACTTATACAAAAATGTATATATTGAACCAACGTCAGAATTAATTATGAAAAGTAAACAACAAACAAGATATATGTTTCAGGTCACCTTCTTCCTCAAGAAGGGGCATCATTTACTGCATTACAGGAATAGATACCCCAGTCTCCAGCTAATGCAGTGCGTTCTTCAAGCATAATCTTGCCGTAACTCGCATATGTGACTTCCTGACCAATCATTTCAGTTACAAATTGCTGCTGGAAAACAAACAACAGATAGTAAAATATTATGATTAAAAGTTGTAATTATGCAGACATTTACATGTTAAAGTACCTTGTGTCAACTTCAATTCAATAGGCTTGGTCGACAAATGAATGTTTCCACGAGCATCAGTGTTACATGGTCAAACCAAGGTTGTGTCAATCACTTGGCTTCTCTATTAAGAAAAGTTTTGTTAAAGGAACCAGTTCCATCTTGTCGTCTTTTTTTTAATGATTCAGTCACCTGCTGATTTGGTTGTAGATGCTTTTTTTTAGTTGATTGTTGTAGGACTGATGAAGAAAAGGCCTGAGATAAAAAAAAAAGGCATGAGACGGAGCGATAGCATGCAAATCCCCACGATCTATGCCTGCCTTAAATAGGGCACTGCCATGACAATAAAGACTTCTTGTTGTGCACTGAAGTTTCAAATGGATAATATAACTGTAGTGATCATATCCCTCTCACCGGTAGTCCTAAACTCCTACGATAAAGAATCACGCGCACATCAACACTACCTTCTATCAATTGCCACCATCTGGCATCACACCCCCGTTGATACTCAGCGGAGCCATCTCGTCATTGGTGAAGCTAGCACGCCATATCAGAAATCACAATCACCATTACAGTGAAAGTAACCCAAAAACCTGTTGTAGAAAAGTAGACTGTCATGACCATGTAATTATCTGCACGAACTAAATCGAGTGGACAACCATAGATGTTAGTACTAGACTGTTCAAAGAGGAGCTGAATATGATGTCAGAGAATTTTGGACAATGTGAAATGAAATGCATGTAGTATAAGACCTCGACGTGGGCATGGAGCTCCTGATGAGGGACATTTTGTAGATCTAATCAGCTGTATATGTGACAGTTACTAATTTTGAGGCCAATGTCTGCTACTAATGGCTTTATGAAGATCTTGGAGGCATTCACTTTCTGCAAACACCATCAAAACTAAGTTAGTGCTTTTATGAGAAGCTTCTGTTGGGACTTGCCGACCATTCACAACCATAAATGATATCTTTCTGTTTCTCATGCTGAAAGATTCCAATAAGTTAAGCTAACCCATAGTTTCATTGAGCATAACGTACAAAAAGCCATCTTACAACTCGTCACCATTACCCTCATGGTGCCAATTTTGCTCCGTCTCCAGACTCTCTGCATATAATTTTTACCAAGCAACATCTTCTGAGAATGTATATAATTAACAAGGAATTTAAGAAGAGTCATGCATGCAAAAATATAAAACAATGCAAACATAGTTTATCAATCCTTATAGGCTGATGTACACATGAGCTATTTTCTCGATTGCTGGGCAGAAATTGACGTTTGGCAACTCTTGGATTTTAACATGATAGCAATGATGTTGGCATTGATTATACATTGTACTTGGAGGCAATATCTTTCCCGGGAGTCCTTGTTGCTATGTTTGTCCATAACTAAAGGATCAAATCTTCCTCCATAGATTTCTGGTGTTCTATAATAGAGGTATTTGAAGGCAATGACCAGTCAGATCTGCAATCAGATAGGTATGAATATAAATATTTGTTCTTTAGTTCCTCTTGCCATAGGTTGAAAGCGATGCCTGGACGTTGGTACAAGATGAAGAAGGATAGCTTCCATGGTTGACAGCGAGAGATGAAAAGGGAGTGGAAGCGTGATGAACATGCACTGTTGGAGGCAGGATCTATTTATCAAGATAGATATTAAATTAGGGCCCTTTTGTTGGAGGGATCAGATAACACCCGAGTAGGCGTTCTATAGATGCTTCTCTTTTCCTCTTGCGGCGGGTTGAAGGAGAGACATGGACGTTGGTATAAGATGGAGGGTAGTTTCCAAGAACAGTGAGGAGTGGGGATTAGAAGCGAGTAGATGCGAGACACGATGGACGTTCTGTTAGAAACAAATAGTGGGGATAGTGGGACTAAGTTACTCGTGAGGATACATGTTGTTGGATTTGGGAAAAAGAAGAAAAATATGAGAAATTGGAGAGAAGGGAGAGGGTTAAGGAGATCGCAGGATTTTGAATTCCTACCTTCTGATTGGATAGCGTTTTTTGAAGTGGCATGACTGTTAATCTTAAGAAAAACTCCCTCTTTTTATGGTAGTATAGATATATATATATTAATTTTTGAATGTATTGAAGGCTGAATTAAACTCATTGAGTAAATATTGTTTTTATTGAGAGTCTATAAATGTTTGTTCTTTAGTTCCTCTTGCCATAGGTTGAAAGCGATGCATGGACGTTGGTACAAGATGAAGAAGGATAGCTTCCATGGTTGACAGCGAGAGATGAAAAGGGAGTGGAAGCGTGATGAACATGCACTGTTGGAGGCGGGATCTATTTATCAAGATAGATATTAAATCAGGGCCCTTTTGCTGGAGGGATCAGATAACACCCGAGTGGGCGTTCTATAGATGCTTCTCTTTTCCTCTTGCAGCGGGTTGAAGGAGAGACATGGACGTTGGTATAAGATGGAGGGTAGTTTCCAAGAACAGTGAGGAGTGGGGATTAGAAGCGAGTAGAAGTGAGACGCGGTGGACGTTCTGTTTGAAACAAATAGTGGGGATAGTGGGACTCAGTTACTCGTGAGGATACATGCTGTTGGATTTGGTAAAAAAGAAGAAACATATGAGAAAATTTGAGAGAAGAGAGAGGGTTAAGGAGATCGCAGGATTTTGAATTCCTGCCTTCTGATTGGATAGCATTTTTTGAAGTGGCATGACTGTTAATCTTAAGAAAAACTCCCCTTTTATGGTAGTATAGATATATATCTCTAAATTAAACCAAGGAATAAGGTGACCGATACCGACGCCATTTCGACAGCTTGGAAATAGGTATTTACTGGTATACCGACGGAAATAGGTATTTACTGCCGACAGATGCAATCCTGGCCGTATCGACGCCAAAATGAACGAATTAATTCATGAAATTTTACAGGTGTAATCTCCACACCTAAATGCATCATTTTATGCAATAAAATTCTATATTGGATGGGGGGTAGGGGGGTCCATCATGTGGGAGGTAAGGAACTTGTCCTGTTTTGTTGGGATTTAGATGAAGGATTTCGATGACAAAACATAAGAATTCAGATATGAAATTTTACAGGTTAATCTCCACACCTAAATGCATCGTTTTATACAATAAAATTCTATATTGGATGTGGGGTAGGAGGGACCATCATGTGGGAGGTAAGGAACCTGTCCTGTTTCGTTGGGATTTCGATGAAGGATTTCGATGACAAAATGTAGGAATTCAGATATGAAATTTTACTAGTACAATCCACAAACTTAAATATATACACAATTATGCAACAATATACAATTTACAACATATCAATAACATATTTACTTACCAACTCACATCAGTTGTATGTTGAGTGGCGCGCAGGTTGTCCATACTGTAATGAGTTGATACTATTGAGATATTCCGCCCATGACACGTGCATCCTATAAAGTTGGTTATATGTAGTCACATGCTCCTCATAGACAGTATCGTTGACAAATTGCATCATCCCAATCTTTGGAAAATGTTGTTCTAAATCTCTGAGATATTGTGCCTTTCTTAGAGATGTAGGTCAAGGAGCTCGAGTGAGTGGACGTTCACTTCCTTGAGGAATATGTTGAATAGCTACATGCACAGGCATAGGAAATATTGGGACTGGAGAAACAGGAAGAACTGAATGAGCACCACTCCATGTTTGCCCACCATCCTCAGAAAATGCAAGGGAGTTGTACTGATAACTTCCATGTGGGCCTGAGACATTTGTTGTATAGGTATATCCAACATGATGTTCTACCTCTGGTTGTGGCGGTGGTGGTGGTGGATGATTTTGATATCCAGAATACCCGTATTGAGAGTGAGATGGGTATGGTTGCCCAAATAGCATATCGGCAAATCCCAATGTTGAATCATGTTGAGATTGAGAATCAGAACCTGAAATACTCATGTTGCTAAGTGAATAAGCAATATCAGAATAATGATCATTGTTGTAACCGTAGGAGCTTGTAGCCTGAGGTGGTGCAGCACCAATGTAGTCTTTGCTGGTTCGAGTTTTCCTCCTTTGAAAAGTTTTTTCACGCATGGGATATTCTTATTCTGCTGGAGGAGGAGGTGCAGCTGTCGTAACATAAGGACGATCATCATACTGAGGATCAACAGCAGGAGGATATTCAAGAGAGCGCTCACTGTCGCCGCCATCATTGCCACCATCATTATCAGATTTTGATTTTGAACGAGATGTACTTTTTGAAGAATGAGACTCTGTGCTACCCAATGCTTCTTCTACTACTCTATTGATCTCCATATAACATTTTCATGCTCATGCTCAGGCTCAAGTCTTTCAGGTGGAGTTTGGTCAACATTAGTATCAGAATATCCTTCAAAGTGCTCTTCTATGTATGGATCCAGACGGCCATCTAGATTATCAAGAATGGGACGACCTATCTCATTCATACATTCCTCTAAAGGATCTTCTGAATCATCAGCTTCTTCTATGCCTCTATGCCTGGATGGGTTGATTGTGTATGCTGCGGTGTCAATGGGATTGTGGACGACATCAAAATCCACTTCTTTGTAGTTGGCATCTCATATTGCTCTAGCCCTCAACCGCATGTTGTAGTGAACATATACCAAATCTCTTAGCCTGTCTGCCCCCAACCTGTTCCTTCTCTTTGAGTGAATTAAATTGAAAGTGCTCCAATTTCTTTTACAACCTCCTGCAGATGTTGTTTGAGAAAGAATACGAACAACCATTTTTATTAGATGGGGGGCACCCGTTCCATTCCATACCCACCACTCACAAGGATCACCCTGATCACGGTCGGCAACTGCATTTGGATGACCAAAACAACCGAGGCATTCACGAAACTGTCGCAACTGCAAAAATATTTAAGAACAAGCTTCAGTAGAGGTAAAGAATTTGTTATGTAATATATTTAGTTATATACCTCATCCATCACTATGGTGCGCTCTTCAGTAGAGGTAAAGAATTTGTTAGTTATATCTCTCACAACAGACATTAGAGTCGCATCTAAGCCCAGTTTTCACGAGTATTGGAACCTCGGGTTCAGATAGTAAGCTGTCACCAATTTCAAATAAGGAAATAAGATTTAGATTTAGTTAACTTATAGCAAGTTATAGAGTTAGAAACTTAGAACATAAATCTGAATTTAGAAGAAATAAATTATATACCTACTTTATGCAGTGGATGCAAAAGCATATCTGTCCAACGCTTGTCTACAATTGACAAGTATTGTGAATGGGACCTAGGAGCTGCTTGTTTAATACCTTCCACCATTACTTGCATTGTATCATACAAGTAAGGCATTGTTGCGGCTTTGTCACCATCTACCAGCCTCAACACTTTGACAACAAGTTCCATTATCCGCAGCACCTTTGTAACCTTATCCCAGAAAGCCCGACTGGCAATTAGTTCTTCAATCCTTCTGCCAACCGGGGTGTTGTGCTCCTTGATGGAGGTCCACTCCACACCATTGAAAAGCCTCCTAAGTCCATCTTTTTTGGACTTTAATGAGTTCAAGGCCAAGTAATTCGTTGCAAATCTAGTCACCCCTGGTCTAACTAGATCACCTCCACAGTACTCAGATCGCCTCATATCATTTAACAAGAAGGAATGGTTGTAGATGAAACATGTGATCAACCTACCATCAATTGTCACACTTTTGATGTAATCAATTGAGCCCATGTCCTTGAGGATCAGATCTATGCAATGGGCAACACATGGTGTCCAGTAGACCGGATATTTCTTCATTGTACTTTCACCGGCCTTCTTGAAGTTAGAGCCATTGTCAGTCAGTATTTGCACTACGTTCCCAACCCCTACTTGCTTGATGTATTTCTTCATTAAATTCTTGATGTAACTGTAATTCCTAACTGCACCAGAAGCATCAACAGAGTCTCGAAAAATAGTAGATCCACAACAATGTACAAGAAAGTTAATAATTTGCTTTCTATTTCCAGATGTCCACCCATCACACATGAGTGTGACGCCATACTCATACCACAATTGTTTCTGGCTTTCAATCCATACCTGTAGATCTTTCTTCTCTTTGGGAAGATACTTGTTCATCAACTCATATGCAATGGGGGCTTTGATACCCCTACCCGACTCCCCTATGACATCCACCATGTGTTGTAGATATGGTTCGATTGCAACATGTGCGGGTATACCATGAGCAAAGAAGAACTTACCCACAACCTTGCCCACCTTCTCTTTCGCACCAGTAAACATTGCTTTTAGGGTTTTTTTGCCTAGCATCAGGCTTCCTAACCCCTGGTTCATCAAAATGCTTCAATCTTACACTAGCAGAACGGAAGAATGTATCAACGGTGCCTTTCTTTCTTTTATATTGAGCATCCTGATTGTCATCATCATCATCTAAGTCAACAACCGGAACACGTGTAACCCCACTGCCTCCACCTGTACCAGATGGTCCATATCTCCTCGTAAGCCGAGCTGCCTCCTCCCTATCCCACTCACTTTTGCGGGAGTCTCTGAGAGCACGCCTATACATATGACGTGTATAAGCAGTATCACACCCTGGAGGGTATGCAATATCATCATCTGATTCAGCAGAAGAACCTATGGCCCTAACATCAAAGAGTGTATCTGTGTAAGCCTTTTCAACCTACTTCAACTTTTGTTGTTTTTGCCTCTTTGCACCCATCAGTTTCTTGAAGTCATCCCTAACACTTGGAGGGCACTTCTGGCACATTGCCACATTCTTGTCACCACCAGTAATGTGACGCTTGAATCTAGTAATTCGTCCACCACCAAGTGTTTTCTTACAGTAGTTGCAGACAATCTTTGCCCTATTCCCAGACCCAGGTACAGGCTTGCAATGACTCCATGCCAAATCCACATCCTTTGATGCATGACCAACCGCACCCTCAGCGTCACTTGAAGATGAAGAAGACATCTTCTCAAAACTCAAATGTCAACACTGAAAAAGACAAAGATAAACAAGCAAAGAAAATTATATTAGTAACTTAGCATTTAATAAAAAAGTACTAGTAAGAAATGTACATTGTCGTATTAACTATTAAGTCTATTCTCTATTCACAATACTAATATCAAATAAAAATAAGCCATTAAGTGAACAAAATCGGTTTCTTTTATGTAATGTAGAATCAAAATCGATATTTTATAATGTATGATGCTTGTAATTATAAAATCAAACACAAGATTTTTTTAAGATTTTTCTTTTGAAGATAATTATTTTTTAAATATAAATAAAAAGTCTGAAATTATTTTCAAAATTATAAAACATGATATTTACTAATTAAAAAGACAAGTGATATGCTTTCCACATGCTAGTTTCATCTTCTACAACATTAACACACAATTCTAAAGAAAGAAAATAAAAAAACGTTTTTTTTTATTTTCAGCATTTTTATAAATAAAAAATACGAATTATTAAGATATTTTTGGTATATTTTTGTTTATATATGTTAATGTTAATCTTTGATAGAACTTCTTCTACTAAACCTAAATTAAATACCTATTATTAATGGTACTAATTGTATTATTACTATTAATTAATGAAATAACATGTTAATGTTAATTATTAGTGAGGTAATTAGTAATAAATCAGTAGATCTAAATAATATAATCATAGATCTAGTGATAAATAACATCAATCATAAGTATTTTGGAGTAGATCTAGGATTTTAGGGGTATTTGGTGAATTTTTTAGGTGAGAATAGAATTATAAGAAGAGAAGAGAGAGGGGAGAGGTTGGAAATGATGGGAAATGCAAGAAATTAAGTAAACATACCTTAATTGGGGCTGATTTGAGCTCTAATCTCGAAAATCGCCCAAACTCCCCAAGGTTCTCCTCTTCAAACAGCAGTAGCAGACTCTGTCTCGCAAAAATCGGTGTATCGGGCGGTATGCCGCCCGTGCCGCCCTGTACCGATGTGTAAGTGGTGCATTTTGCATCGGTACCCTCAATATTTGGCGGTATACCCACCGATATGCCGATATATGCGATCCTAACGGCAGATTTGCACGTATATGTACCGGTACCCGTCGGTATCGGTGTTTCGAGCGGTATACCGTCGATACCGACGAAATCTCATCCCTTGAATTAATCTCATTGAGTAAATATTGTTTTTATTGAGAGTCTAGGGTGGTCATTGACATGTATATGATTGTGAGAGGGACATGGTTATGTTGTGCCTGGTAGTATCGCCTAAAACCTCATTAGAGTCTTTTAGGTAGCCTTAGGAGACTGATGAAATCTTGCTAGAAACATAGCTGGTTCAAGCACGACACGAGGAGTTGACTCACTGCTTGGGCCAACTGTCTTGGCTTGTATGAACCATTTCTAGCTACATGGGCAGCCTGTAGCTGGGATTCCTTAGGTCATTAGATTTTTTTAATTTATTGTAGTTTTTAAATAAGTGATAGTTATGAAACTCCTTATTGGGTTTGTATACATTTTCAAGGATGATTCTTCTCTTACTTCATAACTTTTCTTGATTCCTTATGGTGACCCGTACACAATTCTTATCTTGAGCAGTTTTGTTGGTTTGCAATGATCTTTCTTAATAATGCTTAGATGTCATGTGTTCTTTCATTAGCCAATTTAGCTATGTTTAGTTGTTTTTCCTTAAGCAACTTGTCTCAGGTGACATGGCATGTCATTGATCGGACACGCTGTGTCCCTTGTTCTGAAGGAAGATTGGATGATGGCATGACCTGCTTAAGATATGACACTATGTTTGACTGAAAAACATCTAAATTCATCGTTTGAAGCCTCCAAGTCAAATAGGACCAGGCAAGCAACACGATGAATACATAAGCGGGCGAGTAGTTCAACCGCTCATTCCACTAAGTAAATCATTGGTTTAGGCCAAAATTAGGGGTTGGATCCACTTGGACCGCCAAGCTTTGTATTGGATGCTCAATCGGTTGGTCTGCCAGGTTTTGGTTGTGTTTGGAAACCATGACTATAAGATATATGAAAACTCGAGAAAATCGTCTTAACTATTTGAACTCGGTGGACAGTCAAGCTTCCCAATTGGCGGTTCAACTAGTTCAACCGCCAAGTTGTGTTTGGAAACCATGACTATAAGATATACGAAACCAGAGAAAATAATCTTTACTACGAAAATGAAAACACCATGATGGATTAAAATTTATGGTTAATGTCATACTTTCCAAAACACACGACTTGGGGTCAAGGCTTTTCAAGCAAATACGCACTGGCCTACGTTAATCTCAATTTGTTGGTATCAATCTTTTTCATTGGCCACAATGCTTACAAATGGGCATTAATGTTCTTGATTATCAATTTTTAACTAGTGATACTCATGGAACATGACTTCGACTTCAAGTTGACTTCGACTGGTGTGGAAGTGGAAGTTTGTGGAAACATCGAGGATTTTTACAACCAAACTTTGACGCATTTTGACAAAAACTAGGCTCAAAATAGTAATTTCATGATGAAAATTGATATATTTTCATCAAATATATGTTAATATATAGCCATCCACACATGTTTACATATAAAGAAAAACAGTCACATGCAAATGTAAAAGATGTTGTCTTAGTGTCGACTTCGACATGCAAGGAAGTGGAAGTTTGTGGAACATGTAAGAAAACTTTAAGGAAGTTCTGGACTAACACTTTGACGCAAAATAAGCTAAAAGATAATGAGATTGTGAGAGAATTTGGCATAAAGCATCAAATTTTTAGTAAACAAATACTCCTATAATCTTCAATATGAAATGTTTAGAACTTAGATTTGTTCTATATATGTGTTCTGTATCTACAGAAATCCCATTCGGATCGCATTCTAGAATTAAAAAACATGAGCTTATCTTCAAATACATCAGTTTGTCAATAGGGGAAAAAGTAACAGAGGCGAAATTTTATTAGGTGTACACCAAATTTTGTAGAACTTATGGACATCTAGTAGAGAAATAAACTTATCATTACTCTCTAGTTAGAAACCAAGGAAATAGTCATCTCAATGTGAAGAATGGTTTCCTACAAGTTCTTTATGCCTTCTCTATGTGTGCAACAATAATAACTACAAAGATCATCGAGAAGATGGGAGGCTTTGAGCTAGCTAAGTCAATTTTATCACCAAGTAGGCCGAATTCATTGACACATGTCAACAAGTAGGCAAAATTGATGTCGAGGAAGTTTACTAGGTTTCAACATCGACAGGCGTAGACACATGTAATATCGAGGATATATTGCCAGATGTCGAGGATGTTTAGTACCATGGTGATACTTGTCAATATTTGGTGCATAAATGAATATTAGGTGTTAACACACTTAATTGATTAGGTATATACACGCTTAAATGTCTACTTTTTGATATGCCTTCATTTGTACCTCAACTTTGTCTTCAGTATTGATGATTTTTCATCTCTGTTTGCACCTCAAGTTTGTCTTTTGTATTGATGACTTTTCATCTTCATTTGCATATTAGGCATTTGTTTGTCGTGTACAAGATCACAATAGTTATGTTAGCAAGTCGTGCATAATATAGGAAACCCAAGTATCGACATTTGCAACTAGTATATGTTATGTGTATATACGCCTTGTTCGGGTGACAGATGAAATATTTTTTTGACAGGAAATCGTTGGATGGATTATGTTATCTTGGTAGGCTATTTATTGGAATAGGATAGATTTAAATTATGTTGGAACTGCTCTTGCACCTTATGTGAACCCTAGATGTGAAAGTGGGCATTAATAGTACATATATACTTCAATATTGTTTTAAATAGTTTTAAGGTTCATTATTGGATAACAAAAACTTATGTATATAGTTACGTATATAATTTATTTTACAACGATCGCTATGTATATAACCATTAATGTTTTATAAGGGTATAGCTACCTGTAATAACTATTCAATATAAGTTTAAAGCTTAAAATAGAAGGCAGATATACATCCACAAGACTTGGATGCCTTGTCCCCTTACTATAGTACTCCAAGCCGTTCTTTGGACACAAAGCTATTCTTAATTTGATCATTTCCCTCTTTAGAAGATCATTCCTCTAGAAGCAAGGTGTTCGAGTGCTAGGTGCGACAAGTGGAACTTGAATTATGTGGGTTATAGGAGGTTATCAAATTGACAAATGAAAAAGCAAAATAGGAGTTTTATGTTATTCTTCACTTCTTCATTGTGCTCGTCATATTCTTCACCGTTAATAAAGTAACAACCACCCAAAATAACAACTTTTCATCAATTATCAATTAAAGATTTTATTATCACCGCCCATAATCAGTCTTTGTTTCAATAAAGCCATTATAATTCAATTTTGTATGGTGGAAGAAACTTTACCATGGAAGATTCCAAGAGGATTAAGTATTGTTTCTTAAATGGGTAGTTGATAAGACATGGCCTTGGCATTGTAATCTAAATATTTTACTTGGACGTATCATAATGAATAAAAGTGCTTACCTGACACATTTTCCCATGATCATTCATAATGAAGAAGAAAACTCATGCTTGTCTGTTTGGCATGAAGAAGTTCACAATAGTTATATTAGAGCTTGTCATGATTATCATAGGAATCTTAAGTTGTTTCAATTGTTTTGTTATTGCATTTGCATGTTTATTTGTAGCATTATAGTTCAAATTTTGCATTTAGCGTAAGCTTTGGTTGATTATAAGTGTTTAGATGTAGCCAACTCCGGGTTTGACCAAAAACTAGGTCGTTGGTTTGCACCAAGCTAATCCAAGGTTACAAAAAACTACTTGTAGTTTCTGAATAGATCCACAAATAGAACTTTGAACATTGCTTTGAAGCTGCCACACATATAGTAGAGAAGACATCATAACCTTATATGGTCATATCCCTCACTGTCATCTTTTATGTGTTCATATAATTAACAATCCTAAATGTGGAAGAAAAGGCATTGCAGCCTGGAGAGCCAGAAAATAACTAAAGGACCACGATAAAATGGAATGATATGCAAGAAAAACAATGAAACAAGGGACAATGAAGGGCATGACTTAGTCATATGCTACAACATTTTGCTAAGGTGACATCTAATACATATTTGGTGAATGGCATATGCATGGTAAACTTGTTTAGTATACTTGCAATTGAGAGGAACTTTGAACAAATGTTGTCTTTCAGGAGAAACAAAGTAAACTAGAGGTTTAACGAAGTATTTACTAGTAGAGTAGCTCAAAAAGTTGGAACTTCAATTTCAAGGACTGAGTTTGCTATTCTAATATGGTGGTTTGAAGCTCCCAGAAGGATGTCTATGAAGGTCTCTGTAGTTGGATTCAAATTTTTATCACCTATGAACTGAGGCATTTGCTTGTCTCTATTCGTGGCCTCCTGTCTGCTAGAGTGATTTCATGACCAGGGAAATTGAGAGGATTGTTTAATAGTTCGAAAGCTACAACAACATCAAAGGCACGCTCGCTTTATTCAACTCAAGATGGCATGGTGGACAAGTGAAAAAGGTTTGACAAAACAAGTTCAATTGGGTTGCCATGTAGATGTGAACCAAGAGACTTTGGGATGATCATCTAACCCCATTATTTCCGTATCACCATCTGCACAAAAGTCATCATATAAATGGTGATCTAACTCCACACTGATATATGACTGGCATGATTTAATCACACCTTTCTAGCTAGACAATGTCATCAAATGTCCTAATTTATGGGTTCTTATAAGGTTTGACTCCACCAATCAAAATTCATGCCCTCAGAATGCCTGTTGCTACTACATATCTTGGACATCAACAAGAAGCTCTAAATGGCAAATATATGCTTCTCCCCTTTACCATCTAATTGATAATAAGATATGAATCTAGCATAGCACACATGGAGTTAATCTGACAAAGTCCTTATGAGGACTGGCACTAAACCAAAATGGGCATATAAATGCCATTATCCTCTGGGATCTGACCAACATAGGGGATGTCGAAAAGACTAGATGCATGATGTTTAATATAGGTGTAACACCCATATTTTTGTAACACATGAGCGGAAGCTATATTTTTTTTGATCTGGGAGTGTCACAAACATGATGATTGTTGCAATTAAAGCAAATGAAACACTTTGCATAACTGAAAAACTGATTTATACATAGTTTGACAAAGAAAAAAAATCATCTAATCTACCATGATAACAAGACTATACATAATAAAAGATTTCTAAACTCAGGATTGTCGCGATAGATGGCACCCCTCTAGGCAAGCTTGAAAATCTCCTAGACCTTTACTTGTTCCTTTGATCTGTAGCTGCTCCAAATCCTACGGACATCGCGTCCCCAGCCATGCATTGGGAAAAATAGTCGTTAGAGTAAGTGACATGAGTATTCTAAAATATACATTGCTAAAGAACTAGAATATTACAAAAGATTCTTGAACATCATAAATATGAAACAAACATTAAATTCTGATTAAATCTAGAAACATATTATTTTTCATTTCTTAAACTCTTATTTTCTACTCTATCTTTTCTGGAGACCTATACTCTAGGTCTCAAGGCCTACACCAAAGTGTCTGGATCATAAATATCTTATCTGAATTCCTCTCATCACACTCGTGGATGAGATTAAATACATGCTCTAATCTTAAGTATCTTTTACTTATGATTTTTATCTATTTGTGGCCACCATTATATAATAAGTCCTCCTCTATTGACACCGAAGTGTCCTCTATGGTGCAGCGCACCCTCTGTTGGCACAACGTGCCCTCTGTTGACACCGAAGTGTCCTCTATGGTGCAATACACCCTCTGTTGGCACAACGTGCCCTCTGTTGACACTGAAGTGTCCTCTATGGTGCAGCGCACCCTCTGTTGGCATAAATGACCTCTGTGACACCCGCAGTGTCTGGCGCAGTGCACCCTCTGAATCGTCCCGAGACTCTCTGAATGAGGACTTATTATATAATGTATTATGTGAAGGTTTTGAATTAATTATCTTAAGTCTATCTTTACTAAACTCTGAATTTGAACTTATCTGAAACTGAGTACTAAACATGTACTTAGTTTTGCTGAAATTTGAATCTGAATCTGAATCTGAATCTTTGCTCTTTCAAATTTGAGCTAAATCTATTATGGAATTTGGATATGTATTTCAAATTACAACATAATTGAGATTGGGTCTATAACCCATATCATGTATCTTTATTCAAAATCTGGCTACTCACACAGTGAGTAGTCTAAGTCTGAATCTAAATCTCTTATTCTTAAGTGCTAAACTGAATTCATTGCTGGAGTTGAACATTTATCTCATTATTTGGGTAAACTTTATTCTAAAACTCTTATTTGGTAAGATTACTTCATTATACCAATTATATCATAAATGAGCCTAATGTCTTATGAGAAAGGACATCATCTGGGTAAACTTTATTTTAAAACTCTTATTTGGTAAGATTACTTCATTATACCAATTATATCATAAATGAGTCTAATGTCTTAAGTCAAGCTTATGAAAGTATCATAAGTACAACATATCTAAAAATACCAATTTTGACAAGATGGTTCAATCCTTCTTATAAAATATGATGTTACCCTAAAACTTTGCATATGAACTTACATATTAAACCTTAAATATCAAAATAGAAATCTTATAAAATATTGTATTGCCACCTAATCATAACTTAATGTGTCATTATCTTATAATGCCATCATGAACTCATTTTTACAATACATTGCGATCCCAAAAGTACCTTTATTTCTAAAAGTAGATGATGTCTTAATATTCTGAAATTCATATTCTTATATTGTAATTAAATTCTAGATATTATTCATTCTAAGGAATCTAGTGGTTATATATATACATATGTATGAAATCTTAATGGCATGTTTCTATTTGAAATCGTAATATATAGTTATGCCTATAAATATGAGAAATCCTGACAACATATGTGTACTTAAATGCTCAATACAAAGCTATCCCAAATCACCAACTAAGTATGACTAAATTACTTGCATATCTTAAAATCTTATTCATTAGTTTCAAACATTTCTAAGAAATCTTGTAGGAACATGATTCTTTAATTTTCTCATTGACTTGGTCCATGGGTCACAACTATTTTGAGCAACATGTCTCTATTTGAGATTTTGGGTATCTGAACTTACATAATGATAGAGATATGAGAATATTCTTGTTTGCGTTAAAATCTTAGAACATTGAATCATATAAATATGAAAGTCTTATCAGGATACATGTAGACATACTGAACTTAAAATACAAATACTCATGGGCATGAACCACTTACCTTTATATTGAAGATGTTCTTTATGTAGCCTTGTTTCCTTGATTCACAACATATATACCTAGTCATCAACAAAATTGTATGAGTCCATGTGTAATCTCCTCTCTTCATTTCTAAATCTCAAACCCCATCATCCTAATCTCCTAGACTGAATTAAGAATCATATTTAACTCGGACTAACTCTGATTTAAAGCATGTTTCATGTTTAAACATTGAATTAAACTTGATTCACACATTATATGGCATACACATACTCATATATTCATTATACCAAAAATAGCATATACACTAATATATAAGTATATACCTCATATACCAAGAGTAAACTCCATACATACTCACATATACTACTCATACTGACTCATTTATAAAATCAGATGAAAATATAATTATAATAATTTTCCATACTAAATAGGCACATAAAATACATGTTGCCTCACAAATACTCATGAATCATCTTACATAATGATCACTTAGGCCAAAAACTAAATATGAATCCAATTATATATGAAACTCCATCAAAACTTTCAGAAAAGTAATCATACAAAGTAGTAAGATCATGTATTAAAATATCAAGTCATTTCATAATCAGATCATGTGTGAAATACCCAAAATACCGTTATTAGGGTTTAAATCAAAAACCTTAATAAAACTTTATATAATAAAGATCAAGCTTTGAAATCATGTTAAGTATATTAAGATATACATTCAGTAAAATTTTCATGAATTTCTAAAGTCGTTTGCTATTTTTAATTGACCAAACATCAAAATCATATAGTTTTGAACACACTATATTTAATAAATATCAGATATCAAAATCATAATCTAGAAGTATTTTTTTGTGATTGTAATCATCATGACCTTTCTATAGGTATCTTGTTTGCTAAAAACTGAGCTCTATATCTCAAGATATGAATTTTAGAATAATACCTATTTCAAAGAAATATGGAGCGTCGCTTTTGGATTTGACCACTGTGATTTGATCACACGCCCAACAACTCCAGGGCTTGGGGCTCGCAGATCTTTAATTGGATCCGGCTGCTTCACAATCCAAGAACCTGGACACCTCTCCTTTCTCCTGCAGGTCGCGAGCCAAGAACACAGGGATCGGGATCCCATGTTGCGCTGCAGAGACAGGGCATCGGCCTCGTGGGTGCTCTCTAGCGGCCAAGGTCTCAGATTCGGCGGTGTAGAGGACCTATTAACAGGAAAAGACAATTTCCCAACCTCTCTTGCACTATCCTGCAACGCACTCCTCCTGTCCTTCATCCTCCTCGCCCCATGTTCCTTCCCTGTTCACGCCGCCTCCCACAGATAGGTTCCGACCTCGACCCTGAGGGTGTTGCAACGCACAATGAGGTTGGATACCACTCTGTCCAGCTTCCTTGCCTAGGGTGGCGGTGTCTCTGGACGCGGCTAGGTCAGGGTTGAAGAGGCATGTCCTGTAGTCCTTGATGTCGTAGCCTCTTATTCCTTGCATCTTCTTGTTCTTCGTTCTTCCTCTCTTTCTCTTGGTCAAAACGAGACCAAACCCTAGCTTTAGACTCATCTAGCCGCCAACCTTTAGAAACTGAGGCTTTTATGGCCCTTCCATCCTTAGATTTTCCTTGGGAGGTTTCCCATCTTCAGAACAGTCCTGCTCAAACATGGCACCAATTCTCTGGTCCGCGAACTGGAGTCTCGGCCCCTCACCTCTTTCTTTTATTATTATTATTTTGTTTAGCTAAAAGTCCAAATTATATAAATAATTATATAGAGCACCTCATAACTCTATTTGATCCCAATTTTTGGGAAGAACTTTCTATTGTCATCTTCTTTACATAAAAAAGATATCAATTCAAAAATATAACTGTATGGACACTTCAAACTTGTCTTATAAATAAATATTGGATAATTACTTATTTAATTATCTTGGCCATTAATTACATCATAATTATCTGAAATTTCTCTGATTATCTTATCTTATAATTATACATCTGCTTAAATATTTTGAGCATTTTTTTATGAGCACTAAATGCCCTATTTCTAATTTGTACTACAAGGACCTATTTGCAAGAACCTAATTGGTCCAAATGGGCTAGAATTGGGCTCTAGGCCACATGGCCCATTCATTGGTCTTTCAAAGGGTCAAAAGAGCTTAATCTTATCCTAAATCATGAAACTAAAGCTTGAATTAATATGATTTCTCAATTTGATCTCTTGCATGACACGTGTGATCAATATTGTTTTAGTTACCTAACATGATGTTCTAAGCTGGGTCTAGGGCTCAAACCGATAAGTGAATTCATCAAATTATACATTCATCACATTTGTTATTTACAGGAATAATTCATTCATAATCATCTACTCCGGACTACAATCGTACACATTTAAGCCATTATGTCGGTATTGGTTGACCAAATGACTTGTATTACAAATTTTGTAAACTTAATTACATACCTAACCATGTTAGGTTCATTAGGTCCCTTGGCATACACTTACTAGAAAACCCCACATTAAAGGCTTACATTAGCTATGAAATTGAGGATGTTACAATAAGACCATTTTCTGAATAGAATAGTCAGATATTGCCACAACTTTTGAACTATCTACATCTTTCACTGAATTATCTTTGAAAGACTCACCATGTTGGAGGATTTCATCTAGGGAAGAGAAGCATGCTTGTTAAGACTTTTAGTCGGTGCATGATGGACTTATCTCATATAGTACAAAATTACAAAGGGCAGATGCTCAAATGCAGAAGGACTAACTAGTATGTTGAGATTCTTATTGGGCTTAGGCCCACATATGTTTTTTTCACTTATCTTTATAAACTTAATTGAATCCATTTACACTTAAGTATCCATTTAATCCTTCTCTCTAATCCTCCTATACACATAGCCTCCTTTGAAAATGTTTTAGTTAACATGCAATCTCTTTCATCATTCCTCATGGTATCATAACGAGATTGATCTCCCTTTCCAATACCCCCTAATCCCTTCTCCCTAGTCGCCGCTGCCCCTCCTCGCCGCCCCTCCTCCCTTTTGCAGTCTCCACCCATACTCTCCGTACTATTCACGTCGGAGATACTGTTATTCATGCCAGAAGTGTTCATCTCTCTCTCATTCCCTTGAGAGGCATGTCATCAATTTTTTTTCCGATTGGAACTCATTAGAAATCTATCACATTGTTGATTTGATATATAATAATGTTTGTGACCCATTTTAGGGTGGTGCTTAACGAGTATATGACTGCGACACCGACGATGAATATGATGTGCTCGATAGTGCCACCCAAAAACTCATTAGAGTCTTTAGGTACCCCTAGGAGACTAATGGAATCTTACTAGGAGCATGATTGGTTCCAATACAATATGAGGAGGGTGTCTCACTACTTTGGGCCAAGTGGCTCAAACTACATGGATCATTACTCACTAGATGGATGCATGCAGTAGATTTGAGGATTCCTAAGGTCGTTAGAGTATTTTCTTTTAATTTATTGTAGTTTTTGACCAAGTGGTAGTAGAGAAATCCCGAATTATGTCTGTATGAATACTTGAGGATGATTCTTCTCTTTCTTAGGTACAATCAATGGGTATTTGATAGATTTTGGCATGATGATTATTAGTATATAGACTTTCATGTGCTTTTTACTTAGTCTATTTTTCTCTTTACTGTGTTATTCTTGTGTTTAGTTTTATCCCACATGGGTTATCTCTAAATCCTGTGGTCTTCTCTTATCTTATAAAAGAGAACCCTGTACTCCTTTTTTAATCATCTCAATAAGAGGATTATTAGCCGCAACTTCTAGATGGTATCAGAGCCTCCCGATCCGTCATAACCATGATCCTTTCCCTTCTCCCAAGCTGCCGCCCACCCTGCCCCAGCCGCCCACCCTGCCCCCCTACTGCCGCCAACCTGCACCTCCCTTGGTGCCGCCACCACCACCACCAGCCCCTCCAGCCGCCGTCACCCCCTCCCCTACCTTTCTCCCTTGCCGCCCACCTCCTTCCCTCCCTTCTTCTCCACCGCACCCCCCCCCTCTTCTTCCTCTGTCTCCACCACCACCCCCTGCTGCCCGCCGCCACCCCACACCCACCACTAACATCTCCCGCCGCCACAACCACCCCCATCCTCTCTTCTCTCTTGTTTCTCTTCCCTAGTTCTTCGCTCACCATCTAGTTCGGCTACATGCTTCCATTCATCTCCGTACGCTCTTCCGGAAAGCTTACGTACAGCCAGTGTCTTTTCCAGTTCTGGCACGTTGAAGGCGTAAACCAGCTTTTCGCTTCTGCCTGCCTACGCCTCATGGTGGAGTGATCTTTTCTGCATGGTGGCGTAGGTTTCTTACTTCTTTATATGCCCTGTGAGGGTCTTCTGAGGTCCATGTGGATCTCCTACTTGCTACGACTACTAGTCCATGTGGTGGACTCCTACTACTGATTACTACTACTACTACTGATCCTTGCTATGCCCGTGCTCATGTTCTGCTCTGGTCTGATGGTGACTCCAGATCTCCCGCGCACTCTCTGTGTTACTACGGTGAAGTTGGACATTTTCAACTATCACCTATGGGCTGCCTCCTTTGAGTTGTATGTCAAATCCCAAGGTCGCCACTCTCATCTGACTACAAAAGGCCCGTCTCTTCCTGCCCCTGATGCTGACGAGAAAATGAAACAAGCCTATGATCTCTGGTCCAAAGAGGACTATGGGGTCATGACATGGATGGTCAACAATGCTGAAGCCAAGATCAGCCAGTCTCTGCTCTGTTTTCCGACTGCCAAAGAAATGTGGGAGTAACTCTCCCATGTTTACTCGCACCAACAGAATCCTAAGAAGGTCTTTGAGATCTTCAAGCAACTTGCCAAACAGGAGTATTCTGCTGCTGACTCCGACGATGATTACTACAACTCCTGATGTGCCCTCTGGGATGAGTTCCAGGTGTATCATCCTCTTTCTACTGACATCGATGAAGTTCATCGACAGCGGAACAAACTTATGTTAGTTTAGTTTCTCAAGGGCCTACCTGCTTCCTTTGCTGGTGTTGTGGACCAAATTCTCTCCAACGACCCTTTACCCACTCTCTGCGATGTGCTAAAAAGGGTCCAGCGCTTACCTTCTGTGTCCCAGTCCGTGCCTGACTCTTCTGATAGGGCAACTCTTGTTGTCCGCTCTGGTGATTCCTTTTGTGGTCGCGGTCGTGGCAGAGGTCGTGGCCGCGGAGGACGTTCTTCTGCTCCTGGCCGTGGCTCTGCAGCTGATCCTGTGGAGTCCCGCTACTGCACTCACTGCAAGTGCACCAACCATACTGAAGATCGTTGCTGGATCAAATACGGCAAACCTGACTGGGCCAATAAAGTGACTTCTGACCAGACTGAACCTGCTCCACCAACAGCTGACTGGATCCGCTCAAAATTTGAAAAATTGCTTCAAGCTCGCCTGGCTTCCTCTACTGATGCTTCAAATGATGGTAGCGCCACCCTTTTGACCAAGACTGGTAAACCTTCATGGGTGATTGACTCTGGTGCGACTTCTTATATTTCTGGCAATCCTACTTTATTCTCTAAATTGCACAAGACATCTAAATCACCGGTTAGTGGAATTGGTGATATAAGTTCTACTGGTAGTCTGCCACTGCAGTCCACTCTTTATGTCCCTAAGTTTCCCCTTAATTTACTATCTGTCAGTAAAGCAGTGAAGAGCCTTCGTTGCTCAATTACGTTTGATCCGGATGGTGTTCTGTTTCAGGATCTACGCACGAGGATGACGATTGGTTCAGGCCATGAGGGATCGAATGGGCTCTACTACTTGGACGATCCGAAGCCAGCTGCATATTTGACATCATCTGTGGCCGACTTTCAGTGGCATTATAGATTGGGACATCCCTCTGTTGTAAAATTAAAAGCTTTATTACCTGATGTAGTTAGTTATGTTTTTCATTGTGAGACATGCCAGCTTGGCAAGCAAACTCGTGCTACTTTTTCACCAAAATTTTGCATTAGTTCTAAAGCTATCTTCGATATTATACATGTTGATGTTTGGGGTCCATGTGCTATGACGAGTACTTCTGGTTTTAAATATTTTCTGAGCTTCATTGATGATTTCTCTAGAACAACCTGGTTGTTCTTACTGAAAGATAGATCTACCATTCTTGAGAAAATTACTGACTTCTTTACTGAAATCCGTACCCAGTTTGCTAAGCCCATAAAAATTTTGCGCAGTGACAATGCTTTGGAGTTTATGCAAGCCTCTGTTAGTAGTTTTTGTCGTCGCCAGGGCACCATCCACCAAAATTCCTGTGCCTATACCCCGCAACAAAACGGTGTCGCTGAACGCAAAAACCGTCATCTCCTGGAAGTTGTGTGTACCCTTCTTTTTCACTATCGATGCTACGATCCTGTTTCTAAAAAGTGGTTTGTCTCTGCGGATGTCGTATTCTTTGAGCACATGCCTTTCTATTCTTCGGCTGGTTCTGCACTCACATCGGATTTACTGGTTGATATACCTTTACCTATTGTGGATGATTTGACTGATAATTCTGATGCTGCCTCCCCACCTGAAGTGCCACCTCTGAAAGTGTATCACAGAAGACAGAAGCCGACAGCTCCCTCTATGGCCTCTCCATCGTCTTCATCCTCTGTGCCAGATCAAACACCTCCGCAGGTATTTTCTGACCTTGATCTCCCTATTAGCCTGAGAAAAGGGACACAGATTTGTACTAAGCATCCCATTGGGAATTTTTGTTCTACTGATAATCTGGGTGCTAATTTGGCTAATTTTTACTACGACCCTTTCTACTATATCTATTCCTAAAACTGCTGCTCAGGCCATTAAAAATCCTGCATGGCGTCAGGCTATGGAAACCGAAATGCAGGCGCTTACTGAACGCAATACATGGCAACTTGTTGATCCACCTGCTGATTGCTCTCCTGTTGGTTGTCGCTGGGTCTTCACGGTCAAGTATCAACCGGATGGAACTGTTGAACGCCTTAAGGTGAGACTAGTAGCTAAAGGCTATACACAGACCTATGGGGTCGACTACTTTGAGACTTTCTCTCTGGTGGCACGGTTGAACTCTGTGAGAATTCTTATTTCTGTTGCTATTAATTCTGACTGGCCTCTGTATCAGCTTGATGTCAAGAATGCTTTCCTGTATGGTGACCTTCATGAAGAAGTCTACATGTCACAACCCCCTGGTTTTGTTGCTCAGGGGGAGTCCTCTAAAGTATGCAGACTGAAAAAGGCGATCTATGGCTTGAAACAGTGTCCTAGAGCTTGGTTCGATAAATTAAGCACTATTCTTCAGAATTTTTCATTCAAGCGCTCCCAGTCCGATCACTCAGTCTTTGTCAAGAATACTCCTACTGGCATTATTATTCTCATTGTTTATGTTGATGATATTATCCTCTCAGGAAGTGATCCTGCTGGTATTCAGTCCACCAAGCACTACCTGGAAAAACATTTCGTCACCAAAGATCTTGGGTCTCTCAGGTATTTTCTTGGGATAGAGGTGTCCCGGTCTTCTTCTGGCCTCTGCTTATCTCAACGCAAGTATGTTCTGGATCTACTGTCTGAAACTGGTCTTCTAGGTGCTAAGCCTGCTAGCACACCTCTAGATCCGAACACCGACTGGGATGATGAGAATTCTCCTACCTATCATGACAATCATCAATATCGCAGAATGGTCGGTAAACTCATCTATCTTACTGTTACACGGGCCGATATTACTGTTGCTGTTGGATTGGTTAGTCGTTACCTAGATAAGCCTCGACAGTGTCATTGGGATGTTGTCTGTCATATTCTGAAATATCTGAAAAGTTCTCCTGGAAAAGGCATGCTTTACAAGAAACATGGACACTGCAAACTTCTTGGCTATTCTGATTCCGATTACACTGGCAGCAAGGTTGACCGTCGCTCTACTTCTGGCTACTACACGTTTGTGGGAGGCAACCTTATCACTTAGCGAAGCAAGAAGCAGTTTGTAGTTGCTCGTTCAAGTGCTGAAGCTGAATATCGTGCCATGGCACACACTAACTGTGAACTATTCTGGATTAGGAGCTTACTGAAGGACTTTGGTATCTCTGACTTGTCTCCTATTCCAATGTATTGTGACAACAAAGCAGCTACATTCATTGTCAGTAACCCTACTTTCCATGAGCGGACCAAGCACATTGAGGTGGATTGTCATTTTGTCCGTGAAGCTGTTCTCTCTGGCCAGGTCTCTACTCCCTATATTCATACGACTGATCAGGTGGCTGACATCTTCACAAAGATTCTACCAAAGGCAAAGTTCACTGCTATGACATCCAAGCTGGGCATGATAGACATCTATGCTCCAGCTTGAGGGGGAGTATTAGTATATAGACTTTCCTATACTTTTTACTTAGTCTATTTTTCTCTTTACTGAGTTATTCTTGTGTTTAGTTTTATCCCACATGGGTTATCTCTAAATTTTGTGGTCTTCTCTTATCTTATAAAAGAGAACCATGTACTCCTTTTTTAATCATCTCAATAAGAGGATTATTAGCCGCAACTTCTAGAATGATCTTTCTGGATGTCTTGTTTTGATGGAGTTGTTCAATGAGGACATACCTCAATTCATATCAGTTTCTCTTTTCAATAAAAGATGCATGGTTAAACTCGTTAAGGTGGCTTATGCTGTGGTTGACTCAGAGGGTATCACTTTCAAGCGTACTGAACCTGGAAGAGAAATGAACCTCCCTGACGAAGCACTAAAGTTTGACAGTGGAGATGAGACTGACGAAGGTCAACCTGTGAGTGGATCTCGCCTGTTGATCACTAACGGCGATGGAGAGAAGCTTAATCAAAATCATGGTAATAAAAAACCCGCCTTGAGGCTCTCGAGGCTATCCCAAATGCGCCTCGAGGCTTACGCCTCGATGTCTTGGATTGAGGCTTACGCCCTATAATGTCTGAGGCCCGCCTCAAAGCACTAAGACTTTGAGGCTAGCTGAGGCGCACGCCTCAATTCTGGATGATAACGTCTTATGTTAACCATCAAATTGTCTACTTTTGAGACTATTACAAACACTTTCTTCCCTGCTGAACACATCGCGTGCTTTTCGTATGAAGGCATGCTGGGAAATCATGGCAGGAGATTCCATTTGGGTTAAGTTCTGCAGAGATAAGTACCGGAGTAACTCTTTTAACAACAATGGTTCGGGGCCATATCACCTCAAGCTTAGTTCTTTTGCATCCCCATTCTGGAAAAAGCTTTGGCAAAGCTTCCTGGTCACGATCCCGATCTGCTCTTGGATTGTTGGTAGGGGGAATTTATCCTTTTGGCATGACAAGTGGTGTGAGCAGACTCTCGCACAACACGCGATCAACCCGTCAGATACGACTCTATCAAGGAAAAGATTTGAGGTATGAAGCTTTGTGGGACGCTATCATTGGTGTCGCTAATAGGTAGATTGATGACCCACTAAAACCTATAATGCTCTGGTAAGTTTTCGTTTTCATGCGCCAAGCGTCAGAATTAGAAAGACCAGTCTAATTCGTTAGCAACCGCCGGATATGAGAAATCTTAAGTTGAATCTTACGGTGGGGAGGGGCATTCACTCTGAAGCTAGAAATATGTTTTGGATGGCAGGATGCGTGAGAGATCGTTGGGGGTATATTCACCTTGCTTTCTGCTTTTGGATGAAGGGTGCGAGTCTTTTTGATGTCCTCTTACAAGGATGTATTGTAGCGCTTAAAATGATGGAAGATCATAATCTCAGAGTCTCTAGCATGGGGATCGATGGTTGAAGGGTGGTTGATGGCATCTGAAATGGTGGAAAGGTCCCATGGTGGATGGCGTCATGGGTCCGTGTGATAAAAAATTTGGTAGATGAGTTCAACATTATTGGACATTTTTGTCACCGTTTTTTGAACTTAGTTCCTAGAGAACTGGGGCGATGTGGGGCTTGGACATTTTTGTCACCGTTTTTTGAACTCAGTTCCTAGAAAACTGGGGCGATGTGGGGCTCATAGTGAGGATCACTTTATTACTAGAGAGCCGAGTTTACTGCCTATGAAAGTCAAAGGTCTCGCGACTTTGGAAAGAAAAGGTATACCTTACATAGTGAGTGGATAGATACTTAGTGGTTTCTTGTTAGCTTGACATATAGTTGTTTTTTGTTGGTTTTGCCTTTTTTGTGTGGGAGGGTTATACCGCCTTTGGTGCGGAGATGTACAACCTCTTTTCACCATTTTTCGCCTACACGAGGAGGGTAGGATGAATAGAAGGACCTTCTGACTTCCTTTAAAAAAAAACAAAAAAGAGAGTAAAAGTTGCTTAACTAGCACAATTTCTTATCATAATTAACATTGAAGAAGAAAATTCATGCTTGTCTATTGCAGTCATACAACTCTTTTCTGTGGCACACACATGGTTCTTATCCTAACAATGTATGTGGATTTGCAATGATCTTACTTAATAATGCTTAGATGCCAAGTGATTTTTCACTGTCCGCTTTTGGTATGTGTAGTTAATGTTTGTCTGAAGCAACTTGTCAGTGGTGACTTGTAGCTTGATACTGAGTTTTCAAACTTTTTTTTGCCTGAGCATGCTCAATATTCTTTGTTTACAGCTGAGCTGAGTCATGCATAGGGACAAGCAATGAGTAGTTGATGACATTTGATTTTGGCATTATTTTCTAAATTTCCTGTAATGGTAAAAGTGCTTAACCAACCCATTTTCCTATAATGTCACACTAAACAAGAAAATTCATATTTGTCTATTGCATTCAAATGACTCGATGAAAGCATTGATGGTAGCACAATCTTGTACTTGATTTCCAAAATAGTCGCCTTCCCTAGGTTGATGGAGCCGATGAGCAGCCTTGTTTGTACTCCTTTGCAAGGGACTACGAGCTGGTGAGACAATCTACTATAGTACCATACTAAGCACCAAGGGCTTTGCACTCGTCTCCGTCCTCCCTACATGCTTAACACGTGAGCAACAAGCTCAAATACACATTAATTATCCCACGTGTTTGTTATAATAAAATCTGGATGATTTCTGTCTGTATCATGATCCGTATCATAACTATGGAGTGGACTACTTCCCTTCGTAATAACAGTCCAGAAGTGTTGCAATAAGTCCATTGTGAGGTCAAAATCTAGGCAGACATCTATAAAGCATTGCAGAATCCAAAATCTTCATGATAATTAACACATTTTTATATTAATATAATATGATGGATGATTTTGTCCCGTATTATCCTTCCATATTTAGACCCTAACATAGTGCCGGTTGGTGTATTGCACTGTGATGCCATGATTTATATGTCCATAAGTGAAGAGTTGCAGTAGTTCATCATGATGTTCAGGCGGAGAACTGTTAAACTTTATAGTAGTCCACCACCGCGTTATAATCCTGGCAAAAATTTATGCCGTGAACAATTGAGATCTAATTTTCTCTCCAGAACAAGGTGGGCTGCTATGCAATTTATTGTGAAGGAATCCGACTACTACTGACACATTTAATGACCAGGTGGAAATCTTCATCAAGTATTTATTTGCAGGACAGTTCATTTGCGTTTCTACATTTTTGCTTACCTATTATATTTGGTCTGATTGGTCCAACTTTGGAATTCAACATTTATAAACACTAGCAAATTCTGGTCCATGAAATGACCTACACCAACTTTGTATGACGATGGAGTCCTATTCTTGGATAAGAATATGCAAAGATCCGCTACTTTGCTGAATTTCTAAATAATCAGACCCGAGAAAGCCAGGTATCATTACTGTATTTTATTCATAAGATCGTTGTTTCATATCATGATATTCAAGTGCATATATTATTATTATATTTACCTTTTGCAAATCATGAACTGCCCATTTTTCTTTGGGTTTATTATTACTCATGTACAACCGAATTCCAGAACACGTACTGTTGAAATATCTACTATAATGTATGACATGTATTAATTGATCGAGTCATTAGGCACTACCTGTAAGTTGTTACTGACTGCGCTAATAGCGCACCACAATGTACACGTCTTACCCAGATCCTAAACTCTTGGATCTGACGGTTACTTGTATGATTATATAAGAAAGGAACCATGGCTTGTGTTAAGACGTGGGTTTCTATTCTCAATTATCAATTTCCTCTTAATCTTCTTATATGGTATCAGAGCCTGCACTCTAGCCGACCTGCAATCCCAGCATCATGTCGACAACCAGCATCAGCACCACCATTGGAGTGACGAGCTCGGCCAGCCTCCTACCCACACCTACATTTGGCCATCTCATCACACTTAAGCTCACAGAAGATAACTATCTTCTGTGGAAAGCTCAATTTCTTCCCTATCTCCTCAGGCAAAACCTGCTTGGCTATGTAGATGGCTCCCAGCTGTGCCCACCCAAAATGATCGCTGAATCAGCAGCAGGAGGTGTAAATCAGGTTGTGAATCCAGAGTACCTCAAATGGATCCATCACGACGAAATTGTACTAGGAACTCTCCTGGCTTCACTCTCTAAAGGGGTGCTTGGACGTGTTCTTTCTTGCACCACTGCGAAGCAAGTTTGGGAGGCTCTCGAGTCTATGTTCTCCTCAGGATCGAGGGCCCGAACTATGCAGATACGTGTCCAACTGGCTACCATCAAGAAGAATGATATACCAATTGGACAGTACTATAATAAGGTTAAGAAATTGGCTGATACGATGGCTTCCATTGGGCACGAACTGGAGGATGAAGAGGTTATATCCTACATGCTGGCTGGGTTAGGGATTATGATCCACTGGTCACCTCTATTACCACACGGGTTGAGCCCGTGACACTCACTGATCTCTACGCTCACATGATGAGCTTTGAGATAAGGAAGGAGCACAATACTGACGACTTACATATCAGTACTCCCCCGTTTGCAAATAATGTTGTTCGCAATGCTGGCAGAGGCAGGTCTTCATCGTGTGAACGAGCTGGTCGTGGTGGCCACGACAGAGGGGCACCATCCCACACAACACAAGGATCGTCAAATGCACATCCAACCTGCCAGGTCTGTGGCAAATTTGGCCACAGTGCACTAAAATGTTATTTCAGGTTCGACCATGCCTACAAGGTTGATGCACATGAAGCAAATATGACGCAAACTCCCACTTATCAAGCTGATCCCAACTGGTATGCTGATTCGGGAGCAACAGACCACATCACCAGTGAGCTCAATCATCTCTCTGTTCGTGACAAATACCAGGGAAAAGAGAAAGTACAAGTAGCAAAGGGTGCAGGTTTGAAAATTGCCCATACTAGTCATTCTATTCTTCGTACTCCCTTTTGCAATCTTGCTCTCCGCAATGTTCTACATGTTCCCAAAACCGCAAAGAATTTACTTTTTGTACATCGTTTTGCCGTTGACAACAAAGTTTTTCTAGAATTTCACCCATATCACTTTCTTGTCAAAGATCAGGTCACGAAGAGTCTTCTTCAAGGCAAATGTGAAGGAGAACTATATCCTCTACCCTTCGGCATGCCCAACCTGAATAAGATAGCCTTGTCCAACACCAAAGCATCTCCAGACCTATGGCATTACAGGCTGGGACATCCTTCACCTTCCATAGTCCAACGTGTTCTTCGTACCAACAAGCTTCCCTTTACTGCTTCAAATAACAATGACATTGCAATTTGTAATGCTTGTCAGCAAGCGAAATGTCACCGACTCCCGTTTCCTTTATCTTCAAGCATTTCATCTACCCCGCTTCAACTTGTATTCTCGGATGTATGGGGACCTGATGTAACCACTACTTCGGGAACAAGTATTATGTTAATTTCATTGATGATTTCAGTAAATTTACTTGGATCTATCCTTTGAAATCCAAATCTGAGGTGTTTCCCACTTTTCTACTATTTCAACAACACGTTGAACCCTTATTAAACACCAAATTAATTGCCTTTCAATCTGATTGGGGAGGCGAATACCACAAGCTGAATAAACATTTTCAAGCCATTGGTGTAAAGCACCTCGTATCCTGCCCTCACACAAACCAGCAAAATGGTGTTGCTGAGAGAAAGCATCACCATATTGTTGAAGTAGGGTTATCTCTTCTCTCCCAATCTCATATACCCTTTAGGTTTTGGGATGATGCCTTTACCACAACATGTTTTCTTATTAATAAAACACCTAGTCGTGTTATCAATTTTTCTACACCTCTTGAGTGTCTCTTTAATACAAAGCCTGATTACACAATGTTGAGAACCTTCATATGTGCTTGTTGACCCAATCTACGACCATATAACACACACAAACTTCAATTCCGCTCTTTACCATGCATTTTCTTGGGTTATAATCCTATGCATAAAGGGTATAAATGTTTACATCGCCCTACTGGACGTATGTATATCTCTAGAGACGTCATCTTTGATGAACATGCCTTTTCTTTTGCTCATGATGGTAAAAACTCACCCATAACATGAACAACTTGTGACTCATCCACAATGTTACCGACTCTTACACCACTTGAAAATGAGCATGTTTGGGATGGAAACTAACTTGAATCTACTCGTACTACTCTTGTTGCTACTGCTAACATGGATGCAGGTACACTTTAACAAGATGCTCCACATGACAGTTCGGAGCATGTTTCTAAATCATTCACAACCAATGACACTGTGTCTGTTCTAGCAAGACATCCGATGTGTACCCGACTTCAAGATAATGTTAAACAACCCAAAACCTTCAATGATGGTACGATCATATACAACCCGCACAGTCGGTGGCACATTCTTACTACTGTCGTCTCCACTGAGTCTGAACCTATGAATCATTTTGAAGCACTCAAGCATCCTCACTGGCGTCAGGCTATGCAGCTTGTGACAACTAAACCCGGTGTCAATTTTATTGACAGAAAATGAGTCTACAAACTAAAACGCAAGCAGGATGGTAGCATTGACCGCTACAAAGCTCACTTGGTCGCAAAAGGCTTCAAACAAAGGTTTGGCATCGACTATGAGGATACTTTCAGTCCAGTAGTTAAGCCTACAACGGTACGTCTTATTCTTGCTCTTTCTGTCTCTCACGGTTGGAGCTTACGTCAATTGGATGTGCAAAACACATTCCTGCATGGCCTGCTCGAAGAAGAAGTCTATGTGCGACAACCGCCTGGTCTTGAAAATTCTTCTTATCCTCACAAGGTCTGCAAACTCCATAAGGAAATATATGGTTTGAAATAGGCAACGCGAGCCTGGTATTCCCGCCTCAGCCATAAGCTTATGGATCTCGGTTTCCATCCCTCCACAGCTGATACCTCTCTATTCATCTACAATTCAAATGGTGTCACAATCTACATGCTTATATATGTAGATGATATTGTTGTTGCCAGTTCATCTCATTGAGCTACAGATTGGCTTCTTACCCAACTTCGGATCCATTTTGCCATCAAGGACCTGGGGGAATTACACTATTTCCTTGGCATCGAAGTGCGTAAGAAAGGAGGTGGACTCACCTTGTCTCAGACGCGGTACATTGGCAACATACTACAACGCACAAACATGCAGTTGTGTAAACCTATCTCAACTCCGATGAGTGCGTCTGATAAACTATCCAAATGTACTGGAGGGCCACTGTCTTCCACAGCTGCCACTAAATATCGCAGCACTGTAGGAGCCCTGCAATATGTAACCATAACCCGGCCAGATATCTCTTTTGCTGTGAGCAAAGTCTGCCAATTTATGCAATCTTCGACGTCTGAGCATTGGTCAGCAGTAAAATGAATTCTCCGGTATCTCAAGTACTCCAATACCGAACTGACATTCAACAGGTCCTACTCAACAAGACTCAGTGCCTTTTCTGATGAGGATTGGGCTGGCTTTTTTTTTTTTAATAAGCCAGGGGTCACTCTTATTCATCCCACACCCCTCTTGTGGGCTAAATCAATCATGTAATTACAGCTCCCGCTCTTATAACTCGGGTATCATCCCCCCTGCCCCCAACGGAGCAAAAAAACCCCAGAAAAGAAAGAGAAAAGGACCCTGCCACTCTAGTAGAGGGAGACATAAGGAACACCCCTTTTATCCATGATCAACATTCCCCTAATCTTCATAGGGAGGAAAGAAGCGTCTATACAAAAGAAAGCATCGTCTCTGTTGTTCCCCCACTTCCCGATCTCAGCAGCAGTGGAGTTGACAACGTCAAGCACTAAGGAGCCGATGATACCTTCATCCTCCAGCACAGGATTGGGATGGCTGTCCCGATGATCATCAATCCACTGGAGGCTTTGCGGTATACCTTGGAAGCAATCTTGTGTCTTAGAGCAGTCGAAAACAAGCAACTAAATCTCGTTCTTCAACAGAATCAGAATACAAGGCACTTGCAAATGCAACTTCTGAATTGATCTGGCTTCAATCCGTCTTAAGTGAATTGGGAGTTCCACAAATGACATCACCAATCTTATGGTGTGACAATTTGGGAGCAACCTATCTCTCTGCAAATCCCATATTTCATGCTCGAACAAAACACATGGAGGTGGACTTCCACTTTGTAAGAGAGGGTTGCAAGAAAGATGCTTGACATTCGATTCATCTCCTCCAAGGACTAGATTGCAGCCATTTTTACTAAACCTTTGGCTACATCAGCATTCTCGAGACTGAGACACAATCTCAACCGGATACTACCGGCTGTGATTGAGGGAGGCTGTTGAAATATCTACTATAATGTATGACGTGTATTAATTGATCGAGTCATTAGGCACTGTCTGTAAGTTGTTACTGACTGTGCTAATAGCGCACCACATTGTACACGTCTTACCCAGATCCTAAACTCTTGGATCTGACTGTTACATGTATGATTATATAAGAAAGGAACCGTGGCCTGTGTTAGGACGTGGGTTTCTATTCTCAATTATCAGTTTCCTCTTAATCTATTCTTCTTATACATACTGCAAAAATTATTAGAACTGGAAAGAAATGTTTTCGTGGCATGTGTGTTTGATGTTGATAATGGACTCTACAACAACTTCTAACGATAAGAGCAATTACAATGAAAAATGTGTATCTTATACTTTCTAAGGACAAAAATGTGACATTAGATCTACATGTGAAACTAAATGATTTATATTGTGTTGCATTTCTAAGTCAGCGTGCAACTACATGGTTACATGGTTGACCATTGATATAGCTATTTCGTTGTACTTGTAGTGCCTTTTAAGAAAACTTGTGCAAGTTGTACTCCATTTGAAAGTATATATCCCGTTCATAAATATTTTTTTACACAGGTCGTAGAATCATATATATATGTCAGCTTCTCCAAGAGTTTGTCAGACACCATGCTAGAGGATTGTCTTATTATTTTGAAGATGTTGTTAACCCTACTTGTTTGATGTTAGGAATCACAAGATTTAGACTTATTGCCTTCAAGAATTGGATAAAATTATAACGGGTATAAGCTCAAACCACTTTAGGTGATTCAACAATAATCTAATCTAGATACCAAATATGCAGTGCATATTAGAAAAATATAGTTTTATTGATGCTTCGTTAATTGACAGTCGAAACCTTCCTCTTGAGGGTAACGCCATTTGAAATACTTATGGTAAGGTAGAAAGGTAATGTGATGGTTTTTATACCTTAAAATATGTGTCTGTTTTGGAAAAGAATCAAGTCATCAACACTAAAAAAAATTGTAACTATGTGATCTACAAATATATTGTTAGTTGACACACACACAGATATGAACGTGCAGATTCAAGATCACACACATACACACATCTATTATATATGACTACAACGTTTGCCAGTAAATGATTATCCAACAAGACTATATCTGTTATGAAGATAGACAACACAACGCCCTGGTTTACTGGGAGCCTAACAGTCGCGTCTGCTAGGGCGATCCCGAGGGCGATCGTGCCCCGACGGCGCCGACTTCTCCGGACCTGGTATTTCGCCGCCCGGGGACCACCTCTCCCCCTCTGGTCGGGCACTCCGCCCACCGGAGTCCACCATCACCTATCTCCCCTTGACCGGGTTTGTCTGGAGAATGAGTATCCTTTGTGGATCGTTGATGATACCCACGACGACGCCAAACCTTGCGAGATTCCTACAACGCCCCCCCTCCCACCACGGCATGAGAGCCCAGAGGGTGGCTGCACAGCGGAGATCGGAATCGGCTACCTCCGCTGTCGACCCGGAGTCGGTGATCCTTGACTTGAGGAGAATGCTTCAACAAGAAGATGAGGGATTGAGACCTCTCTCGCCGTCAAGCGAGCCCAGGGCGGAGGACCAAGGAGAGACACCGGTCGTTGGTGAAGCCCTGATGGAGAACCCGCAAACCCTAGTTATGGGGGACAAGGTAACGGAAGCAGGCCATCAGTTGGCGACGACATGAAAAGAAGGCCATCAGTCGGCGATGACAGAGACTAGACCAACGAAGCAGTACTCGTCGCTTTTTGGCATCCTGAAAGACACCTGCTTTAGGTGCATGGGCCGGGGACACTGGCAGTCCCAGTGCTCGGGTCGAAAGGTTTGTTACAAATGCAAACAACCGGGCCACGTAGCGAGGAAGTGCAGGATGATTCAACCGGTGACACAACCGAGAGATCCCCCTGACATATCTTCACCGACCGCTTTTCCCCCTCTTCCCGTGGGGATACCCGCCAGGACCGGCGGGATGCACGCAACAAAACGCATCGGAGTTGATCTTGGCCCCGATGATGACGCTAGGAGGGAACGATCTGCATCACTCTCACAGGCGGCGGAGATAACCTGGCACCCTAGGGTGCAATGGGAGGACTTGGTACCGGGCATCCTTCGAAGATGGCCGCACGCCATAGACTTTTATAGGTTCGCAGCAATGAAGGCAGCGATCTTCTTCTCTTCATATGATGAAGCAAGACGTGCGACACATGAAGACTTCAGAGATCCGTGGGGAGAACCTATCCACTTTAGAACCATGGAAGAAGGCCAGGATTGCCAGCACCTGGAGCGGTTCTGGTTCTGGTTCTGGCTCACAGGCGTGCCTATTATCTGCAGAGATAGGGATTTGATTGAACGGATGACTACCCCCTTTGGGAATCTCAGAAGTGTTTCAACCTGGAAGCCGCACGAGAGGGACGTGTCGGGTGTGCTGATTGAGATGGAAGCTTTTGCTGAAGACGTTCCTCAGTTCATTAACCTCACCTATGGCCATAGGCGATCACTGGTGAAAGCCCAGATGATTGCAAGGGGAGATCTTTTTTCGGGAGAGATGAGTTTGACTGAGGAAGGTAGAGAGATGAGAATACCTTTGGAGGTTGTATATGATGTAAGGAGATATCCAAACCCCTCAGACATATCGAGGGAGGAAGGGGGAGGTAGGTCCCGATCTACTGGAAGGAGCGTGGCGGAAGTTGAGAATTCTCATGCTCATAGATCGGTGGATGAGGCTCACGAGGATGACAGGCGGGTGTTGGACCAACACGGACACAGTACGGCTCTCCGGAAGCACAGACTGGAGGATTTCCTTGAATTTGAACCCAGGGCTGGCAGAACTCGACGAAGAGGTCGATCTGGATTTCGCAGTCCCGTGCGACACCCTCATAGGGACTGGGAAAGGAGGACGAATAGGAGTAGGAGGATTGATCGTAGAAGATCCGTTGATGATGGAGATTACTATTCGGATGACTACAGCCGAGATGAGGGCAGACATAGCTTCTGAGGCTATCATACCCGGGCAGAGGAGGTTTTCTTGATTATCATGAATTGGAAAGCTCTATTTTGGAACATCAGAGGTGCTGCAAACAGACCTACCAGGAGAGTCTTGGGTAACCTTTGCAGAAGATATAAACCTTTTGTGGTGTGCTTGATGGAACCTTTCTTACACGATGATAGAGCGGAGGAGCTGCTTGATATCGTTCGCTTGGACTGGCATGCTGATAATGAAGATGAGAGGGGCAAGATTTGGATCTTCGCGGATAGTCATCTCAACCCGGAGGTCCTTATTAGCCATCGCCAGCAGATTACTATACGTCTCACTGACCCAACTGGTTCACAGACCTTCTTCTCGGGTGTATACGCCAGCTGCGATACTTATGATAGGAGAGATCTGTGGAATTCCCTTATTCAAACTTTTGGGATGATTGGGGATGCTAGATGGCAAGTGACGGGTGACTTCAACGTGGTTAGAAATGCTAGGGAGAAGAGAGGTGAAGTTCCTCCCTCGAACACTGACATGTCCGATTTCAATGGGTTCATCACTGATGTTGAGCTGCACGAAGCCCCGTTCGAGGGAAGTAAGTACACATGGGTGAATAAGCAATACCTCACCCCAACGACATGGGAGCGTCTGGACAGGGTTCTCCTTAATAAATCCTGGGCTTTAGAGTTCCCAAATTCCAGATCGTCACATCTGACCAGGTTCAGAGTTTCAGATCATTGCCCCATTCTTTCATGGGCTGATTCGACGACCACACGGTCTCAACCGGCTCCGTTCCCTTTCTTATCTGCGTGGTTATCCGACCCGCGTTGCCAACATGTCATAGAGGAGAGTTGGACCACTGAGGTGGTAGGACATTCGTCGGTCATCCTTTATGAGAAGCTGAAGATGACGAGGAGAGCACTTAGGCGGTGGAACAAGGAGGAATACGGTGACATTCACCAGAAGAAGAAGGATCTGGAGGATATTGTTCTCATTACTCAACAAGCCTTCGATGAGAACCCGTGTCATGTGAACGAGATGAATCTTCTACGAGCTGAACAGGAATTCTATAAGATTCTGGAACAGGAAGAAATGATCTGGAGAGACAAAGCCAGGGTGTCATGGCTTGAGGACGGAGAAAGGAACACGAAGTTCTATCTCTGAGTGGTGAGACATAAGAGAAAGAGAAGGAGGGTAGCTAGCATAGCACGCCTGGATGGTTCGATTGTTGAAGATCCAGTAGAGATCGCGAAGGAGGCAGCTGCCCAGCTTCGACAATTTCAGGAGGAGGAGGCTCTCCTAGATGGGGAGGCTCTGGAGCAATTCCTACAGGTGATACTGGAGATGCTCTCCTCGGAGGACAATTTCTCTATCAATGCAGTTCCGGAAGAGCATGAGATCCTGGATACTATCAAGTCGATGGACAAGCACACGGCCCCGGGGCCAGACGGTTTTACCGTCCTTTTCTTCCTCAACATGTGGGAGTGCATCAAGAAGGATTTTACAGCCATGGTTCAGGACTTCTTTCATGGTCACCCCTGTCACAGAAGTTTTTTCTGCTGCCGCACCATCCTTATTCCAAAGAGAGACAACCCGCAAGACTTGCTTAGAGATTTTAGGCCTATTTCCATTGAAAATGTGGCCCTGAGGATCATAGCCCGGTTGATGAACAACAGGATAGCTGTTTTCCTGCCCCAACTTATCTCTCCGTTTCAAGGCGCCTTTGTGACACACCGAGACATTCATCAACATATTCGTCTGCTACAGGAGTTAGTCCACGACATCAAGCAAGGTCCCAAACTGAATAATATGATCCTCAAGTTAGATATGTCCAGAGCATATGATCGGATATCATGGGAGATCATGGAGAAGGTTCTAGCTAAGTTCGATTTCCTACAGGATACTATTGGGTTATGCCTGAGATTCTTCAAAGAATCATGGACATCTGTTTCCATTGGCGACATCACTGAGGGTTTCTTCCCCCTCAAGAAGGGCCTGAAACAAGGGAATGCTATTTCGCCATCTCTCTTCATCTTGTTCGAGGATATGTTCAGCAGAAGATTGGTCCAACTTCAAGAGGAGACGGAAGTGGATAGGTTCCATACCAGAGGCCTGGCTAAGGCTCTGCCATTGCTGATGTACGCGGATGACATTGTGATTCTCATGGCTACCACCAATGGATCGATTGCGAACATCAAGAAGACCATCCTTGATTGTGAAACAGCAACTGGACAAAAGGTTAATAGGAGCAAGTCTGCATGCCTTTTGGGCTGTTCAGAAGAGACGGAGAGGCATAGACTTGCTATGGAGATAGGCGTTGACGAAGTGGCCGACTCTTTGACATACCTGGGAGTTCCGATTACTATCGGTAGAACTAAAACGACGGATTTCGAGTTCTTGGTTACGAGAACTCAGGAGAAGGTCTCTTCCTGAAAGGCAAGAATTCTATCATTTGCAGGCAGGAAGCTACTGATAAAACACGTTCTCTCCAGCACCATGATTCATACGGCGGCGGCTGTCGGAATTCCGGCGACCATTGGACACAAGTTGTCCAAGATCATGTCACGGTTTCTATGGGCAGACAGACAGAATAACAAGAGAAGAGCTTGGGTGGCCTGGGACAAGGTGGCAACACCGACGATGCAGGGAGGGTTGGGTTTCCAGTCATTCCAGGTGACAAATCGTGTCTTTCTTGCAAAGGCTTGTTGGGAGGTTATTGAGGGTAAATCCTTATGGGCGTCGTTCTGCAAAGACAAATACTTTTCGCCTCTGAGGAACCACACGGGCTTGTACCCCCCCCTTCCTGAAGAAAGGTCATACATCATCTCCTCTATGGAAGAAGATTTGGGATTTGTTCCCGTCGATTTACCCGAGATGCAGATGGGTTATTGGCACTGGTGATTTGCCTTTCTGGGATGCTTATTGGTGTGAACAGCAGCTGAAGGATTTTGTGATTCACAAGAGTGATAGAAACCTGGAGTTCCTAGTGAAAGACTTCTGGGATGCTGGCGGCAGATGGGATTGGCAAGCTTTGAGCATGATTGTTAATGAGGAAGGCCTGGACATGATTAGAAGATCGGGTCAATTCATTTCAGAGGAAACTGACAAGATTATCTGGACTCCCACGGTGGATGGAAGATTTAGTATTAAATCGGTGAGGACCTTGCTTCAAGAGCCTCAGGTGATGATCAGGGAGGATATGAACCGGATTTGGAATCAGAATACACCCCGGGCAAGTGCCATTTTATGGAAGATAGTGAATGGGGCCATCCCTACTGATGATAATATCAAGAAGTGCAGAATATCCCTAGCATCGATGTGTTCCTGCTGTGAGAACCCTCAGACGGAAGAGATCAGTCACTTGTTTTTCCAAGGGCAGACTGCTTCCTTCTTCTGGCAGAGATACAAGGAGATTTTTCAAGAACCTGCTCCTAGTGATTTGATGTCGCTGCTGAGTTGCTGTCGGGTTATGCATACCATTTCAGTTAGAAAATGGATAGCACATAACATGGCCTCCCTTATAGTGGAGAGCATTTGGAGAACTAGATGTGCTTCCAGATTTGATAACGGGAAGAGAAACCTGGAACTCGAATGGGGTTACATCACTCTCAAGATCAACAACATGATGAGAAAGAAGGAGTTTGGAATTAGAGAAGATGCTGGTTTCTATCAGGCCCTAGATAGGTACCATCTGGGGGAACCGTGCTGGAGAATAAGAACAGTGAAGCTACTTAGATGGAATCCCCCGGATCTACATAACCTGAAGATTAATATCACGGCGGGGAGATCTACAGACCCGCATGGCAACCCAAGATACTGGGCGGCGGGGGTGGTCAGAAACAGGCTAGGACAAGCTCAGATTTCTTTCAGGTCCTGGTTAAAGGTGGAGGATTACACTTTAGCTTATATCCAGGCCTGCATTGTTGGTATCAAGATCGCGAATGATCAACATATCAGGGTATCATCTTTGGAGGTGGACGACCAAAGAACTTATGATATTCTGTGGAGAGACAAAGATGAACCATGGAAGGCAACTCCTATGGTGAGGGAGCTGAGGAAGACGTTTGCGGAAGCAGCTATTAGAGGATCGATGGTGCAGAAGATAGTCAATTCCGTTCCTAGAGAACTCGGCAGATGGGGGAGCCAGATGGATGACATCTTCATATGCTCGATACCAGAAAATCTTCCTGGGAAGGTGAAGAACCTGCTTAGCATGGAGCGACGCCAAATTCCGTACATACAGGTTGATAGATAGTCTCTTTGGTTGGGAGGGCATGGTTGTCCCGGGGATCACACCTGCATTTTATAAGCAGGAGATGTATTTTTTGGTTATTTCGCCTACACGAGGAGGGTAGGATGAATAAAAGTACCTCCTGGCTTCTATAAAAAAAACAACACAACTTCAAGAGAGAAAAAGTGTTTAAATAGGCCGGCGACAAAAAATTGAGGTAATAGTAAAGACCAAGAAATTAAATGACCGATACCGATGCCGTTTCGACAACTTGGATATAGATATTTACCGGTATACCGACAGAAATATCGACAGATGCAATCCTGGCCATATCGACGCCAAAATGAACAAATTAAATCGTGAAATTTTACAGGTGTGATCTCTACACCTAAATGCATCGTTTTATGCAATAAAATTCTATAATGGGTATGTGGGGGGTTGTCCATCATGTGGGACTTAGGGAACCTATCATGTTTGCTGCAGATTTCGATACAGGATTTCGATGACAAAATATTGGAATTAAGATTTGGAATTTTACTAGCGCAATCCATAAACATAAACACACTCACTTATGCAATAATATCCAATTTACAACACATGAATAGCATAGTAACTTACTAACTCATATCATTTGTATGTCGAGTTACACACCGATTATCCATACAATATTGAGTTGATACGGTTGACATATTGCTCCCATGATATGTACATTATGTAAGGTTGGTGATATGAAGTTATGTGTTGCTCAGACACGTCATGTACAATGCTATATAAGTGTATAATACTCATTCGTATTATGTAATTAAACACGATATGTTTTAGAAGTTTACAGTACTATGTCTCCATATGCATCATATTAGATTGTGAAATAAAATATACACCAGGGCTTTCTATTGCTCTTCTTCAATGTGTGACTTTGACAATTAACTTCATGATTGTCAAGGAAGTTAAGCACCATCACTATTGTGACACCTTTTCTCCGCTGTTGTTTGTTACTACATGATCTTGATATGTGGTAGTGAGTTTCTCCATGGATTATGCACAATAGCGGGATAAGTATAAAATCCATTATTACCATGCCCACTATATGCATGTTGTGGGGATGTGATCATATAAAAGTGTAGTTAACATGTCAACCGTGTCCATGTTGTGCGATATATGTAGCAAGTGCCATATATAAATAAATATAAGACTAGAAAATTACAAAATCTATACTTTTTTACAATATTTGTTTGTTGTGTTGTGAAGTAGTACATTTTCTTCCTTTGTGTGATAAAAATATTGGTAAAAAGAACATATGTATACTAATTAGCTTACTACTAAAAATGATAGCAAATTATACTTATATTTCATGGATCATTTAGGTATATTACTATGATTATAATGTAGATTATAAGAAAGCGTTGTAGATCTAAGAACACATACAATTAGGAAGACATATAAAAAAGCAAATGGCGAGATCTTTGCCAATTTAAGGCATTTTGGGATGAATTTACATTTTAATTGAGATAGACGAAGTGTAACTGAGAGAAATGGCAGAAAACATAAAGGCATACCTTAGATTAGACTTATTTGAGCCCTAGTTGTCGAAATCCCTTTGCTCCCCCATTTCCTCTCAAACAACGGAAACAGACTCAAGCACGCAAAAAATTGATATTTCTGTCGGTATACCAGTACATTTCGTTGAAATTTGGCGGTATTTGGTGATATTTGGCGGTATTTGGTGATATACCATCGGTTTACCGATATTTGCAATCCAAACGATAGGTTTGTGTGAACCGATGACCGATGTCATCGATATTGGTATACCGATCGATATACCGATGATATCGTCGATATCTCTTTCATTGTAACGACAAGAAATTCATATTATTTTTCAAAACAACGTTGCCTTACAATAATGTTTTCCTTTTTCTCTGCATGAAACAATTGACTCCAAATAATTAGGAGAATGTGATCTCATCTCTTGATAATGATGGTTTTACCCTCATAAATGTATTATTGCTTGTAGCATTTTTATCATATATACGTCATGTTCCATTTATCTATGACTAACTGCTTAAATTACAAAACTTTAAATTTGATTCTCTACATTGACTTATATATACACGTACATAAATAAAATAAACTTGAAAATGTTAAACTTGCCAATAAAATGTAATATTTGTATTAAAAATATTACAACTTTTAATATTATATCTTCCACATAATTTTGGATATTTAATTATCAGGTGTCATCTTCTTTGTAATGTATCTACTGTTATTACATCTTAAATATAACTATGTATGTAAAAGCTTGTTTGTTGATATCGTCAACTATTCAAATACCGCACAATCTATTACATGGACATTTCAGAATATTATTGCCAAAAATCTTTTCTTCCTTGCAAGGAGAGATTTGTGTCCCTAGATCAAGGCATTGAGGTTTGTTTTAACCATAAGTGTAAATCATATAGTCAAAACTGCAATTAATAGGATAACTATATAATTCAAACATACATGTTTTGAAGAACTTCATCAACGTGAAATTAATATTGAAGTATATAAATATGTTGTTAAAAATTAATATAAATATAGGACTAAAAAATCCATTTAAAATGATAAAAATAACTTTCAAATTCTAGAAAATGTGTCCTTGGATACATATATGGTCATTGTAAAAATATCGATATAATTTCGATTGTCAATTTATTTCTAAACATATACTCCATCATATAGTAAGAGTATGCATTCTTTGAAACAATAATATTTACTCCAAGAATAATAAAGATTAGGTCAAGCATTATTAAGAATGACAGGGCAACACATCTAATTTCATTAGATACATCAGAAAAAAAGAGAACAAAGTTATCTCACCACAATATGGCACCCATTTTCTATTTGGCAAACTAAATTTATACAATAACATACCTCCAGTGATTAGTGAGGCTAATGGTAGGTTCAGAGTAGAGCATAAGGTATATTTTGTTGGTTAATATATTCTTGATATATAAACATTTGACAAATATTGTTGGTCTTCGAACGAGAAATATTACAACCATTTGGATTATTGCTAGAGAATTACAAATATAGAAAAAAATACACATCGGTGGTAACAACCAACACAACAATTCTTCTCATCGAAAGGCGATTGATGTACTATTTTATAGGTTGTTATACATGTATCTAAAATCTTGTTTGTTGATATCGTCAACTATTCAAATATTGCACAATCTATTACATGGACGTTTCAGAATATTATTGCCAAACATCTTTTCTTTCTTGCAAGGAGAGATTTGTGTCCCAAGATCAAGACATTGATGTTATTTTTAACCGTAAGTGTATGACAGACGAGTCAGTCATATAGTCGAAACTATAATTAATAGGATATTTAGTATATGTTGAAATAACATCACTATATAATGCTAGGATAACTATATAATTCAAACATACATGTTTTGAAGAACTTTGTCGATGTGAAATAAAGTTCACCGTCGAGTTACTGTTCATTGCCGGAGTTACTGTTCACGCCGCGTACTGTTCACCACCAGAGTTACTGTTCGCGCTGGCGGCCGAGGAAGGCTAGCGGCCGGCCGACTGACGGCGGCATTGTGTTGTGACGGCTGGGTAGGGTTAGGTTAGAAGCCTTGCTCTGGTACCATGTGAAATGTGGTGCGACAATGCAACGTGCAATGCAGCATTGAGAGAGGCCATAGGCCTTCTCCCTTTCAAAATAGAGAAAATGGTGTCCTTGGATACACATATGGTCATTGTAAAAATGTTAATATAAAATTGTTGTGCATTTATTTATAAACATATACATTATATAGTAAGAGTATGCATTCTTTAAAACAATAGTATTCACTCCAAGAATAATAAATATTGGGTCAAACATTACTAAGATTGATTGGCCCACACATCTAATTTGGTTAGAGACATCACACATCTAATTTGGTTAGAGACATAAAAATATATAAAACAAAAGTTATCTCACTACAAAATGATGCCTGAATTCCGTTTGGCAAACTTAATTTAAACAATAACATACAACCGGTAATTAATGAGGCTAACGGTAGGTTCAATGTAGAGCATAAGGTTTATTTTGTTGGTTATTCTTGATAATTAAATTAGAGTTATGAATGTCTTTGGGCAAAATCTAGATTTGATACTCCCTCCCACTCCATGCAGGTTCACACTATGACGCGACCGTGAAGAAGACCCATGGATGTCTCACCCAGGACAGAGCCCATGGTCAACAAGGCCTAGTTGCGACCAAGACACTGGTCACGACCATGACGACCCATTGCGATTGCCATACATGATGGAGAAGATGTCATGATCTCGACAAGGCCGTGACTTGGATAGAAGAAGAAACCATGGCATGCGTCGCGACCAAGGACGTGTCACGACGACACCACCTATTTCAACCTCTACTAAAGTTGCAGTCGTGACAATACATCCTCGTTGCGACCAAGACACTTGCTACGAAAGGTCGCGACCATGACAGACGGTTAATTCAGTGGGTTGCACCTATAAATAGGCCCCGACCCCTCACACTAGGGGGCATTAGGTCATCGAGAGTCACATAGTGCTGCCAAACTCCAGAGTCACCCTCACTCATCTCCCAAGGTCTTGGATCTCCAAAGATGAAAGTTGGAGGAGAGAGAAGGTCTACCACCCTCTTCTTTAAGAGGAGTTGCCATCTTCCACCTCTGTACCAGATCTAGATCTAAAGAAGTATCATCCGTGTATATCCCCCTTCTTTCTCCAGATCTATTGTCTTCCCCATGTTGTATCTTCCCATCTTCGTTATTCTTGATGTATCCATGCATTTGTAACGACGTTATGTTGCCCGTTAACATGTGTGGCTAAACACCTTACTTGGGTTGGGAGTAGCCACTAAGGCTCTCCCAACATGTATATAATTGCCTCATTTTGAATATATATATATATATATATATATATATATATATATATATATATATATATATATATATATATATATATATATATATATATATATACTTAGCAACGATTATCTCCATACTCTTATTTTTAAATACTTCACTTGTATGCTTAGCTACCATCTTGTGATGTTTTTAAAAGTTAGTATTTTGCAAGTTTTCACATCTTTTTGTTGTACGACCTCTCATATGAGATGGAAGTGTCATAGTATGATATCTGAGATTCCTTGCCTAACCAGTAGCTCCATTGTTGTCATAGTATTTCTATTGTGTCATCAATGGTCGGAACCTCCCATAAGTTCATCTATATGAACTTCTTGATCCATACAATATTTTGATTGTGATCACTTTTATATCATATTGGAAGATTGTATCAGTGTAACCCTTTGCACCCAACTCTTCCTTATTATCATAACCATGGAACTATTCCAATTAGTTCTTCTCAAGTACTTAAGGATTTTCTTTTATGGAAGTCCAATGACTTTCACTCAGATCTGACACATATCCTCTCATCATGTCCAATACATATGAGATAACGGGATGTGTACATATCATCTCGTCATTTCAAATACATATGAGATGTCAGGACGAGTACATAAAATTAGATACATGATATGTCCAATTGTGAATGCATATGACATCTTACTTATGTGTTTCCTATTCTTTACAAGAACTGGGATGCTGGACTGTTGAGAGAATAGTCCCATGGGACATGGACAAATTTTCTCTCAACGAGTCTTGGATGTTGAACCCTTGCAACATCTTGTCAATGTATGTGCTCTATCTCATGTCAAGAAGATTTCTAGATGTGTCTCTATAGATCTCAATTCCTATCACGTAGGATGCTTCACCTAAACCTTTCATAGGGAAGGTACTTCCCAACTAGGTTTTAACATTTTATAGTATAAGGATGTTATTCCTCACCATTATGTGGAATATAAATATGCCCCACTAAATCTTTTGTAAACACATATTTCATCTTCATTTCGATTGAAATCAAAATCTTTGACTACCTTGTCAAATTGAAGATTCCTGCTATGTGATGTTTGCATCTATCCACAGATTGACCTTTGTAGATTACACACTTTATTTGCATTATTGGATTTATAAAACCTTTAGACTGTCTCACACACACATCCTTATAATAATTCCAATTAAGGAATGTAGTTTTAACATCCATATGTCAAATCTCATAGTCATAACAAGATGCAATGGTAAGCATGATCCTAATGGATTGAACCATGACAACTGGTGAAAAGACTTCATTATGTTCAACATCTTGAACTTGTTTGAAACTCTTAACAACCAATCGACCATTCCATGTTCTTCTTCTTAAAGACCCAATTGCACCCTATGGATTTTACCCCTTCAAGTGGACCCACCAAGGTCATACCTTATTTTTGAATGAGGATTCCATCTTGGATCTCATTGTCTTAAGCCATTTCTCAAGACTTTGGTCCCTCAATAACATCTATGTAGGTTGTTGACTCATCATATATGATCAACTTACCACCTTCTTGAGCCATAAGATATCATAATATTTCAAGCTCAAGGTGTGTTCTACTAGTTACATGTGGTTTTCTGTGTTACACAAGGAACTTGAGGTTCCACAAAAATTTGTGATTCTCCTTGTTCCTACTGTACCTTCTTTTCGTTCAATGCTTTCTTATTGGTCTTGAACTTTTATAGCTCTATTTTTCTCCCACTGACTCTTTTGGAATTAAATTTTGTTTAGGAATATAGCCATCCTGGTAATGAACACTTTTGTTGTAAGATTGGAATAAAAGTAGTATTCAACAAAATAATATTTATGTGATTTGTGGATAAAGCCTTTAAGAAATTATATTTTTTATATAAAGGCCTTCATTACTAATCTTTATTAAAAGACATATCATGACGCTTACCATGTCAAAAATTTCATGTAGTGTCTTTGAACCATTTTAGATAGTACATTATTTAGTATAAAGCATGTGCCAAAAGGACAGTAAGAAGCATCAATCATACCACATATAATCAATTTTCATAAAGAATTCACGGATGTAATCAGAGGGGTGAAATAGATAATCCGAAGAGTCACGTTCTTTGAGGAGATCGGGGGGCGATCCTAGGGAGATCGCGTCCTTTGGCGGCGCTGCCGCCGCCGCCTGCTCCGGTTAGGCACCCTGCCTGCCGGAGGCCACCGCCTTTCGTCTCGTCTCTGACCCTCCTTCTTACTCTTCTGCTGTATGGATACTTGGTGAGCCAGCTGGGGAGTATGTTCGCGGAACGCCGACACCTGAGGCCGCCGTTGCAAATTCCGATCGGGCTGAGAGCGCAGAGAGTCGTCGCCGAGAGAAGAGAGACCATGGCGGCGAGTGTTGTGCCTTCGGAAGAGATTATCCCGGACATCCATCTTCTGTTGAACCCTGGCAACACCGATGGCGCTGGAGGTGAGATGATGGTTGTTCCTACCTCTGTGGCGCCTGTGATGGAGGCAAGCCAGTCACCCACCGGATCTGGAAGTCCGCCTACCATGCCTGGTCCTTCGAAGACAGTGATGACGGGCACTGGGACGGCGGAAGCGGAATGGACGGAGACCTGTCCGACGGGGGAGAGACCGTTACGGCAGTCTTCTCCCGGTGCCTCATTGGAGAACTGACCTAAGAATCGTCTGCCTAGGAAGAAACTGTTATATGACATACCCCATAACGTCTGCTTTAGATGTATGGGGAAGGGTCACTGGCAAGCCCAGTGCTGGAGGAGGAAGGTGTGCTACAAGTGCCGCCAACCGGGACATGTTGCTGCAAGATGCCCGCGTAGGTTTTAGACGACAAGAGCGCTTGATCTTTGATCTATGACGCTCTTCCCCCCTCTTCAACCTGTCAACCAGGCACGGGGTGCCCCTCAGCACGTCCCGAAGAGGATCTCGGTGAACTTGGGACCTGACGACGAGTCCAGAGGGCTGAAGAAAACTGCGATGGAAAGAGCAATCGAGATCTCCTGGACCAGCGATCTGGACTGGAATGAAGTGGCCCCTACCTCAAGCATCAATGGCCCTGCGCGACGGACCTGTACCGATTCGCCAATAGAAAGGCGATTGCTTTCTTTTCCTGTGCGGAGGAGGTGAGATCTGAAGTGGGGAAGGGCTTACCGATGCTTTGTGGCCACAAGTTAGGGTTGCTTCACTTGGCGGACGGAGAACGGCACAGCATGATGGAGACGTTCTAGTTTTGGGTGACTGATTTACCCATCGTCTACAGAGATGATATGTCGATCGATGCCTTGGTTAGGCCCTTTGGGAAGCTTGTGTACATCTCTGATTGGCAGAGGAGGGATGATGATTTATCAGATATCCTGATTAAGGTAGAGGCATTTTGTGAGGACGTTCCTCAGTTTGTTTCCCTTACCTTTGGGCGGAGAAGGACGACAGTTCAGCTTCACATGGTGGCCAGAGGCCCAATGGGGTCGAACAATGCTCATATGACGGAGGTTGGTAATGATCTAGGGATACCCCGCACAGCTTTACTAGATCTTGCGGAGACGTCGGGGCATCAAGCTATGGTGGTGGTACCCCCAGACCACCTAACCCACCGGAACAACCAAGAACTCGAGATGCTTCCCCCGATGGACGCCACTACCAGAGGGATGACTGCTCTCCGAGGAGGATCGTCATCGACAGAGATGGTAACCGAAGATCTTTGGCACATTATCGACTTGAAGATTTCTTTCCTAGTGACGGTGATAGAACCAGGAACCGCGGAAGATCGATGTCTTGGCGTCCGAGGTATGAATCCCGGAGGAATGAGCAGTATGGTCCCTACTCCCAGCGTGATACATACCAGAGCAGAAGGAACCGGTCTAGAAGAAGATTCTCTGATTATGATAGGTCCAGCGATGATGATTACTGCTGGGAAGATGAATGGAGATGTAGTCGTTGAGTTTCCTTCTCGTGACGGTTGTTTGATAGCGGCCTTTTGTTTTCCATGGACTGTACATCTATCTTCTGGAACATTAGAGGAGCGGCTAATAACCCTACGAGAAGGGTTCTTAGTAGAATCTGTGGGCGGTTTAAGCCTGGCATTGTATGTCTTTTTGAGCCTTTTCTTCATGCGGACCAAGCAGAAGAGTTGTTGGACATTGTTCGTCTTGACTGGGCGGCAGACAACCATAGAGATGGAGGGAAAATATGGTTCTATGCTGATCTGAGCATGAACCCGGTGATTTTCAGATCACACTCACAACACTTTACAGTCAGGTTTGGTGCGAGTGAGGATCCTTCGTTCTTCATTACGACAGTCTATGCCAGTTGTGACAATGTTAATAGACGTGAGCTATGGGAGGAGCTTATATCGATGTATTCTGCTATTGGTGATTCCAAATGGCTTGTTGCAGGAGACTTTAACGTCGTGAGAACAGCCTTGGAAAAGCGCGGGGGGGGGGGAATGCACCTACTTTCCAAGATATGCTGGACTTTAATTCCATGATATCTGATGCCCTGCTGAAGGAGGTTCCTTTTGAAGGCAGTCGGTTCACGTGGGTCAATAAGCAGATCCTTACTCCTATATTTTGGGAAAGGCTAGATAGGGTTTTCATGAATGATGCTTGGATGGTGGAGCGGCCCACGATGAGATCGATGCACCTTACCAGGTCGAGGGTATCAGATCACTGTCCGATGATCACGATTCCAGGTGCACAGGTCCCGTCTAGAAGAAAAGCACATTTCTCTTTTCAGTCGGCTTGGCTACACGACGAGGAATGCTTACAGGTGATCGAGAATTCTTGGGCTGATCAGGTAGTAGGGCACCCTTCTTACATCTTCTACCACAAGATCAAGAACGTGAGAAAGGCACTGAAGGCGTGGAGTAAGATTAAATTCGGTGATCTCTCCCAGCAGATAAAGGATCTTGAGGATGTGGTCTTCACCACTCAGAATGCCTTTGATGAGAACCCCTCAACTATCAATGAGACCAACCTCAGGTTAGCCGAAAAGGAGCTGAAGCACCTGCTAGACAAGGAGGAGTCCTACTGGAAGGAAAGAGCGAGGATCGACTGGCTCCATGATGGGGAACGGAACACACCATTTTACCATGCTGTGGTTTGTAATAGAAGAAGACACAGAAGGATTTCCTCTATTGTGATGCAAGACGGGACGATCGTTACTGACCCTGCAGAGATTGCGGAGGAAGCGGCGAAGCACTTCAAGCAGATGTATAATGAATATACTGCAACAGACACGACGGAGCTGGATTCCTTTCTGAGCGAGATCCCGGAGATCATCTCGGCAGAGGATAGTGTATCGATTGCCGTAGCCCCTCATGAAGATGAGATTAAGGATACCTTGAAGGATATGGATGCTTCTTCTGCTCCCGGGCCTGATGGCTTCACTGTCCCTTTCTTCAAGATGGCTTGGTATGTTATTAGGGCTGATTTCCTTGAGATGGCGAGGTCCTTCTTCAATGGACAACAATGCCATAGGAGCTTGTTCTGCTGTAGAGTCCTCCTTGTTCCCAAGCATGACAATCCACGGAGTTTGGCAGACGATTTTAGGCCGATTTCAATTGGGAACGTGGCCCTGCGGATCCTAGCCAGAGTCCTCAGTAACAGAATGTCTCCCATCCTGCCCCAAATGATCTCTCAGCCACAAGGCGCGTTCATGAAAGGGACTGATATCACCCATCATGTTCGCCTTGCCAAGGAATTGATGCATGACATCAATCAGGGGAATGGATCGCCCAACGCCATGGTGAAATTTGACATGTCCAGAGCCTACGATAGGATCGATTGGAATGTTATGCGTAGGGTTCTCACTGCTTTTGGAATCCTACCTGAGACGGTTGAGCTTTGCATGAGATTTTTCATTCAATCCTGGGCAACTGTCACCATTGGGGAGGAGACGGCAGGCTTCTTCCCTTTCTCTAAGGGTCTCAAGCAGGGAAATGCAATTTCGCCATTCCTCTTCATCATTTATGAAGAGATGTTGTATAGAAAACTTCTGAGGTTGACTGATAGCCGAGGTATCTCCAGGTTCAGCACGAGAGGCAATGTTGTAGCACCTCCCTTATTGTTATATGCTGACGATATTGTGGTCTTCTTCAAGGCAGATCAGCAGTCTGTTCAGGAGGTTTGTAGGACCTTCCAGGCCTATGAGTGAGCCACTGGGCAAAGAATCAATACAAGCAAGTCTGTTTGTGTGGTGGGAGGAGAGAATCGCTCTATCGCCTGCAATATCACTGCGGCTTTTGACATTGGAGCGCCTGTTGATTCTTTCATTTATCTAGGAGTTCCTATCTCCAAGGGCAGATCCAAGCTGACGGATTATGAGTTCCTGATACACAAGATGAATTCGAAGATTGCTTCATGGAAATCTAGGCTGCTTTCCGCCCGTGCCGCCCTGTATCGATGTGTAAGTGGTGCATTTTGCATCGGTACCCTCAATATTTGGCGGTATACCCACCGGTATGCCGATATATGCGATCCTAACGGCAGATTTACACGTATATGTACCGGTACCCATCGGTATCGGTGTTTCGAGCGGTATACCGTCGATACCGACGAAATCTCATCCCTTGAATTAAACTCATTGAGTAAATATTGTTTTTATTGAGAGTCTAGGGTGGTCATTGACATGTATATGATTGTGAGAGGGACATGGTTATGTTGTGTCTGGTAGTATCGCCTAAAACCTCATTAGAGTCTTTTAGGTACCCTTAGGAGACTGATGAAATCTTGCTAGAAACATAGCTGGTTCAAGCACGACACGAGGAGTTGACTCACTGCTTGGGCCAACTGTCTTGGCTTGTATGAACCATTTCTAGCTACATGGGCAGCCTGTAGCTGGGATTCCTTAGGTCATTAGATTTTTTTAATTTATTGTAGTTTTTAAATAAGTGATAGTTATGAAACTCCTTATTGGGTTTGTATACATTTTCAAGGATGATTCTTCTCTTACTTCATAACTTTTCTTGATTCCTTATGGTGACCCGTACACAATTCTTATCTTGAGCAGTTTTGTTGGTTTGCAATGATCTTTCTTAATAATGCTTAGATGTCATGTGTTCTTTCATTAGCCAATTTAGCTATGTTTAGTTGTTTTTCCTTAAGCAACTTGTCTCAGGTGACATGGCATGTCATTGATCGGACACGCTGTGTCCCTTGTTCTGAAGGAAGATTGGATGATGGCATGACCTGCTTAAGATATGACACTATGTTTGACTGAAAAACATCTAAATTCATCGTTTGAAGCCTCCAAGTCAAATAGGACCAGGCAAGCAACACGATGAATACATAAGCGGGCGAGTAGTTCAACCGCTCATTCCACTAAGTAAATCATTGGTTTAGGCCAAAATTAGGGGTTGGATCCACTTGGACCGCCAAGCTTTGTATTGGATGCTCAATCGGTTGGTCTGCCAGGTTTTGGTTGTGTTTGGAAACCATGACTATAAGATATATGAAAACTCGAGAAAATCGTCTTAACTATTTGAACTCGGTGGACAGTCAAGCTTCCCAATTGGCGGTTCAACTAGTTCAACCGCCAAGTTGTGTTTGGAAACCATGACTATAAGATATATGAAACCAGAGAAAATAATCTTTACTACGAAAATGAAAACACCATGATGGATTAAAATTTATGGTTAATGTCATACTTTCCAAAACACACGACTTGGGGTCAAGGCTTTTCAAGCAAATATGCACTGGCCTACGTTAATCTCAATTTGTTGGTATCAATCTTTTTCATTGGCCACAATGCTTACAAATGGGCATTAATGTTCTTGATTATCAATTTTTAACTAGTGATACTCATGGAACATGACTTCGACTTCAAGTTGACTTCGACTGGTGTGGAAGTGGAAGTTTGTGGAAACATCGAGGATTTTTACAACCAAACTTTGACGCATTTTGACAAAAAATAGGCTCAAAATAGTAATTTCATGATGAAAATTGATATATTTTCATCAAATATATCTTAAAAACTAAATATATGTCAATATATAGCCATCCACACATGTTTACATATAAAGAAAAACAGTCACATGCAAATGTAAAAGATGTTGTCTTAGTGTCGACTTCGACATGCAAGGAAGTGGAAGTTTGTGGAACATGTAAGAAAACTTTAAGGAAGTTCTGGACTAACACTTTGACGCAAAATAAGCTAAAAGATAATGAGATTGTGAGAGAATTTGGCATAAAGCATCAAATTTTTAGTAAACAAATACTCCTATAATCTTCAATATGAAATGTTTAGAACTTAGATTTGTTCTATATATGTGTTCTGTATCTACAGAAATCCCATTCGGATCGCATTCTAGAATTAAAAAACATGAGCTTATCTTCAAATACATCAGTTTGTCAATAGGGGAAAAAGTAACAGAGGCGAAATTTTATTAGGTGTACACCAAATTTTGTAGAACTTGTGGACATCTAGTAGAGAAATAAACTTATCATTACTCTCTAGTTAGAAACCAAGGAAATAGTCATCTCAATGTGAAGAATGGTTTCCTACAAGTTCTTTATGCCTTCACTATGTGTGCAACAATAATAACTACAAAGATCATCGAGAAGATGGGAGGCTTTGAGCTAGCTAAGTCAATTTTATCACCAAGTAGGCCGAATTCATTGACACATGTCAACAAGTAGGCAAAATTGATGTCGAGGAAGTTTACTAGGTTTCAACATCGACAGGCGTAGACACATGTAATATCGAGGATATATTGCCAGATGTCGAGGATGTTTAGTACCATGGTGATACTTGTCAATATTTGGTGCATAAATGAATATTAGGTGTTAACACACTTAATTGATTAGGTATATACACGCTTAAATGTCTACTTTTTGATATGCCTTCATTTGTACCTCAACTTTGTCTTCAGTATTGATGATTTTTCATCTCTGTTTGCACCTCAAGTTTGTCTTTTGTATTGATGACTTTTCATCTTCATTTGCATATTAGGCATTTGTTTGTCGTGTACAAGATCACAATAGTTATGTTAGCAAGTCGTGCATAATATAGGAAACCCAAGTATCGACATTTGCAACTAGTATATGTTATGTGTATATACGCCTTGTTCGGGTGACAGATGCAATATTTTTTTGACAGGAAATCGTTGGATGGATTATGTTATCTTGGTAGGCTATTTATTGGAATACGATAGATTTAAATTATGTTGGAACTGCTCTTGCACCTTATGTGAACCCTAGATGTGAAAGTGGGCATTAATAGTACATATATACTTCAATATTGTTTTAAATAGTTTTAAGGTTCATTATTGGATAACAAAAACTTATGTATATAGTTACGTATATAATTTATTTTACAACGATCGCTATGTATATAACCATTAATGTTTTATAAGGGTATAGCTACCTGTAATAACTATTCAATATAAGTTTAAAGCTTAAAATAGAAGGCAGATATACATCCACAAGACTTGGATGCCTTGTCCCCTTACTATAGTACTCCAAGCCGTTCTTTGGACACAAAGCTATTCTGAATTTGATCATTTCCCTCTTTAGAAGATCATTCCTCTAGAAGCAAGGTGTTCGAGTGCTAGGTGCGACAAGTGGAACTTGAATTATGTGGGTTATAGGAGGTTATCAAATTGACAAATGAAAAAGCAAAATAGGAGTTTTATGTTATTCTTCACTTCTTCATTGTGCTCGTCATATTCTTCACCGTTAATAAAGTAACAACCACCCAAAATAACAACTTTTCATCAATTATCCATTAAAGATTTTATTATCACCGCCCATAATCAGTCTTCGTTTCAATAAAGCCATTATAATTCAATTTTGTATGGTGGAAGAAACTTTACCATGGAAGATTCCAAGAGGATTAAGTATTGTTTCTTAAATGGGTAGTTGATAAGACATGGCCTTGGCATTGTAATCTAAATATTTTACTTGGACGTATCATAATGAATAAAAGTGCTTACCTGACACATTTTCCCATGATCATTCATAATGAAGAAGAAAACTCATGCTTGTCTGTTTGGCATGAAGAAGTTCACAATAGTTATATTAGAGCTTGTCATGATTATCATAGGAATCTTAAGTTGTTTCAATTGTTTTGTTATTGCATTTGCATGTTTATTTGTAGCATTATAGTTCAAATTTTGCATTTAGCGTAAGCTTTGGTTGATTATAAGTGTTTAGATGTAGCCAACTCCGGGTTTGACCAAAAAATAGGTCGTTGGTTTGCACCAAGCTAATCCAAGGTTACAAAAAACTACTTGTAGTTTCTGAATAGATCCACAAATAGAACTTTGAACATTGCTTTGAAGCTGCCACACATATAGTAGAGAAGACATCAGAACCTTATATGGTCATATCCCTCACTGTCATCTTTTATGTGTTCATATAATTAACAATCCTAAATGTGGAAGAAAAGGCATTGCAGCCTGGAGAGCCAGAAAATAACTAAAGGACCACGATAAAATGGAATGATATGCAAGAAAAACAATGAAACAAGGGACAATGAAGGGCATGACTTAGTCATATGCTACAACATTTTGCTAAGGTGACATCTAATACATATTTGGTGAATGGCATATGCATGGTAAACTTGTTTAGTATACTTGCAATTGAGAGGAACTTTGAACAAATGTTGTCTTTCAGGAGAAACAAAGTAAACTAGAGGTTTAACGAAGTATTTACTAGTAGAGTAGCTCAAAAAGTTGGAACTTCAATTTCAAGGACTGAGTTTGCTATTCTAATATGGTGGTTTGAAGCTCCCAGAAGGATGTCTATGAAGGTCTCTGTAGTTGGATTCAAATTTTTATCACCTATGAACTGAGGCATTTGCTTGTCTCTATTCGTGGCCTCCTGTCTGCTAGAGTGATTTCATGACCAGGGAAATTGAGAGGATTGTTTAATAGTTTGAAAGCTACAACAACATCAAAGGCACGCTCGCTTTATTCAACTCAAGATGGCATGGTGGACAAGTGAAAAAGGTTTGACAAAACAAGTTCAATTGGGTTGACATGTAGATGTGAACCAAGAGACTTTGGGATGATCATCTAACCCCATTATTTCCGTATCACCATCTGCACAAAAGTCATCATATAAATGGTGATCTAACTCCACACTGATATATGACTGGCATGATTTAATCACACCTTTCTAGCTAGACAATGTCATCAAATGTCCTAATTTATGGGTTCTTATAAGGTTTGACTCCACCAATCAAAATTCATGCCCTCAGAATGCCTGTTGCTACTACTTATCTTGGACATCAACAAGAAGCTCTAAATGGCAAATATATGCTTCTCCCCTTTACCATCTAATTGATAATAAGATATGAATCTAGCATAGCACACATGGAGTTAATCTGACAAAGTCCTTATGAGGACTGGCACTAAACCAAAATGGGCAAATAAATGCCATTATCCTCTGGGATCTGACCAACATAGGGGATGTCGAAAAGACTAGATGCATGATGTTTAATATAGGTGTAACACCCATATTTTTGTAACACATGAGCGGAAGCTATATTTTTTTTGATCTGGGAGTGTCACAAACATGATGATTGTTGCAATTAAAGCAAATGAAACACTTTGCATAACTGAAAAACTGATTTATACATAGTTTGACAAAGAAAAACAAATCATCTAATCTACCATGATAACAAGACTATACATAATAAAAGATTTCTAAACTCAGGATTGTCGCGATAGATGGCACCCCTCTAGGAAAGCTTGAAAATCTCCTAGACCTTTACTTGTTCCTTTGATCCGTAGCTGCTCCAAATCCTACGGACATCGCGTCCCCAGCCATGCATTGGGAAAAATAGTCGTTAGAGTAAGTGACATGAGTATTCTAAAATATACATTGCTAAAGAACTAGAATATTACAAAAGATTCTTGAACATCATAAATATGAAACAAACATTAAATTCTGATTAAATCTAGAAACATATTATTTTTCATTTCTTAAACTCTTATTTTCTACTCTATCTTTTCTGGAGACCTATACTCTAGGTCTCAAGGCCTACACCAAAGTGTCTGGATCATAAATATCTTATCTGAATTCCTCTCATCACACTCGTGGATGAGATTAAATACATGCTCTAATCTTAAGTATCTTTTACTTATGATTTTTATCTATTTGTGGCCACCATTATATAATAAGTCCTCCTCTATTGACACCGAAGTGTCCTCTATGGTGCAGCGCACCCTCTGTTGGCACAACGTGCCCTCTGTTGACACCGAAGTGTCCTCTATGGTGCAATACACCCTCTGTTGGCACAACGTGCCCTCTGTTGACACTGAAGTGTCCTCTATGGTGCAGCGCACCCTCTGTTGGCATAAATGACCTCTGTGACACCCGCAGTGTCTGGCGCAGTGCACCCTCTGAATCGTCCCGAGACTCTCTGAATGAGGACTTATTATATAATGTATTATGTGAAGGTTTTGAATTAATTATCTTAAGTCTATCTTTACTAAACTCTGAATTTGAACTTATCTGAAACTGAGTACTAAACATGTACTTAGTTTTGCTGAAATTTGAATCTGAATCTGAATCTGAATCTTTGCTCTTTCAAATTTGAGCTGAATCTATTATGGAATTTGGATATGTATTTCAAATTACAACATAATTGAGATTGGGTCTATAGCCCATATCATGTATCTTTATTCAAAATCTGGCTACTCACACAGTGAGTAGTCTAAGTCTGAATCTAAATCTCTTATTCTTAAGTGCTAAACTGAATTCATTGCTGGAGTTGAACATTTATCTCATTATTTGGGTAAACTTTATTCTAAAACTCTTATTTGGTAAGATTACTTCATTATACCAATTATATCATAAATGAGCCTAATGTCTTATGAGAAAGGACATCATCTGGGTAAACTTTATTTTAAAACTCTTATTTGGTAAGATTACTTCATTATACCAATTATATCATAAATGAGTCTAATGTCTTAAGTCAAGCTTATGAAAGTATCATAAGTACAACATATCTAAAAATACCAATTTTGACAAGATGGTTCAATCCTTTTTATAAAATATGATGTTACCCTAAAACTTTGCATATGAACTTACATATTAAACCTTAAATATCAAAATAGAAATCTTATAAAATATTGTATTGCCACCTAATCATAACTTAATGTGTCATTATCTTATAATGCCATCATGAACTCATTTTTACAATACATTGCGATCCCAAAAGTACCTTTATTTCTAAAAGTAGATGATGTCTTAATATTCTGAAATTCATATTCTTATATTGTAATTAAATTCTAGATATTATTCATTCTAAGGAATCTAGTGGTTATATATATACATATGTATGAAATCTTAATGGCATGTTTCTATTTGAAATCGTAATATATAGTTATGCCTATAAATATGAGAAATCCTGACAACATATGTGTACTTAAATGCTCAATACAAAGCTATCCCAAATCACCAACTAAGCATGACTAAATTACTTGCATATCTTAAAATCGTATTCATTAGTTTCAAACATTTCTAAGAAATCTTGTAGGAACATGATTCTTTAATTTTCTCATTGACTTGGTCCATGGGTCACAACTATTTTGAGCAACATGTCTCTATTTGAGATTTTGGGTATCTGAACTTACATAATGATAGAGATATGAGAATATTCTTGTTTGCGTTAAAATCTTAGAACATTGAATCATATAAATATGAAAGTCTTATCAGGATACATGTAGACATACTGAACTTAAAATACAAATACTCATGGGCATGAACCACTTACCTTTATATTGAAGATGTTCTTTATGTAGCCTTGTTTCCTTGATTCACAACATATATACCTAGTCATCAACAAAATTGTATGAGTCTATGTGTAATCTCCTCTCTTCATTTCTAAATCTCAAACCCCATCATCCTAATCTCCTAGACTGAATTAAGAATCATATTTAACTCGGACTAACTCTGATTTAAAGCATGTTTCATGTTTAAACATTGAATTAAACTTGATTCACACATTATATGGCATACACATACTCATATATTCATTATACCAAAAATAGCATATACACTAATATATAAGTATATACCTCATATACCAAGAGTAAACTCCATACATACTCACATATACTACTCATACTGACTCATTTATAAAATCAGATGAAAATATAATTATAATAATTTTCCATACTAAATAGGCACATAAAATACATGTTGCCTCACAAATACTCATGAATCATCTTACATAATGATCACTTAGGCCAAAAACTAAATATGAATCCAATTATATATGAAACTCCATCAAAACTTTCAGAAAAGTAATCATACAAAGTAGTAAGATCATGTATTAAAATATCAAGTCATTTCATAATCAGATCATGTGTGAAATACCCAAAATACCGTTATTAGGGTTTAAATCAAAAACCTTAATAAAACTTTATATAATAAAGATCAAGCTTTGAAATCATGTTAAGTATATTAAGATATACATTCAGTAAAATTTTCATGAATTTCTAAAGTCGTTTGCTATTTTTAATTGACCAAACATCAAAATCATATAGTTTTGAACACACTATATTTAATAAATATCAGATATCAAAATCATAATCTAGAAGTATTTTTTTGTGATTGTAATCATCATGACCTTTCTATAGGTATCTTATTTGCTAAAAACTGAGCTCTATATCTCAAGATATGAATTTTAGAATAATACCTATTTCAAAGAAATATGGAGCGTCGCTTTTGGATTTGACCACTGTGATTTGATCACACGCCCAACAACTCCAGGGCTTGGGGCTCGCAGATCTTTAATTGGATCCGGCTGCTTCACAACCCAAGAACCTGGACACCTCTCCTTTCTCCTGCAGGTCGCGAGCCAAGAACACAGGGATCGGGATCCCATGTTGCGCTGCAGAGACAGGGCATCGGCCTCGTGGGTGCTCTCTAGCGGCCAAGGTCTCAGATTCGGCGGTGTAGAGGACCTATTAACAGGAAAAGACAATTTCCCAACCTCTCTTGCACTATCCTGCAACGCACTCCTCCTGTCCTTCATCCTCCTCGCCCCATGTTCCTTCCCTATTCACGCCGCCTCCCACAGATAGGTTCCGACCTCGACCCTGAGGGTGTTGCAACGCACAATGAGGTTGGATACCACTCTGTCCAGCTTCCTTGCCTAGGGTGGCGGTGTCTCTGGACGCGGCTAGGTCAGGGTTGAAGAGGCATGTCCTGTAGTCCTTGATGTCGTAGCCTCTTATTCCTTGCATCTTCTTGTTCTTCGTTCTTCCTCTCTTTCTCTTGGTCAAAACGAGACCAAACCCTAGCTTTAGACTCATCTAGCCGCCAACCTTTAGAAACTGAGGCTTTTATGGCCCTTCCATCCTTAGATTTTCCTTGGGAGGTTTCCCATCTTCAGAACAGTCCTGCTCAAACATGGCACCAATTCTCTGGTCCGCGAACTGGAGTCTCGGCCCCTCACCTCTTTCTTTTATTATTATTATTTTGTTTAGCTAAAAGTCCAAATTATATAAATAATTATATAGAGCACCTCATAACTCTATTTGATCCCAATTTTTGGGAAGAACTTTCTATTGTCATCTTCTTTACATAAAAAAGATATCGATTCAAAAATATAACTGTATGGACACTTCAAACTTGTCTTATAAATAAATATTGGATAATTACTTATTTAATTATCTTGGCCATTAATTACATCATAATTATCTGAAATTTCTCTGATTATCTTATCTTATAATTATACATCTGCTTAAATATTTTGAGCATTTTTTTATGAGCACTAAATGCCCTATTTCTAATTTGTACTACAAGGACCTATTTGCAAGAACCTAATTGGTCCAAATGGGCTAGAATTGGGCTCTAGGCCACATGGCCCATTCATTGGTCTTTCAAAGGGTCAAAAGAGCTTAATCTTATCCTAAATCATGAAACTAAAGCTTGAATTAATATGATTTCTCAATTTGATCTCTTGCATGACACGTGTGATCAATATTGTTTTAGTTACCTAACATGATGTTCTAAGCTGGGTCTAGGGCTCAAACCGATAAGTGAATTCATCAAATTATACATTCATCACATTTGTTATTTATAGGAATAATTCATTCATAATCATCTACTCCGGACTACAATCGTACACATTTAAGCCATTATGTCGGTATTGGTTGACCAAATGACTTGTATTACAAATTTTGTAAACTTAATTACATACCTAACCATGTTAGGTTCATTAGGTCCCTTGGCATACACTTACTAGAAAACCCCACATTAAAGGCTTACATTAGCTATGAAATTGAGGATGTTACAATAAGACCATTTTCTGAATAGAATAGTCGGATATTGCCACAACTTTTGAACTATCTACATCTTTCACTGAATTATCTTTGAAAGACTCACCATGTTGGAGGATTTCATCTAGGGAAGAGAAGCATGCTTGTTAAGACTTTTAGTCGGTGCATGATGGACTTATCTCATATAGTACAAACTATAAAGGGCAGATGCTCAAATGCAGAAGGACTAACTAGTATGTTGAGATTCTTATTGGGCTTAGGCCCACATATGTTTTTTTCACTTATCTTTATAAACTTAATTGAATCCATTTACACTTAAGTATCCATTTAATCCTTCTCTCTAATCCTCCTATACACATAGCCTCCTTTGAAAATGTTTTAGTTAACATGCAATCTCTTTCATCATTCCTCATGGTATCATAACGAGATTGATCTCCCTTTCCAATACCCCCTAATCCCTTCTCCCTAGTCGCCGCTGCCCCTCCTCGCCGCCCCTCCTCCCTTTTGCAGTCTCCACCCATACTCTCCGTACTATTCACGTCGGAGATACTGTTATTCATGCCAGAAGTGTTCATCTCTCTCTCATTCCCTTGAGAGGCATGTCATCAATTTTTTTTTCCGATTGGAACTCATTAGAAATCTATCACATTGTTGATTTGATATATAATAATGTTTGTGACCCATTTTAGGGTGGTGCTTAACGAGTATATGACTGCGACACCGACGATGAATATGATGTGCTCGATAGTGCCACCCAAAAACTCATTAGAGTCTTTAGGTACCCCTAGGAGACTAATGGAATCTTACTAGGAGCATGATTGGTTCCAATACAATATGAGGAGGGTGTCTCACTACTTTGGGCCAAGTGGCTCAAACTACATGGATCATTACTCACTAGATGGATGCATGCAGTAGATTTGAGGATTCCTAAGGTCGTTAGAGTACTTTCTTTTAATTTATTGTAGTTTTTGACCAAGTGGTAGTAGAGAAATCCCGAATTATGTCTGTATGAATACTTGAGGATGATTCTTCTCTTTCTTAGGTACAATCAATGGGTATTTGATAGATTTTGGCATGATGATTATTAGTATATAGACTTTCATGTGCTTTTTACTTAGTCTATTTTTCTCTTTACTGTGTTATTCTTGTGTTTAGTTTTATCCCACATGGGTTATCTCTAAATCCTGTGGTCTTCTCTTATCTTATAAAAGAGAACCCTGTACTCCTTTTTTAATCATCTCAATAAGAGGATTATTAGCCGCAACTTCTAGATGGTATCAGAGCCTCCCGATCCGTCATAACCATGATCCTTTCCCTTCTCCCAAGCTGCCGCCCACCCTGCCCCAGCCGCCCACCCTGCCCCCCTACTGCCGCCGACCTGCACCTCCCTTGGTGCCGCCACCACCACCACCAGCCCCTCCAGCCGCCGTCACCCCCTCCCCTACCTTTCTCCCTTGCCGCCCACCTCCTTCCCTCCCTTCTTCTCCACCGCAGCCCCCCCTCTTCTTCCTCTGTCTCCACCACCACCCCCTGCTGCCCGCCGCCACCCCACACCCACCACTAACATCTCCCGCCGCCACAACCACCCCCATCCTCTCTTCTCTCTTGTTTCTCTTCCCTAGTTCTTCGCTCACCATCTAGTTCGGCTACATGCTTCCATTTATCTCCGTACGCTCTTCCGGAAAGCTTACGTACAGCCCGTGTCTTTTCCAGTTCTGGCACGTTGAAGGCGTAAACCAGCTTTTCGCTTCTGCCTGCCTACGCCTCATGGTGGAGTGATCTTTTCTGCATGGTGGCGTAGGTTTCTTACTTCTTTATATGCCCTGTGAGGGTCTTCTGAGGTCCATGTGGATCTCCTACTTGCTACGACTACTAGTCCATGTGGTGGACTCCTACTACTGATTACTACTACTACTGATCCTTGCTATGCCCGTGCTCATGTTCTGCTCTGGTCTGATGGCGACTCCAGATCTCCCGCGCACTCTCTGTGTTACTACGGTGAAGTTGGACATTTTCAACTATCACCTATGGGCTGCCTCCTTTGAGTTGTATGTCAAATCCCAAGGTCGCCACTCTCATCTGACTACAAAAGGCCCGTCTCTTCCTGCCCCTGATGCTGACGAGAAAATGAAACAAGCCTATGATCTCTGGTCCAAAGAGGACTATGGGGTCATGACATGGATGGTCAACAATGCTGAAGCCAAGATCAGCCAGTCTCTGCTCTGTTTTCTGACTGCCAAAGAAATGTGGGAGTAACTCTCCCATGTTTACTCGCACCAACAGAATCCTAAGAAGGTCTTTGAGATCTTCAAGCAACTTGCCAAACAGGAGTATTCTGCTGCTGACTCCGTCGATGATTACTACAACTCCTGATGTGCCCTCTGGGATGAGTTCCAGGTGTATCATCCTCTTTCTACTGACATCGATGAAGTTCATCGACAGCGGAACAAACTTATGTTAGTTCAGTTTCTCACGGGCCTACCTGCTTCCTTTGCTGGTGTTGTGGACCAAATTCTCTCCAACGACCCTTTACCCACTCTCTGCGATGTGCTAAAAAGGGTCCAGCGCTTACCTTCTGTGTCCCAGTCCGTGCCTGACTCTTCTGATAGGGCAACTCTCGCTGTCCGCTCTGGTGATTCCTTTTGTGGTCGCGGTCGTGGCAGAGGTCGTGGCCGCGGAGGATGTTCTTCTGCTCCTGGCCGTGGCTCTGCAGCTGATCCTGTGGAGTCCCGCTACTGCACTCACTGCAAGCGCACCAACCATACTGAAGATCGTTGCTGGATCAAATACGGCAAACCTGACTGGGCCAATAAAGTGACTTCTGACCAGACTGAACCTGCTCCACCAACAACTGACTGGATCCGCTCAAAATTTGAAAAATTACTTCAAGCTCGCCTGGCTTCCTCTACTGATGCTTCAAATGATGGTAGCGCCGCCCTTTTGACCAAGACTGGTAAACCTTCATGGGTGATTGACTCTGGTGCGACTTCTTATATTTCTGGCAATCCTATTTTATTCTCTAAATTGCACAAGACATCTAAATCACCGGTTACTGGAATTGGTGATATAAGTTCTACTGGTAGTCTGCCACTGCAGTCCACTCTTTATGTCCCTAAGTTTCCCCTTAATTTACTATCTGTCAGTAAAGCAGTGAAGAGCCTTCGTTGCTCAATTACGTTTGATCCGGATGGTGTTCTGTTTCAGGATCTACGCACGAGGATGACGATTGGTTCAGGCCATGAGGGACCGAATGGGCTCTACTACTTGGACGATCCGAAGCCAGCTGCATATTTGACATCATCTGTGGCCGACATTCAGTGGCATTATAGATTGGGACATCCCTCTGTTGTAAAATTAAAAGCTTTATTACCTGATGTAGTTAGTTATGTTTTTCATTGTGAGACATGCCAGCTTGGCAAGCAGACTCGTGCTACTTTTTCACCAAAATTTTGCATTAGTTCTAAAGCTATCTTCGATATTATACATGTTGATGTTTGGGGTCCATGTGCTATGATGAGTACTTCTGGTTTTAAATATTTTCTGAGCTTCATTGATGATTTCTCTAGAACAACCTGGTTGTTCTTACTGAAAGATAGATCTACCATTCTTGAGAAAATTACTGACTTCTTTACTGAAATCCGTACCCAGTTTGCTAAGCCCATAAAAATTTTGCGCAGTGACAATGTTTTGGAGTTTATGCAAGCCTCTGTTAGTAGTTTTTGTCGTCGCCAGGGTACCATCCACCAAAATTCCTGTGCCTATACCCCGCAACAAAACGGTGTCGCTGAACGCAAAAACCGTCATCTCCTGGAAGTTGTGTGTACCCTTCTTTTTCACTATCGATGCTACGATCCTGTTTCTAAAAAGTGGTTTGTCTCTGCGGATGTCGTATTCTTTGAGCACATGCCTTTCTATTCTTCGACTGGTTCTGCACTCACATCAGATTTACTGGTTGATATACCTTTACCTATTGTGGATGATTTGACTGATAATTCTGATGCTGCCTCCCCACCTGAAGTGCCACCTCTGAAAGTGTATCATAGAAGACAGAAGCCGACAGCTCCCTCTATGGCCTCTCCATCGTCTTCATCCTCTGTGCCAGATCAAACACCTCCGCAGGTATTTTCTGACCTTGATCTCCCTATTAGCCTGAGAAAAGGGACACAGATTTGTACTAAGCATCCCATTGGGAATTTTTGTTCTACTGATAATCTGGGTGCTAATTTGGCTAATTTTTACTACGACCCTTTCTACTATATCTGTTCCTAAAACTGCTGCTCAGGCCATTAAAAATCCTGCATGGCGTCAGGCTATGGAAACCGAAATGCAGGCGCTTACTGAACGCAATACATGGCAACTTGTTGATCCACCTGCTGATTGCTCTCCTGTTGGTTGTCGCTGGGTCTTCACGGTCAAGTATCAACCGGATGGAACTGTTGAACGCCTTAAGGTGAGACTAGTAGCTAAAGGCTATACACAGACCTATGGGGTCGACTACTTTGAGACTTTCTCTCTGGTGGCACGGTTGAACTCTGTGAGAATTCTTATTTCTGTTTCTATTAATTCTGACTGGCCTCTGTATCAGCTTAATGTCAAGAATGCTTTCCTGTATGGTGACCTTCATGAAGAAGTCTACATGTCACAACCCCCTGGTTTTGTTGCTCAGGGGGAGTCCTCTAAAGTATGCAGACTGAAAAAGGCGATCTATGGCTTGAAACAGTGTCTTAGAGCTTGGTTCGATAAATTAAGCACTATTCTTCAGAATTTTTCATTCAAGCGCTCCCAGTCCGATCACTAAGTCTTTGTCAAGAATACTCCTACTGGCATTATTATTCTCATTGTTTATGTTGATGATATTATCCTCTCAGGAAGTGATCCTGCTGGTATTCAGTCCACCAAGCACTACCTGGAAAAACATTTCGTCACCAAAGATCTGGGGTCTCTCAGGTATTTTCTTGGGATAGAGGTGTCCCGGTCTTCTTCTGGCCTCTGCTTATCTCAACGCAAGTATGTTCTGGATCTACTGTCTGAAACTGGTCTTCTAGGTGCTAAGCCTGCTAGCACACCTCTAGATCCGAACACCGACTGGGATGATGAGAATTCTCCTGCCTATCATGACAATCATCAATATCGCAGAATGGTCGGTAAACTCATCTATCTTACTGTTACACGGGCCGATATTACTGTTGCTGTTGGATTGGTTAGTCGTTACCTAGATAAGCCTCGACAGTGTCATTGGGATGTTGTCTGTCATATTCTGAAATATCTGAAAAGTTCTCCTGGAAAAGGCATGCTTTACAAGAAACATGGACACTGCAAACTTCTTGGCTATTCTGATTCCGATTACGCTGGCAGCAAGGTTGACCGTCGCTCTACTTCTGGCTACTACACGTTTGTGGGAGGCAACCTTATCACTTAGCGAAGCAAGAAGCAGTTTGTAGTTGCTCGTTCAAGTGCTGAAGCTGAATATCGTGCCATGGCACACACTAACTGTGAACTATTCTGGATTAGGAGCTTACTGAAGGACTTTGGTATCTCTGACTTGTCTCCTATTCCAATGTATTGTGACAACAAAGCAGCTACATTCATTGTCAGTAACCCTACTTTCCATGAGCGGACCAAGCACATTGAGGTGGATTGTCATTTTGTCCGTGAAGCTGTTCTCTCTGGCCAGGTCTCTACTCCCTATATTCATACGACTGATCAGGTGGCTGACATCTTCACAAAGATTCTACCAAAGGCAAAGTTCACTGCTATGACATCCAAGCTGGGCATGATAGACATTTATGCTCCAGCTTGAGGGGGAGTATTAGTATATAGACTTTCCTATACTTTTTACTTAGTCTATTTTTCTCTTTACTGAGTTATTCTTGTGTTTAGTTTTATCCCACATGGGTTATCTCTAAATCTTGTGGTCTTCTCTTATCTTATAAAAGAGAACCCTGTACTCCTTTTTTAATCATCTTAATAAGAGGATTATTAGCCGCAACTTCTAGAATGATCTTTCTGGATGTCTTGTTTTGATGGAGTTGTTCAATGAGGACATACCTCAATTCATATCAGTTTCTCTTTTCAATAAAAGATGCATGGTTAAACTCGTTAAGGTGGCTTATGCTGTGGTTGACTCAGAGGGTATCACTTTCAAGCGTACTGAACCTGGAAGAGAAATGAACCTCCCTGACGAAGCACTAAAGTTTGACAGTGGAGATGAGACTGACGAAGGTCAACCTGTGAGTGGATCTCGCCTGTTGATCACTAACGGCGATGGAGAGAAGCTTAATCAAAATCATGGTAATAAAAAACCCGCCTTGAGGCTCTCGAGGCTATCCCAAATGCGCCTCGAGGCTTACGCCTCGATGTCTTGGATTGAGGCTTACGCCCTATAATGTCTGAGGCCCGCCTCAAAGCACTAAGACTTTGAGGCTAGCTGAGGCGCACGCCTCAATTCTGGATGATAACGTCTTATGTTAACCATCAAATTGTCTACTTTTGAGACTATTACAAACACTTTCTTCCCTGCTGAACACATCGCGTGCTTTTCGTATGAAGGCATGCTGGGAAATCATGGCAGGAGATTCCATTTGGGTTAAGTTCTGCAGAGATAAATACCGGAGTAACTCTTTTAACAACAATGGTTCGGGGCCATATCACCTCAAGCTTAGTTCTTTTGCATCCCCATTCTGGAAAAAGCTTTGGCAAAGCTTCCTGGTCACGATCCCGATCTGCTCTTGGATTGTTGGTAGGGGGAATTTATCCTTTTGGCATGACAAGTGGTGTGAGCAGACTCTCGCACAACACGCGATCAACCCGTCAGATACGACTCTATCAAGGAAAAGATTTGAGGTATGAAGCTTTGTGGGACGCTATCATTGGTGTCGCTAATAGGTAGATTGATGACCCACTAAAACCTATAATGCTCTGGTAAGTTTTGGTTTTCATGCGCCAAGCGTCAGAATTAGAAAGACCAGTCTAATTTGTTAGCAACCGCCGGATATGAGAAATCTTAAGTTGAATCTTACGGTGGGGAGGGGCATTCACTCTGAAGCTAGAAATATGTTTTGGATGGCGGGATGCGTGAGAGATCGTTGGGGGTATATTCACCTTGCTTTCTGCTTTTGGATGAAGGGTGCGAGTCTTTTTGATGTCCTCTTACAAGGATGTATTGTAGCGCTTAAAATGATGGAAGATCATAATCTCAGAGTCTCTAGCATGGGGATCGATGGTTGAAGGGTGGTTGATGGCATCTGAAATGGTGGAAAGGTCCCATGGTGGATGGCGTCATGGGTCTGTGTGATTAAAAATTTGGTAGATGAGTTCAACATTATTGGACATTTTTGTCACCGTTTTTTGAACTTAGTTCCTAGAGAACTGGGGCGATGTGGGGCTTGGACATTTTTGTCACCGTTTTTTGAACTCAGTTCGTAGAGAACTGGGGCGATGTGGGGCTCATAGTGAGGATCACTTTATTACTAGAGAGCCGAGTTTACTGCCTATGAAAGTCAAAGGTCTCGCGACTTTGGAAAGAAAAGGTATACCTTACATAGTGAGTGGATAGATACTTAGTGGTTTCTTGTTAGCTTGACATATAGTTGTTTTTTGTTGGTTTTGCCTTTTTTGTGTGGGAGGGTTATACCGCCTTTGGTGCGGAGATGTACAACCTCTTTTCACCATTTTTCGCCTACACGAGGAGGGTAGGATGAATAGAAGGACCTTCTGACTTCCTTTTAAAAAAACAAAAAAGAGAGTAAAAGTTGCTTAACTAGCACAATTTCTTATCATAATTAACATTGAAGAAGAAAATTCATGCTTGTCTATTGCAGTCATACAACTCTTTTCTGTGGCACACACATGGTTCTTATCCTAACAATGTATGTGGATTTGCAATGATCTTACTTAATAATGCTTAGATGCCAAGTGATTTTTCACTGTCCGCTTTTGGTATGTGTAGTTAATGTTTGTCTGAAGCAACTTGTCAGTGGTGACTTGTAGCTTGATACTGAGTTTTCAAACTTTTTTTTGCCTGAGCATGCTCAATATTCTTTGTTTACAGCTGAGCTGAGTCGTGCATAGGGACAAGCAATGAGCAGTTGATGACATTTGATTTTGGCATTATTTTCTAAATTTCCTGTAATGGTAAAAGTGCTTAACCAACCCATTTTCCTATAATGTCACACTAAACAAGAAAATTCATATTTGTCTATTGCATTCAAATGACTTGATGAAAGCATTGATGGTAGCACAATCTTGTACTTGATTTCCAAAATAGTCGCCTTCCCTAGGTTGATGGAGCCGATGAGCAGCCTTGTTTGTACTCCTTTGCAAGGGACTACGAGCTGGTGAGACAATCTACTATAGTACCATACTAAGCACCAAGGGCTTTGCACTCGTCTCCGTCCTCCCTACATGCTTAACACGTGAGCAACAAGCTCAAATACACATTAATTATCCCACGTGTTTGTTATAATAAAATCTGGATGATTTCTGTCTGTATCATGATCCGTATCATAACTATGGAGTGGACTACTTCCCTTCGTAATAACAGTCCAGAAGTGTTGCAATAAGTCCATTGTGAGGTCAAAATCTAGGCAGACATCTATAAAGCATTGCAGAATCCAAAATCTTCATGATAATTAACACATTTTTATATTAATATAATATAATGGATGATTTTGTCCCGTATTATCCTTCCATATTTAGACCCTAACATAGTGCTGGTTGGTGTATTGCACTGTGATGCCATGATTTATATGTCCATAAGTGAAGAGTTGCAGTAGTTCATCATGATGTTCAGGCGGAGAACTGTTAAACTTTATAGTAGTCCACCACCGCGTTATAATCCTGGCAAAAATTTATGCCGTGAACAACTGAGATCTAATTTTCTCTCCAGAACAAGGTGGGCTGCTATGCAATTTATTGTGAAGGAATCCGACTACTACTGACACATTTAATGACCAGGTGGAAATCTTCATCAAGTATTTATTTGCAGGACAGTTCATTTGCGTTTCTACATTTTTGCTTACCTATTATATTTGGTCTGATTGGTCCAACTTTGGAATTCAACATTTATAAACACTAGCAAATTCTGGTCCATGAAATGACCTACACCAACTTTGTATGACGATGGAGTCCTATTCTTGGATAAGAATATGCAAAGATCCGCTACTTTGCTGAATTTCTAAATAATCAGACCCGAGAAAGCCAGGTATCATTACTGTCTTTTATTCATAAGATCGTTGTTTCATATCATGATATTCAAGTGCATATATTATTATTATATTTACCTTTTGCAAATCATGAACTGCCCATTTTTCTTTGGGTTTATTATTACTCATGTACAACCGAATTCCAGAACACGTACTGTTGAAATATCTACTATAATGTATGACATGTATTAATTGATCGAGTCATTAGGCACTACCTGTAAGTTGTTACTGACTGCGCTAACAGCGCACCACAATGTACACGTCTTACCCAGATCCTAAACTCTTGGATCTGACGGTTACTTGTATGATTATATAAGAAAGGAACCATGGCTTGTGTTAAGACGTGGGTTTCTATTCTCAATTATCAATTTCCTCTTAATCTTCTTATATGGTATCAGAGCCTGCACTCTAGCCGACCTGCAATCCCAGCATCATGTCGACAACCAGCATCAGCACCACCATTGGAGTGACGAGCTCGGCCAGCCTCCTACCCACACCTACATTTGGCCATCTCATCACACTTAAGCTCACAGAAGATAACTATCTTCTGTGGAAAGCTCAATTTCTTCCCTATCTCCTCAGGCAAAACCTGCTTGGCTATGTAGATGGCTCCCAGCTGTGCCCACCCAAAATGATCGCTGAATCAGCAGCAGGAGGTGTAAATCAGGTCGTGAATCCAGAGTACCTCAAATGGATCCATCACGACGAAATTGTACTAGGAACTCTCCTGGCTTCACTCTCTAAAGGGGTGCTTGGACGTGTTCTTTCTTGCACCACTGCGAAGCAAGTTTGGGAGGCTCTCGAGTCTATGTTCTCCTTTGAAATCCAAATCTGAGGTGTTTCCCACTTTTCTACGATTTCAACAACACGTTGAACCCTTATTAAACACCAAATTAATTGCCTTTCAATCTGATTGGGGAGGCGAATACCACAAGCTGAATAAACATTTTCAAGCCATTGGTGTAAAGCACCTCGTATCCTGCCCTCACACAAACCAGCAAAATGGTGTTGCTGAGAGAAAGCATCGCCATATTGTTGAAGTAGGGTTATCTCTTCTCTCCCAATCTCATATACCCTTTAGGTTTTGGGATGATGCCTTTACCAAAACATGTTTTCTTATTAATAAAACACCTAGTCGTGTTATCAATTTTTCTACACCTCTTGAGTGTCTCTTGAATACAAAGCCTGATTACACAATGTTGAGAACCTTCATATGTGCTTGTTGACCCAATCTACGACCATATAACACACACAAACTTCAATTCCGCTCTTTACCATGCATTTTCTTGGGTTATAATCCTATGCATAAAGGGTATAAATGTTTACATCGCCCTACTGGACGTATGTATATCTCTAGAGACGTCATCTTTGATGAACATGCCTTTTCTTTTGCTCATGATGGTAAAAACTCACCCATAACATGAACAACTTGTGACTCATCCACAATGTTACCTACTCTTACACCACTTGAAAATGAGCATGTTTGGGATGGAAACTAACTTGAATCTACTCGTACTACTCTTGTTGCTACTGCTAACATGGATGCAGGTACACTTTAACAAGATGCTCCACATGACAGTCCGGAGCCTGTTTCTAAATCATTCACAACCAATGACACTGTGTCTGTTCTAGCAAGACATCTGATGTGTACCCGACTTCAAGATAATGTTCAACAACCCAAAACCTTCAACGATGGTACGATCATATACAACCCGCACAGTCGGCGGCACATTCTTACTACTGTCGTCTCCACTGAGTCTGAACCTATGAATCATTTTGAAGCACTCAAGCATCCTCACTGGCGTCAGGCTATGCAGCTTGTGACAACTAAACCCGGTGTCAATTTTATTGACAAAAAATGAGTCTACAAACTAAAACGCAAGCAGGATGGTAGCATTGACCGCTACAAAGCTCACTTGGTCGCAAAAGGCTTCAAACAAAGGTTTGGCATCGACTATGAGGATACTTTCAGTCCAGTAGTTAAGCCTACAACGGTACGTCTTATTCTTGCTCTTTCTGTCTCTCACGGTTGGAGCTTACGTCAATTGGATGTGCAAAACACATTCCTGCATGGCCTGCTCGAAGAAGAAGTCTATGTGCGACAACCGCCTGGTCTTGAAAATTCTTCTTATCCTCACAAGGTCTGCAAACTCCATAAGGCAATATATGGTTTGAAATAGGCAACGCGAGCCTGGTATTCCCGCCTCAGCCATAAGCTTATGGATCTCGGTTTCCATCCCTCCACAGCTGATACCTCTCTATTCATCTACAATTCAAATGGTGTCACAATCTACATGCTTATATATGTAGATGATATTGTTGTTGCCAGTTCATCTCATTGAGCTACAGATTGGCTTCTTACCCAACTTCGGATCCATTTTGCCATCAAGGACCTGGGGGAATTACACTATTTCCTTGGCATCGAAGTGCGTAAGAAAGGAGGTGGACTCACCTTGTCTCAGACGCGGTACATTGGCAACATACTACAATGCACAAACATGCAGTTGTGTAAACCTATCTCAACTCCGATGAGTGCGTCTGATAAACTATCCAAATGTACTGGAGGGCCACTGTCTTCCACAGCTGCCACTAAATATCGCAGCACTGTAGGAGCCCTGCAATATGTAACCATAACCCGGCCAGATATCTCTTTTGCTGTGAGCAAAGTCTGCCAATTTATGCAATCTTCGACGTCTGAGCATTGGTCAGCAGTAAAATGAATTCTCCGGTATCTCAAGTACTCCAATACCGAACTGACATTCAACAGGTCCTACTCAACAAGACTCAGTGCCTTTTCTGATGAGGATTGGGCTGGCTGTCCCGATGATCATCGATCCACTGGAGGCTTTGCGGTATACCTTGGAAGCAATCTTGTGTCTTGGAGCAGTCGAAAACAAGCAACTAAATCTCGTTCTTCAACAGAATCAGAATACAAGGCACTTGCAAATGCAACTTCTGAATTGATCTGGCTTCAATCCGTCTTAAGTGAATTGGGAGTTCCACAAATGACATCACCAATCTTATGGTGTGACAATTTGGGAGCAACCTATCTCTCTGCAAATCCCATATTTCATGCTCGAACAAAACACATGGAGGTGGACTTCCACTTTGTAAGAGAGGGTTGCAAGAAAGATGCTTGACATTCGATTCATCTCCTCCAAGGACTAGATTGCAGCCATTTTTACTAAACCTTTGGCTACATCAGCATTCTCGAGACTGAGACACAATCTCAACCGGATACTACCGGCTGTGATTGAGGGAGGCTGTTGAAATATCTACTATAATGTATGACGTGTATTAATTGATCGAGTCATTAGGCACTGTCTGTAAGTTGTTACTGACTGTGCTAATAGCGCACCACATTGTACACGTCTTACCCAGATCCTAAACTCTTGGATCTGACTGTTACATGTATGATTATATAAGAAAGGAACCGTGGCCTGTGTTAGGACGTGGGTTTCTATTCTCAATTATTAGTTTCCTCTTAATCTATTCTTCTTATACATACTGCAAAAATTATTAGAACTGGAAAGAAATGTTTTCGTGGCATGTGTGTTTGATGTTGATAATGGACTCTACAACAACTTCTAACGATAAGAGCAATTACAATGAAAAATGTGTATCTTATACTTTCTAAGGACAAAAATGTGACATTAGATCTACATGTGAAACTAAATGATTTATATTGTGTTGCATTTCTAAGTCAGCGTGCAACTACATGGTTACATGGTTGACCATTGATATAGCTATTTCGTTGTACTTGTAGTGCCTTTTAAGAAAACTTGTGCAAGTTGTACTCCATTTGAAAGTATATATCCCGTTCATAAATATTTTTTTACACAGGTCGTAGAATCATATATATATGTCAGCTTCTCCAAGAGTTTGTCAGACACCATGCTAGAGGAGTTGTCTTATTATTTTGAAGATGTTGTTAACCCTACTTGTTTGATGTTAGGAATCACAAGATTTAGACTTATTGCCTTCAAGAATTGGATAAAATTATAATGGGTATAAGCTCAAACCACTTTAGGTGATTCAACAATAATCTAATCTAGATACCAAATATGCAGTGCATATTAGAAAAATATAGTTTTATTGATGCTTCGTTAATTGACAGTCGAAACCTTCCTCTTGAGGGTAACACCATTTGAAATACTTATGGTAAGGTAGAAAGGTAATGTGATGGTTTTTATACCTTAAAATATGTGTCTGTTTTGGAAAAGAATCAAGTCATCAACACTAAAAAAATTTGTAACTATGTGATCTACAAATATATTGTTAGTTGACACACACACAGATATGAACGTGCAGATTCAAGATCACACACATACACACATCTATTATATATGACTACAACGTTTGCCAGTAAATGATTATCCAACAAGACTATATCTGTTATGAAGATAGACAACACAACGCCCTGGTTTACTGGGAGCCTAACAGTCGCGTCTGCTAGGGCGATCCTGAGGGCAATCGTGCCCCGACGGCGCCGACTTCTCCGGACCTGGTATTTCGCCGCCCGGGGACCACCTCTCCCCCTCTGGTCGGGCACTCCGCCCACCGGAGTCCACCATCACCTATCTCCCCTTGACCGGGTTTGTCTGGAGAATGAGTATCCTTTGTGGATCGTTGATGATACCCACGATGACGCCAAACCTTGCGAGATTCCTACAACGCCCCCCCTCCCGCCACGGCATGAGAGCCCAGAGGGTGGCTGCACAGCGGAGATCGGAATCGGCTGCCTCCGCTGTCGACCCGGAGTCGGTGATCCTTGACTTGAGGAGAATGCTTCAACAAGAAGATGAGGGATTGAGACCTCTCTCGCCGTCAAGCGAGCCCAGGGCGGAGGACCAAGGAGAGACACCGGTCGTTGGTGAAGCCCTGATGGAGAACCCGCAAACCCTAGTTATGGGGGACAAGGTAACGGAAGCAGGCCATCAGTTGGCGACGACATGAAAAGAAGGCCATCAGTCGGCGATGACAGAGACTAGACCAACGAAGCAGTACTCGTCGCTTTTTGGCATCCCGAAAGACACCTGCTTTAGGTGCATGGGCCGGGGACACTGGCAGTCCCAGTGCTCGGGTCGAAAGGTTTGTTACAAATGCAAACAACCGGGCCACGTAGCGAGGAAGTGCAGGATGATTCAACCGGTGACACAACCGAGAGATCCCCCTGACATATCTTCACCGACCGCTTTTCCCCCTCTTCCCGTGGGGATACCCGCCAGGACCGGCGGGATGCACACAACAAAATGCATCGGAGTTGATCTTGGCCCCGATGATGACGCTAGGAGGGAACGATCTGCATCACTCTCACAGGCGGCGGAGATAACCTGGCACCCTAGGGTGTAATGGGAGGACTTGGTACCGGGCGTCCTTCGAAGATGGCCGCACGCCATAGACTTTTATAGGTTCGCAGCAATGAAGGCAGCGATCTTCTTCTCTTCATATGATGAAGCAAGACGTGCGACACATGAAGACTTCAGAGATCCGTGGGGAGAACCTATCCACTTTAGAACCATGGAAGAAGGCCAGGATTGCCAGCACCTGGAGCGGTTCTGGTTCTGGTTCTGGCTCACAGGCGTGCCTATTATCTGCAGAGATAGGGATTTGATTGAACGGATGACTACCCCCTTTGGGAATCTCAGAAGTGTTTCAACCTGGAAGCCGCACGAGAGGGACGTGTCGGGTGTGCTGATTGAGATGGAAGCTTTTGCTGAAGACGTTCCTCAGTTCATTAACCTCACCTATGGCCATAGGCGATCATTGGTGAAAGCCCAGATGATTGCAAGGGGAGATCTTTTTTCGGGAGAGATGAGTTTGACTGAGGAAGGTAGAGAGATGAGAATACCTTTGGAGGTTGTATATGATGTAAGGAGATATCCAAACCCCTCAGACATATCGAGGGAGGAAGGGGGAGGTAGATCCCGATCTACTGGAAGGAGTGTGGCGGAAGTTGAGAATTCTCATGCTCATAGATCGGTGGATGAGGCTCACGAGGATGACAGGCGGGTGTTGGACCAACACGGACACAGTACGGCTCTCCGGAAGCACAGACTGGAGGATTTCCTTGAATTTGAACCCAGGGCTGGCAGAACTCGACGAAGAGGTCGATCTGGATTTCACAGTCCCGTGCGACACCCTCATAGGGACTGGGAAAGGAGGACAAATAGGAGTAGGAGGATTGATCGTAGAAGATCCGTTGATGATGGAGATTACTATTCGGATGACTACAGCCGAGATGAGGGAAGACATAGCTTCTGAGGCTATCATACCTGGGCAGAGGAGGTTTTCTTGATTATCATGAATTGGAAAGCTCTATTTTGGAACATCAGAGGTGCTGCGAACAGACCTACCAGGAGAGTCTTGGGTAACCTTTGTAGAAGATATAAACCTTCTGTGGTGTGCTTGATGGAACCTTTCTTACACGCTGATAGAGCGGAGGAGCTGCTTGATATCGTTCGCTTGGACTGGCATGCTGATAATGAAGATGAGAGGGGCAAGATTTGGATCTTCGCGGATAGTCATCTCAACCCGGAGGTCCTTATTAGCCATCGCCAGCAGATTACTATACGTCTCACTGACCCAACTGGTTCACAGACCTTCTTCTCGGGTGTATACGCCAGCTGTGATACTTATGATAGGAGAGATCTGTGGAATTCCCTTATTCAAACTTTCGGGATGATTGGGGACGCTAGATGGCAAGTGACGGGTGACTTCAACGTGGTTAGAAATGCTGGGGAGAAGAGAGGTGAAGTTCCTCCCTCGAACACTGACATGTCCGATTTCAATGGGTTCATCACTGATGCTGAGCTGCACGAAGCCCCGTTCGAGGGAAGTAAGTACACATGGGTGAATAAGCAATACCTCACCCCAACGACATGGGAGCGTCTGGACAGGGTTCTCCTTAATAAATCCTGGGCTTTAGAGTTCCCAAATTCCAGATCGTCACATCTGACCAGGTTCAGAGTTTCAGATCATTGCCCCATTCTTTCATGGGCTGATTCGACGACCACACGGTCTCAACCGGCTCCGTTCTCTTTCTTATCTGCGTGGTTATCCGACCCGCGTTGCCAACATGTCATAGAGGAGAGTTGGACCACTAAGGTGGTAGGACATTCGTCGGTCATCCTTTATGAGAAGCTGAAGATGACGAGGAGAGCACTTAGGCGGTGGAACAAGGAGGAATACGGTGACATTCACCAGAAGAAGAAGGATCTGGAGGATATTGTTCTCATTACTCAACAAGCCTTCGATGAGAACCCGTGTCATGTGAACGAGATGAATCTTCTACGAGCTGAACAGGAATTCTATAAGATTCTGGAACAGGAAGAAATGATCTGGAGAGACAAAGCCAGGGTGTCATGGCTTGAGGACGGAGAAAGGAACACGAAGTTCTATCTCTGAGTGGTGAGACATAAGAGAAAGAGAAGGAGGGTAGCTAGCATAGCACGCCTGGATGGTTCGATTGTTGAAGATCCAGTAGAGATCGCGAAGGAGGCAGCTGCCCAGCTTCGACAATTTTAGGAGGAGGAGGCTCTCCTAGATGGGGAGGCTCTGGAGCAATTCCTACAGGTGATACCGGAGATGCTCTCCTCGGAGGACAATTTCTCTATCAATGCAGTTCCGGAAGAGCATGAGATCTTGGATACTATCAAGTCGATGGACAAGCACACGGCCCCGGGGCCAGACGGTTTTACCGTCCTTTTCTTCCTCAACATGTGGGAGTGCATCAAGAAGGATTTTACAGCCATGGTTCAGGACTTCTTTCATGGTCACCCCTGTCACAGAAGTTTTTTCTGCTGCCGCACCATCCTTATTCCAAAGAGAGACAACCCGCAAGACTTGCTTAGAGATTTTAGGCCTATTTCCATTGAAAATGTGGCCCTGAGGATCATAGCCCGGTTGATGAACAACAGGATAGCTGTTTTCCTGCCCCAGCTTATCTCTCTGTTTCAAGGCGCCTTTGTGACACACCGAGACATTCATCAACATATTCGTCTGCTACAGGAGTTAGTCCACGACATCAAGCAAGGTCCCAAACTGAATAATATGATCCTCAAGTTAGATATGTCCAGAGCATATGATCGGATATCATGGGAGATCATGGAGAAGGTTCTAGCTAAGTTCGATTTCCTACAGGATACTATTGGGTTATGCCTGAGATTCTTCAAAGAATCATGGACATCTGTTTCCATTGGCGACATCACTGAGGGTTTCTTCCCCCTCAAGAAGGGCCTGAAACAAGGGAATGCTATTTCGCCATCTCTCTTCATCTTGTTCGAGGATATGTTCAGCAGAAGATTGGTCCAACTTCAAGAGGAGACGGAAGTGGATAGGTTCCATACCAGAGGCCTGGCTAAGGCTCCGCCATTGCTGATGTACGCGGATGACATTGTGATTCTCATGGCTACCACCAATGGATCGATTGTGAACATCAAGAAGACCATCCTTGATTGTGAAACAGCAACTGGACAAAAGGTTACTAGGAGCAAGTCTGCATGCCTTTTGGGCTGTTCAGAAGAGACGGAGAGGCATAGACTTGCTATGGAGATAGGCGTTGACAAAGTGGCCGACTCTTTGACATACCTGGGAGTTCCGATTACTATCGGTAGAACTAAAACGACGGATTTCGAGTTCTTGGTTATGAGAACTCAGGAGAAGGTCTCTTCCTGAAAGGCAAGAATTCTATCATTTGCAGGTAGGAAGCTACTGATAAAACACGTTCTCTCCAGCACCATGATTCATACGGCGGCGGCTGTCGGAATTCCGGCGACCATCGGACACAAGTTGTCCAAGATCATGTCACGGTTTCTATGGGCAGACAGAGAGAATAACAAGAGAAGAGCTTGGGTGGCCTGGGACAAGGTGGCAACACCGACGATGCAGGGAGGGCTGGGTTTCCAGTCATTCCAGGTGACAAATCGTGTCTTTCTTGCAAAGGCTTGCTGGGAGGTTATTGAGGGTAAATCCTTATGGGCGTCGTTCTGCAAAGACAAATACTTTTCGCCTCTGAGGAACCACACGGGCTTGTACCCCCCCTTCCTGAAGAAAGGTCATACATCATCTCCTCTATGGAAGAAGATTTGGGATTTGTTCCCGTCGATTTACCCGAGATGCAGATGGGTTATTGGCACTGGTGATTTGCCTTTCTGGGATGCTTATTGGTGTGAACAGCAGCTGAAGGATTTTGTGATTCACAAGAGTGATAGAAACCTGGAGTTCCTAGTGAAAGACTTCTGGGATGCTGGCGGCGGATGGGATTGGCAAGCTTTGAGCATGATTGTTAATGAGGAAGGCCTGGACATGATTAGAAGATCGGGTCAATTCATTTCAGAGGAAACTGACAAGATTATCTGGACTCCCACGGTGGATGGAAGATTTAGTATTAAATCGGTGAGGACCTTGCTTCAAGAGCCTCAGGTGATGATCAGGGAGGATATGAACCGGATTTGGAATCAGAATACACCCCGGGCAAGTGCCATTTTATGGAAGATAGTGAATGGGGCCATCCCTACTGATGATAATATCAAGAAGTGCAGAATATCCCTAGCATCGATGTGTTCCTGCTGTGAGAACCCTCAGACGGAAGAGATCAGTCACTTGTTTTTCCAAGGGCAGACTGCTTCCTTCTTCTGGCAGAGATACAAGGAGATTTTTCAAGAACCTGCTCCTAGTGATTTGATGTCGCTGCTGAGTTGCTGTCGGGTTATGCATACCATTTCAGTTAGAAAATGGATAGCACATAACATGGCCTCCCTTATAGTGGAGAGCATTTGGAGAACTAGATGTGCTTCCAGATTTGATAACGGGAAGAGAAACCTGGAACTCGAATGGGGTTACATCACTCTCAAGATCAACAACATGATGAGAAAGGAGTTTGGAATTAGAGAAGATGCTGGTTTCTATCAGGCCCTAGATAGGTACCATCTGGGGGAACCGTGCTGGAGAATAAGAACAGTGAAGCTACTTAGATGGAATCCCCCGGATCTACATAACCTAAAGCTTAATATCACGGTGGGGAGATCTACAGACCCGCATGGCAACGCAAGATACTGGGCGGCGGGGGTGGTCAGAAACAGGCTAGGACAAGCTCAGATTTCTTTCAGGTCCTGGTTAAAGGTGGAGGATTACACTTTAGCTTATATCCAGGCCTGCATTGTTGGTATCAAGATCGCGAATGATCAACATATCAGGGTATCATCTTTGGAGGTGGACGACCAAAGAACTTATGATATTCTGTGGAGAGACAAAGATGAACCATGGAAGGCAACTCCTATGGTGAGGGAGCTGAGGAAGACGTTTGCGGAAGCAGCTATTAGAGGATCGATGGTGCAGAAGATAGTCAATTCCGTTCCTAGAGAACTCGGCAGATGGGGGAGCCAGATGGATGACATCTTCATATGCTCGATACCAGAAAATCTTCCTGGGAAGGTGAAGAACCTGCTTAGCATGGAGCGACGCCAAATTCCGTACATACAGGTTGATAGATAGTCTCTTTGGTTGGGAGGGCATGGTTGTCCCGGGGATCAAACCTGCATTTTATAAGCAGGAGATGTATTTTTTGGTTATTTCGCCTACACGAGGAGGGTAGGATGAATAAAAGTACCTCCTGGCTTCTATAAAAAAAACAACACAACTTCAAGAGAGAAAAAGTGTTTAAATAGGCCGGCGACAAAAAATTGAGGTAATAGTAACGACCAAGAAATTAAATGACCGATACCGATGCCGTTTCGACAACTTGGATATAGATATTTACCGGTATACCGACAGAAATATCGACAGATGCAATCCTGGCCATATCGACGCCAAAATGGACAAATTAAATCATGAAATTTTACAGGTGTGATCTCTACACCTAAATGCATCGTTTTATGCAATAAAATTCTATAATGGGTATGTGGGGGGTTGTCCATCATGTGGGACTTAGGGAACCTATCATGTTTGCTGCAGATTTCGATGAAGGATTTCGATGACAAAATATTGGAATTAAGATTTGGAATTTTACTAGCGCAATCCATAAACATAAACACACTCACTTATGCAATAATATCCAATTTACAACACATGAATAACATAGTAACTTACTAACTCATATCATTTGTATGTCGAGTTACACACTGATTATCCATACAATATTGAGTTGATACGGTTGACATATTGCTCCCATGATATGTACATTATGTAAGGTTGGTGATATGAAGTTATGTGTTGCTCAGACACGTCATGTACAATGCTATATAAGTGTATAATACTCATTCGTATTATGTAATTAAACACGATATGTTTTAGAAGTTTACAGTACTATGTCTCCATATGCATCATATTAGATTGTGAAATAAAATATACACCAGGGCTTTCTATTGCTCTTCTTCAATGTGTGACTTTGACAATTAACTTCATGATTGTCAAGGAAGTTAAGCACCATCACTATTGTGACACCTTTTCTCCGCTGTTGTTTGTTACCACATGATCTTGATATGTGGTAGTGAGTTTCTCCATGGATTATGCACAATAGCGGGATAAGTATAAAATCCATTATTACCATGCCCACTATATGCATGTTGTGGGGATGTGATCATATAAAAGTGTAGTTAACATGTCAACCGTGTCCATGTTGTGCGATATATGTAGCAAGTGCCATATATAAATAAATATAAGACTAGAAAATTACAAAATCTATACTTTTTTACAATATTTGTTTGTTGTGTTGTGAAGTAGTACATTTTCTTCCTTTGTGTGATAAAAATATTGGTAAAAAGAACATATGTATACTAATTAGCTTACTACTAAAAATGATAGCAAATTATACTTATATTTCATGGATCATTTAGGTATATTACTATGATTATAATGTAGATTATAAGAAAGCGTTGTAGATCTAAGAACACATACAATTAGGAAGACATATAAAAAAGCAAATGGCGAGATCTTTGCCAATTTAAGGCATTTTGGGATGAATTTACATTTTAATTGAGATAGACGAAGTGTAACTGAGAGAAATGGCAGAAAACATAAAGGCATACCTTAGATTAGACTTATTTGAGCCCTAGTTGTCGAAATCCCTTTGCTCCCCCATTTCCTCTCAAACAACGGAAACAGACTCAAGCACGCAAAAAATTGATATTTCTGTCGGTATACCAGTACATTTCGTTGAAATTTGGCGGTATTTGGTGATATTTGGCGGTATTTGGTGATATACCATCGGTTTACCGATATTTGCAATCCAAATGATAGGTTTGTGTGAACCGATGACCGATGTCGTCGATATTGGTATACCGATCGATATACCGATGATATCGTCGATATCTCTTTCATTGTAACGACAAGAAATTCATATTATTTTTCAAAACAACGTTGCCTTACAATAATGTTTTCCTTTTTCTCTGCATGAAACAATTGACTCCAAATAATTAGGAGAATGTGATCTCATCTCTTGATAATGATGGTTTTACCCTCATAAATGTATTATTGCTTGTAGCATTTTTATCATATATACGTCATGTTCCATTTATCTATGACTAACTGCTTAAATTACAAAACTTTAAATTTGATTCTCTACATTGACTTATATATACACGTACATAAATAAAATAAACTTGAAAATGTTAAACTTGCCAATAAAATGTAATATTTGTATTAAAAATATTACAACTTTTAATATTATATCTTCCACATAATTTTGGATATTTAATTATCAGGTGTCATCTTCTTTGTAATGTATCTACTGTTATTACATCTTAAATATAACTATGTATGTAAAAGCTTGTTTGTTGATATCGTCAACTATTCAAATACCGCACAATCTATTACATGGACATTTCAGAATATTATTGCCAAAAATATTTTCTTCCTTGCAAGGAGAGATTTGTGTCCCTAGATCAAGGCATTGAGGTTTGTTTTAACCATAAGTGTAAATTATATAGTCAAAACTGCAATTAATAGGATAACTATATAATTCAAACATACATGTTTTGAAGAACTTCATCAACGTGAAATTAATATTGAAGTATATAAATATGTTGTTAAAAATTAATATAAATATAGGACTAAAAAATCCATTTAAAATGATAAAAATAACTTTCAAATTCTAGAAAATGTGTCCTTGGATACATATATGGTCATTGTAAAAATATCGATATAATTTCGATTGTCAATTTATTTCTAAACATATACTCCATCATATAGTAAGAGTATGCATTCTTTGAAACAATAATATTTACTCCAAGAATAATAAAGATTAGGTCAAGCATTATTAAGAATGACAGGGCAACACATCTAATTTCATTAGATACATCAGAAAAAAAGAGAACAAAGTTATCTCACCACAATATGGCACCCATTTTCTATTTGGCAAACTAAATTTATACAATAACATACCTCCAGTGATTAGTGAGGCTAATGGTAGGTTCAGAGTAGAGCATAAGGTATATTTTGTTGGTTAATATATTCTTGATATATAAACATTTGACAAATATTGTTGGTCTTCGAACGAGAAATATTACAACCATTTGGATTATTGCTAGAGAATTACAAATATAGAAAAAAAATACACATCGGTGGTAACAACCAACACAACAATTCTTCTCATCGAAAGGCGATTGATGTACTATTTTATAGGTTGTTATACATGTATCTAAAATCTTGTTTGTTGATATCGTCAACTATTCAAATATTGCACAATCTATTACATGGACGTTTCAGAATATTATTGCCAAACATCTTTTCTTTCTTGCAAGGAGAGATTTGTGTCCCAAGATCAAGACATTGATGTTATTTTTAACCGTAAGTGTATGACAGACGAGTCAGTCATATAGTCGAAACTATAATTAATAGGATATTTAGTATATGTTGAAATAACATCACTATATAATGCTAGGATAACTATATAATTCAAACATACATGTTTTGAAGAACTTTGTCGATGTGAAATAAAGTTCACCGTCGAGTTACTGTTCACTGCCGGAGTTACTGTTCACGCAGTGTACTGTTCACCACCAGAGTTACTGTTCGCGCTGGCGGCCGAGGAAGGCTAGCGGCCGGCCGACTGACGGCGGCATTGTGTTGTGACGGCTGGGTAGGGTTAGGTTAGAAGCCTTGCTCTGGTACCATGTGAAATGTGGTGCGACAATGCAACGTGCAATGCAGCGTTGAGAGAGGCCATAGGCCTTCTCCCTTTCAAAATAGAGAAAATGGTGTCCTTGGATACACATATGGTCATTGTAAAAATGTTAATATAAAATTGTTGTGCATTTATTTATAAACATATACATTATATAGTAAGAGTATGCATTCTTTAAAACAATAGTATTCACTCCAAGAATAATAAATATTGGGTCAAACATTACTAAGATTGATTGGCCCACACATCTAATTTGGTTAGAGACATCACACATCTAATTTGGTTAGAGACATAAAAAATATATAAAACAAAAGTTATCTCACTACAAAATGATGCCTGAATTCCGTTTGGCAAACTTAATTTAAACAATAACATACAACCGGTAATTAATGAGGCTAACGGTAGGTTCAATGTAGAGCATAAGGTTTATTTTGTTGGTTATTCTTGATAATTAAATTAGAGTTATGAATGTCTTTGGGCAAAATCTAGATTTGATACTCCCTCCCACTCCATGCAGGTTCACACTATGACGCGACCGTGAAGAAGACCCATGGATGTCTCACCCAGGACAGAGCCCATGGTCAACAAGGCCTAGTTGCGACCACGACACTGGTCACGACCATGACGACCCATTGCGATTGCCATACATGATGGAGAAGATGTCATGATCTGGACAAGGCCGTGACTTGGATAGAAGAAGAAACCATGGCATGCGTCGCGACCAAGGACGTGTCACGACGACACCACCTATTTCGACCTCTACTAAAGTTGCAGTCGTGACAATACGTCCTCGTTGCGACCAAGACACTTGCTACGAAAGGTCGCGACCATGACAGACGGTTAATTCAGTGGGTTGCACCTATAAATAGGCCCCGACCCCTCACACTAGGGGGCATTAGGTCATCGAGAGTCACATAGTGCTGCCAAACTCCAGAGTCACCCTCACTCATCTCCCAAGGTCTTGGATCTCCAAAGATGAAAGTTGGAGGAGAGAGAAGGTCTACCACCCTCTTCTTTAAGAGGAGTTGCCATCTTCCACCTCTGTACCAGATCTAGATCTAAAGAAGTATCATCCGTGTATATCCCCCTTCTTTCTCCAGATCTATTGTCTTCCCCATGTTGTATCTTCCCATCTTCGTTATTCTTGATGTATCCATGCATTTGTAACGACGTTATGTTGCCCGTTAACATGTGTGGCTAAACACCTTACTTGGGTTGGGAGTAGCCACTAAGGCTCTCCCAACATGTATATAATTGCCTCATTTTGAATATATATATATATATATATATATATATATATATATATATATATATATATATATATATATATATATATATATACTTAGCAACGATTATCTCCATACTCTTATTTTTAAATACTTCACTTGTATGCTTAGCTACCATCTTGTGATGTTTGATTGTTAATGCCTCAAAAGAGCAGTATTAATGTTATCTAAGTGTTATGGAGTTGCATGAATGCATGAAAATGTTGGAATGTAAAGCTAATGGTCATATGATATAGTGGGTTAGCAATGTTTACTAAAAGTTAGTATTTTGCAAGTTTTCACATCTTTTTGTTGTACGACCTCTCATATGAGATGGAAGTGTCATAGTATGATATCTGAGATTCCTTGCCTAACCAGTAGCTCCATTGTTGTCATAGTATTTCTATTGTGTCATCAATGGTCGGAACCTCCCATAAGTTCATCTATATGAACTTCTTGATCCATACAATATTTTGATTGTGATCACTTTTATATCATATTGGAAGATTGTATCAGTGTAACCCTTTGCACCCAACTCTTCCTTATTATCATAACCATGGAACTATTCCAATTAGTTCTTCTCAAGTACTTAAGGATGTTCTTTTATGGAAGTCCAATGACTTTCACTCGGATCTGACACATATCCTCTCATCATGTCCAATACATATGAGATAACGGGATGTGTACATATCATCTCGTCATTTCAAATACATATGAGATGTCAGGACGAGTACATAAAATTAGATACATGATATGTCCAATTGTGAATGCATATGACATCTTACTTATGTGTTTCCTATTCTTTACAAGAACTGGGATGCTGGACTGTTGAGAGAATAGTCCCATGGGACATGGACAAATTTTCTCTCAACGAGTCTTGGATGTTGAACCCTTGCAACATCTTGTCAATGTATGTGCTCTATCTCATGTCAAGAAGATTTCTAGATGTGTCTCTATAGATCTCAATTCCTATCACGTAGGATGCTTCACCTAAACCTTTCATAGGGAAGGTACTTCCCAACTAGGTTTTAACATTTTATAGTATAAGGATGTTATTCCTCACCATTATGTGGAATATAAATATGCCCCACTAAATCTTTTGTAAACACATATTTCATCTTCATTTCGATTGAAATCAAAATCTTTGACTACCTTGTCAAATTGAAGATTCCTGCTATGTGATGTTTGCATCTATCCACAGATTGACCTTTGTAGATTACACACTTTATTTGCATTATTGGATTTATAAAACCTTTAGACTGTCTCACGCACACATCCTTATAATAATTCCAATTAAGGAATGTAGTTTTAACATCCATATGTCAAATCTCATAGTCATAACAAGATGCAATGGTAAGCATGATCCTAATGGATTGAACCATGACAACTGGTGAAAAGACTTCATTATGTTCAACATCTTGAACTTGTTTGAAACTCTTAACAACCAATCGACCATTCCATGTTCTTCTTCTTAAAGACCCAATTGCACCCTATGGATTTTACCCCTTCAAGTGGACCCACCAAGGTCATACCTTATTTTTGAATGAGGATTCCATCTTGGATCTCATTGTCTTAAGCCATTTCTCAAGACTTTGGTCCCTCAATAACATCTATGTAGGTTGTTGACTCATCATATATGATCAACTTACCACCTTCTTGAGCCATAAGATATCATAATATTTCAAGCTCAAGGTGTGTTCTACTAGTTACATGTGGTTTTTTGTGTTACACAAGGAACTTGAGGTTCCACAAAAATTTGTGATTCTCCTTGTTCCTACTGTACCTTCTTTTCGTTCAATGCTTTCTTATTGGTCTTGAACTTTTATAGCTCTATTTTTCTCCCACTGACTCTTTTGGAATTAAATTTTGTTTAGGAATATAGCCATCCTGGTAATGAACACTTTTGTTGTAAGATTGGAATAAAAGTAGTATTCAACAAAATAATATTTATGTGATTTGTGGATAAAGCCTTTAAGAAATTATATTTTTTATATAAAGGCCTTCATTACTAATCTTTATTAAAAGACATATCATGACGCTTACCATGTCAAAAATTTCATGTAGTGTCTTTGAACCATTTTAGATAGTACATTATTTAGTATAAAGCATGTGCCAAAAGGACAGTAAGAAGCATCAATCATACCACATATAATCAATTTTCATAAAGAATTCACGGATGTAATCAGAGGGGTGAAATAGATAATCCGAAGAGTCACGTTCTTTGAGGAGATCGGGGGGGCGATCCTAGGGCGATCGCGTCCTTTGGCGGCGCTGCCGCCGCCGCCTGCTCCGGTTAGGCACCCTGCCTGCCGAAGGCCACCGCCTTTCGTCTCGTGTCTAACCCTCCTTCTTACTCTTCTGCTGTATGGATACTTGGTGAGCCAGCTGGGGAGTATGTTCGCGGAACGCCGACACCTGAGGCCGCCGTTGCGAATTCCGATCGGGCTGAGAGCGCAGAGAGTCGTCGCCGAGAGAAGAGAGACCATGGCGGCGAGTGTTGTGCCTTCGGAAGAGATTATCCCGGACATCCATCTTCTGTTGAACCCTGGCAACACCGATGGCGCTGGAGGCGAGATGATGGTTGTTCCTACCTCTGTGGCGCCTGTGATGGAGGCAAGCCAGTCACCCACCGGATCTGGAAGTCCGCCTACCATGCCTGGTCCTTCGAAGACAGTGATGACGGGCACTGGGACGGCGGAAGCGGAATGGACGGAGACCTGTCCGACGGGGGAGAGACCGTTACGGCAGTCTTCTCCCGGTGCCTCGTTGGAGAACCGACCTAAGAATCATTTGCCTAGGAAGAAACCGTTATATGACATACCCCATAACGTCTGCTTTAGATGTATGGGGAAGGGTCACTGGCAAGCCCAGTGCTGGAGGAGGAAGGTGTGCTACAAGTGCCGCCAACCGGGACATGTTGTTGCAAGATGCCCGCGTAGGTTTTAGACGACAAGAGCGCTTGATCTTTGATCTATGACGCTCTTCCCCCCTCTTCAACCTGTCAACCAGGCACGGGGTGCCCCTCAGCACGTCCCGAAGAGGATCTCGGTGAACTTGGGACCTGACGACGAGTCCAGAGGGCTGAAGAAGACTGCGATGGAAAGAGCAATCGAGATCTCCTGGACCAGCGATCTGGACTGGAATGAAGTGGCCCCCTACCTCAAGCATCGATGGCCCTGCGCGACGGACCTGTACCGATTCGCCAATAGAAAGGCGATTGCTTTCTTTTCCTGTGCGGAGGAGGCGAGATCTGAAGTGGGGAAGGGCTTACCGATGCTTTGTGGCCACAAGTTAGGGTTGCTTCACTTGGCGGATGGAGAACGGCACAGCATGATGGAGACGTTCTAGTTTTGGGTGACTGATTTACCCATCATCTACAGAGATGATATGTCGATCGATGCCTTGGTTAGGCCCTTTGGGAAGCTTGTGTACATCTCTGATTGGCAGAGGAGGGATGATGATTTATCAGATATCCTGATTAAGGTAGAGGCATTTTGTGAGGACGTTCCTCAGTTTGTTTCCCTTACCTTTGGGCGGAGAAGGACGACAGTTCAGCTTCACATGGTGGCCAGAGGCCCAATGGGGTCGAACAATGCTCATATGGCGGAGGTTGGTAATGATCTAGGGATACCCCGCACAGCTTTACTAGATCTTGCGGAGACGTCGGGGCATCAAGCTATGGTGGCGGTACCCCCAGACCACCTAACCCACTAGAACAACCAAGAACTCGAGATGCTTCCCCCGATGGACGCCACTACCAGAGGGATGACCGCTCTCTGAGGAGGATCGTCATCGACAGAGATGGTAACCGAAGATCTTTGGCACATTATCGACTTGAAGATTTCTTTCCTAGTGACGGTGATAGAACCAGGAACCGCGGAAGATCGATGTCTTGGCGTCTGAGGTATGAATCCCGGAGGAATGAGCAGTATGGTCCCTACTCCCAGCGTGATACATACCAGAGCAGAAGGAACCGGTCTAGAAGAAGATTCTCTGATTATGATAGGTCCAGCGATGATGATTACTGTTGGGAAGATGAATGGAGATGTAGTCGTTGAGTTTCCTTCTCGTGACGGTTGTTTGATAGCGGCCTTTTGTTTTCCATGGACTGTACATCTATCTTCTGGAACATTAGAGGAGCGGCTAATAACCCTACGAGAAGGGTTCTTAGTAGAATTTGTGGGCGGTTTAAGCCTGGCATTGTATGTCTTTTTGAGCCTTTTCTTCATGCGGACCAAGCAGAAGAGTTGTTGGACATTGTTCGTCTTGACTGGGCGGCAGACAACCATAGAGATGGAGGGAAAATATGGTTCTATGCTGATCTGAGCATGAACCCGGTGGATTTCAGATCACACTCACAACACTTTACAGTCAGGTTTGGTGCGAGTGAGGATCCTTCGTTCTTCATTACGGCAGTCTATGCCAGTTGTGACAATGTTAATAGACGTGAGCTATGGGAGGAGCTTATATCGATGTATTCTGCTATTGGTGATTCCAAATGGCTTGTTGCAGGAGACTTTAACGTCGTGAGAACAGCCTTGGAAAAGCGGGGGGGGAATGCACCTACTTTCCAAGATATGCTGGACTTTAATTCCATGATATCTGATGCCCTGCTGAAGGAGGTTCCTTTTGAAGGCAGTCGGTTCACGTGGGTCAATAAGCAGATCCTTACTCCTATAGTTTGGGAAAGGCTAGATAGGGTTTTCATGAATGATGCTTGGATGGTGGAGCGGCCCACGATGAGATCGATGCACCTTACCAGGTCGAGGGTATCGGATCACTGTCCGGTGATCACGATTCCAGGTGCACAGGTCCCGTCTAGAAGAAAAGCACATTTCTCTTTTCAGTCGGCTTGGCTACACGACGAGGAATGCTTACAGGTGATCGAGAATTCTTGGGCTGATCAGGTAGTAGGGCACCCTTCTTACATCTTCTACCACAAGATCAAGAACGTGAGAAAGGCACTGAAGGCGTGGAGTAAGATTAAATTCGGTGATCTCTCCCAGCAGATAAAGGATCTTGAGGATGTGGTCTTCACCACTCAGAATGCCTTTGATGAGAACCCCTCAACTATCAATGAGACCAACCTCAGGTTAGCCGAAGAGGAGCTGAAGCACCTGCTAGACAAGGAGGAGTCCTACTGGAAGGAAAGAGCGAGGATCGACTGGCTCCATGATGGGGAACGGAACACACCATTTTACCATGCTGTGGTTCGTAATAGAAGAAGACACAGAAGGATTTCCTCTATTGTGATGCAAGACGGGACGATCGTTACTGACCCTGCAGAGATTGCGGAGGAAGCGGCGAAGCACTTCAAGCAGATGTATAATGAATATACTGTAACAGACACGACGGAGCTGGATTCCTTTCTGAGCGAGATCCCGGAGATCATCTCGGCAGAGGATAGTGTATCGATTGCCGTAGCCCCTCATGAAGATGAGATTAAGGATACCTTGAAGGATATGGATGCTTCTTCTGCTCCTGGGCCTGATGGCTTCACTGTCCCTTTCTTCAAGATGGCTTGGTATGTTATTAGGGCTGATTTCCTTGAGATGGCGAGGTCCTTCTTCAATGGACAACAATGCCATAGGAGCTTGTTCTGCTGCAGAGTCCTCCTTGTTCCCAAGCATGACAATCCACGGAGTTTGGCAGACGATTTTAGGCCGATTTCAATTGGGAACGTGGCCCTGCGGATCCTAGCCAGAGTCCTCAGTAACAGAATGTCTCCCATCCTGCCCCAAATGATCTCTCAGCCACAAGGCGCGTTCATGAAAGGGACTGATATTACCCATCATGTTCGCCTTGCCAAGGAATTGATGCATGACATCAATCAGGGGAATGGATCGCCCAACGCCATGGTGAAATTTGACATGTCCAGAGCCTACGATAGGATCGATTGGAATGTTATGCGTAGGGTTCTCACTGCTTTTGGAATCCTACCTGAGACGGTTGAGCTTTGCATGAGATTTTTCGTTCAATCCTGGGCAACTGTCACCATTGGGGAGGAGACGGCAGGCTTCTTCCCTTTCTCTAAGGGTCTCAAGCAGGGAAATGCAATTTCGCCATTCCTCTTCATCATTTATGAAGAGATGTTGTACAGAAAACTTCTGAGGTTGACTGATAGCCGAGGTATCTCCAGGTTCAGCACGAGAGGCAATGTTGTAGCACCTCCCTTATTGTTATATGCCGACGATATTGTGGTCTTCTTCAAGGCGGATCAACAGTCTGTTCAGGAGGTTTGTAGGACCTTCCAGGCCTATGAGTGAGCCACTGGGCAAAGAATCAATACAAGCAAGTCTGTTTGTGTGGTGGGAGGAGAGAATCGCTCTATCGCCTGCAATATCACTGCGGCTTTTGACATTGGAGCGCCTGTTGATTCTTTCATTTATCTAGGAGTTCCTATCTCCAAGGGCAGATCCAAGCTGACGGATTATGAGTTCCTGATACACAAGATGAATTCGAAGATTGCTTCATGGAAATCTAGGCTGCTTTCCTTTGCGGGCAGGAGAATGCTGATTGCGCATGTTCTGTCTTCGATCAATGTATACACAACAGCAGCGACTGGTATCCCCGCCGGTATTATACAGAGGATTGAGAGCAAGCTTTCGAGCTTCCTATGGGCTGACAGACATGATCATCAGAGGAGAGCGTGGATCGGATGGAGTAGGGTCGCGACGCCTTTGGACAAAGGAGGCTTGGGTTTAGTTCCCTTACAGATGATCAATGATACATTCACAGCAAAGGCTTGTTGGGAGGTTCTTACGGGGAGCTCGTTATGGGCTTCTTTTTGTAGAAGTAAGTACTACAACACCGTTGAGGGTCGGTCAGGGGCTTACCCTCCTCTTTTGAAGATGAGCAACACCCCTTCCCCCTTCTGGAAGCGTATCTGGAATATGTTCCCAAAGATGTTCCCTTGTTGTAAATGGCTGATAGGGAGAGGAGATATTTCCTTTTGGGACGCCTGGTGGTGTGAGGAGAGACTTACTGAGCACGCCATTTTTTCTAGTGACAGGAGACACCCTTTCCTAGTTAAAGACTTCTGTCTTGACGACAATGGCTGGGACTGGGAGGCACTCCGGCAGGTGGTTAATGAAAGGGGTATAGAGTTGATAAAGCAGGCTGGGGTCTGGATGTCTGATGATGAGGATAAACTCATTAGGGGGCCTGAGATGAAGGGGGAGTTCACCATGAGATCTGCCAAGAAGATTATGATGGAGGTTTGCTCTAAGGGACCGGCTAACCTGGGAAAGATTTGGCGGCTTGACGCTCCTAAGGCATGTGCGATCATCTGGAAGATGGCAAGAGGCACAGCACCTACGGACGATAATGTGAGGTTTAAGTGTGGCATCCCTTTAGCCTCACGATGTAGCTGTTGTGATACACCACAGGTTGAAGACACTCTCCACCTCCTTTTCTTTGGGCAGATGGCCTCTTCCTTCTGGGCGATGTTCACTCAGGTCACGGAGAGAGGGGCTCTAGTAGACTTTCCTTCACTGCTGGGGTTATGCGACCTTGGACACACTGACGTGTTTGCAGACTGGGTGGCAGGCATGATAGCCGTCAACATCCCTATGAGTATTTGGAGGTTGAGATGTGCAGCTCGCTTCGAAGGGAGATGTAGTGATGTTACCCAAGAATGGAATCAGATCATGGACAATATCAACAACATGATGAAAAGAAAGAGGTTCAGACTTGGGCCTGATACCTCCATTTGTAACAGGCTGTGGGAGGCTCACCTTGATGAACCCAGGCTGAGAATGAGGGAGATTAAGCTTATTAGGTGGACGAGGCCTGACCTACATAACTTGAAGATGAATGTGGCGATTGGAAGAAGTAGAGACAATGAAGGTTTTAACAGGAGATGGGCGGCATGTATCATTCGCAACCATAATGCTGATATCTGCCTTATCTTTCATGCCTGGCTCAACACGGATGATTTCTTGCTGGCATATATGCAAGCCTGCATTGTTGGCCTCAAATTAGCAAGAGACCAGGTGCTGCAGGTCTCATGTATTGAGGTAGACGATGATAATGTCCATAATATTCTGTGGAATAATGCGCCGACGCCCTGGAGAATGCAGCCTATCTACATAGAGTTAAAGATGGAGCTGCAGAGAGCAGATATTATGGGATCGCTGGTGCACAAGATCGTCAATTCGATCCCTAGAGAGATTGGCCGATGGGGTAGTAGAATGACAGACATTTTTGTGTCCACGGATGCCAACAGGATGCCAAACAGGATTCGGGGTATGGCCACCATGGAAAAGAGGTGTACACCTTATGTTGTTTTGCAGTTTGTAGATGCCTAATCTAGGGCTTTTCTTGTTCTGGTTTGGAGGAAAATACCCGAGTTATAAGAGCGGGAGTTGTAATTTACTGTTTGCTGATTTAGCCCACGAGAGGGGTGTGGGATGAATAAGAGCGGCCCTTGGCTTAATTTAAAAAAAAAGCATGTGCCAAAAGGAAATTGGAAGATTAACTAGATATCTTGATAATCACACCATGAAAAATGGGGTGTGATTCCTTCTTTCTGATACATCCTCATGTTTTAGGTGGAGTTCATTGTGATACATTATCACAATCTCCCAGAAGGTTCTTAAACTCTTGGTTCAAAGCATTTTCCATATCGATATCAAAGTGTTTCAATACTTTTACCAAGTTTATTATGTGCTTCATTCATGATCTTTTCAATACTTCAACAGATTCATTCTTGTATTTCGTTATATACAAACTACCATATCTACTCAGATCATCAGTAAATATAATGAGGCATTAATAACTATCTAGCATTCATTCTAAAAGGTCTAGATGCATCAGTATGTATGAGCCCTAATAGAATAGTCGCTTTCCCACTACATTAAGTGAAGATGTTTTTGTCATATTGCCCAATAAATAACACTTGCATATGTCTAATGGTTCAATAATTAAAAGAGTTTAGATAGCCATCATTATGTATTATAGAAATGTATTTCTCAATTAGGTTCCCTAGATGATAATTCTATAGGTATCATTAAATGAGTTATTAAGTCATTCAATATATGTGTTGTACACTTTTGTCTCTACAACTATCAAGTATAGATTATGAGACAAAGGGCACTGTCATATAAGATTTTTATCTTTTAAAATGAAACATCAATTTATTCATAATATTCTTATCCATGCAAGATACATGATGTTTACATTAATGACAGGTACATAATATAAATCCACTAATTCTATTACATGTCCATTAGGCTGAATGATAGATTTAACTATAGTGGTATAAACTCTTACTCTATAGCATTCTAGCTTACTTATTCTTGGTTCCTAAAGTGGAGATCTCTGTCTCATTCTTCTTCCTGAGATCCTATATGTAAAGAGGGCAGTTCCTTTTCCAGTGTCTCGACTGGTGACAACAGTGGCACTTTCCTTATTTACTCCTCCCTTAGCTTTCAGTGCAGAAGACTTTGGTTTCTGGATATCTTTAGAACTCTTCTTCGCTTTGCCTTTGCCCTTGGACTTTTCCCTCTGTTGATCATCTTCACATTTTAGGTTTGTTCTTCTTCATCTATGTTTCAACCGTCCTTAAGTTGCCAAGCAATTTTGACAATGGCTTGTCAAAATCATTCATGTTGAAAAATGGTTGTATGACTCTGGCAGGGACTGCATAATCACATTTGTGTTCAACTCTTGACCTAAGGAAAATCCCAGTCTAGTAATCTTCTCCACATACCCAATCAACTTGAGTACATGAGGACCTATTGGATCTCCTTAAGCCATATTGTACTTGAACAACACCTTTGAGACATCATATGTCTCTTATCTTTCTTGGCTTTGGTACATGTTCCTAATACATGTTACCATCTCAATAACGTCTATGTTCTCATGTTGTCATTACAACTCATAGTTCATTGAGAACAACATCATGCACTTGACATCCACAACATCTTCTGAGTGCTTCTTGTAAGCATCCTTGTCAGCTTTAGGCGCAATGAGAGTAGGTTCTTCTGACTCAGGTGTCTCCAAGACATAGAGCTTGCGTTCTTGTTTAAGATGTTGATTGAGGATTCTTCAACAAATTAGGTATGAAGTTGTCTTGTGTGTTTTTGTAATCTTGGAACTACAAACAGTTTTAACATGTGGGCACATGTCACCCAAGTTTTGTCCTTCTTGTAGGCTTATGCCCAATTCTCATTTAGAGATGTATATTGACCAATAATTAAATTAAGGGGCATACTGAAGGTCATTTATTGCATCTGCACATTGCCTTTTTTTCCTAGCTTTGACCATGTACCAGTTAGTATATTTGATATATGCAACACATTTTTCTTCTTCTTAGCTCTGTCTTGTAACAACAATATGGCATATATGTGTGTGTGCAAAATATGTACACAACTGTAGGAGGCATAAATTACATAAATATCAGAAACAAACTAGTGAGAATTTTGTTTCCTGAATTAAGCATGCTAGACTACTCTAAGAATATGTTAGATATTTGGTGGCTTTGACTGAATAGAAACAAAACCGATGTGGAAGAGCAATTACATGACATGCTTTGCGTAGGTTGGATACTATACTCAAAAGATCAACATAGGAAGGTTCACTTATGTAGTAATCTATGTTGTGAGATTCTTCAAAATGAGGGTTGGATCCAATTTCATTACCCACATTCAGACTGTAGTTTGATGGCAGTAATGGCAGGTTGGAAACAACTATAGAGAGTTGTGTTGTAGGTGATTGCCACCACATATAAATTGACTTCCCACTCTTAGTAGAAAATAATGTGGAGACAATATGGACACCATATTCGCAATGATTTTAATACAAGAGGAACCCTCTTATTTATAGGAGAGGTGACACAACCCTTGGCTTGACCAAACTCTGTTGATCCTACTAACTTATTGCCTAAACTCTGACTTGATTGATTTATGTACACATGCAATTGTACATCTGACTTAATATCTCATTTTAGTTCTAAAAGACTGAAGTGAACATGTTGCTAGTTTTATGATGATCTCTTCTTGCTTTCATGGTAAAGGAAACACTGATATACTTAGACAAAACTACTTGCTTTTATTTTCTTGAGTGTGTTGTGGTTTACGCTTCTAGACACAATATATAAATGAGACGTCTATCCCCCTCCCTTGAATAGTGACTCTTTTATCTCATTTCTTACAATGTTTTTAAACATCCACGTGCATAATCCACCATGTCTGTGGAGATGGTACATTTGGACAACTTCCTCAGCACAACATAAGTGGGTGCCTTGCTATACACATCATTCAAAATTGCAAATGTGGTCTTGTACCATCTTACATCATGTGTCCTTGATTTCTTTGTGTCTTGTTATTTTGATTTACTTAAAACCATTAGAATGTCAATTTGGAATCAATGTTCCACATATATTGGACTCCCAAGATCACCTAAGTAATTAGATGTCTTTTTCAATTAGGCTCTTGGATATATTCCTATCACCATATATATGGGATTTGTCAATGACAATTATCTTGAAAGGTAATAAAAAAAGAGCATGTTGTATTCATTTTGCATGTAGAATGGTTGAGGCTTCACACCACAGACATGAAGTGAAGGCTCTATCAAGCAATCCTTTATCGACAGACAATATAGCAGGAGGCAATCTTCATATTTCACCTAATATGCTTCCCATCCAACAAAATCAGTTTGAACCCACTAGCCAATGTATGGATGTTCGACCACTGCATCATGAACAAAGGGAGGGGGTCCTTGGCTCTGACCACCCTCTCATAGCAGCAACAGAGGAGATAGAGGGCACTCTCCCAAGGATAGATGAGCTTGTATCACCTGGGATGCTCGAAGATGTGGCCTTCTCTATGATAGGACTCTCTCACGTGTCCCACACATGCATGTGCACACCACTAGCTTTTCCCTTTTTCCTGTAAGGTCAATGGCCATTAGCTAGCTATCTTTTGCTTTATTGTCATTGCAACCTCTTGGGCATTTGTCCCTTGTAATTCGGTGTCCAAGTAAAGCTAACACTAGTTCTTTACCTATTAATAGAATGGATGACATGAGTACAAGTGCTGAATACTTATTCCAATTGGCCGTTGTGATTGCTATTCCCCTTTCTAGATTGGGACCCGACCTCGAGCGAGAGTTTTCCATCACCATAGGTAGACGCAGGCTGCCAGCTCAGCCTTCCTCGGGTACAGTCTCTAAGCCTACCAAAGTGTGTCAGAGCCTAGCACTCCTACCACTACAGTAGCCTATGCAACCCCCCCCCCCGCAAAGCCATGAGCACACCGTCTGCCGTCACTGACCCACCCACCCAACCCTTCCACCAACCACACAAAATGCAGAATATGGAGGAGATGAAATACATCCATGAGTCGGTCTACTTCCATGAGAAGGGAAGTGAGAAAATCTCTCAGAAGATGGACATACTCCTTCGAGAGATCTCTCAACTCCGCATCACAGGAAACAAGAAGAAAGGGAAGGAAATAGAGTACGAGGACACACGCAGTTCGAAAGGAGGTGAAGGAAGATTCCATCTACACAACCACTTCAATTTGTGTTTTCCATAGTATGATGACACAGACCCACCAGAGAGGTGGCTACATAAGTGTGAGTACTACTTTTTCCATGGGAACATCCACACCAAGAAGGCAAAGTTCGATCTCGTGGCACTACACGTCAATGGCGACACACTATATTTGTACCAGACGTATGAGACAATCATACTCGATGAAGCTTATACGGATCTCTCTTGGAAACTCTTCCATGATGACGTCATCGAGAGATTTGGTGACGCAGATGCCCGATTATCACAAGGAAAACTCTGCAAAATCCGTCAAATGAAGTCAGTCAAGGAGTACCACAAGGAATTCAAGACTCTCGCCCAATTCACCACATGCTTTTGAGAGTCACCTTTCCAAAATGTTTTTCTGAGGACTGAAGGATGAGATACAATGGGAATTCCATCTTAGAGGGGTACAAGAGATCTTGTCCAGAGTAGATATCACCCTAAGAGCTCGGTTGGTAGAAGAGCAACAAACATACTGACGAGGACTGACCCGCTAACCTTACAACAGCTTCCGCCAGGAAACCAAGACTGAAGGTGCCCAAGCAGCACCGATGGGATCCAAACCCCTCACACAAATTCAATGCATCACCCACATGGAGATGGAGGAGCGATGCTCGTTAAATTTGTGCTACTACTGCCCAGAGAAATATGTTAAGGGGCATAAGTGCAAATAACCAACCCTATTCCTCGTTGAAGATGACAAGGAAGAGGAAGGTGACATGCCGAAGACACAAATCACTGAAGTAACATCGTCGACAATTCTGGAGGACACACCAACTATATCTTCCTTCGTGATGGACAAAGAGGGTGTCTTAGACACAATATGTCTGTGGGCTTTGCTGGGGCCACGACGTGTCCTGGTGCTCCTCGATTCTGCAAGCAATCAGAACTTCATTGACCCAAGGGTGTTCGATCCAACCCTGAATGCACACCTCATAGAAGTAAGGGGCAAATTTGCAATCGCAAGAGGTGGTTCCGTTCTGTATGAAAAAAAGGGAACAAATATTCCTCTGAATCTGCATGGCCAGACTGAGCACATCAATGCATACTTCATGAGCATTGGAAGCTATGATGTTGTTCTAGGGGTTTCTTGGTTGAAAAGTAGAGGTCCGTCAACATGGGATTTCTACAATCACATTCCCATATGGGGAACCACCATTCAAGCTATTGGGTATCAAGCCCTCCTCACCCGAACTTTCAACACATGGGGACATCTTGTCATCAATATGAAAGGATAGACACATCTACCTGATCTCCTCTAAACCCCAAAGCACCACCACCACAATTTCCCCAAAGATATCTACAATCATCCAAAAATTAACCATTGTCTTCTCAGAACCCACTACCCTACCACCATCCCGACCCCAGTATCATCGAATTGCCCTAGTAGATGTATCAAAATCCATCACCACACCACCATCCCGACCCCAGGATCATCAAATTGCCCTAGTAGATGAATCGAAATCCATCACCACACCTCCATACTGACCCCTCACTTTCAACAAAATTGAAATCGAGAAGCAAGTTATAGATATCCTGAGGCAGGGGTATATCCAGCATAGTGTTAGTCCTTTTTATTCCTCGACACTCCTAGTCAAGAAGGCGGATGGCATCTGGCATCTATGTATTGATTACAAAGCTCTCAACAAACAAACAATTAAAGAGAAATTTCCAATTCCGGCAATAGATGAGCTCCTAGATGAAATACATGGCATGATGATCTTCAACAAGCTCGACCTCTATGTGGGTTACCACCAAATTAGGGTCACGACAGAGGACACTAAGAGGACAACATTTCAAATGCACAAGGGACATTTCAATAGAGTAATGCTTCATCAACCAAGCCTGCTACTGGGCGTCAAAAGACAAACCTACATAACAACATTAGGTATGTCCTAGTACACATACAGTGAAACCTATAAATTCTCATGGGTTGGACTACTCACGTGTCATCATATCACATATCACATCCCATTTCTTTTCTCAGTCACATTAGCTAGGCTACCATAAGCATTGGAGATACAACCTTGACCACACTCTTATAAAGGTTGATATCAAGGTTGTAGGGGACCTGAATTGACATGGACTATAGATGACATGTGTATATTCAATTTTATATGACTATGGGTACCTTTGCACGTTATGGGATTCTACAAGGATACCCATTTCACTAACCCAAATTTTGAACGCTGGGGTAGTTATGCAATGTTTGGCCATACACTCCTTGAGTAGCGTTTCACTTATTACTTAGTCCAATTACTCATCTTTTAGATCCATTTCATACAAAAATTATTATCTTTATTTTTCTAGTATGATTAGAGAATTTCAACTTATCATTGTCAAGCAGAAACAATGTCATAAGTAGAGCAAGACTAAGCAATGTATGGTATGCACATGTAATTGAAATATTTAAAAATGATGAGCATGAAAAAATATGTTTTACTCTACATTCGTTCAAGATAATCAACAGGTAACATTACTTTAATTATCATTATGCTCACCTGGAGCTACCCCTTGGACTTATCTTATGGAACCCTTATTTAGGTCTTAATCTGTTGTCTTTTTTCTCATTGTTCATGGTAATATAGTAAGAATGCATGCTTATTCCCCATTAATCACATTTTATATTAAAATGCACTTATGGAGTCTTGTGCATTATTTTTAGGTACTTGATTTCTAATTGAAGGAAAAGAAGGAAACATATCTAAGGACTACACTACACTTTGGAATCTCAAAGATGTACAAGATCATCTCCAACTTACCTTGTGTGCTTAAGATATAGATAGAAGCGCATCACTCCATGGAATCAAAGAACAATTACATAATTAAAATACATATCAAATCCCTTATCATGGATGTGTCCTTCAAAAAAGGTCATTTATTAAAGATGAAGTTTGCATCAAGATCACAATTGTAAAGTCTCTAGCACGATCTACCCTAGGAAATGTATTGGTCTTGGCCTGGCTTACCTAGATCATTCTAGAATGCCACAACTATTCAGCAAGAGTACCCCCATCCCATTTTCCCTGTGAGTTGGAACTCTCCACCACAACTACTCTTCCATAGAATAGTCACTTGGCCTTTAAGCCACAATGGTCATTCCACCTATAATGACCATTCTACCTAACCCTCACTAGGATCGTTCTACTCCTATACAAACATGATACCTACCAATATTTTACTTTTCAACCCTGACCTAACATACACATTCACTAGAGTTGTTCCACACAAACCACACAATGACTGGTGAGCATAACAACCATATTGCTAAAAAAACCATAATGTTTCCTATACATTGTATTTCCAACTGTGCCTCTACTAGGCCCTATAAAATTATTAGTGGCTGCTAGGGTGAGGACATTGGCATTCATATCACTCCAAAATTGCCACATACTCTTGTCACATACTCCCATTTGCCATCTACCTTGTTTCCACCCCCCCCGAAAAAACCTACTATACTAGGGTTTAGAACACCATTCAACTACATTATTTGTGCCATTCACCTTTGAGGGAGGAGATATTACTGCTACTAGCAAGAGGTGAAGAGAAGGATTTAATCGAAACTACATGGCCTCCTACTACTGTTATCCTCTCATTTTGCATCTTCATTTACTATGAGTATTCGTGCCCACTTTGTGAGCTATTTGGGGAAAAAATATGGGAATGTGAGACCATGTTGTTGGGAATATTTATGCAAAAGATTACATTGATTGATTCATGTGATATTATAATTCTTCTCTCTTCCAATAAATTTCTTTTATATTTGATCTATGCAACCACCTATAAATAGATAAAAGAGGGATTTGAGGATTTAAAGGAAAAAAACACCTAAGTCCACCTGTGGGCACTTAGCTTGTTGTCGTCTCTACTGTTCCACCCCTACATCCAAGTAATCTTAGGTGGGAGATCAAAGTATCTAGATGTGTATCTCCATCTCCATTAGAAAAGAGAATGTCTATAGGTTACATATGGGGCAATAAGAGGTGAAATTCCTCTTCATGCCACTTATACCACCCCTTACCACCATGTGGGTTAAGAAAATAATACTTAGAAACCTAGACTAGGGTTGATATTAGCTTAGCTTCATATACCCCCTAGTGACTTGATTCCCATGAGGGTGGATGTATTATGATATAGGGTCTCATTCCCCTATATACAATATATGCCATCCATGTCCCACTAATAGAGTAAATTCCTAACCAACATCTCCCTTTTATTTTGGTGTCAATACTATGAGTTTTTTTTAATAAAGCCAGGGGTCATTCTTATTCATCCCACACCCCTCATGTGAGCAAAAACATCAGATAAAAATACAACTCCCGCTTATAAAATATGGGTACCACCAAGCCTTATACTAAATCCCATAACAAAAAAACCCAAACGCATAAAAGAAAAAAGGAACCCCATGGACCGCATAAAAAAGGTTAGCCATCCAACGAGGGATCAAGACGTCTGACTACAACATATGGGAAGCCTTTTTTCTCAAGGTTTAAAAGGCCTCTCACCTTATTCGGAGGCGAAAAGGCATTAGTGCAAATAAAAGTGGTAGTGCATGCGTTGCCCCATATACCAAGTTCTCTTGGGTCCGAATTAATCTGCTTGGGAGATATTATCCCAATAATTCAGTTAGTCTGTAGAGTATCTCTGAGATCTCTCATGAAAAGGTGGCTTGCCATGGCTCTTGGGTGTCCCTCCAAAGGATATTGTATGTGAAAGCATTGTCCACCTCAATGCTAGAGACGTTGAGGCAGTACTGATCCGCAAGCTTCAGCGCGACAACACAAGTTGCAATGTACGCAATAGTATGTTCGTTGTCTTTCAACCAGACTCTGAAAGCAAGACGCACTTGACATCTGGAATTTCTAATGATTCCAGCCGCCCACCATCTAGGCCGGCCTGAAGGTTCTCTACCTTTTTTGATGGTGATGTTAAGTTTCAGGTTAGTTAAGTCTGGTGGGATCCATCGAACAAGAAAGATGTTTCTGATCTTTACTTTAGGTTCATCAATGCCGTAATCAGCCAAGTTTTTATAAAAGCTACTAGATTCAATTTTAGCGAAAGCAAGATCTTTCATGAAATGATTCAGCATGAAGACGATGTTGTTCCATTTGGCTTGCAAGTTGAGATTTTGTCCTTCAAATCTTCGGGAGAATCTGCAGCACCAAATGGTCCATATAATGAGGGTGCTAAGAGAGCTGTGTATCCATGATCTGGCCGACAATCGCTGGTGAGAAGATTTGCAGGCGGAGATGCAGTCCTGTATGGTCAGCGGAGGAGGAAACTCGGTGATGCAGAAGAGCTTCTGCCAGAAGAAAGTTGTAGTCTGTCCACGCACAAACAAATGGTGTGTGGTTTTGACGGCAGGTGTGACACAACAGGAGTACATGGATGCCATCAGGATCCGACATCTATTAATGTTGTCGTAGTGGGTAAAGGTTTGTGAGCAATTTTCCATAGAATTGCAGTGGTTTTAGGGAAAGAAAGCTTCCAAATTTCTTCCAGAGGAGGGTTGAAGACAGGTGTATCAGCACATAAGATTTGCTTTTTGACAGAATCTATAGAGAACTTGCCATGGGCTTCTAGGCACCAAACTAACTTATCATCGTATTGAGAGATGAGAGCTCTATTGCGTTTGAAGATAAGCAACCCATCTTCGTTAAGGATCTGTCTCAGAGATGTCCAATCCCAACCATTTTCATCAGACCAGAAGTCCGCAATCTTAAAATCATATCTTCTGTCGCTAGCATTAAGGGTGAGTCCAGCAAGAGGTGTGCCACATCACCTAGCATCCCACAAGGAGATGTCACCTTTTCCTGTGATCCACCTGCAGTAGGTGTTGAAGAGAGAGAAAGTGCGCCAAATTTGCTTCCATGTAGGAGATGCAACAGCCCCCATCTTGAGGTACGGTGGATAGAAACTAGTTTTGTATGGAGAAGGAGAGTAGTATTTGTCGCGACAGAATGCAGCTCAGGGCAAAGTCCCAGTCGAGATTTCCCAACATGCTTTGTACGAGAAGGCTCACGATATGATTCTCAATGAGTCCAAACCCAGACCACCATGCTTGATGGGTGTGGAGTAGTCCTCCAAGCCACCCATGTTCTACGCTTGCTGTTGTTTCTACTTGTCTAAAGAAAACGTGACATCATGGCATCAATTTTATCACATATTCCAGAAGGGACGCCGATAGCAGCTGCAATGTAAAGAGTGGTAGAGGATATGAGATGTTTGATAAGAAGGCGGCATCCGGAAAAGGAAAGTAAACGAGCTTTCCATGATGCAATTTTGTTTGATAAGAAGGTGGCGTCAATACTACGAGTTTTTGATGTTTGCAGAAAAAACGCACACCCTACATCGTCAAGGCTAAGATTAAGGTGTAGAGTTTTTGTTTATGAGGCTTGGTTGGAGTTTTTGTGGTTTTGGCTTTGGGGTTTATGGGAAAATACTTGTATTCTTTATAAGCAAGAGATGTATTTTGTGGATGATGATTTGCCCATACAAGGGGGATGGGATGAATAAGATGCCCCCTTGACTTATAAAAAAAAATACTACGAGTTGTTCTTGTTGAATATTCTCCTATTAATGGTTGAACTTCCCAGATTCCACAAATATCCCAATCATATCATTAATTGCTAAAAATCCATTTCCCTAGTTGTTTTCTAGTTTAGTCATCTCTTGCTTAAGGATAATTATTCATTAATGGTGAATTGCTTTTATTAGGGTACTAAGTTCTTAATCATGGTTACTTTTTTCAGTGATTTAGTTAATAGCTTAGTGTGGTTTCTTCTTGAATGAATTAGTTGATTGGATATCATAGTTTCAAAAGGGTTTCTAGTCTAGAATAGTCAATTTGCATTGCTAACATAGTTGTTAATTGCTTTCTTGTTAGCTAGTTAGTCGTTGTTTCCAGTGCTAACTAAGTTTTCATCTTACCTTTACTTCATTGCATGCCACCATATCTTTAGGGATGGAAATGGAGTAGTTTTTTCAAGAACCGGCCCAAACTATACCACACAAATTAAAAACTCTGAAAACCTTGGGAAGTTGATCACCTCCACACAAACTAAAGATCTTCATGGTTAAGCATACTCAACCCATAGTAGTACTAGGATGGGTGACCACTCAGGAAGTTGATCCTAGCTTGCCCGTGAGTGAGGACAAAGTGCACACTATGGGGCCAATCATCATTCCTGAAACTCTACTAGAGCCTTGGGAAATGGGCATGTGTGTTACGGGCTACATGCATTGTGCCATCTTGTGAAAAGTAACTATCCCATCCAATCTTTTGATGGAGATGGAAGGGTAGTTGGTGGTGGAGATGAGGTCATCCGCAATGATAGATGGGCAGGTGAAGTTGGGCACCCCAGTAAAGAAGGTAATGATGCAGGACTTGTGCTTGTACGGGAAAAGGAATAGGAGGTAACCTATGTTGAGTGTGAGCAGATTCCCGAGGTTGTTCCATGTGGATTTTGGTTGGAAGAGCAAAGAAGTGGTAAATGCTCTGATTGCTCAATGACCTGCATTACACCATTGGGTTCGTCAACCGCACCAAGCAGCTCTACAACTAGATACGAGGTGTGAGTGTGGTATGACACATGTATGGAGATCCACCTACTCCCCTACCCTACCCTCTCGACTCTAATGAGAACCATGGTCTCCCCATCAATACTTAGGGCCTTGTGGATGTGGCAATGACCGCTCCTGAATAGTGCACAGAGGGAGGTTGACTCCACGTTGGACCTACCACTGATGATGATATCCTCCATGACGTCACTTATTTGCATCATGTCAGTGCACCATTCACCACGTTATAGCATATTGCACCACGTCTGGTGGAGGAGGACAACATGCAGAAATTTTGGGTTCCCAGCAACCGAACCAAAAATCTGGTTGCCCACTGTTGGGGCCCCATAGAATGACTGGGTGTTAAAAATCCTCTCACAATGGTGTTCTACGATTCAATGTTAGTTTGGGTCTTGGTAGACGGTTATTATTTCTATCCATACATATCTTAATAAACTAACACTAAGTTCAAGCCTAACCTCCAAATCTAGGAACCTATAGAACCAACCTAGCCCTAGCGCCTTCATCATCCATGTGGATTCGACCCCAACTTACCATCTCTACTGCAATCCCAATTTGTGCACTTGCGGGTATGTTGCAATAGAGTGTTTATATGAAGGTTACATGTTGTAAGCTTGGTGTTCATAGGAGAATCAAGCTTTCTAAAGCCATTCTCAGGGATGATAGTTATAGACATTTCTGGTTGTTTCTCTTTGACTTTCACCATTACTTATATTTTTGCATTACTCTTGCATTCTTTTTTACTAACTCTCTCTCTCTTGAATAGATATGATCATTTAGGTGACAATGCATGTTTGGAAAATGCTTCTTGTCTTTTGATACTTTATTTGAAGACCTTGAGAGAGGGTACTATAGAAAAGGAAATAGTCACCAACAAGAGAGAGAAGCTAAGATGGTAAAGTAGATGGTAGCCCCCTCCTCAAGGACATGATCAACAATGCAATCAAGAAGGAAGATATTATGAAAAATAGAACCCATTAGCACAAAATACTCCACCACCTCCAAGAAAGATCACTTTAGTCTAAGGAACTACACTTATGTTATTTCCAGAATAGTGGGGCAACTACTAATCCAAGCATTCTGAATCCAAGTAATTCTAGTACAACTCCTCTTTTCATTTATAGTCTGGAATCAAAAAAATCCATACAAGCATTTGTACTCTTTCTTCAAAGTGTGCTCCACCATCTACATTGTTACCACTATTAATGATGTTGTTTGTTATATGATTTTCCTCTTTTCACTCAATGACAAGGCAAAAGGGTTGTGGTCTTCGAAGACCGACATAATGATATGAGAAAGAATAAATAATGAGTTCCTAAAGAAGTTCCATCCCATACCCAAGCTGATTTCTATATCTTGGTCCATTACCTCCTTTACCCAATTCAGAATTTCACTATATAGGTTTCAAAAGTTTTAGAGATACTTCTCCACCATGAGGTACCACCATGGCAGTTGGCACAATCTATCAATGATGTACTATATCAATTGAATCAAATTGTGGTCAACAATTTCTGTAAACATCCCATACAGGATGTTCACCCCTGTGTAGATGGATGTAAGGCGAGGGGAATGTTTCCTTCTGGTATGATCGATGGTGCGATCATAGATTGGCTGATTATATTAGGCATGATTCTGATCTTCGACATGATTTCAAGCCAAATGACTTCTGGAATTTTGAGGAAGGCTGGGATTGGGAAGCGCTCGGTGAAATTGTTACTGCAGAGGGGCTACAAGTCATTAGAGTAGCTGACAAAATGATCTCGAATGAGCCAGACAAGATAGTTTGGACTCCGGAACAGAATGGAGGCTTCTCTCTCAGATCGGCCAAGAAGTTTCTTCGAGGCACTGATATCCATAGTCGATACAATCTTGCCCATGTTTGGAAGCTTGGCAGTCCTAAAGCCGGTGCTTTAATTTGGAAGATGGCCAACAAAGCTTTGCCCACGGATGACAATATAGCTAGATGTCGCATTCAGATGGCTTCGAGATGTAATTTCTGTAGTACACCTCAAACGGAGACGCTAGTGCACCTGTTCTTCGGAAGTGATCTGGCCAAAGACTTTTGGAGAATCTTCTCGGTGATTGCGGATAGGCAGGCTCCTGTAGACATCCCCTCACTTCTTGATTTCTGCTCTGTATTCCACACGGATTCTGCGAAGGTGTGGATCACATGTAGAATGGCGGCGGTGATCCCTTGCTCCATTTGGAAATTACGTTGTACAACTAGATATGACGGAAGAGGCATAGCAGCAGCTACGGAATGGAAGTTCATCTCTTTCCATCTGAATAAGATGATGAGTAAACAGTCCTTTTCACGTCTGGAGATTCCGGAGTTCTACCAACATCTGCGGAGTTTCAACATCCTAGAACAGGATCACAAGGTTAGAACGATCAGGTTGATGAAATGGATTTTGTCGGATCTAACCAACATCAAGATGAACCTTGCGGTTGGTAAGTATGTGGATGTTCAAGGTCACAAGAGATGGTGGGCGGCTGGCCTAGCCCGCAACTCCCTTGGATTGCTTCGGGTGGCTTTCAAGTATTGGATCAGGGCGACAGAGTACATCAGGCCAGTGTGATTGGCATCAGGATTGCTAACGAACGCAACATTCATTTATCGATCCTGGAGATGAGTCATAGTAGAGCTTTTCACATCCTTTGGCAGGGAGCGGGTGAACCTTGGAAGAACACTGCGATGGTTAGAGAGCTCAGGCATGTGATGGAAGAAGATGGCATCATCGGCTCATTAGTGGACGACGTGGTCAATTCCTCTGTTGTTGAGCTCGGGCGTTGGGGATGCAACATGGATGATGCTTTCGTTTGCGTTGACGCTACCTTTCTTCCTATAAAGTTCAGGGGGATGATGATCATGGATAAGAGGGGTGTGCCCTATGTCTCCATCTCGTAGGGGGTCATAGCTAGATGCTTGTTTGTCTCTGGGTTTTTTTTTTGTTCCTGTGGGGATGGGGGGACGATACCCGAGTTATAAGAGCGGGAGTTGTATATTTTTTGATGATTTAGCCCACAAGAGGGATGTGGGATGAATAAAAGCGACCCCTGGCTTCTAAAAAAAATTTCTGTGATGGAACCTTCGTGGAGAAACCTTCCAAGGAATCATGGCAATTATTTTAGCATGTGGTTGAAAGTTTAAGGCACCATGATTTTAGCTCTATTATGACTATGATAGAAATGTGGGTGTATCTCCCTCTAATGCATCTGTCTCACCTTCTAATGACACCAATCTACATAATGATAATACTCCTCTCTGACATGGTGGGAATGTTCAAAAGAAAGGTATAGGCACTTCCTAGTGATTTTCTTAAAGAAATGGATACTTTTAATAAGATCTGAAGGCATGGCAATGTTATGGGAACCAAAATTCTAACACATATATGTCTCAGTCATATACTCTAGAATGGAGAAATCACCTTAAACTTTTATTGAAGAAAATGAAGATGTCCCATGACAACCACACAAAGAACAAGACCAAGGAAAAAGGTAGAATTCTATATTTGAATATGAAGATATTCCAAGGTTATGGATCCAAGATGAGTTCAAGAAGGATGTGCCCACTCACAGGGAAATAATTAATTGGCCTAATCAAAATCCGTAGTCCTAAGAAACAAATAAGTATTTGAATGAGAAATATAAAAATAAAGAAGCACCCAACCTAGAGAATTGCTGAGAGTGGTGTTGTTGCACCAGGTGGAGGTGCAAGGAGGTAGGATGTTGATGGGAGGATGCCTGAAGTGCCCCAGTTTGACCGAACCATAAAGGGGGATAGAGGGATGGGGGATAGGGGGAGGGAATGGGGGTGTTGGGGGAGGTGAAGGGAACCAGAGGGAAGGAAGGGGTGCTGGGAGAGGTGAGGGCAATAGGGGAGGGGAGGGAAGGGGTGTTGGGGAAGGTGGGGGAGGGGCTAGAGTTTTGGGGGAGGGAGGGGAGGGAGGGGATAGAGTGTTGGGGGAGGCAGTGGTGTTGGGGGAGGGAGGGTAGGGGATAGGGGGATGGGGAGGTGAGGAGAGGGGAGGGAGGAGCCCTAGGGGGAGGAGTAGGGATGGGGGATGTAAATAGTGGGACCCAAAGGGGATCCACTCTCTACTAAAATTTGAAGAATAAAACATCCATTTCAAAGGCACTCAAAAGTATGTTGGAATAGCCAACCAAATCATCATGATACAAGAAATATTATTGCAAGCTAAAATAAGAGAAATATTGCATGTAGGGTTCAAAACCCAAGCAAATAAAATAGTTTGTGCCAAAAAAGAATAATATAGAAATAAAGGTTTTAGTCCATGCCTCATTGGGAAATTAGGGTTTGGTATTACAAATATTCCCAACTTAAGGGGTAAAATGTACATACCTCAACTCAAAGTCCTAGTTAACAATCTTCACCAACGTAGTAGATTTCAAGATCTTCTTTGACGAATTACAAGTTATTCACATGTGTAGAGTTTTATAAAGCATAACTGTGTAAAGAAACCCTAATTTTAAACCGTTTTGGAAAACCTCAGGTTTTGGTTACAAAACTTAGACCCAAATGATTCTTTATGTTTCTCTCAACAAGAAAACATATTCATTTGTCAAATTTGGTGTTTATATGATTAAGTTACAATTTTTAGGTCTTTTATATAATTTATTAGATCCTAAAATATCAACCCTTAAAAATATGGAAATCAGACTCTCAAACTATTTTTATTAGAAATATCATATTTTTGTAATTCCAAAACAGATTTTTATAGAATTTTTAGACAACCAGAGCAAAAGATATGATTTTTGCAAGATTGGCCAATAAAAAATTGCCAAAAATGCCACAAAAGAAAAGAAATCCCCACAAGAAAGGGATTGAGCCGCCTGACATGGCCCAAGCATTGGCGGCCATTTCACCAAGTCAGCAGCTAACGAGGCTCGCATCGAAGCAAATAAAATGAGGTAAAAAGATAGAAATGCCCATAGCGGAAAAACAAAGAAGTGAACAAAATGAGAGGGGTGATGTTGGAAAAATATGAGGGAGATTGCTTCTTCCTCTTTCAGGCACCATGACCATCCTCAGGAGCCAGGCCGGTGAGTCAAAACAAGGGCATCCCCAGTCTCACAATTTGGGAACAAGCCATACAAGTTCATAGAACCACTCTGAACTCAATGAGTTATTGCTTGAGTTCAAAGAGCAACAGGGGGAGGAGAAACATGCTTGCAGGTCACCCCTGATTCCACAAAATAGATAAACATGAGATAAAGAAAGGAATAGGTAGTGAAATAGCAGGGAAACAATCAAACTTGTTACTTGGAGGGGTCTGGAGAAACAAGGCAAGGTAGAGAGGATGTCATACCGGTGTCAGAGAGCGACCAAGAATGTCTGATGATGATGGCCAACGACGATGTTGAGGTGAGTTCTTAGGGGAAACAACCTAGTGAAACCTAGGGTCATCTAGGCTTAGAAGAACTGCAAGTAGTGTACAAGGATTGTTTTGTAAAGAAGGATTGAATTTCCTTACAGTGTACCAACAATGGTGGCTTAGGGAATCATAGAGAGAAGGTGATGCTTGTAGGAACTATGGGGAAAGATTTAAGTGGAATTGGGAAGCTCAATAGATTTATATGGAATCTAATATGGCGTCGAAGCCCTAGGTCTTAAGTGGAAACCCATCAAGGTGTATCTAAAGGGAGAGAAGGAATTAGGGGTTTCCTTTATAAGACACAAAAGTTAGGAAAAGTGAGTATGATTGTGTGCGGAAACATGTGAGGAATTCAATGCAAGAAGAATCACGAAGAAATATGGTCTCAAGAGTGAGCAAATGCAAATAAAAAAATCATGAATCACGGCTCCAGTTTCCTTTGTGGGTGCGAGGTTGGTGATGATCTTGGAGCTGTCTGATTGCGGATCTACCGACTGAGATCCATATGCATCAGTAAAGTAAAGAAAAATAGATGGTGTGACACATTAAATGACATTTCCAATCTAATTCAACTGTAGTGGTGCATTAATAATTCTCTTTTTCTCTCTTCTCATTTAAGGGTGCAAACAAACTCCAAATTAATTAATTTGACACCTAACCTAATTTGAACACGTATAATCCAAATATAGCCTTAGTTTTTACTTTTGAGGACTTCTAATATTTTGTTTAATTATTTTAAAATAATTCATATTTTCTCTTTATTTTATTGCATTAGAGACTTCTAGAATTACCCAATTAATGTGAACTTCACCCACAAGCAAACTTAAGCATATGGAACACAAATTTACCATAATTTTTTCCCTTGGTATTATTTAACACATTGTTTAATATTTGAGGTTTTATATACACTTTCTCTCTCCTAAACACATTGGAACATTAGAGATTATCCAAATTTATTGAAATTCACACATAGTGTTATTTTAACATGTAGATTTCGAATCTAAGATTACTCTTCTCTTTAGGAGCCTCTATATGTTTTATTTCATATTTTGGAGGTAAATTGCCTTTTTCTTTTCTAAATAAATTGATATAATTATTATTATCCCAAATTTGTGAAACTTGGCCTCTAAGCCAAATCAACCCCAAAGAAAAAGAATCTAAAATTATATTTAACAAATTAGTCCTCCTTAAATGAATTTATCCCCTTTACACATTATTATCACTATTTATCATATTAAATTATTTAATGCCACATTAGAATGTTTAAAGCTTTTCTGTTTATTCCTTTTTCTCTTCCTTGCTCCATAAGGCTAAGAGAATTTCTAGAACAAAATTATTTTAACAATATATCACTTAACTGGTAATTTCGCATCTTAGATCCTGATTGAAACATTAACTGAGGCATTTGTGCATAAAATCATTCATTGGCATGAATAGAGATGAAATATACCCCAAACCACTAATAATTCCACAAATTCAACATCAAGAACAAAAAGGATAGAAAAATAGAAAAAACTTCAGAAAAAGGGCTAGACTAAGAATGTACCTAGATTTCAATTTGTTACAGCACTCCACCAGTTAAAAGGATTTCATCCCCAAAATCTTAATCAAAGAGGGAAGGGTGAGTACGTAAAATCTCATCTTTAAGATCCCAGGTTGTTTCTTTCAAACCATGGGTTAGGTTCTCATGGATCACCTAGGGTTCCACTATTGAGATTTCCTTTTATGAGATATAACAAAATTAACATTTTTGTCTTATATGTAATATATTTATTAGGATATCACATTATCATTATTTTTCTATTAGTAGTGTCTAATTATATTTACTTTTTTACCAAAAGAGTTATATTTCATTATTATGAATGAAATCATGTATATTCCTTATTTATCTCATTAAAGATTTTTAACACAAATAGAGTTTACTCAATTATCTCAAGGTCTATTTATCTTAATAATTTGGATTTAGTCTCCATTATCACTATATTGAATCATATCAAATTATTTTGCATGAAATAAGACATTTTAACCAATTTCTTATTATGTCTACAATTAACCCAAAAAATATCATATTAATTACTTAAACATTGTCACATTCTCACATTACCTTATTTACGCAATTAATGTCATCATTAACCATTTTCTCATATATATTCACTTCTTGTTATTTATTATGCACTTTGTGTGAATCCAATTACTTCTTATCCATATTTAAGTCATTATATGTATTTTAGTGAACAAGGTGGGACATATTACATAATAATGATTTGATTCACATACCAAGTTATGATTAGGTGATTAACTAGGTGTGTATTAGAGAATAAGGTGATATGCATTTCAAATTGATGCCTTCAGCTTGGACACTGGAGGCGTCATTGCACAGCGCCTACGGCTTGTCTTCGTTGCAGGAAGCCTGGCCACTTGGCGAGGGAATGTCAATGGTCCAAGACAGTTGAACTGATTCAACCACCCACGACTGTGACTACCCCTGCTTCGGGGTCTGCTGCCTCAAATGAGATAACCGGTGGTGCCATGGCCAACCTCATGACGAGATGGGTGCAGGACTCTGCGGGTGCACGTCGTCGCTTGAGGCATCGTTACTTTGGAGACTTCCTGGAACTGTGGCACGCAAGTGAGCTACCTTGGAGTGCTGATGGATACTCCGACCACTCGTCCGGTGGAGTGGTGGATTGCGACCCTGATAGTGAGGAATTTGCGAGCAAGACATATGATGAGCTTGATGACTAGAACTTTAATCCCTAGCTAGTCTGAGATGGTAGCTTGAGGAGTTGATGGTGGCTTGGAGATAGAAAGCTTAAATGATGGCGATGAGTAGTGGCTGCTTAGATTCTTGGCTTGGAGGGATGGGTGTTAGGATGGTTGAGTGGGATTCTTTATCTGGAGAAGACTTATGGGATGATTTTGTTGTTTTTGGGTCAATCACGGATGATTTTCTGTAATGCAGATGATTTCACTTGGCTTGCTTGAGGGGCAAGATGAATAAAAAAAATTGATGACTTGATTAATCCATTATTAGGTGATTATATACCATTTATATGTAACAAAGTATATTATCTAATTATGACACCTAATGTCACTAATGTATCATGAATGTCATTAAGGATGTATTGGATAAGGTTAGATGAATACAACTTATGGTTTAGATGAACATGATCATTAAATTTCATGGATACCCTTTTAGCATGCATTAAGTCCAGTGTTAGGTTCCAATTATCTTATTTATCATATCATTAAGGTTTATTGGTTGATAACATGGTCAACATCATGTGTCCACCATTAGTATTAATATGTGAGTAACTCATATTATGTGCATTAGATATTCATTAGGGTTCAAACATATGAACTATTCATTGGATGACTAGCATATGTTCATTAGTATATAAACAAGCATGTTAGGTTATAACTATAACTTGTTTTAGTCAATTATAATGATCTTAGCTCACTATACTCTTATTTATGGAGTTAAGGTTTCTAGAGTCGGAGTAGCTAGATTTTCGTAAGTTGTAGGACTCCATTTCCTTAAAAAGTATTTTGTCATAAAAAACTAATCACCCAAACATCATCAACCAACTACTCTCCACCCCTTAAAAAGGATTAACCTAACAAGCCAATATAAACAACCTCAATGTATCAAGGTTCTTATACATATTTTAGTTGTGAGTATATTAAGGGTTTATGTTGTTCATGTATCCAACTATAAGTCATAACAAACTAGGGTTGAGCTTTAGGTCCTTGTATCTCTAACCTAACAATCCTAAGGTTCTCTTTAACAACCAAAGGTCAGAAAGGATAGGTCAACTAAACCACATATTCCTAGTCACTTCTTCAAAGCCAAACTAGGGTTTTTCCACTAAAACTTCTCATATCTCTTCATTACCTTAATCAAGTAAAAAAATTATAACAAGATCTCCTTATCTTACTATTTTCTCATGCTTATAACCTAATTTCGTCCTCAAGTCAAATCGTATTGCATCATGTCATCATTAGCCTATAATGTAGGGTAAGATCATCTAAAACATCATCACATTAACTAAACATGACTCTAATGTGAAACTCATATGATTCTTAATCATCCTTTCATCATCTCATGAAAAACATAGGTCAATCGTAGGACAAACATGTCACTTAAAGGGGAACTATGTAAGGGAATGTTACTAATTGGGGAGACAAAACTGAAATAGTTAGATTCTGACTACCATGGGCTCTGATACCATGTTGTAAAGAGTGGGACCTAGAGGGGATCCACTCCCTACTAAAATTTGAAGAATAAAACATCTATTCCAAATACACTCAAAAGGTATGCTGGAATAGGTGTAAACTTTTTAAATCTCAATAATAGTATTCAGAACAACCAAAGTGTAGCACCGGAATATAAATAATGATGAGATTCAATTTTATAAATGTACATCGTCATCTCCCATAAAGGGTTTACATGGATATTACACCATAAGGATCTAGATAGAGGGAAATTTTAACCATATCAAGTTTGTTCCCAAGCAACATCTTCATGAGTTAGGTCCATGCTGAAATCCATGTACTCCTTATCCTAAACATGGGTTGGTCCTCCTTGATCTAATTCCACTCCTTGTCCTAGAGCATGGGTGGTTGGGATCACCCAATAAGAGAATGAAACAAGGTATGTGTCAAATAAAGAACAAGAACAAGATAAGATCAACAAAAGATGAAAAAGTGTGTATGTTCATCAAGAAAAAAGGAAGTCAAGAGTGTGAGACACATATCAAATATGAATCTTGCCATGTCAAACAATAAGAAATTCTTCATGAATGATTAAGTTAGACTAAATTAACTAAGTAGGATTGAGGCACCAATCGGACCCCAACTAATAGGTGAGGGGAGAGTAAACATGTCCTAGTCACCTAAAAAATATTTACATATGGGGGAGAGTAAACACATCCCCAGGCAAAATAACACATGCCTAAACTATGGGAGGTTGTACATAAGTACCACTACATTAGCTAATAATCCAAATAAATCATCATGCTAAAAGAAATATTATGGCAATATGAAATAATAGAAATATTGTAGGTAGGTTTCAAAACCCAAACAAATAATGTAGTTTGTGACAAAAAGAATAATAACAGAAATAAAGGTTTTAGTCCATGCCTCATTGGGAGATTACGGTTTGGTAGGGGTAATATGCACATACCTCAACTCAGAGTCCTAGTTGACACATTTCACCAAGTTAGTAGATTCCAAAATCTTCTTTGCCTAATTACAAGTTATTCACATGTGCTAGGGTTTTATAAAGCATAATGTGTAAAGAAACCCAAATTTTAGACCTTTTTGGAAAACCTTGGATTTTGGTTACAAAATCTACATCAAACGATTCCTTATGCTTTTATAAATAAGAAAACATATTCATTTGTAAAATTTGGTGCTTATATGATTAAGTTATAATTTTTAGGACTTTTATATAATTTATTAGAACCTCAAAACTCATTCCTAAAAAACATGGAAATCAGACTCTAAAACTATTTTTATTATAAAGTTCATATTTTTTATTCCAAAACATATTTTTATAGAATTTTTGGTCAACCAGAGCAAAAGATATGAATTTTTCAAGACTAGCCAATAAAAAATTGCCAAAAATGTCACACAAGAAAAAGAAAACCTTAGAAGAGAGGGATTGAGCTCATTTACATGGCCCAATCATCGACGGCTGCTTCACCAAGTTAGCATCCAACGAGGCTCGCATCAAAGCAAATACAACAATACGAATGCCCATGGTAGAAAAACAAAGAAGTGAAGAAAATGAGAGGGGTGAAATTGGAAAAATATGAGGAAGATTGCTTCTTCCCCTCCTCACACGTTGTGGTCGCCATCAAGAGCCAGTCCAATGAGTTGAAATAAGGCCATGCCCAGCCTCACGATCTAGGAATAATCCATACAAGTCTATAGAACCACTCTAAACTCAATGAGTTGTTGCTCAAGTTCAACAAGCAATAGGGGGAGGAGAAACACACTCGCAGGTCACCCCCTATTCCATAAAATAAAGCAACATGAGAATAAGAAAGGAATCAGAAGTGAAATAGCAAGGAAACAATCAAAGTTGTTACTTGGAGGGATCTATAGAAACAAGGCAACGTAGAGGAGGTCTTATCGATGTTAGAGAGCGACCGAGAAGGGCCGACGATAATGGTCGACGGTGATGCTGAGGTGATATCTTGGGGGAAACAACCTGGTGAACCCCAAGGTCATCTATGCTAAGAAGGACCTCGAGTAGAGTACAAGGATTGTTTTGCAAAGAAGGATTGAAGTTCCTTGCAATGTACTGATAATGGTGGCTCAGGCTGTCATAGAGAGTAGGTAATGCTTGCGGGAACAATGCGGAAAGATTCGAGTAGAATTGGGTAGCCCAATAGATTTATATGGAATCTAATATGGCATCGAAACCCTACGTCTTAAGTGGAAACCCATCAGGGTGTATCTGGAGGGAGAGAAGGAATTATGGGTTTCTCTTGTAGGGCACAAAAGATAGGGAAAGTGAGTATGATTGTGTGCAGAAATATGTGAGGAATTTGATGCAAGAAGAAACACTAAGAAATGTGGTCTAAGGAGCGAGAAAATGCAAATAAAAAATTCATGAATCCTGAATCCAATTTCCTTTATGAGTGCAAGGTTGGTAATGATCTCGGAGCCATCCAGTCGTGGATCTAACGAATCAGATTGGCACGCATAAGTAAAATAAAAAAAAAATGATAGTGTAACACATTAAATGACATTCCCAATCTGATTGACTATAGTGATGCATTAATAATTCTTTTTTTTCTTTCTTCATTTGAGGGTGCAAACAAACTCTAACCTATTTTGAACATGTAGAATCAAAATGTAGCCTTAGTGTTTGCTTTTGAGGACATTTAATATTTTATTTAATTCTTTTAAAGTTATTCATATGTTCTCTTTCTTAATCCATTAGAGACTTATAAAATTACCCAATTAATGTGAAACTTCACCCAAAAGCAAACTTAAGCATATGGAACACGAATTTGTCATCAATTTTGTCCCTTGGTATTATTTAATACATTATTTAATATTCTAGGCTTTATTTACACATTCTCTCTCCTAGACACATTGGAACATTGAAGCTAATCCAAATTTGTTGAAAACTCACACATAGCCTTATTTCAACATGTATATTTTGAATCTAATATTATTTTTCTCTTTTAGAGTCTTTAAATGTTTTATTTCATATTATGGAGGAAAATCACATTTTTCTTTTCTAAATAAAATTGATATAATTATTATTATGAAAAAGTTATGAAACTTGGTCTCCAAGCCAAATCAACCCTAACGAAAATGAACCTAACATTATCTTTAACCAAGTAGTCTTCCTTTTATGAATATTATCCCCTTTAAACATTATTATCACTATATGTCATATTAAATTATTGAATGCCACATTATCATGTTTAAAGCTTTTCTATTTATTCATTTTTCTCTTCCTTGCTCCATAACACTAAGGGAAGTTCTAGAATGAAATTATTTTAATGATATATCACTTAAGTGGTAATTTTGCATCTTAGACCCAAATTGAAACATTAACTGAGGTATTTGTGCATAAACCCATTCATTGGCATGAATAGAGATAAAATATACTCCAAACCACTAATAATTCTACATACTCAACATCAAGGACAAAAAGGATAGATAAGATAGGAAAAATATAGGAAAAAGGGCTAGACTAAGAATGTACCTAGATTTTAGTTTGTTATTGGGGAGGTAGGAGGTGAGGGGCACTAGGGGATGGGGAGGGAGTGGGAGGGAGAGGGAGGGGCCTATAATGAGCTGTAACCTAGACTTTTAACCCCAATCTTATGCCTTGGAAGGATAAAAAGTTTAGTTCTTGGGTTTAGCCAAACAAGGATGAAGATAAATCCAATAGTATTTAATTGAAACCCTCATATGTTAATACAAGAATAAATCACCCTAACATATATGCATGAAAACGAATATGACCTAAAACTCTAGTATTAATCAATAAGGAATATTGAAAATATGTCACATGTGATAATGTTGTTTAAGATATGATGTTAATAGAAATAATGTGCATTGAAGGACTAGTGTCCATAATTGAGAATATTGATACATAGTTCAAACAAGGAATTGATGAATTCAATAATTTAAATACTAAACATAAAGAATTTCATGAAAAATAACAATATATAGCCCTTTCGGTTGAAATGTGAAGGTATGAAACACAATTGGATGAACAATAGTAATAATGATGAAGTAATATTTTAACTAAAATAAGAATAGGCAACATATATTAATTATTTATAATTCATAAAACCAAGACTAATTGGATAATAATAACTTTAGAATTGAATTCTTTGGATACGATATTGCTTGGAGTCCAAGTTTCACAATTTTGGGATAATAATTACTACAAAAAAAAATTATTTAGAAAAGAAAAGGTGATTTTTTTTCCAAAATATGAAATGAAATATTTAATGACTCCAGAAGAGAAAACTAATCTTGAATTCATAATCTACATGTTAAAATAAGCCCATGTGTCAATTTCAATTAATTTTAGCAATCTTTAAATAAAGTCCTAAATATTAAATAAAGTCCAAAATATTAAATAATGTGTTAAATGATCTCAAAAGAGAAAATTCATGTCAAATTCATGTATAACATGCTTAAGTTTTCTTTAGGGTGAAGTTTCATATTAATTGGGTAAATCTAGAAGTCTCGAATGCATTAAGAAAGAGAAAATATGAATTACTTTAAAAGAATAAAATAAAATAACTAGAGTCTTCAAAAGTGGAAACTAATACCATATTCATATTCTAAATGTTTAGAATAGGCTAGGTGTCATATTTTATTTAATTTGGGGTTTGTTTGCACCCTCTAATAGAGAGAGAGAAGAAGAAATAATTGAATATATCACTTTATCCTAATTCAGTTTGGATAAGGTATCCTAATTTAATTTTACACTACATTCTGACCGCTAAATAAAGATCAGATGGGCAATAACTCATCATCTATCTCACGATTGATATTAAACATGAGTTTTTAAAACACATATGAAAAATCTAATTTTCTCCCACTCTACTCCATATTTTCTCAATCTTTTCTCTCCTCTGATTTCTTCAGTTCATTACGCATCGTTTGATGTAGTACTTCATGACCTAACATTAAGAATTTGAGAATCTCCTTATTTCCTCCTCAAGGTTTCTTGAATCGATCTTTGCTGGAACCCTAAGGATCCACCCTATAAATATCTAAACCCACACCAAGTTGTGCATCGCCGCTAGCTTCTTTCCTCTGCACCCAATTTCAAAACCCATCATTTATTTGACCTTTGACAAACTTAACTTATACTTTGAGTTTGTAGCACCTCGCCTCAACACCGGGCGTCACCATCATCCAATTTCGACTTGTGATGAGTTCCCTTGAACTTGTTTTTTTATTTCTGATCCTTCAAATCGATAGATCATCAACACGCTTAGTTTTCCCCAATTTTGTCTGTTACTTGCTTATGGACCTCACAAACATGATCCCTGAACAAAGGAAGGGGATGATCCCTTTTGCTTACTCGACATTTCCCCTCTCGTTTACTATTTTGCTTTGTTTTTTCGTCATGGGTAATATATTCTTTTCACTCTCTATTGATTTTCATTCTTGCACTAAGACTTGCACCTCACTAGCGAAGGGTCCAAGCTAATTGTCCATCCCTGACTGGTCCAACACAACAACTTTGACCGCTGACCGGACTTTATTTGCTAATGAGGCCTTTTCTAATATTATGGTTGGCAGATTATATAAAAATTGTATCTTTTAATCTACTTGTCCAAAAATTCTACAAAAAAATGTTTTGGAATTGGAAAAATGTGATATTTCTAAGAAAAATGGTTTGAGACTCTAGTTTCTATGTTTGCAAAGGATGATTTTTGAGGATTTGGATAAATTATATAGAAAGAACTAAAAAATGTAACTTAATCATGTAAGCTCAAAATTGAACAAATAAATATGTTTTCTTTATTTGGAGAACCTAAGGAATAGTTTGGTCTAGGTTTTCTAAACAAAATTATAGGTTTTCTAAAAAAATGTCTAAGATTAGGGTTTCCTTCATATTTATGTGGATTAAAAACCCTAATACATGTGTCTAACTTGAAATTGCAACTGTGATTTTGGAAACAACTAGATTGGTGAAGAGTGTTTCTAGGACTCTGAATTGAGGTATGTTTGGATCTTGTATTATTCGTGATTGAGAAACTTCTCTCTCTTACATATGTTTGCATCTTCTATTATTCACATTGAGCAATTGGCCTATTTTTATCTTTCTCTTGGTCCCATAGACAATAGACAACACAAAATCTCTTTCTTTTGAGAACATGATTTCATGTGAAATATTTATGTTTACTCTGATCTTTTTATCATCCTATGAATTGGAATTTTTTTTGAATTCAACTTATGCTTGTATTCTTGATGAATCACAAAATTTTTCTGATTTTGTGGTGGACGTTTATATTGCCCTTTTATGTGACGGGAATTTTATATGGATCCTGTGATCCCACATTATATTTTGTTAGATGTTCTCATCCCTCATAGGTTGATTAATTCATGCTTACTCTTTTGTTATGCATCATGTGGTGACTGCTAGTATATTTTTATATGTGTTATTTTATGTGGATGTGTTAATTTCCACAAATTTGAAAATGCAGAGGTGATAATTGTTGCAATAGATATTTTTAGAGCAGATGTGTATCTTGTCTTGCTAAGAGTAGACGTGTATATGTTTCTGTTCACCCCATTCACATTTGATGTGTATATTTTCTGATTCACCCCTTATTTATGGTAGATGTGTTACTTCCTACCAACATGTTTATATTGTTCTAGTATTGTCACAGGTGAAACACATGGATGCCTTGCTCTTATTTTATTGAAGTCATATTTTTTTATGCCCAGTTGGGTAGTTCTTTCCTTTTCTACGGTGATCCTTTTATTTGACGTCCTTTGTTTCTTAACATTTCTCAATACATGATTTAGTATGCACATACCAGCCCTTTTGTTGATGTCATCTACTTTTCTCATTATTACTGGTGTATGCTTCCAACCCCAAGTGTAGGATATGGATGACATGGCATGTTGAGATGGACCTATCTTAAGGAGTGGATGCTTGGATACAAACTTAATCTACTTTAGATTTCATTCTACTAGATCCTTATGATGTAATATCCATGTAAACCAATATGGGAGATGCCGATGTACTTCTGTAAAATCATTTCTAGTCATGAAACTTTTATCCGTTGCTATACTTTGGTCTTTTGTATACCATCATGTAAGATTTAAAAAATTTACACCCATTTCAGCATACCCTTTGAGTGTGTTTCAAATGGATGTTTTATTCTTCAAATTTTAGTAGGGAGTGGATCCCCTCTGGGTCCCACTCCTTACAACATGGTATCAGAGCCCATGGTAGTTGGAATCTGACAATTCCAATTTGTCTCCCTAAATAGAACCCTTGCCTTAGATAGTTACCCTCTAGGTGATATGTTCACCCTATAATCTATCTATGTTATGCATGAGATGATGAAAAGTTGATACGAGTTTCACATTAGAATCATGATGAGCAAACCCTAATGTGATGATATTTTAGGTGATCTTACCCTACCATAGTGGTGGCATGCATCTTTGGATGTTATGAGGTATTGGTTTGAGTACAGAGTCATGATATGAGGATGAGGTACTGGTAGGATAAGGAGATCTTATCATGGAAAATTGTGACTTGGTTGCCATTGATTTTTGCTCGGCATGTTTGTTTTACATTGCAAAGTTTTTCATCATTGAAATTATTTTTCATTATACTATTATATGTACAAAAGAAGTTTTCTCTGGATTTTATCAAATTTTTCTGGAACTATGTCACAAATAAGAGATGTGTGAAGTATGGATAGTGAGACCCTAGAATTAGTTTGACATAGATATCCCAAACCCTAGTTTTCTCTATGAATAAGTGACTAGGGATATGTGGAATAATGTAGAGGTGTAGTGGATCTACCTTTTATACCTTATGACTTTTTGGTTTGATAATATGAATCTTAGGGTTGTTAGGTTAGAGACACAAGGACCTAAATCTCAACACTGGTTGGTTACGACTTCTTAGTTGGATACATGAACAACTTAACCACTAAAATATTCTCAACGAAAAACATGCAAACATAACCATAGTACCCAGATGTGGTTTAGCTAGGCTAATTATGTAAAATATTTTAAGAGGTGGAGAGTAGTTGGTTTGTGAAGTATGGATGATTAGATTTTGAGGATGAAATCCTTTTAAGGGATGGAGTGTTGTAGCGAACTGAAACCTAGCCTCTTGACCCCAAACTTATGCCTTGAAGGATAGCAAGTTTAGTTATTGGGTTTAGCCAAACAAGTATGAAGATAAACCCAATAGTAGTTAATTGAAACCTTAATATGTTAATACATGAATAAATCACCCTAACATATATGCATGAAAACAAATATGACTTAAAACTCTCATATTAATCAATAAGGAATACATAAAATATTTCACATGAGATAATGTTGTTTAAGGTATGATGTTAATAGAAATAATGTGCATAGAAGGACTAGGAGCCCATAATTGAGAATATTAATACATAATTCAATTAGGGAATTGATGAATTTAATGATTTGAATGGTAAACATAAAGGATTTCATGTATTATAATTATATATGACCCTATAGATTGTAATATGAAGGTATGAGACACAATTGGATGAATAATAGTAATAATGATGAAGTAATATGTTATCTAAAATAATAGTGGACCACATATATTAATTATGAATAATTCATAAAAATAATACTAATTGGACAAGGATAACTTCAGAATCGAATTCTTTGGATATGATATGGCTTGGAGTCCAAGTTTCACAATTCTGAGATAATAATAATTGCATCTATTTTATTTAGAAAAGAAAAGGTGAGTTTTCTCCAAAATTTAATGACTCCAAAAGAGAAAAATAATTTCAAATTCATTATCTACATGTTAAAATAAGCCTATAAGTAAGTTTTCCACTAATTTGGACAATCTTTAATGTTATATTGTATTTAGGATAGAGAAAGTATAAATAAAGCCCAAAAAATTAAACAATGTGTTAAATAATCTCAAAAGAGAAAATTTATGGCAAATTTGTGTCTAACATGCTTAAGTTTGATTGAGGGTGTAGTTTCACATCAATTGGGTAATTATAGAAGTCTTTAATGCATTAAGAAAAAAAGAATAGTCTAAAAGAATTAAATAAATATCTAAAGTCTTCAAAAGTAAAAACTAATGTCATATTCAGATTCTACATGTTTAGAATAGGCTAGGTGTCAAATTTTGCTAAATTTGGAGTTTGTTTGCACCCTCTAATGAGGAGAGAGAAAAATAGAAATAATTGAATATGTCACTTTATCCTAATTTGATTTGGATAAGGTTTCCTGATTTAATGTCACATTGTTGTCTATCCGCTGGATCACAATCAGACGAGTGGTAATTTGTCATCTACCTCGCGACTGATACGGAAATAGGAGGTTATATAAAGCATCTAAAAAAACCAATTTTCTCGTACTCTACTCCATATTTTCTCGATCTTTCTTCTCCTTTGATTTCTTTGGTACTAATCATGACCTAACATTAAGAATTATAGAATCTCCAAATTTCCTTCTCAAGACTTCTCAAACCAATCTTCGCTGGAACCATAAGGATCCACCTTATAAATATCCAAACCCACACTGAGTTGCGCATAGCCGCTAGCTAGCTTCTTTCTTGTGCACCCAATTTCACAACACATCATTGATTCAACCTTCGACAAACTAAAATTTGCTCTGAGTTTGTAGTCCCTCGCCCCGGCACCAGGCGTCACCATCATTCAATTTCGGCATGTGGTGAGTTCCCTTGAAATTGTTTTTGATTTTCGAGCCTTCAAATCGACGGATCCTCAACATGCTCCGTTTTCCCCAATTTCGAATGTTGCTTGCTTATGAACCTCACGGACGTGGTCCCTAAATGAAGGAAGGGGATGATCATGTGTGATTTCCCGACATTGCCCCTCTCATTTACTATTTTGCTTTATTTTTCCACCATGGGAAATATAGTCTTTTCGACCTCTATTGATTTCCTTTCACGTGTTGAGCCTTGCACCTAGCTGGCGATGGGCCCATGCTAGTTGGCCACCCCTGATTGGGCCAGCACTACAACTTTGACCGTTGACCGGACTTTATCTCCTGATGAGGTTTTTTCTAATATTCTAATTGGTCAATTTTATAAAAATCATATTTTTTAATCTACATGTCCAGAAATCCTATAAAAATATGTTTTGGAATTAGAAAATTGTGATCTTTCTAATAAAAATAGTTTGAGGGTCTACTTTCCATGTTTTTGAAGGTTAATATTTGATAATCTAATCAATCATATAAAAACCTTAAACTTTGTAACTTAATCATATAATCTCGAAATTGAACAAGTAAATATATTTTCTTTATCAGGAGAACCTAAGGAATCGTTTGGTCTAGGTTTTGTAAACAGAATGCAAGGTTTTCTAAAAACATCTAAGATTAGGGTTTCATTCATACTTATGTGGATTAAAAACCCTAATACGTTTATAACTTGAAATTAGGCAAACATGATTTTGGAAACAACTAGATTGGTGAACAGAAATTCTAGGAGTCTAAATTGAGGTATGTTTGCATCCCATATTATTCATGATTGAGCAACTAATCTCTCTTATGTATGTTTGCATCTATTCACATTGAGCAATTGGCCTATCTTTATCTTTATCTTGGTCTTATAGACAATAGCCTACATAATATCTCTTTCTTTTGAGAATAACAATTTCATGTAAAATATTTATGTTTACTTTGACATTTTTATCATCTTATTTGATTGAAGTTTCTTTTTACTTCAGCTTATGCCTTTGTTCTTGATGAATTTCTAAATTTGCCCACTTTTGTGGTGGATGTTTATATTGCACTTTTATGTGATGGAATTTTATATGGATCCTCTAATCCCACATTATATTTGTTAGATGTTCTCATCCCTCATACTTAAAAGGAATATGTCCTTTTCACTTAAAGGATAAAGAAAACAAGTGCCACCATTGTCACTTGTCTAATCACTGGAAAGGAATTATCCTCTTCATATTGAATCTCAGGAAGAAGATAGAGATAGAGATCTCCACTTCAGGACTTGAGAAGAAGTAAGCTAGAATTGTTAGATGCAAGGGTGATAACATCTCATTTTGTGCACTTTTTTCATATGTTTTATTCCTATTTTAGCATCCCTTGAGTGGAATTTGCTATTTATTTGAATGTCCTTGGGTGAAATATGGATTTGATACTCCCTCTCACTCCATGCAGGTTCACACTACACCATGACTGTGACGACGGCCCATGGATGTCACACTCGGGACAGAGCCCAGGGTCAACAAGGCCTAGTCGCGACCGTGACACTGGTTGTGACCACAATGACCCATCACGACTGCCATGCAGGATGGCGAAGATGTCACAATCGGGACAAGGATGCAACCTAGACAGAAGCATAAACCACGGCATGCATCGTGACCAAGGATGTGTCATGATCATGAAACCTATGTTGACCTCTGCTAGAGTTGCAGTCGTGATGATACCTCCTCACCACGACCAAGACACTTGCTACAGAAGGTCATGACCACGATCATGACATACACCGTGACCGCGACATAAGGTTAAGTCAGTGGGTTACACCTATAAATACTAGGCCCCCGACCTCACACCAGGTGACATCAGATCATTAAGAGCCATGAAGTGTTGCCAAGACTCCAGAGTCATCCTCACTCATCTCCTGAGCTCTTGGATCTCCAAAGATGAAAGTTGGAGGAGAAAGAAGGTCTACCACCCTCTTCGAGAGAGAAGGAGTTGCCATATTCCACCTTTGCACTACATCTAGATCTGAAGAAGTGTCGTTGGTGTATTTCTTCCTTCTTTCTCCAAATCTATTATCTTCCCCACATTGTATACTCCATCTTTGTTATTCTTGATGTATCCACACATTTGTAACGTTGTTAAGCTTCCCATTAACATGTGTGGCTAAACACTTTACTTGGGTTGAGAGTAGACACTAAGGCTCTTCCAACATGTATATACTTGCATCCTTTTGAATATATATATATATATATATATATATATATATATATATATATATATATATATATATATATATATATATATATATATATATATATACTTAGCAACGCTTATCTCCATACTCTTGTTCCTTAACATTTCACTTGTGAGGAGTGGGACCCAGAGGAGATCCAATCCCTAGTAAAATTTAAGGAATAAAACACCAATTCCAAACACACTCAAAAGGTATCCTGGAGTAGGTGTAAAATTTTCAAATTTCAAATAATGGTTTGCAAAAGACTAAAGAGTATAGCAGCAGAATAAAAGTATTGACCATTTTCAATTTTATAACAAGATTACAAAAGTACATCATAATTTCCCACATAGGGTTTGCATGTATGATGCAACATAAGGATCTAGTAGAGGGAAATCTAAACGATATCAAGTATGTCTCCAAGCATCAACTCCTTAAGATAAGTCCATGTTGGATGTCATGTTCTCCTTTACCTACACCTGGGGTTGGAAGCATACCCCAATAAGAGGAGAGAAACTAAAAGACATCAGCAAAAGATGGTATGTGCATACTAAAATATAATTAAGCAACATTGTAAAATAAAGGATGTCAAATTAAAGGTCTCCCACAGAAAAAATAAAGTACTACCCAAGAGGGCATAAAAGAAATGAATCACAATAAAAGAGAAATAAGATCAAAGTATAAGAACAAGGCATCCATGTGTTTCAGCTGTGATAATACTAGACAATATAAACATGTAGGTAGGAAATAACACATCTAATAAAAATGTGGGGTGAGCAGGGTCTTGTATACATCTACTCTAAAATATGGAGTGGCAGGGTCTATCAACATCTGCCTGGGCAGGAAAAACACATCTGCCCTAAATATTTTCATATGCAGGAATTTTCAAATCTGCATTCATATGTGTGAATTTTCACATCCACATAAAAAGCACATGTATATTATACTAGTAGTCACCACATGTTGCATAACAAAAGAATAGACAATAACGAACCAAATAAGAGAGATGAGAAGATCCAACAAATACATAAAGTGGGATCACATGATCCTAATCAACATCCACCTTAAAAGAGGGCAAAAGAGCATATACCACCAAAAAATGTTCCACCATGAGCAATGTATAAGGAAGAGTCCAAGAGAATGTCAAGTCAAATAACATGATCACAAGATTAGTAACAAATAAAAGGTACTTCACATGAAGCATAATTTTCAAAGTAAAAGAGATAATGTATAGGCTAGTGTCCATAGGACCAAGAGAAGCAAGAAAATAGGTTATTTCTCCATGTAGAATAATAGTTGATGCAAACATACCTTAAACCAGAGTCTTAGAAACACTCTTCACCAATCTAGTCATTTCCAAGATCACTTATGCCTAATTACAAATTATTCACATGTATTAGGGTTTTATAATGTGTAAAAAATCCTAAATCAAGACCTTTTTGGAAAACCTCAGATTTTGACTCTTAAAATCTCACCAATCGACTTATTAGGTTTTCCTGATCAAGAAAACATATTTTTATGTTACTTTTTGAGTTTATATGAAAAAGTTACAATTTTTATGATTTTTTTGCAGATATTTTATTTCCCAAAAATTATCCTTTGAAAAACATTCAAATCAGACACTAAAATCATTTTTATTAGATTTAGATCATTTTTTCTATTCCAAAACATATTTATTTATAATTTTTGGAGCTTCTGATAAAAAGATATGGTTTTTACAAGATTCACTTTATTTACTAATTTATTTGTGAAAGTAAATTGTAAGAAACCAATTTGTCCTTGAATCAAAAATCAAAACTTTACGTTATGGAATAGTATAAATGTACTATTCATATTGGAGTGAAAAGTGACAAATTGAATTAAAATGTGGCAAATTATAAGAATACCCATAATGAGAAAAAAAGAAAATAAAAGAGAATCGAGGGGCAAAAAGGGAAAAACACAAGGGATCATCCCCTTCCCCACTACACAAGCTGTAGTCGGATGGGCAAGGATAAGTTTATCTAAGAGTTTGGGAAAAACTTCATTCATTGCTCATTCGTGAAACTAACCAGTTGATCATGATGAATAAGTGCCAAAGTTGTTTACCTGAGGTCCAATTATGCTTTGAAGGAGCAAGACGTCAGCGAGAGGTTTTGCAAACTCAAACCAAGAACCACGTTCGGTGGTGGATGAAATGACGATGCAAGGTGAAATTGAAACTAGCGCAGAGTCTTTGGGTGTGTGTTTCACATGAGGGTAGGGTCATATTTATATGAAATTGAGTTTCAAGGGTTGTGCAAGAAGTTGTTTCGGAAGACTTGAAGAACAAGTATAGGCATTTCTAGAATTCTCCATTATAGATCTGGAGTAGGGTATGGGTGGATGTGAAATTAAAATTTTAATCTAATGCAACTCATTTTGTAAAGTTTCATTGAGAAATGAGGGAGTTATTCCCAAAATACCAGACCTTAGTCCGCGGTTAATGTTCATGCGGGCTGCGATGAATGTCATTTGATACAACTTTTCAACATTCTTATAATGTATTTAATGTACAAAATCCTCTATAATTATTTGAGGGTGCAAACAAAGTCTAAATAAATCCAAATTTTGTAGTTTAGCTAATTTTGAGATGAGAAATCTGATTTTGGAATTATTCTTTTTTAAAGACTTCTATGTTTTATTTAATATTTTTAAATATTATCACTTATTTTGTCCCATTAATGAGTTAGAGGTATCTAGAAACTTTCTAAAAATATGAAACTTGGCCTATGAGCAATAATAAACGTAATTAATTTTTTTCAACATATTATTTAATATTTTTGTTGCTTAAATTATATTTTCTCTAAAAATTAACTAAAATATTTTAAAATTGTCCAAATTAGTTGAAAATTTACCCATAGGGTAATTTGGCATGTAGATTTTTAATTTGAGATTTATTTTCTCTTTTGGAGTCATTTAATAATTTATTTAATATATTTGACTCTTATTCTTATTTTCTTTCCCAGTTAAAATAAAAATAGTTATTATTATGCACTTCACCCTCAGGCAAACTAAAACATATGAAATGTGAATTGTCCATTTATTTTATCTTGGTATTATTGAATATATTATTTAATATTTTAGACTTTTACATACTTTCTCTCTCCTAATCTACACATGTATATTAAAGATTATCCAAATTACATGAAAATTCACCCAAAGGGTATTTTTAGTGTGAAGATTATGAATCTAAGATTATATTCCACTTTTTGAGTCATTAAATGATTTATCTCATACTTTGAAGGAAAATCACCTTTTTCTAAATAAAATCAATATTATTATTATCCCAAATTTGTCAAACTTGGCCTTCAAGCCATATCATATCCGAAGAAAACAAATTTGAAGTTATTATTATCTAATTACTCTTCCTTTTATCAATTTTAGCCCATTATTCATTATTACCACTATTTCTCATATTAAAAAATTCAATATCACATTATCTTGCTGAGGGGGTTATTGTTTATTTCTTTTTCTCATTTCTTGTATAAAAAACCATAGAAAATTCTAGATCAATATTATTTTATCATTATTATTATTGTAATTCTTCTAATTGTGTCCCATATTTACACATTACAACCAAAAAGATTATATATTATATTTATCATTTATCTCATGTGACATATGTTATGTATCCATTATTGATCTTATGATTAATATGAGGGTATTATGTCATATTTATTTTCATGCATATATGTTAGGGTGATTTATTCACACATTACATATTATGGTTACCATGAAATACCATTAGGTATATCCTCAACCTTGTTTGGCTATGCCCAAAGAACTAAGGCCTCTAACCTCTTAACCTTGGAATAGGATAAGGTTCTAGATTTTGGTATGTTACAACATACCACCCCTTAAAGAGATTTCATCCTCAAAATCTAAAGATGAACTATTTACCACCCCTTAAAAGATTCAACCTAACAAGTCAAATTAAATATCACTAAGGTACTATGGTCACTTTGCATATTTTTATTGTGAATATTTTAGGGGTTTAAGTTGTCTATGTATCCAACTAAAAAGTCATAACCAACTAGTTTTGAGCTTTAGGTCCTTGTGTCTCTAACCTAACAACCCTAAGGTTCACATAACAACCAAAGGTCAAAGAGGATTGGTCAACTACACTTTTATATTATTCCACATATTCCTAGTCACCTCTTCATAGAAAAATCTACGGTTAAGATTTTCTTTTAACTAATTCTAGGGTTTCTCTAACTAGGCTTCATAAATATCTTCATTGTGACTCAGTTCAAGAAAACATCGAAAAAATCCAAAAACATTATTTTTGTATATATAGTATTATAAGGAGAATAATTTGATGTAAAACTTTTGTAATAGAAAACCGAAATCAGGGCCCAAAATCAAAGCTAGAACCAAGTCATAATATTTCCACAATATGATCTCCTTATCCTACTAGTACCTCATCCTCATCATCTAATTCCATCCTCAAGTCAAACCTTATAGCATCCAAATATATATGTCAACCTATATAGTGGGGTAAGATCACCTAAAACCTCATCACATTAGGGTTTACTAACCAGGGTTCTAATCTGAAACTTATATCAACCTTTCATCATCTTAAGAATAACATAGATCAATTCTAGGGTGAGTATCTCACCTAGAGGGAAACTATTCAAGGTAAGGGTTTTGATTAGCGAGACAAAATTGAAATAGTCAGATTCTAACTACCATGGACTATGATACCATGTTGAAAGGAGTGGGACCCAGAGGGGATCCATTCCTTACTAAAATTTGAAAAATAAAACATCCATTCCAAACACACTCAAAAGGTATGTTGGAAGAGGTGTAAAATTTTCAAATTTCAAACAATGATATACAAAAGACCAAAGAGTATAGCAATTGAATAAAAGTATTGACTGTTTTCAATTTTACAATAACATTATAAAAGTACATCAGAATCTCCCACATAGGGTTTACATGTATGATACAACAATAGGATCTAGTAGAGCGAAATCTAAACCATATCAAGTTTGTCTCCAAGCATCAACTCCTTAAGCTAACTCCATGTTGGATGTCATGTTCTCCTTTACCTACACCTGGGATTGGAAGCATACCCCAACAAGAGGTGAAAAAGTAAAAGACATCAACAAAAATTGGTATGTGCATACTAAAATAGAATTGAGTGACATTGTGAAACAAAGGATGTCAAATAAATGGTTTCCCATAGAAAAAGTAAAGTACTGCGGCTTTTCGTTTTCCGAACGGTCCTCAAACCGTTTGGAACCAAACGGTCCTGAAACCGTTTGGAACCAAACGGTCCTGAAACCGTTTGGAACCAAACGGTCTTGAAACTTTTGGAACCAAACGGTCTTGAAACCGTTTGGAACCAAACGGTCCTGAAACTGTTTGGAACCAAACGGTCCTCAAACCGTTTGGAACCAAATGATCTTGAAACCGTTTGGAACCAAACGGTCCTCATACCGTTTGGAACCAAACGGTCCTCAAACCGTTTGGAACCAAACGGTCTTGAAACCGTTTGGAACCAAACGGTCTTGAAACCGTTTGGAACCAAACTGTCCTCAAACCGTTTGGAACCAAACGGTCTTGAAACCGTTTGAAACCAAACGGTCTTGAAACTGTTTGGTCTTGAAACCGTTTGGTCTCCCACACCCATTAACCTTTCACAAAAATACAAAAAGACATAAACTACAAATAAAATCTAATTTGTTTCTAAAAACTTTTCGCTCTAACTCATAAATTTCTATTTTTCAGATATGGCATCACCACCAAGCAAAGCCATCACATTCGAAGGTCCTGAAATCTGGACAAAAGAGGAAATGCTGGAAAGACAAGTCAGGCTTCAAAAGATTAGATCAGACTTCAACAGGACTGGGAAGGCACCCCCAAATGTCAAGATGATGGATGTCCTGTGCGAACTTGATCGCCTAGAGAGGATCTTCTCTGAGCCCCCTGAGGAGGAAACTGTCATCTCCTCTTCTGATGAAGATTCAGAGTACAATCCTAACTCCGAAGAGGAGTCATCTGCCAAAGAGAAAAAGGGGAAGCGCAAGGTCCCGGAGACTGCATCTGGGCAGCCCTCTAAGAAGCGGGCAAGGAAACAAGTCCGACCCGTTTCTGCCATGGACCAACCTTTCGCCAAACCTTCCACCACCATTCCTGCAGCTACCATCACTGCTACTACCACTATCACCGCCATTCCCACCACCACCATTCCTACCACCACTATCCCCATCACTACCACCACTTTCATTCCCATCACCACCACGATACCACCACCAGAGAACCTCTTCATCCAAACCACCATCTCCACCGATAAAACCCTAAAACCTACCAAGTATGTCTGCTCCAGCATACTAATCAATATGGGAATATATGATTGTATCTTCAACGTGCTAGACAAAGTCAACCTCACCAGGTTGTGTCTAGTACCTGAAATATCCTACTACGAACCCACCGCAGAATTCTTCTCCTTTCTGACCAAGGAGCCCGTTGACAGCACGGATAAGTCTCAGGACGGGAGTGACAGAAAGCTTGTCACCCAAATCTTTGGCAGCAAGGTCGTCATAACAGAGAATATGCTGAACTCCATCTTTATCGACGACCAAGAGCAGCTGCGAAAGGCTAAAACAGTGGGAACCGATCGTCCAGAATTCAACAGACATACATTCTGGAAATCCTTAACTGGGATCCCCACTTACAATGCAAAGACATGCAAGGCGTCAAACATACACTCTGGTTTTGTGCGCACCGTACACAAAATCATCACTGGCGCACTCTTCCCCAGGACAGAAGGGGGGAACGTTATAACCTCCGATCTCTTTGTTCTCTGGTCTATTCTTAACGAACGGCCAGTTAATATCGGCCGTCATCTGATCCAGAAATTCTCAATCTCCATCCTGGGGAAAGAGATTTGCATGGGGGGTCATGTCACATCTATCATCAAATATCTTAAGATGGACAAACCTTTACCCCGCTGCACGCAACTGAAGGGCGACATCCTTACCAACGAGCAAACTCTGAAGAACTCGTTCATAATTAAGGAAAAGGATGGGAAATTACATTATATATTCTGCCCTATGGTCAAATCATCAAGGACTCTCCTCCCGCTTCCGGAGTTAGCAAACTATGACACAACACAGCTCCTCTTCTCTGACGAGGAGCTTACTCAACTGCTAGCTTCGGTCAAAATACTTGAAAAGAAAGCAACAGCGGGACAAACGGAGATGAGCATCACTGCCCCGACAGCTCGACCAACTAAGATGCCTATCAAGCGACCTTCCAGGAGGCAGCTGCGGGCCCAACAGCTGTCAGGGACACCAACATCTCGGCCAAATCCGGAGGCCGAGCAGTTCCACGAAGAAGTCTTAACAACATCCTCCATCGACTCTTTTATCCAGAGTCTCCACGAGCAGCTAACCACTGCCACCACCACTCCGCCTTCCACCATTCCAACATCTACCACTCCCTTCCTCCCCACATCCACGCAACCATTCACATCCACTTCTTCACCCATTTTTACGTCGGACTTCCCTTTCTCCATCCCTATGCCCGACTTCACCACCCTTCCATTTACTCCCGCAGTTTCCACCCCATCATTGTCGCTACCACCACTTTCGCCTCAAATACCACCACTTTTCACATCCGCCACCACCCCGACACCGCTGGTGACTACATCCACAGTCACTACACAGCTCGGGGCATCATCAGTGTCTCTTCCGCAAGACACTAACACCGTCCCACACAGACGCCAGTCATCTCACCCTTCCGCTCCTGGGGTCCCTTTTACTAACATCGGTGAGGAATTCGGCCGTCAATTTGACACTGTCCGAAACCTCCTCACCGATCCTTCTAACATGTTAAATTCTATTTTTTCTTGTGTACAGGATTTATCACGACAGGTAACCAAGATCGACGAACAACACTGAGCCTTGCCTACCTTCCTCCAAGGCATCCAGCAACGATAGGACGAAGTGGCTAAGCAAGTTGAGCACATCAACAGCCACACCAATAACCTGCCGGACCTGGTCCTTGGAGCAACGCGTCAGCAAGAAGCTACAACACAAAAAGTCAATGAGATCTCCAAACAGACTCAACCTCTGCCAGAGAATCTCCGCAAGCTTGAGCAACATCAAGAGGCCCTGAGCTCGCGCTTGGCTACCATTGATGGAACACTTACGCAGCTACATCATCTCCAAGAGGAGGCAAATAACGATGAAACCCAACAGCTACGTGCCCAAGTCACAGAACTGACAACACGTCTCCTCTCCGCCAAGGGCAGATTCACAGACCTCAAAGAAGCCCACGATGCACTGCTCGAAAAACACGAGCATCTGCAAGTGGCTTTCGACGAGCTACAAGCCACTCATCGACGGTGTAAAAAGTCTGCCAACAAAAAGCAAACAGACAAAGCTGCAGATGACAAAGATGACGATGATGAAGAAGACGACGACTCCGACTCATCTGCTGACTCCAACAAAGATACATCTTCGGACGACAAGCATGATGACGGAGAAGACCCCGGGCATGCAGCAGGACCCTCCCAAAAAGGGTCCGACAAAGGTCACCAGGACAGTGATCATCACCCCAAGTCCCCACACAACGACAATGTCAACATGTCATATGGGGATCAATTCTTTGACTATTCAGCTATGGGGTCCATCGGGGAAGCTGCCAAGGACGCGGCCTACGCTGAGTTACAACAATGCATATTAGAAACCAGCGCCAGCCCGCCAAAAACCTTTGCTCTCTTCTCCGCACCTTCTCCCCCTTACCATGACGAGGCAGACCGAGTAAGTCTAGACACGAACGAGGATCTTGACTCTGCCTCTGACTTGGACGATAATCTAGAGGGCCATGTAGAAGCCTTCATACAACCTGCTTCTCCTCCACCATAAGAGCTTCCCCCACCACCTCCTCTGCCGCACAAAATGCACGACCTAGATATGGCAGCCATCTCTACTCTAGATGCTCAGGACATTTTTATACTGAACACTATAGTGGACGACGCAAAAGCAGGGGAAGACATAATCTATCATAACACCAAAACCGGGCGTAAGTTGACACGCGAAGATTTCTGTTGCATCCTACGACCTCGGTCCACGGTGTCAATGGCGATCTTCCGTGTCCTCCTCGCCAATTGTATAGAAACATATAGAAGTCACAAGCGGCAACAACCGGTTTTCAATGCTTCGCCCGCTTTTTCTTTTGGCCTTTTATACAAAGACATACGCGAAAAATCGGTTGAGCGGCTGCGTGTCGGTTTGGCAAGAAGGGCACGCTATCTTACACTACCCTTCCAAGTCTCGGACCACTGGCTTTTTATGATCGTGGATACCGAGGCTCGGGATGCCAAAGTATACAACTTCTGTAGCACCAAGCTACCAGCTGGCACAATAAATTTCGTAGGAGAAGCAGCAGGAGAAGCCAGGTGTATACCCTTCTGCCTGCTTAAATTAATCTGGGATGCACGCCCATCTCTTCGCCAAGACTGGAGCCAACCATGGTTCAAAATCATAAACCCTCCAGTCCAAGCCACCGAGGGATCTGGGGACAGCGCTTTCTGCACCATCCGACACATCCAAGTGCTAAACCAGGAAATCCCATTCAACGACCTGGTAGCTGAAGATTTTCATTCCCTACGAGGACGCTACGCCATGGAACTCATCTGTGATAGACGATTCTTCAACGACCCAACTATGTCACCAGATGATGTTCCTCGGTACCTTTTCTCAGCTGTCCAGCGCCGACAACGGCGACCTTTCCGACAAGTTTTGAAACAGTCAGAGCAGACCAAGTCGCCCGAGCAAGATAAAATCAAGAGCGATCCTGCTTACACCATCAACCCAACATTTCCTGATTTTGATCGCGATGCTTGTAAGGGTCTGAACGATCTTAAATTGCGTATCATTATGGCGCGACTCTCCGCAGACAAAGATGACCTGGTATTCATGTCTCGAGACATACTCGTAATGGCAGATTCACTGCGAGAGACTCTACAGGATAAGAGATCCCTTTCTGTCAGCCTCATGGCCGCCTACCAGTTTCTACTTGGCCAAACCAACCCAAACACATACATGGCGTCTCCATATATAAAAGATGATCTCCTAAAGCTCAAGAACTTCGGCACAACCGACGCACTGATCTCATATCTCCAACACAAAACGCCGAAGTTCATCATGTTACCCATCCTATATCATGAGCATTGGATTCTCCTGGCGACAAACCTCCCAGACGGAACAACCACCATATACAACAGTTCCGACAGCCAGTTCAACGCTCGACAGTGACACTACGTCGTGACGCCAAAGACGCCAACAGAAGTAGTGGCAAAGGATTGCGACGAGAAATTAATCGATCTTCTGAGTCAGCATACAAAGGCGTACAACAAAGAACATTTCCATCGCCCCGCCTTCTGCCACAAATGCCCCCAGCAAATACGACAATCGAACGATTGCGGCTTCCACGTCCTCTACTGGATGTACACCATCGTTGTTCTTCAAAGACTAATAGAGGAAATGACTGACGTGGACTACCACGCTTTACGAGGACAGTTCGCATCCAATCTACTTCGTTCCCCGGGGGCAAATGAAGATTTACCTTAACCCGCGGCCCTTGTCCTAATGACTTCTCACCCTATCACTTTGCCACTCTGTGGACAGAGTGCGTGATAAGTTGGGGGGTGCATTAGACAAGGGCGAGGTATCAATTTCTACACTCCCCTTTCTATCTAACACTTTCCATACAATTCCTTATTCTTAAAATCCTTTTTACTTAATTTCTTCTTCAAAAATAGTCACCTCAACTAACTCTAGAATCATGTTAGTCCCTATAAGTAAATAGCACTTAGACATTGAATGGCGATTTATCAATTTCCACCCACTAGTGATTTCATATTTTTGCTTTGATTCTTCATCTGACTCTCCACATGTCAAAATCAAGGCAGAAATAAGCCAAGATCTCGAGGATGAGAGGGAAATCAGGCAACTTCCAAATCAAAAAGTTCTACAAGTGGACCACAAACCAAATAAGTGCACGTTGAAAAACTTTAAGAACAGCTTTCCTCTCTTCGAAATAAAAGAGGCTCGGCCGCCCAAAATAAATCCTCAAAAATCCCAAAACCCAAGCCTGTGAGTTATTGAATAAAAGCCAGAGAGACGAATAAAATTATGAGAGTTGTGCCACGCATAAGGATCTATACGAAAAACTGACGAAGGTCTCACCCGGCCGGCACATTCCGCTACCCTCACAAAGGCAGATGTGTCGTGCCCGGTAGTGAAACCCTAAAGTTCCTAAGTATATGAAAGGCTCATAAAGGACTCGCCCGGCCGGTACATTTAGCTGCCCTCATAAAGGCAGATGTGTCGTGCCCGGTAGTGAGATTCTAAAAAGCATAGACAGCCCCTCCCCCACTTGAAGGGGGAGCTACACTTCAAAGCCTTTAGCCAACCCTCATACCCTTTCTAGCTTCCAGTAGGCTTTTCAGAGAGGTATGAAGCTGGTTAGAGTCAGCAACATGCACAAAATAAGGTGGTCCCAATGCAAACTTTGAGATACGGAAAGAACCTGAGATCCAAGCAACTCTCGAAATCCAAAAGAATCAAGGCATGCAATAAGACTTGATATGACCCCAGGGGAACTCAGGTCAAGAATTGAAGCAAGAGTATGGAAATCCTAAATAAAATCGCCTCGCCATTACATGTCTCAGCTCTATCTAACTTGAGGACAAGCTAGACTCTAAGTTAGGGGGGGTGATAACCTCCTATTTTAGTCATTTATCTTAGTCTTTTTCCTTAGTTTTCCATACTCTTTTTAAGTTTAAACAATACATAATCCTAATTTTACCCCTTTTTTGTAAATACACCATAAGACTAACTTTTTCCTTTTATATATGCAGAAAAAGCACAAACAAATCATAAAAGAATAACCCAGCCTCAAGACCGCATGGAGCCAAACGGTCTCAAGACCGCATGGAGTCAAACGGTCTCAAGACCGCATGAAGCCAACCGATCCCGAGACCGCATGGAGTCAAACGGTCTCAAGACCGCATGAAGCCAACCGGTCCTGAGACCGCATAGAGTCAAACGGTCTCAAGACCGCATGAAGCCAACCGGTCCCGAGACCGCATGAAGTCAAACGGTCTCAAGACCGCATGAAGCCAACCGGTCCCGAGACCGCATGGAGTCAAACGGTCTCAAGACCGCATGAAGCCAACCGGTCCCGAGACCGCATGGAGTCAAATGGTCTCAAGATCGCATGAAGCCAACCGGTCCCGAGACCGCATGGAGTTCAAACGGTCTCAAGACCGCATGAAGCCAACTGGTCCCGAGACCGCATGAAGTTCAAACGGTCTCAAGACCGCATGAAGCCAACCGGTCCCGAGACCGCATGGAGTTCAAACGGTCTCAAGACCGCATGAAGCCAAACGGTCCCGAGACCGCATGGAGTTCATACGGTCTCAAGACCATTTGAGGCCAAACGGTCTCACAGTCCAAACGGTCTTGAGGCCCCAAACGGTCTTGAGGTCCAAACGGTCTCCAAACCATTTGGACTTCACTCAAAGCCTATAAATAAGACCCCAAGGGTCCTCCAAGGGAGATATCTCAGACGCCCAAAGGCTGCCCCTCCAGTTCCAGAGCAATTCCATCCTTCATCCATCACCCTAAGGCTGCCGGTTTGAGGTCCACATCTCATCATCAAGCTACCTTCTCTCTCATCAACAAAGAAGGTGGGAGGAGAAGATCCATCATCTAGCAACCACGAAGTGTGAAGATCATTGCTCTCTCCACCAAGGGTTCAACCTTCCCTCCTCCGTGGAGATGTCGTTCTTTATTTCTCTTCTCACCCCCTCTTTTGCTCTTGAGATGAGCGAGTAGTCCTTTTCACTAGGGTGCGGGGAGTAGCCCCGCTACCCATGTTTTCATTTCATGCAATGTGATTCAATCGTTTGCAATAGAGATACTCTCCTTTTTGGCTCAACATCAATCGTTTAATGAATGCTTGCTTGATCACCAACTTGTGTTACTTATTGTCTCTTGGTATGAATTGTCTACGTTTATACCCTTAGATCTGAATATCGATTGAATGTTGGTTCTAGATATATGTAGTCACCATATGTCTGTTTCGGTATCTAGGAGTGCTTTCACGAGTGGAGTAAACTCACTCCCATCGTTGCACTTTCATACTATGAAATGGAATCAGTTGACGTATGGAAGTGCAACCTTGGTAAGGTCGAGGAACACACTTCATGAAGGAGTAATGCAAAGTAAGTGACCATTCATTAGGGGATGGCTGGCAATGCAATACTCCACACTCCTCGTAGTTGGTTATCCGAAAGGAAGCTAAGCCTACAAAGATACTAACTGATTGGTTTCTCTTTGCAAGTCTTTTTATTATGTTGCATGTTTATGATCCATGTGTAGTGGTGTGAAACCCGATAACATCCTAGTGGTTTTTTAATCATTGTTTACAACCTTAATTTCTACTTTCTTGCTTTACTTTCCTTGCACTTAGCTTAAAACCAAAATCAAACTTTCGATCTAAATATCAACTGTTAAGTAGTTAAGTACGACTAAAACGTTTTCCATCTTGATTACATCAAGACCGTTGTCCCGAGGATTCGACCCTTAACTATACTACGATAAGACTTCCACGTGTCCTAGCATACGTGGGTGGAGATCTTACCATAGTACTAGCAAGGCTAAACTTAGGGATTCATCATCTTTAGGATTTTTAGTGGCGTTGCAAAACTCCATCAAGGGGAAGGATGTTACAACCCCAATTTTTGGATTCATTTGGTGAGAAATGTAATTTCTCATATTAAAGATATTTGAACAAATAATGATATAATTTGGTTTGAATAAATGGATTTCGTTTACAATAGCCTTGATGTTTGTGTTGTGGGCTTTATGGGCTATTGGGCCCGAATAACAAGAAAATTCAATTAGTAAATGAATAATTGAATATTTGAGAAAAGAAAGAGGTAGAAACCTCTAGAAGGCAAAGAGATGTAATCCAAAGATGGATTTCATGCCTCTTGGGTTCCTTGGGTTCCAAGGAGTCCAAAGTTGCAAAAAGAAAGCAATAAGAAAAGAAAAGATTAATTAAGTATTTCTTTATTAAGAAAGAAATTGAAAACAATGGTAAAATGTGGAAAACAAGTGAAAAGAGGTGTAATGGAGTAATTCTTGGTGGAATTTCGTATCCCAAGGATTCCTAATGATAAAAGGAATACCAATGAGGAAAATAAAAGAGAAATAAAGAGAAATCATCAAAAAAAACTATTTTAATAAGAAATAAACAAGATAATGAGGAATAATGAAGAATAATGCATTTAGATGCATCTAGAAGGATAATGAGTATCCAATAAAAAGGAATTTCGAGATAATGGAGTTTCTTGGGATCCAAGGAGTCACAATGAAGAAAGAGGAAAGAGAAAATAAGAATAAAGTCAAATAAGAAGATAATATGATGCATAATGAATGTTTTTGGGGTATAGTTAAAAAGGAAGTAATTTCTATTAAAAGAAAATAGAAATTTGTTCCAATGGATTAAAAAGCAAGAATAAATAGAATAAGGAAAATGGTTTTCAAATTTCTAAGTATCCAAATAATATAGGAAATAATGAAGAGAGAAGTGGTTGTTTCACAACCAAGGAAAGTATGTTTCCTTTTGAAAAAAAGAGGACTTGAGTCCTCATGGAGGCATACTTTAGAGCTTCATTCTCACCACTATATAAACGTTAGACCCTCCAGTTCAAGTCCATGAAGGATCCCACGCACACCTCTCTTCCTTCTTCTTCTTCTCTGTGTTTCTTTGCAAGAAAACCCTAGGGTAAAGGGGTAGAGCGCCCACGGAGCAACTATGGACCGTTTGATGCGCTCTCTGGATGCTGGATGATCCCACGTTACCAACAGAGTGCTTGGTGGCCATCCCTTCACCTGAACCAGCGCACAACTACAGTCGCACGGCTACAATGACGGACGCAGTTGCAGGCCCATCATGCACAAAAACAACAAGCTAGGTCATGGTTTTAGCGGTGCTCTAGCTGCGGCAGGTAGAGGCGGAGTGAGGGCGGTCAGTGGCGGTAGCCCTCGAGCCCTGAGGAGGAGAGAGTGGACCCACGATGTGTTGCAGATCGCGGCACAACTAGGGCTGCGAGGAGGAAGACGACCTAGGAGCCGTTGGACGGAAATGCCCCTCCGCAGGCTGAAGAATCATCAACTTCACCGAGGGCAGAAACATCTTTGCGTTATGTTTTCCAAATCGAGTTACATTGCATGCAAGGAGCGACGTGGCGCTCTCCGATTGGCCAAAGGTATTTTTATTTTGCAAAAATCATATCTAATGATTGGTAACTCCGATTAGGACAAGTAATTTATGAATTTTGATTAGGAGAACGAGAGGAATCCAATAAAAGTGATATTAAAGATTGATTCCATTCCTAATTGCAAAAGTATAATAAGTTGATGAAAAGTACATTAAAGTTAAGTTAAAAAAAAAGCTTTGATGGATAAAAAAAAGTTAAGTTAAAAACCCTATTTGTGATTAAAGGTTGAATCTAGTATGCTTAATGGGTTAATTGAAGTATTAATAACCTGTTGAATGATAATGTTAGATTCAAACCTGATCTAGATGAAATTTGCATGATTTAGGGTTTTTACCCCATATGAGAATGATTAAGTATTTAGAAACTCTAATTTACGGTAAAGGAGGATAAGATCATATATGATTTGAAAAAGGTGAAAATACGTTGTTAAATGATGGTTCTAAATTATTTTGAGTACAAAAGTCCTTAATTCTGGATAAATACCCTATATGTAGTAATTAGGGTTTTCTAATGAATAAAAGGTGGAAATGATGGTAAAACGAGTTCATAGGTTAACTAGACCCTAATGAACTTTGAATTGATGATAGGTGCATATAATGATCTTGTCATGGACTAAAAGGATAAAAATAATATCTTTAATGTATAAGAAGCTTAATGAAATTAATTGATGATTAATGTGCCTGTAATATGAAAATAAAGTTATAAAACCTTAATATTGAAGAATAGATGAGATAATTAGGTTTTATGAGTAATGGTGTAAAATTAGGGTTTAATATGGTAAAAGATGAAGGGAAACCCTAATTGCAAAATGAAACCCTAAAATGGATACAAAAACCCTAGAAAGTGAATCCAAGTCAATAAAGTAGATTCTTGATAAAGTGTGTAATAAATAGAGTACATATTCTTTTTAGGAATTATGTGATTATTGAATTGCTTGCTTGGATTGCATTCTTGGTTGGATTTGCTTAATGCTTGTGAAATCATCAAATCAGGTATGTGGTTACGCTTATGATTATCCCGACTAGTTTTCCGAGGATTTTATCGATGTTTCCCCCATGGCTTGAAATAACTGTTGGATGCTTTTATTTCATGCAACTATAGAGTGACTATGACTATCACTATGAATATACATGTATAACTCGCTAGATTCGGGTCCACCTCTATGGCTTGTAAAGGCTAAAAAGGTGTAACCTAGAGTAAGGTCTAGGTTATCGTGGGTTAGAAATTGGGCTACCAAGTGTAGTGCCATGAGACCCATTAGCATGCCATGAGTTAAGGAGTGGGATACTTACGAGTAGTGACATGTGACTCAACCCTAGAAACTGGTTCACCTATAGGTGGGACCATGAGGGGTTTAATGGGGATCTACCATAAGGAAGGTAGTATCCGGGTCCATTGTAGGGATAACACAGAGGATAGGGTACTCATGGATCGCGGGGTTATATTTAAAATGTAATCTTGGTTGTTAAATGATTAATTGAATGATTACATTATTATCATAGTTGCACGTTTATTGTTTCCCCCACATACCAGCTTCGGCTGACCGACGTTTTATTTGTCAGCGTTTTAGGTACAAGCCAAAAAGACAAACAGTAAATCATCATATTGTGAAATACATGAAGTAAAATACAAGGAGGATTAGTTAGATAGAAACCATAAGTGTATAGAAGTTTAGAGATCTAAGTTTTCAAAAAGGTATGCAAAAGTTTATTTTTTACAGTTTTCCCATTTAGTCTGTTAAAATTTGATAATTGTTCTTGGTTAATTGCCAAACCTTTGATCCGGAAGTTAAGGGTGCGGCTTTGACATCTCAGTCTCCCTTAATTGGGGGTTATCGGGAGGTGGGGTCGTAACAACAACACCATAGGGTTGTTGCAATGGTACCATCATCGGGTCATGGTTTTATAGAAGAAATCAACTTTAAACCCTAAAATTGACCATTGGTTGATAGGTGCTTAGCACCATAGGTTGTCAAACCAACCTGATCCAAGTCATGTTATACCTTAGGAATAATGTACACATGATCATAGGTTCATATATAACTAAAATAAGAATAGGGAACATGATAAAAATCGAAATCCAAGTCATGCATAGCTTTTTAGTGCATGGATCATCATTTTCAAGCAAGAACATGATCTAGAAAGCTTATGGTAAGCAATAAACGTGGAGCAAGTTATAAAACTTGCCTCTAATGAGAATATGAAACCCCACACAAAAGAAATATCGAGCAGGTAGGGTAGAAAATTCAAGAGTAAGCTATGAATTTGTCCATCTAGCACCTTTCTTCATCAAATGAGCAAACCCTAAGCATAAGGAGCAAGAAAGGTAGGGTTTTAGAGCTTTAGAGCAATTTCTACCATGGACCAGCAAGGTTCTGACTTGGAGGAAGATATAAGGAAGAAGCAGAGCAAGAGAAACAGAGAAGGAAGGAAGCAAATAACTTGCCTTGGTCGAAATCCCTAGAAGATGACCTTGGAAATAGAAGGTAGGGCTAAATGGAGCTCTAGGAGACCTTCTTCTCCAAAAAGAGGTTGTCTTCTACCTTAGAGCACTTGGTTCCACAGAAAAATAGTGGGGAGTCGTTGATCTAGGTTAAAGTAAAGAGAAATCAAGAATAGTTTTGAACTTGGGCAACGAAGAGGTAAATATAGCCCATGGATAAGGATGGAAGCAAGCATGAGGTGTAAAAGTAGCTTTCCCATGTGTCTATGGCATTAAACTATTAAGAATATACAAGCACACACAAAAGCAGCTCCCCCATCATGTGTATAGAACTTATTAGCTTTCCTTTGTCGAATTTCCCAGCCAATAAAATAATTCATTAGTTGATAGCTACTAAAGGTAGCTCATCCGTGAAGGGTTAAACCCTAAAATACCATTGGAGAAAACACCTTCAAACTAAGATTTAAATAGGTGCCTAATGGCTAAAAAAAATAAAGAATGATGATAGAATATCCAGGGAACATAATGCAAGTGATAAATTGTAAAGAAAACCTCTCAATTGGGTAAATTGCATAAAAGTCTAAAATGTGCAAAAAACTGCATAACTTGCTCAAACAATGTCCAAACTGGACCAAATTTGAAACTTAAGCTTGTATTATGATTTCAAAGCATATCACAAGGTTAGATTAGGGTTATAAGAATTAAATTATGATAATTAAGCTTATTCAACTCATTAAGCAAGTTTAGGGGCCTTACAACTATAAACCCCTAATAGGGATTTTGCCCCCGAAATCCAAGGTAAACAAAGACGAGTAATTCCTATGCACCTCATACTATTACCTTCACATGGTTACTTGAGCATCATGGTGATGTCACATCATCCATATATATCTCATCTTGGGTCAGCACAAAAACCCCCACATAAGAAGACATTTACAAATATTGAACATAGAAACTTGTTGTGCCACCTGTATAACTCTAGTAGTACTAATGTTCAACTTTAAATTCTAGCTATCATCCAAAAATTATATCTATTGTGTCAACACATTACTCAAAAGTCATACTTGCTATTTTTTTACCAATCATGGCATGTGTCCCACACCATTCCTTGAAGCATAAAAAAAGGCAATGTATCCATCCTTTTTTTTATACACTGACACTAGAACTCTTGTCAGTTCTTTTTCAGCATAAAAAAAAATGTTGACAATGGCAGCTATCATCCATACAAGGAAACATCATTCTTAGTCAAGCTTGTTAGGGGTGAAACAACAACACTATCTTCACCTTACTAGGATTTACACAACCTACTTAGAAGACATATCATGACCCCATAAAGAAATTTAATCAACCCCATCTCATTCTTGTTCAACTTGTCTCATAGCTATTGCTGCTTCGACAACTCTAAGGTTTTTGAATAAATATTGATCGTATTTTTAACCATATTTGAAATACTTTGACATGTCATCATTTAAAGATTGATATAACTTGTATGACATGACTGGAACACTCTGTTCCTCCTATTCATAAATTCTATTTGTACATTGGTTAGTCTATAGGACATAACTCTAAACTCATCATGGTCATATGAATCAATCTAAATCTTATGCATTGATATTTGATCATAGGTTTATCTTAAAGGAACATGGTATCACATATCTATTGAACAACAAACCATCTATCCTTGATAATGGTCTTGTCCAACTATCATTGAACCATACACAACATTATAGAATCACTTTTTTACAACATTTAGAGGGTCATCATCAACTCTCTCTCCCTAAGGGAGAGGAATACTTAGAATGTTCATTTAATAAACATCTCCAACCTTCACATACTTCCCATACTATTGACACATCTTGGATACTAGGATTCATTACCTTGGTATCCACCTCATGTGCTATAAGGAACTCACATCCTTATCTCATCTACGTTTACCAACATAATAAATTTCAAAACATATAAGAGGAGTCTCCCAATTTACTGGAAGGCTCAAAAGCAAACTCATCACAAACTTTATGATCTTGGAACCATAGTCCAAACAACCTTATGCTATAATAAGCTATCCACCCTCATGTTTGCACTGAATCCACACGTACCAAGTGGCAATAATCCACTTGAAAGTTGTGCCCTTGAAAGGAAAGACACAAAGAGAAACATACTTCCCACATCATAGCAGCATTGTTCAGGGGTCACTAGCAAAAAGGTAAGTAATTCTATTTTAATTATGCATATTACAACTTCTTATGTATCATTTTACTTTTTTCATTTTTGGTCCCTTGCCATCAACATTGGAATCATCATGATTAACATATCTCATTACTCCTTCCTTGATGACTATTTATCACACTTGGGTATGTTGTCTTATTTTATTATGTTTTCAACCACTTATCAATAGGTAAATCATCATATTCTACATTTTCTTCATTAAACATGGATCATATGCCTTAATTTCTTTCAAACACCATGCTTATTTTACATTAACACTTTCTTACACATAGGTTGGTCTGAGATTAACTCAGGTTCCACCTTATTTCTTTGCCATTGTTCCCAATCATCTTCTCATTTTGTACTTGTTATAGGAGTTCTGTCCATCTTATATGGATTTCATATCTTTATTCACTTTATAAGCATATACTTATCTGTCTTTTACATTATTATATTCTGGAATCACATCATCAAGAACTCCTCTTTTCTTATTTGTATTCAGATTTAGATACCATGGTGTTGTATGTTTCTCTTATAGTTACCAAACATTCAAGTTTTGATAGATAATGATGTAATTCTCATCTTCTTTAAGGTAGCATTGAGATATTCACACCATGATTTCATATTTGTTATGCTCTTTAGATTGTCTCAAAATGACTACTTGATCAGAGTAATCAGAAAGATAACAATCTAAGAGTTCCATACTTACCTTTCTTCAATAATTGAATACCTGGCCAGGGCATCTAAGTACTGAGATTAGGCAGTATGCACCATATTTTTGTGACATGTTCCTAACTTAGACATCATCCTAGTCTTAAGTCCTATTGTCCCTGTAGACTCAGTGAACCTAAAGCTCTGATACCAACATGTGAGAATCCATTACTCTAAATGAGATTACTCAAAACATAAAACACAATCAATCACTAATTAATCACATACCCAAAAATATGGGTATATTAAAATCAATTTCAACATCAACACTCGCTTAGAAACATTTACATAAGAGCCCAAAATCTTTCTTATATCCATACTATGCCAAGAATTTGATACAAATTGCTCTATCGTCTGAGCCACCACATATATACACAGGAGAACAATATTCATATATGCCACACAAATAAGCATTAATATGCTAACAAAAGTCAGATTCATTTGAAACATCATATACAAACTTTTTCTCGCCCAGACTTGAGAGTACATGGACGACTCTAGGACACACTAGACATCTAATCAACTTTCTCAAAGATTCATTACTATAGCTCATCTTTACTATCACGATTTTGTTGCCATCACTGTCGATTACCTAAAAAGATGTGGCGAACCACAAGGGTGAGACCCATGTCCCGACAAGAGATATAACCTCTAGCAACGTTTATTGATTACAAGATTTTTAAGTAATTAAACAGTTAAGTAGTTTAATCAGATATAACAAAGAAGATCAATAGTACTGATGATTAACAAAATACATTAAGGAGAAGATAATAACTATCATCATTAGCCAGACTATCATCCTTTATCTTGTTGACAATATAAGCAATTCAGTAGCATATGCATATCTAGCATCACAAGAAAGTCTAGTAACATAGAATCTCTATCATTATGAATAAGTCGAGCACATAAGCATAGCTAACAACATGGGCATGTCTGATTGGTTGAACATTTCAAAATCATAATAAGAGCTAGCAACATAAGCACAACTATCTGGATAAGCATGATTAGCGGTATATGCATTTCTAGTTACAAAGGCATGCTAGCAGTATTAAACATAGCTAGCAACAACATCTTTACCATCAATGTCAGTATATTTGACAACATAACCATGTTTACAACATGAGCATAACTACAACATAAGCATATCTACTATCTCTTATAGTACTATACATGATCTCAGTGAAAAGAAAGCAAAAAAGGGTTATCATTCAATATAAAGCATTGTGTATAACCCTAAATAGGTATGCTACATGACTGTCTTACATTTTTTATTATGCCCTGAGGAAATTGAGGATACCACTCAAAATCCAACTGACCACTGCTAAATCAAAATCAGTGCCATATAAGATCTAGGAAGAGCTAGACTCCTAAGATCTTCTCCACCCTCGGTCTGTACGGGTCCGCCACATTGACACATAAGGTCAAGCTACTAACAGCCTAGTCCATCCTTGGTACATGTCACGACACTAGTAAAAGGAGGTGGGTACACATACCCTACCATCCGAGGTACAACCATAGTTGTCCTCCAATCTTATCACATATATAATTATCAAGACACGACCGCAGCCGTTCTCAATCACATCAGATGTATGAGGCATGACCATAGCCATCCTCTACAATCTGCATTGTGGATGACAAAGATATATCCTCAATTTGCCATCCCCACATACTCAACAGTATGCGCTCGGAGTTTCCCTTAGGAATACTCGTTTCACCATCTAGAAATTTCTGACACTCAGATGGATCTATGGAACAGGGCACTACATGATTAGAGTTTTACTTAAAAGATATAAATGTGTGAAACATAATTTCTCATCTCATCATCACATGGTACTATTCACCTACCATTCATGAGACCATACTAGTCATCATACTATCACAAGATATAAATCCTTTTCACAATATGACAAGGTATCAACCCTTATCAACATAAGAGGATTACACCTCATTCAGGGTTCAACCATGCCCAAAGGTCATTAAGACCATCATACTATCAAAGGATATAAATCCTTTTCACAATATCATAGGGTATCAACCCTTATCCTTTTCACAATATCATAGGGTATCAACCCTTATCAACACAAGGGGATTACACCTCATTTAGGGTTCAACCATGCCCAAAGGTCATTAAGACCATCATACTATCACAAGATATAAATCCTTTTCATAATATCATAGGGTATCAACCCTTATCAACACAAGAGGATTACACCTCATTCAGGGCTCAACCATGCCCAAAGGTCATTTAGACCATTATATTATTCCCTGTAAGATCATCATTATCTTTTCATACCTTATAACAAGGCTCAACAACATCACTTATATATAATAGACCATATCAGCACAATATTGCATTAATGAGCTAGGAGATATTCATAAACAATCATAGAAGGGATATATTAACATTAAGAACATTCCTTTATTACATCAACATGCAAGGAATCTAGATATGATTAACACTCATCATATTCATAATGCACATGTTCAACATAAGAAAGTATCAACCATGTGGCTATGATAACCACCAATTAACACATTAAGGTTATGATCATGTTAAGGAGGTTATTCTACCATCATTCCATCATATAAGAATGTTAAACATGAATACTCATCTTTATCTATTTGCATTAGAGTTAGGTTCAACATGATAAATTATATCAATGTTACTAATCAACACTCATACCCAAACCCTAACTCACAACATCCCTATTGGATCATGGATGCATAAGGTGAAGCATCACCATCACATTCCATACCATTATCAAGTATAACCCACACATAAATCAATGTGTGACGATTGGGTTATAGCATACTAGGGTTTCAACAATAGTAACAAAGTACTTAATGATTGTATTAGTCATTCAAGGACTATTCATACCCAATTACCATCATTTAGTTATATCAAAGCTAGGTATAACAAGTTATACCTCATTAGGGTTATGTGTCAACACAATATGATTATCATCCCCTCTATTCATATGAGTGAATAGGTAAGACTACCTTATTAAGGATAACCCTTCATTTGTTCCATCATCATTCAACCCATATCACTATACCACAATGTCACCCAGAATCATTGGATGTTTAAAAGGTAAGACCGTTAATTGTTTACATAAGTAAACACCTTGGATAAACCACCTATGAAGTCCTTGTTTTATGCTTTAGAAAGAGTCACCATCTAACCCTAGGCATCCCTTGATTAACAACACAAAAAGTTCCATTCAAAGTAGGGTAAAACCCACAATCGACTGTTAAGTTAAAACAAGCCATCCATTATCAACAAGTAAGATCCTTAAGTTGATCATATAAAAGAAACCATATAAATCATATTATTAGGACCAACATATTAAATTAGCCATCATTCCACTTTATTATAGGAATAAACAGTAGATCTTGACCATTGGGTAAAGTTCATATATTAAAACTATCAATTACAGTGTAGGTCCAAACATTGCATCAAATGACCCAAGAAACCATTGGTCTAAGGCTTAATTGATGGTACAACTACAATGATTAAGTCAACATAGGTTGTAGACACCTGATCCATCATCATTAGTGATCATTAAATCACCATAGGTTGTTAGATCAATACTATATTAATTAATCAGCATCAAATATTAAGCTAATGTCAACATTGATTGATAACATCAGTAGGGTACTTAATGGTTGATCATTAAACTTCTAATTGGTACAAGACCTGACCTAAGGGGGTGACCATAGGTTGTCACCATAATTTGACACCCTTGATCACGACCATGAGTTGTTATGAAGACAACACCATAGGGTTGTTGCAATGGTACCATCATCAAGTCATGGTTTATAGATGAAATCAACTTTAAACCCTAAAATTGACCATTGGTTGATAGGTGCATAGCACCATAGGTTGTCAAACCAACCTGCTCCAAGTCATATTATACCTTAGTAATAATTTATACATGATCACAGGTTCATATATAACTGAAATCAGAATAGGGAACATGATAACAATTGAAATCCAAGTCAAGCATAGCTTTTTAGTGCATGGATCATCATTGTCAAGCAAGAACATGATCTAGAAAGCTTATGGTAAGCAATAAACATGGAACAAGTTATAAAATTTGCCTCTAATAAGAAGATGAAACCCCACACAGAAGAAATATCAAGCAGGTATGGTAGAAAATCCAAGAGTAAGCTATGAATTTGTCCATATAGCACCTTTCTTCATCAAATGAGCAAACCCTAAGCATAAGGAGCAAGAAAGGTAGGGTTTTAGAGCTTTAGAGCAATTTCTACCATGGAACAACAAGGTTCCAACTCATAGGAAGTTCTAAGGAAGAAAAAGAGCAAGAGAAACGGAGAAGGAAGGAAGAAAATAACTTGCCTTGGTCGAAATCCCTAGAAGATGACCTTGCAAACCCTAGGTAGGGCTAAATGGAGCTCTAGGAGACCTTCTTCTCCAAAAAGAGGTTGTCTTCTACCTTAGAGCACTTGGTTATACATAAAAGTAGAGGGTATTAATTCATACAGGTTAAATGAAAGATAAAGTAAGAATATTTTAGAAATTGGGCAAGGAAGAGGTAAATATAGCCCATGGATAAGGATGGAAGCAAGCATGAGGTGTAAAAGTAGCTTTCCCATGTGTCTATGGCATTAAAATATTAAGAATATACAAGCACACAAACAAGAAGCTCCCACATCATGTGTATAGACCTACTTAGATTTCCTTTGTCGAATTTCCCAGCCAATCAAATCATTCATTAGTTGATAGCTACTAAAGGTAGCTCATCCGTGAAGGGGTAAACCTTAAAATACCCTTGGAGAAAACACCTTCAAACCAAGGTTTAAATAGGCTCCCCATGGATAAAAAAGCTCAATAATAATGATAGAATATCCAAGGAACATAATTCAAGTGATAAATTGCAAAGAAAACCTCTCAATTGGGTAAATTGTAGAAAAGTCCAAAATGTGCATAAAATTGCATAACTTGCTCAAACAATATCCAACTTGGACCAAATTTGAAACTTAATCTTGTCTTATGATTTCAAAGAATGTCATAAGGTTATATTAGGGTTATAATAACTCATTTATGATAATTAAGCTTATTCAACTCATTAAGCAAGTTTAGGGGCCTTACAATCATATTATCATAGGATATAAATCCTTTTCCCAATATCACATGGTATCGACCCTTATCAACACAAGAGGATTACACCTCATTCAGGTCTCAACTATGCCCAAAGGTCATTAAGACCATCATACTATTCCCTACAAGATCATCATTATCTTTGCATGACTTATAACAAGGCTCAACAACATTATTACATATAATACACCAAATCAACACAATATTGCATTAATGAATTAGCAAATATTCATAAACAATCACAACAGGATTTTAATAACATTAAGAGCATTCCTTTATTACATCAACATGCAAGGAATCTAGATATGATTAACCCTCATCATATTCATAATGCACATGTTTACCATAAGAAAGTATCAACCATGTGGCTATGATAACCACCAATTAACACATTAAGGTTATGATCATATTATGGAGGTTATTTCACCATCATGCCATAATATAAGAAGGTTAATCATGAATACTCATATTTATCTATTTGCATTAGAGTTAGGTTCACAAGATAAATTATATTAATGTTACTAAACAACACTCATACCCAAACCCTAACTCACGTCATCCCCATTGGATCATGGATGCATATGGTGAAGCATCACCCTCACATTCCATACTATTCTCAAGTATGAACCCACACATAAATCAAGGTATAACCATCGAGTTATAGCATACTAGGTTTTCAAAAACAATAAGAGAGTACTCCATAATTGTATTAGTCATTCAAGGGCTATTCATACCCAATTACCATCATTTAGTTATATTAAAGGTAGGTATAACAAGCTATACCTCATTAGGGTTACACATTAATTCATTATGGTGATTATCAATCATAATCATACGAGGGTAAGGGTAACACTACAAGTTTAAGGCATTGAAACATCAAATTCTCATCATTATAATCATAACATTACATTATAGGCTTCACCCAAAATAATGGGAATATTAAGGCATCAACTTCTAACCATTAAATGTTGAAAATGTAAATCCATTGGTAGTTTACATAAGTAAACATCTTGAATAAACCACCTATGAAGTCATTTATTTGTGCTCTAGAAAGAGTCATCATCTAACCCTAGACATCCCTTGATTAACAACACAAAAAGTTCCATTTAGAGTAGGATAAAACCCACAAGAAACTGTTTATTTAAAACAAGCCATCAGTAAATGAGATTCTTAAGTTGATCTCATAAAGGAAACCATTTAAATAACTTTATTAGGACCAACATATTACATTTACACATCATTCCAATTTATTGGATGAAGAAACATTAGATCTTAACCATTAGGTCAAGTTCATATATCGAAACCATCAATTGGAGTATAGGTCCGACCAGTGCATCAAATGATCCAAGAAACCATTGGTTTAAGGCTTAATTGATGCTAAAATTACAAGGTTAACTCACCATAGGTTGTGGAGACCTAATTATGTTGGGTTTTAGGGGAGGCAGAGAAGGCAGCGGAAAAAAAAATTCTCCCCCAAACCCGGAACAAGGAAATGCGTCAACGTCTATATAATAGGAAATGATGGTTCGTGGAATCATACCTTGTCCCGAGGCTTGCTCGACGACAATACCTTGTGCCTTGCGCGGTCTTCACCTCCGGTCTTGGACGGTATCTGTGCAGCTCCTGGTCGCACCGGGACTGACGACTCCTGTGATAACCTAGATTTTTGAGTTTTAAAAACTAACACAATATTTGAGAGACAAGCATTCTATGTAGAGGACAAATACCAAATTGAGGAATTGGTAATACAATCATGGATTCCTTCACCCAAATTAGGTGTTTTGAGATATGATAAAGGGCTATGATGCCTAATTGAATTCAATTGTGAATTAATACCCTTACTAATTGATTAAGCTCTCATGAGACCAATCATTCATTTAGTGATCCAGTGAGTAGTGAACTAATTTCTTTTGAGGAAATATGTACATATGAATCAATGTTAGAGTTTGGTATCAACCTTTGCTAGATGATGGTGGACTAAGTGATGCTAAACCAATAAGTAATTTTTGGATGAAGAAATGATGCTCATATGACAAGGTTTTAACAATATGTACATTAAGACTATGATTACTATGAATCAATGATGGCCGTGACATGTCACGTGGCCCAGGTTAGCAAGCATGACCAATGTAGGCCGTGACCGTTGTTGACCTGACCATGGAGACCTCGTCTCCTAGATCCTAATCCTGTGGGAGGAACAACTATGCTCGTTGCCCCTCATCTCCAAAGATTGCGGATGGTGAGATCCAATAACTCCGAGAGGAAGGGGCCTTCCTAACAAATTCTAATATAGTCTGTTTAGTAGGAGAATGAGGAAGAACGAGCAACTCGCTACCTAGCTTTCTCCAGGGCAGGTTGTAGGTTGAGGAGGGAGAGGGGTGAAATAGATGTAGGAGGTCTTCTCATAAGGTTCTGAATGGAGGAAATCATCCTCAGGTGATGGATGAACCGGGACTAATGTCATCAACGGTGAATGAAGGACCCTCCTTCTCGTCTAACCACTAGTTTCCAAGAGCATCTACAGCAATCCTATTGGCATAGTGAGATGCCTTACTAATAGATCCGACACCTGAGTAGCATCGTAAGGAAGATCTTCTCCAACACCACTGCCGGCGTGCCCCAACAGTGACTGTCGACCCCATCGTGTTAAAGCAGTAGGATCTTCACAGACGTGATTGGAAGATGGTGAGATGCGACTGCCACCCAGGAGCATGTGGAAACCCTCAAAGTCTTGCAAGGAGGTCTGGATCACACACTACTCCTTGTCGGAGCTCATGGCCAGGGCGGCGCCAAAGTCGGAGGCTTGCGCGAGGAGTCATCTATGGAAAGACCAGGGGCGGCCGTTGGCGATATAGTTTGATGAAGCTGCAGCTTTGATCATGAACTAGAGCCTACAGTCCTGACTCCTTAGGGAAAGCCATGGCTCACCAAAAACCAGTAGCCGCACTGGAGTCCAGCAGCGGCGGCAACCCTTGGGGGTCACGGAGACCACCAAGGAGCAGCAGGGACCTAGACCCGAGGCGTTCACGGAGAGGAGGTTGCGACAGAGCGAGCTCAACCTGGAGACCTTCCCCTATTCCGGCGGCGGCTTGGGTGGAAGAACACCCACGCACGCAGGCAACACTGTGCTGGGTTCACGTAGAACGGGAGAAAGGAGAGAAGGGTTGATCCACGCCTAGCTATGGTATACGTGGTCACCAAAGCAATCGTGGAGCTTCGAGGGACCTCTATACACCATGGGAGCCACCACTCATGTGCTTCCTTCTCAACGGTGGTGACGGAACCAAGAACAGAGCGGGGTGACCCCAATGAAGCAAGAGATCAGACTCGCGAAGGGGGGGCATGGACTCTCACAGAGCGACTCTAATCTTTGCTAGACCGGGTCAGTGCTAGGGTTACTTAATGAACTGGACCAAACCCGTGCTGACTCCAAAGGAGCTGGGCGTGAATAGGGGAGGTGGGCCGACCAAGGTGACCCAATCCAGCAATGCCACCTCGGCAGTGGGACCGCCACACAAGGGAAAATGTTATTAATTCCCAGAAATTCCCCTGATCTTGCATAATTCATAGAAATTAGCATGCTTATCAGAAAAATATATATAATATACCGAAATTCTCAGAAAAATGAGTAGAACACAATGAAAGCATAATATCAGGCTTTGGAAGAATTAATAATAGAGATATCATGTAAGTTTTGTAATGCTCATTTCATAGATAATAAATATCAAATGATGATATAAAATTATGGAAAAATGTCAGTAAGTCTATAATCATGTTTATAGATCATATGATGTCAGATATGGTCATGTTGATGCACGATAGCCTATAATTTGATTAATATAGCTAATTAGGGCTAATAACACTAAAGATAATGCAGTTAATACATGCATGCCCAATAAATGATGAAATTCACATAACATTCTCATATCTGTAATTGAAAGATAATATGTAAATATGAGACCAGTTTTGTACACGAAATTCATGTTGTAAGAAGATAACCCTTAATACATGGGTTGTAACCCTAAATTGAATAATGTATATAAACTAGGGTTAATATGTGCACAAAAAGGATATGGAACCTAATATTCAGATAATGAATCATAATCTGGAAAATGACGTCAGTAAGATAAATATAAGACAATAATGCAAGTAAATGTTGGAATATCCTAATGAGATAATATAAACCCTAATGAACACGACTAGGGTTAAGACGATGAGAATCTGATGATAGTATGTGGTCTTGTCTTAATCAGGTGATGACCAGACTTCTAGATGATCAAGGATAAGTTAGAAATCTCTGAAATTAGGTACGTGAGTTTTATTTAAGTATATGACTATGGTTTTCTTACTTGCAATCATGATATGTATGTATGCTCTCTTCTATTTGCAAATATTGGATGTAGTAGCACTATATAGTACTCGATGTTTTATCACTTGTAAACATAAATGATAAGTAGATGCTTTGTAGTTATTTAAGGTGTTCATTATCTTCCTTATGAGGGAATGGATTGATGTTGGCTAGTACACCTCCCTAGAGCACACGATGTATGGGGAGTTTCCCTAGAGTACTTGTTACACGGGGATGGGCCCAATATTTATGTTTTGGTACTAGTCCACCTTGATAATGTAATTCACCTAGGAAAATGATTTAAATTGGCATGTTTCTCTTAATAAAGAAGTGTTTTCTATGATTTTCTTTCCTTTTGCAAATCTTTTTCAAAAATTATGAAAGTCATAAATATATGTATCTTTCTGCCCATGTACACAACACCTTGTGTGTTGATTTGTTGTTTCACGTATGTTTTAGGTTCAAAGATAGCATGGGAGAAAAGTACAGGGTGTGAGCAAGTTGTACAGGTTGTACCTATTGTGTAGATCCTAGTTTAGCATACATGTTCTTAGATTGTAGAATTTTCATTCAATATGTAATTGTAAATCATTGTGTAAGAAATTATGTTGTATAAATTTACATGTTGAATGTTGAGAATGTTAAGGTTGTATGTTCATGTATGCGTATTATGCTTCCGCATCGCTTTCTGATATGATTGCTAATGTTTTCAGATTTTGTCTTCTCATCTCGATGGGATTTTGAGAAGGTGAAAATCCAGGGACGTCACAACTCCTCCTCTCACCGAACTATCGGGATTGACAGTTGTCCTCCTGAGTGGCAGAAACCTCCCGCCTCTGAAGTAGTCCACACAGACCACCTGGAACTTCACACTCCTTGTCCCACAAGGAGTTGGAAGGAGTTGCACCCTCCTGTTGACGTACTAGTCGCCAACACACTCTCCTGCTGCCAGCTGCAACTGCAGTTGTCTTTCCCTTGCTGCACCTCCCTTTGCGGGAAGTACTTGCTCGGGCTCTCTCTCGGTTACCAAAACCAGAGAGAACGACAACTTTGCAGAGCAACTGGTTGCACTGAGTTGTACTTTGAGAAGCCCCCAATACCCCTATATATATAGGAGGGTCATGGGATAGGGTTCTCCATCCCGGGCAATATGGGACTAAAGCAGGAGTAGAAGGGTTCAAGATTTTCCACAAAAGCAACCAACTCGCAACCTGAACCGATCGGTTCACAAGTGAACCGGTCGGTTGGGGACCTGAACCAGTCGATTGACACCTCAACCGATCGGTTGGGACCCTTGAACCGGTCGGTTCACAAGTGAACCGGTCGGTTGGTGGTCTTGGTCGGTTCCCGATTGACTTTCCTTCTTTTGTTTCTAATTAGTATCGAATACCAATCCTTGTTCCAATCAAACTGAGCAAGTGAAACGCAAGGAAAATTCTCACCGACCTGACTTTCCCAACTTGCTCGGTTGCACCAGTTGAACCGATCGTTTCAACACTTGAACCGATCGTTTCACTCTGACCATGAGCTGATTGACTCAACACTTGAGCCGACCGGTTCAGCAACCTCAGCCGACCGGTTCAACACTTGAACCGATCGGTTGGGAGTACAGGTTGTGTAGAATCAGTCAAATGCGATTTCAATCAATCCGATACTCTAATCAATCTGTCCAACACCTTGAACACTATGATTTTAAGCTATAAATCAATTGAGTGTTTAATTGAACTACTAAACTCCTTTAGTAATCAATCTAAACATTGCTTGTGGACAAAACTCCTCTTCCAGGTTAAATCCTATGTGTGTGACCCTGCAGGTCCATTTCACGTTGGTAGTGAAAGTCCATAACACTTATGACTTCACAAGCAAAGAGCGATGCCTAGTCACACATCAGTGCTACCCAAGTGAAAGTAGAAAGTTGGAGAACAACTTTCAACCCTACAATCCGTGAATGGTGTTACATCGAATGTATAATTCCTTTGTCACTGATATCCCGAATGAACTCGAGGCATGGAACAGTCATCCTGTCAATGTTCATTCACTTTCTTGATCTCAGAGTAGATTGAACGAGATATGTATGACATCAATATCACATACTGATTCACACATGCGTGCACACGCCTATCTCAATCCTACTCATCAAGTGGCCTTGGATATCAAACTCCCTCAGGAGGGACAAATCCCATATCTATCACTCACCCCTCAAAAGCCCCATGTGTCAAAGCCACCCAATCATCACCTTTATAACAACCCATGTTTTAGGACTGCGTTTGATGATGTCAAAGTGTACCCAATGACATGTGTTGAGTGTAGTGATTTTAGGTCAAAGAATCACACTCACCACCATCACTGTGAGTACTGAATGTGACTACCATGTCATGGTTCCATGTGTCAAACTCACGGTGGGTCTGTCCGGTACACTTGTTCTCTAACAAGTACATTTGTGTTTGGTTTGATATCTCTATATCATGACTAATGAGATTCTGTCATCAACCAACACCACAATCTAGTCTTGTGTGTCATTGTTGTCTATCTACCTTCCACAATGATATCCGACTAGGGACATAACAAGAATGTACAAACTCTTAGCATATGTATGATCTCATCGTTCAGGTCATGAACCTGAAGGCATACGTCATTGAGTACTGTCATTCTCTAGACATTCAATATGTTCTATCACTATCTCATATGACTGAACCAGAAAGAATTGGAAGCTTGCCTTTGATGTTTATCAAATCAATCTTAATGTATCCCACCAATCATCCCATGATTGGCTCTCAGGGCATACATACCAACAGACTCCCACTTGCACTGCAAGCCAATCACCCTTGAATCATATTCATAGTGATCTTCAAACATGTCCCACATGTTACTGTGCTCTAGTGTGAACATAGTGAGTTATGGCAACACCTTGCCAAAGTCAGTATAAATTGCATGTCTCACATCTCTTCACTGTACGTCACACATATGAGATGGAGTTGCCGTAATATGCGATCTAGTATTCCTTTGCTAACCTTTAGCCACATTGCATGATCAAGGATTCCATACGTGTCATCAATGAGAGGAATATCTATAAGTTCATCTCATGAACTCCCAGATCCATATAGTATCCATTGCTGTTCTTTAACACACGGATACTCGACATTTCCTTTTAAACAACTTTATTGGAACGTTTCCAATTATCAACAAACTTTCACTTTTATATATCTTATATATATTTTGTGATTAATTTTATGTCCTTTCGAAAGTTCGCATCAATGTAACTCTTTACATCGAACTCTTCCTTATTTCCATAGAACTAGTACTTCACAAGTACTTATCAAGTTCTCATGGTATTCCAGTAACCCTTACTGGAAGTAGACAAACATCCACTCGTCATGTCTCACATACGAGCTATCAGGATGAGCACATCATATTTCCATGTCCTACATACAAGATGATGAATGCTTTTTGTTCTTGCCATGTCGATACATGCAAGATAATGGGATGATTACAGACATGATAGATCCATATATATTCTTAGTGTTGTCATTCTTCATAAGAATTGGACACTTGGCCTTGGGATACTAACTCCATGTAACATGGACAAGTTTTCTCCCACTGAATCTGTGCATACTGAACCCTTCAGTATAGATTGCCAATGTATGCTTTCTCTTTTCAGGTTAAGAGGTTTTTCGAGAACTATCTCTATAGATCTCTATTCCTATCACATAGGAAACATCTCTATCTTCCTTAAAGATAATTTCCACTTTTGGATTTCCAATCTAGAACATTTCCATTTCACATCAATATGTGGAATGTGAACACGCTCCCACTAAATCACAGATCCCTTCTTTATCTTTGACATACCAGTCAAACCCTTTGACTATATTATCAAAGTAAAGATCCAACTCTGAGTTGCTTGTACTCAATCAATCACATTGATTAGTCCGTTGTAACTTATAGACTTCATTTTGCATTGGTGGATTCATAAACCTTATAGGTTGTGTCACGTACACATCCTTGTCTTATTCCTCATAGGAATGCGGTTTTAGTATCCATATGCCAAATGTCTTAGTCATTAAGTTGCAATCAACAAGCATCATCCTTCTCAAATGTTATCCATGTGTCTTAACATTTAAGACTCATTTTCACTTATGGATTTCATCCAATGAGTGCTACCATCAAGGTCACACCTTATGGTTGACATGGATGTCATTTAGGATGTAATGGTCATAAACCATAACTCAAAATTTGGTTCCTCATATTTATCTAGATAGTTGACTCATCACATGAACAACTCATCACATAGATAATTGAGGTGTATCTGTCAAGGATATAAGAACTCAACTCCTTGTGATTCTCAATGTCCTTTATTAGTATGGGGTATTCATTTATTAAGAAGAATTCAGTTATTTGATAATCATTCTCTAACTCCTTAGAGTATGATTCCTTCTTGATTTAGACATCACCATGCCTTAATCATGAGTTCACTATGATACACTATCATAATCACTCATAAGGATCTCAAACATTTGGTCCAAGTATTTCATTCATTGATCTCATCAAGAATTAACACTTTACCAAATTTGTACTTCATTTATGATAATCTTGAACACTTCAAGATATTCATATTGGTATTTCTCTAAAAACCTTTTGAAGTATTAGCATTTACTCCAATAGGTATGTAAATACATCACATGTATTATACGTAATTGGATAATCATTTTCCCACTACCATTAGTGAAGATGGATTAATCATGTACAAGAGATTCATGTCTCTTACTGGTTCTCTAACCAAAAGAGTCTAGATTTATCCATCACATGGAAACTAGAATTGAATTTCTCATGATTGATGCTAATTTGATTGTTTGAGTTATCTATAACTTTTAGGTATCATTTTATCTTATGCATATCAAATACCACAAGATAAACAAGGCATTGCCACAAAGATCATATCTTTAAGATTGAAACATCAACTTTATTAATTGCCATCATTGTCATACAATATGCAAAAATAAAGTGTTTCTATCTATTGGCAATATATGAAATAGCAGTTCTCAACTCTATTTCATGCCCTTTAGGCTGAAATAAACTGAAAGATACTCCCATCTATGGCAGCAACACTTGCTCCAATGATGGGTACTCCTTTCTTGGTCCTTTCACAAAGGCCATCACTTCTTTGCGGATATTGCATATCATATATGACATATCCATATCTTGGTATCATATACTTCAGATAAAGAAGCGGTTCATTTCCTGATACCTTAGGTGGAGATCTCCATCCCCTCCTTCATCTTCTTTTGTTCTTCCAGATATAGAGGGCAATTCCCTCATACACCCTTTCCCCATGTGCCTTGAGGCTGAAGACGGCTTGGATTGCTGGCTAGCATCAGAACACTTCTTTGTTTTTCCCTTGACCTTGCCCTTAAGACTTACCCTTTCTTTGATCACATCGAAGATTATGGTTTTTCTTTCTTCATCTTTGCCTCTACTATCCTCAACATGTCCAACAACTCTGTCAACGCTTGTCAAAGTTGTTCATGTTGTAGCTTATCATGAATTGTATGATTCTCACAACATTTGCAGTATCATACCAATAGCCAACCCTTGGCTCAGAGGAATCCTTCTTAGTCAGGTTTTCCACATACCCAATCACATTGAGTGTGTGAATACCTTACTGGATCTCCTTCTATCATGCCATACTAGGACAGTGTCTTGGAGACATCATATGTCTCATGTTGTCTCTACAACTCATAGTTCAGAGAAGACAACATCAAGCACTCCTCATCAATGTCATCCTCGGTATGCTTCCATAAGCATACTTTCAACCATTGATGTGGTGGGATTGAGTTTATCTGGTCTTGGTATAACTAGGACTTAGAGCTTTTGCTCTTTGAGAACACTTCTCATCATCCTAACCGGTCGTGGTATTATTCCCATTTAATTTGTTGGTCTCAAAGACCGATCGCAAATAAAGTGATTATTGTTGATTAACCATTTATTTTAACAAAAGGAAATATATGCAATTTTAGTCCAAAACTCTTTTGACTTGTTTGATTGATTTGAAAAGTTGACGATAAAATTAGGCCTTTAATTAATTATCGCTCCCACTATTTTAGTTCAAATTGATAGCCCTCACCATCAATTCGGAAGATTGCAGTGTACAACCTTCTAGTGGGAAAGATCCTAAAATCCTCGAAGTCATGGACCAGCTAGGGCTGTCACCCACAACTTAGATCTCTCAGGTAGGCAACTCTTGCCAATTGCATCATATGCAACTCTTGATAAGATGTCATATGCAACTCCTTAGGCCATGATCATCTCCATGCCTCAAGGTGCTAGATCCTATCTAGGTCACCTTGTTAAGTCCGACCCAAACCCAACACGATGAATATGCACCCTGCTAGGGCAGACCCACACATTCATCCTTCACGCTTCCACGAGATAGACGGTGCACCACGCTAGGGCGTGCCCACACTTGGTCGATCAAGCTTTTCATGTGTGTCGCATTTGGAAGGCATCTAAAACTTAATATTTTAATGAGGGATTTGGTTTTTATATACATATACATATCCAATCACCACACAATGGTACGTATCATATACATGCTATATCCCACAGAAAACATGCAAAATGATAAAAGCGATGATTATGGACATCCTAATGTGATTCCTCGAGCCAAGAGGAATCACAGTCATCTAGGTCTACATCACATGCAACATGTACAAGATGAACTCTGTGCTTTGCCTTCTGAGTTGATCAACTCATCATATGAATGATCTGTTCTCTCTAGTCGGTCGTCTGGTTGCCACCAGCCGATCGGTTGGCTCCTCCAACCGATCGGTTCACCTGGTCTTCATGCATCTCATCATGGTCTCCACCCGCTCATCTCGCTCCTCGAACTGGTCATCAACCGATCGGTTCACTCCTTGAACCGATCGTCTGGAACGTCAACCGATCGGTTCACGCCTTGAACCGATCGTTTCAGCTGTCGTTAGGATGGCCTCCGTTCTTCGACATAATAGGAAATAAAATCTATCCTAATTTTACATTGCTTAAAAGGGAAACCCCGAGTTACATTCGGGGGGAGCAAAGGTAGGAAAGAATCTCGAATTATTTCGAGTTACATTAGAAATAGGAGAGGGAAGATCGGTGCGCAGACCGAGATGCAAGCAACCACATAAAACCATACACAGATAGGGTTTATTAGCCATAACCATGCTATACATCCACCACAAAACTCGTTTAAGGGCGACGCGTATCGAGTGCATTAATAATACATATCATATATGTAATTGGGATTTGTGGATTTAGGATTGGACATTCATAAAGCCAATATTATTCGCATCGTATGCAATAAAGGCGACAAACCAAAATCGATCATATCAATATTCCTAAAATATAGAATAGTTGACGTGACTCTGATACCACTGTTGGGTTTTAGGGGAGGCAGAGAAGGCAGCGAAAAAAAAATTCTCCCCCAAACCCAGAACAAGGAAACACGTCAACGTCTATATAATAGGAAAGGATGGTTTGTGGAATCATACCTTGTCCCGAGGCTTGCTCGGTGACAATACCTCGCGCCTTGCGCGGTCTTCACCTCTGGTCTTGGACGGTGTCTGTGCAGCTCCTGGTCGCACCGGGACTGACTCCTCCTCTCACCGGACTGTCGGGATTGACAGTTGTCCTCCTGAGCGGAAGAAACCTCCCGCCTCTGAAGTAGTCCACACGGATCACCTGGAACTCCACACTCCTTGTCCCACAAGGAGTTGGAAGGAGTCGCACCCTCCTGTTGACATACTAGTCGCCAACACACTGTTCTGCTGCCATTTGCAACTACAGTTGTCTTTCCCTTGCTTCACCTCCCTTTGCGGGAAGCACTTGCTCGGGCTCTGTCTCAGTTACCAAAACTAGAGAGAACGAAAACTTTGTAGAGCAACTGGTTGCACTGAGTTTTACTTTGAGAAGCCCCCAATACCCCTATATATATAGGAGGGTCATGGGACAGGGTTCTCCATCCTGGGCAATATGGGACTAAAGCAGGAGTAGAAGGGTTCGGGATTTTCCTCAAAAGCAACCAACTCGCAACCTGAACTGATCGGTTCACAAGTGAACCGGTCGGTTGGGGACCTGAACCGGCCGGTTGACACCTCAACCGATCGATTGGGACCCTTGAACCGGTCGGTTCAAAAGTGAACCGATCGGTTGGTGGTCCTGGTCGATTCCCGATTGACTTTCCTTCTTTTGTTTCTAATTGGTATCGAATACCAATCCTTGTTCCAATCAAATTGGGCAAGTGAAACGCAAGGAAAATTCTCACCGACCTGACTTTCCCAACTTGCTCGGTTGCACCAATTGAACCGATCGTTTCAACACTTGAACCGATCGTTTCACTCTGACCATGAGCCGATCGACTCAACACTTGAGCCGACCGGTTCAACAACCTCAGCCGACCGGTTCAACACTTGAACTGATCGGTTGGGAGTACAGGTTGTGCAGAATCAGTCAAATGTGATATCAATCAATCCGTCCAACACCTTGAACACTATGATTTTGAGCTATCAATCAATTGAGTGTTTAATTGAACTACTAAACTCCTTTAGTAATCAATCTAAACATTTCTTGTGGACAAAACTCCTCTTCCAGGTTAAATCCTATGTGTGTGACCCTGCAGGACCATTTCACATTGGCAGTGAAAGTCCATAACACTTATGACTTCACAAGCAAAGAGCGGTGCCTAGTCACACATCAGTGCTACCCAAGTGAAAGTAGAAAGTTGGAGAACAACTTTCAACCCTACAATCCGTGAATGGTGTTACATCGAATGTATAATTCCTTTGTCACTGATATCCCAAATGAACTCGAGGCATAGAACAGTCATCCTGTCAACGTTCATTCACTTTCTTGATCTCAGAGTAGATTGAACGAGATATGTATGACATTAATATCACATACTGATTCACACATGCGTGCGCACGCCTATCTCAATCCTACTCATCAAGTGGCCTTGGATATCAAACTCCCTCAGGAGGGACAAATCCCATATCTATCACTCACCCCTCAAAAGCCCCATGTGTCAAAGCCACCCAATCATCACCTTTATAACAACCCATGTTTCAGGACTGCGTTTGATGATGTCAAAGTGTGCCCAACGACATGTGTTGAGTGTAGTGATTTCAGGTCGAAGAATCACACTCACCACCATCACTGTGAGTACTGACTGTGACTACCATGTCATGGTTGCATGTGTCAAACTCACGGTGGGTCTGTCCGGTACACTTGTTCTCTAACAAGTACCTATGTGTTTGGTTTGATATCTCTATATCATGACTAATGAGATTCTGTCATCAACCAACACCACAATCTAGTCTTGTGTGTCATTGCTGTCTATCTACCTTCCACAATGACATCCGACTAGGGACATAACAAGAATGTACAAACTCTTAGCATCCGTATGATCTCATCGTTCAGGTCATGAACCTAAAGGCATATACGTCATTGAGTACTGTCATTCTCTAGACATTCAATATGTTCTATCACTATCTCATATGACTGAACCAGAAAGAATTGGAAGCTTGCCTTTGATGTTTATCAAATCAATCTTAATGTATCCCACCAATCATCCCATGATTGGCTCTCAGGGCATACATACCAAAAAATTCACCATCAGTAGTGACCATGAAGTCACCGTAGGCTGTTAGATCAGCACTATATTCATTAATCACCATCGAATATCAAACTAATATCACCATTGATTGATAACATCATTAGGGTTCCTAGTTGTTAATCACTAGGCTTCTAATTAAGCCAACACCTGACCTAAGGGGTGAATGTCAGTTGACACCCTTGGTCACCACCATCATTTGCCATGAAGACAACACCATCGGTTATTGCAATGGTACCACCATTGAGTCATGTGTTTATAGAAGAAATCAACTTTAAACCCTAAAATTGACCATTGGTTGATAGGTGCTTAGCACCATAGGTTGTCAAACCAACCTGATCCAAGTCATATTATACCTTAGGAATAACGTACACATGATCATAGGTTCATCTAGAACTGAAATCAGAATAGTGAACATTATAAAAATTGAAATCCAAGTCAAGCATAGCTTTTTAGTGCATGGATCATCATTTTCAAGCAAGAACATGAGCTAGCAAGCTTATGGTAAGCAATACACGTGGAGCAAGTTATAAAAATTGCCTCTAATTAGAAGATAAACTCCCAAACAGAATAAAATTTGGCAAGTAGGGTAGGAAATCCAAGCATAAGCTGTGAAATCGTCCATCTAGCACCTCATCAAATGAGCAAACCCTAAGCATAAGGAGCAAGAAAGGTAGGGTTTTAGAGCTTTAGAGCAATTTATACAATGGAACAGCAAGGTTCCAACCTGGAGAAAGGTAGGGGGGAAGGAAAAAAAAGAAATAAATGGAGGAAGTTAGGGGATTTTTACTCTTTTAGGTCAAGATCACTAGAAGGAAGCTTTTTAAACCCTAAAAGGAAGTCAATTACAACCCTAGATTCTTTTTCCAAGAAGGTCCCCACTTTCTTCTTCATTGGATAGGAAATTCGCAGCAGCATAGAGGGAGAACAAGGTTCATAGAAGGAGGGAAGTGGTGGAGAGAAAATGGCTCGTTTGGGTGCTTAGGTATAAGTATATGAAACTTTAAGATAAAGGAAAATAAAAAGTTGAAGTTCTAGTATCTTTCCAAGTGTCCAAGGCCTTCAACTATTAAGAATATGCAAGCACACACACAAGAAGCTCCCCCACCATCCATATAGACCTACTTATCTTTCATTTGTCGAATTTCCAAGCCAATCAAATAATTCATTAGTTGATAGATACTAAAGGTATCTCATCCATGAAGGGGTAAACCCTAAAATACCCTTGAGAAAACACCTTCAAAACAAGGTTTAAATAGGTGCCCCATGGATCAAAAAGCTCAATAATGATGAGAGAATATCCAAGGAACATAATGCAAGTTATACATTGCAAAGAAAACCTCTCAATTGGGTAAATTGTAGAAAATTCCAAAATGTGCATAAAATTGCATAACTTGCTCAAATAGTGTCCAAATTGGACAAAATTTGAAAATTAAGCTTGTCTTATGATTTCAAAGCATATAAAAAGATTATATTAGGATTATATGAATTCAATTATGACAATTAACCTTATTAAACTCATTAAACAAGTTTAGGGGCCTTACATTTTTCTTGTTCCTTCTCAGCTGCACGAGAGGCATCTTTCTCGCATGTAGCTTGAGGTTTTTGTTCTTTATTCTTAGTGGCATCGATAGGCTTAGTTTCTGATGCCCACCCTTCTTTCCAAGTGGCTACCCTGTATGGTTCTTCAGGATCAATCTATAGGGTCTCTAACTTTTCTCACCAAGTCTTCTTTTCAGGCAGGGGAATTCCAGTGTGAAGCCTACGTGGTATCACATCTGAGGGCATCCCTGAGTTGCTAAAGAAGCAATGATCATAGATTACTTGCATAGTGTAGACACCACATAGGCCGTGTAGATCTTCATTGTAGAGGTCTTCTAGTGGAATCCCCTTATTGATGGATTCCATCATTCATAGTACAATGAAAGCACAATCCCCTATTCCTACCTCTTCCTGGGGTACCTTCTTACATATAGAAAATTGTTTCTAGATTCCTTGGTGCTGATATTATGCTTTCTAGATTGCACGTTGTAGACGTAGTAGTACCTTCAGGATATCCCTAACTTTCTTATCTTTGTAGACCAGGGACGTGATGTCCAATTCAACAGCACAATAGTTGTATAATGTAGTGCAACACTTATATAGATTCACCACAATTAGAGCCTAGTGATTGACTATTCTTATAGGCAAGGTCACGAATTGTGTCGCAGCCCTTCCACAGCTCATTGCATCTCTTTGACATCATCAAAATTGTATCTTTGATTGAATAGCTGCCCTGCCAGGTGAGTGGTGCCATTAAATACTGGTTGCACCTTATCAACATGGAGGAACTCTTCTAGCAGCACAGTGTAGAGAATTTTAAATAACTTCTTGTAAACATGTTCTCTCTTCAGGAAGACCCCTCTAAGGTGTTCTCTAGTTAGGGACCTTCCTTTGTTATGATACAATACGTCTATACTAGGAAGGTTGTCATCTTGCACATCCACATGACATGGACATCCATGCATGCTATTCTAGATAGTAAGGCCATGTCCATGCCCACCATCTTGCATGGGAGAGGTGGAGCAACACCTATTATTTTATATTAGTAGGGGGGCTCCGTTTTCTGACTGGCTCGTTGACGAAAAATGAAGCGAGGTCGCCTTCATCATCTTCCAATGTTCCTTCATCAGTTGCTTGTACAGGAGAAGCTAGTACAACATGAGTTGGTGTAGGCCGAGTTGGGGCAACAAGAGTTGAATCTTTAGTTATCTTCTTCCCTTGAGGCTCTGCTTGCATTAGGTTTTTGGCAATGATTTCCCTAATAGATTCTTCTAGCATAAGATTTGCTTTCGATGGTTGTTCAAGTACTTCCTCATTCAGTGCTGCTAACGTAGTGGACATCTTGCCATCAAATATGTCATTGCGGCGATCGTTGTGCTCTCCAAAGTGGAAGTAGAGCTCGCCGATGTCCATGGGTATGCCCACTCCTACATACAACATTGCAACGTGGAGTCATCAGAGAAACTCATCATCTTTCTGCTGCTTTCCTCATCAGGGTGATGCAGCTCAGCGGTAGTCTCTTTGATCGTCTCCTAAAGCCTGGCAGCAACAACATGGTGGATATTGGCAGTGACACTGACAACTTCTTGGGAGCTCTTTGTAGAGGGTGAAGAGTTCAGTTTGAGTTGTCGTGCCAAAGTATTTGCTTTTATCCTGCCAACACCCTTTTGATCTCCAAGTTAACGTGGCACCTCTTTTGCGATGGGCTCCTCCCGCTGGGTAGGCTTTGTGTTTGCACTTTCATCTCTAGGTGCTGAAGGTGCACCTGCTCTGCCAATTTCCTCATTGTCATCATTAAGATTTGACAGACTTGAGGAAGCTTGAGATGGTGAGGGGCTTTCCATACACCTCACCCTCTTTTGATTTTTCCAGTCTTCTAGCTCATGGCATTCAACCTCCATCTCTCTATGTTCTTCCTCTAGGCATTTACATTCTTGTTGTATATCTTGCATCGCTCTTCATAGCCCTTGCACATCTGGTCTTTTTCAGCTTTTACTTTCTCTCTCTCTTTCCATAGACCAGTCATCTTGTCTGTCATCACTTTGATGGCTGCCATCATCACTGCTTGATTGTTGAGGACTTCCTGCATGAGGTTAGGGAGAGTTGTTATTCTTGCATCTAAGCCTTGTACATGTGTAGTTAGCGCATCTAGGCATGTATTTATATGAGAATTTGTTGCAGAATAACTTTACACATGTGCCTACATGGCATTGAATTGATGTCCTAGGACATCACCAAATGTTGATGATCATTGTTGTTTGTCTGTCGACGTTATCTCTGTTGATGGCTCATGGGTCTTTGCTGGCTGTCTTTTAGGCGATTCAAGCACATGTTCTTCATGTACACTGGGGTTGGCTTGCTTTTCCTATGACTCTTGAGGATGTTCCAAGTGGATGGTAGAGGGATGCTTGGCTTGCTCAACTTCCTCAATGGCCTTAGGTTCTTTGGCAGCCTTAGTTGTTTCAGTGGTAGTAGGTGGAGAAGAGGTGCATTGAAGAACCCTTCATCATAGTTCTCAGGTTCTCCCTCTAGGGGTGGGGGCTTGGCAATTCCTTTTCTCCTAGAGGGTTGAAGTTCTGTCGTCTTTACTTGACATGGCCGAGTTGTCAGCTTCTTTCTTTTCTCTGGCTTGTGTTGTTCTACTTCTAGGACTTGTTTAGATTTTGGTGTTGTCTTGACTGATGGCTCAACATCTGGACCCCCTATGATGGTGTTAGAGTACATTTTGTCAATATCTTCTTCAGTCAGGCACAACTTGTGGGTGTCATAGTGCGCCATCTCTGGGAGGGGGAGCAACAACTTTGAATAAGACGGCTTGTACAAGAGCCTATTCTTTTTGTTGTACTATAATGTCAGTGGTTATGAGGTAATTAATATCTAACTTTGTGTACCCCTCTATCTCCTTGTATCTTCTCAGTCTTTCGTTTGGTAGGAAGTAGGAGGCAATATGAGTTATTTTCCCTCCCATGCAAAGATCTTTTATCTTCTTAGCATCCTGCCCTGTAGCCATTGATAGCTTCTCTACCAGGAGCCTTCCTATATTCACTGGCCTCTTGTTCAACATCGACCATATGAGGAACATGTCTCCTTTGGACACTCTCTCTATCTATGATCTTGTGAAGATCATGTTGGAAGTTATTTTCAGGATTACTCTAATGAAGCTTGGGGAGATTTGTGTTGCCTTAGAGTTCTTTGGGCTGTGAGTAGATTCTCCCGATAGTTGTTCCCACATTTTTTGGTTGCTATACCCAATGGTTATTTTGTCCCCCTGTGCTACCTAGCATGCCTTTGGTTCTTCATCGTTATCAGTGAAGATCTTGTTCAAGATTGCCTCTGTCATGTAGTTCTCCTTCCCACCCATTCTTACTTGCATCTTGAAGTCTCCTCTAACTTCTTTTCTTTCTCTATCATCGATGACTACTACTTCAGTAGAAGATATGAACTCGGTCGTGAGTTCTGTTAGAGAGATAGCCTTTGCAGAGCCAATGCGATGCAGGTTTGCTCTTCTGAGGAAATCCATTACCCTGTCATGGAAACCTAGTTTCTTAAAGTCTTCAGTGTCATAATCTTGTTAGTTTGAACACCTTAGTTGTCATGATCCTCTCATAATAGGTCTTGTTCACTAAATCTCATGGTGTAAAAGCCACCGATGTTCCTACTATTGTACCCCTAGCACTTGTTTCTTCCTTTTATGCGACCCCTGATTTAGCCTCTTGCCTTGGGGCCTCTAAACTAACCTTCACCGCCTTCCTTTGCTTTTTAGCTTTAACTTATACCAATGTGGCAACCTTTCTCTTTCCCTTCTGCTTGGGCTCCTCTTCTTCATGTATGTATTTTAAGGTTTTTGTCTCTGCTGTCCCATGAGACTCTTCAGACACCTTCGACATGTTGTGGTTCAATATGTTTTCATACTTCTCCTTGATCAGCTCCTGGTGAGCTCTGTCCTCTTCTGTCAAGTTTGCATCCTCGTGAAGATTTTTCTCAATTTTACTGATAGTCTCTTGGAATCCTACAAGTGATGTCAACTGCTTTGCAAGGGTGTCGGAGGTGGAGGAAGACATTCTATAATTTTAGTAGACAATAGGTCGTCAGACACTCTCTAAGTAGGTAATGTCAATTTTGTATTATTATCTAGATTTTCTTTTCATTGATTTATATTTGTCGTGATCGAGACAAGAAGGTGTCGCGGTCATGAGGGTTTGATAAGGGGACATCTTGACTATGTCAAACATCGCATCCACGACAGGTCATCAACATAAAGGAGGACTGTCGTGACAACGACACATTCTCAGATCAGGGAATCAAGAATGTGAATGATCAAGAGTGGAAATGAGTATCGTTGAGACTGTATGGAGTATGTGTTGTCATGATAGGGATGAGCGTCATGGTCGTGATGTGTGTCGCAGTTGCAACATGTCAGAAGGTGTAAAAGAGAATGGGGGTGTATCGTAGTTGTGGTGGTTGTCTCGACTGAGGCCTCGTTGTGATCGCGATAATAGATGGAAGAGCGAAGAGGTAACAAAGGCAGAGATAACAGTAGGTGCTGGGAGAATAGTGAATCAAAATACCATCTTAGCGCTTGTGACTGCAATTGCGGTTGGTGTGTAACCATGATGAATGGGGTTTAAGGTTTTAAGAAAATGACGACCAACACGTCGGAAGAAAGAGGCAGAAATGTGTGATTCGATGAAAGGGAATATAACAGAAAGAAAGAGAGAAAAGATCGTGGTACCTTCTTGGATTTGAGAAGGTAAAAGAACGGGGAGGTTAAATTCAGGATGTTGAAGGCAGCGATGGAACCACGACGGCAATTCTTGGTGCTTTAATCCTCAACAAACGTCTTTTGGTGCCCTTTTCTCATTGCGACTCCTCGGTTCCTTCGTGCTAGGGTTCTTCAGAGCATATGCGCGAGTGAGGGAGAAAAAAGAAGAAAACATTGTTGCTAGAACTTCCCTTTCTTATACTCGGCATGTGTCATGACCGTGACGATTGTCACGATCGAGGTGTAAAAGTGGAAAAATAGATGACACGACTGTGACAATCATCGTGACTGCAACACACCAAGAGGTGTTTTGAAAGATATATGGATTTTAAGAATAGGCCTTTTAGGTTTTGAACTAATCAACCCCATTGCACTTCATTAAATGACATATGAAGACATATCAATCTTCATTCTCCACTTAGCTTAGAGGAAAAATAAAATACTTAGATAGAGAGAGAGTTCAAAGATAAGTATGTACATAGCTTAATATAGGAACCGAAGATAAAGGAAAGTTTGCAGTATGAAAGAAAGTAGTAAATGCTTGGGTTGCCTCCCAAGAAGCACTAGTTTAAAGTCTTTAGCTTGACTCTCCTATTCTATTTGCATCCTCCTTTGGCTTGTGTTGGCAATTGCTTGTGTATTTCATGTGTTACTGGATTGGGTTCCTCCAAACTTAGTTTTGACCTTCTCACAAAGGCCTCATCTTCATAGTATCTTTTTACTCTGTGTCCATTCACCTTGAATGCGCCAGTCTTATTGCTGGAGATTTCCATCATTCTGTATGGATAGATCTTCACTATAGAAAAGGGGCCAGACCATCTTATTTTGAGCTTTCCGGGAAATAACATGATGTTGGAGTTGAATAGAAGAACTCCCCCCCCCCTCATGTACATCTTTGTTTTTCAGGTGGGCATCATGCCACATCTTAGTTATTTGCTTATAGATTTGTGCATCGTAAGCATGTAGCCTCAACTCTTCAAGTTCTTGGAGTTGGAAAAATCTTTTCTTGCCTTCTTTATCTAGATCCATATTCAAAAATTTGATAACCTAGAGGGCTTTGTGCTCAAGTTCAATAGGGAGATGGCAGGACTTCCCATAAATCAATCTGTAGGGTGTTGTGCCTATTGGTGTCTTGTATGCCATGCAGTAAGCCCATAATGCATCGTTGAGCTTCATGGACCAATCCTTCCTTGTATGACTTACTATCTTCTCTAAGATCTACTTGATTTGCCTATTAGATACTTCTACTTTCCTTGAGGTTTGTGGATGGTAGGGTGTTTCCACCTTGTGCTTGACTCCATACTTTTTCAATAGAGCATCAAACTGTTTTCCCCGAAGTGGGATCCCTCATCACTTATGAAGGTGCGTAGGATCCCAAATCGCAGAAAGATGGTTTTCTCAAATAGCTTGATCACAACCTTTGAGTCATAAGTTTGGGTAGCAATAACCTCTACCCATTTTGAGACATAGTTTAAACTGACAAGAATATATTGGTTTCCTTTTGATGATGGGAATGGTCCCATATAATCAATCCCCCAAGCATAAAAAATTTCTACTTCAACCTAGTCGGCCATGGGCATCTCTTTCCTTCTACTGATATTTCATGCGAGCTGCCATTCCTTACAAGTATTAACAAATGACGTAGCACCTTCAAAGAGTGTCAGCTAATAGAAGCCTGACTGCAAGACCTTAGCAGTGGTCCTTCCACCTCCACGGTGACCTCCCTAAGGTGAGGAATGGCATTCCTTGAGTATTTGAGGCACCTCTTCTTCCGGCACACAACGATGATATAAATTGTCAGGGCACCTTTTAAATAGAAGAGGGTCATCCCAGTAATAATTTTTCAGACCGGAGAACAATTTTTTTCTTCTGATTATATGTAATCTTGGGCGGCAGCTGCCCACAGGCCAGATAGTTACAAATGTCAGCAAACCAAGGTAGTGTTGGTTCAACTGACTGGGCCATTAATAGAGCTTCATCAGCGTAGTTGTCATTCACTGGTAACTAGTTTTCTTCACTGAAAACTATCTGAGATAGGTAAATTGTGACCACATTCCAAGTTTCTTTCTTGTCAATAATCTCATGATCGAATTTTTGTAGTAGCAAGGCCCACCGCAACAGTCTCAGATTTGTGTCCTTTTTCTGCATAAGGTATTTTATAGCCCCATGATCTATGTAAACTTTCACTATAGATCCTATTAAGTATGATCTAAACTTACCAAAAGCAAACATAATCACTAGAATTTCTTTCTCTGTTGTGGTATAATTCACTTGGGCTTCATCCAAAGTTCGACTTGCATAGAAGATCACATGGCACTTTTTGTCCTTATTTTGTCCCAAAACAATTCAGATAGCGAAGTCACTTGCATCACACATAATTTTGAAGGGCATCTCCCATCTGGTGCTTGCAAAATCGGGGTTGTTGTCAAGGCCTCTTTGAGGATGTTGAAGGCTTCCAAACATTCATTAGTAAACTCAAATTCAACATCTTTAACCAGAAGGTTAGATAGGGGTTTACCAATCTTCAAAAAATATTTTATAAATTACCTATAGTACCCTACATGTCCTAAGAAACTCCTTACTCATGTGATAGACTTAGGTGGTGGGAGTTTAGATATAGCTTCAATCTTACTTAGATCAACCTCTATCCTCTTCTTGGAAATTTTATGTGCTAAGAAGATGCCGTCTTGCACCATAAAATGACATTTTCCAATTCAGAACCAGGTGTTTTTCCTCACAGTGTTGCAAGACTAGGGAGAGATTTTTCAAACACTCATCAAAGTCTATTCCATATACAGAGAAGTCATCCATGAAAACTTCTACTATATCTTCTAGAAATAAAAAAACATGGAGATCATGCAGCGTTGGAAGGTTGCAGGCACATTACACAGCCCAAATGGCATTCTTTCATAAAGCATACATGCCATAAATGTAGGTAAAATTTGTCTTTTCCTAATCATCAAGATGAATCGGTACTCGATAGAATCCTGAATACCCATACAGAAAATAGAAGTAATCATGATGTGCTAATCTTTCTAAGACTTGATCAATAAAGGGTACAGGACAATGATCTTTTCTTGTAGCGACATTCAATTTTCGATAGTTGATGCACATACGCCAACCTATTACAGTTTGCATTGCTACCTCATATCCATCCTCACCTCTTATAGCGGTCATTTCACCTTTCTTGGGCACTACATGAGTAGGTCTTACCTAATTGTTGTCACTTATAGGGTATATAATTCCGACATCCCGCAGCTTAATCACCTCTTTCTTCACAACTTCCTTTAGCATTTGATTCAACTTCCTTTGTGGCTGAGCTAAAGGTTTAGCTATTTATTCAAGGTTGATCCAGTGCATACATAAGGCTGGACTAAGACCTCTGATATCCTTAAAAGAATACCCTATAGATTTTCTATGCAGTCTGAGTTCCGTCAGCAGTTTTTCCATCTATTTATCTGTCAGGTTTGCATTAACTATCACAAGATTCCTCTCCCCATCATCAAGGAATTCATATCTTAGCCCTTCAGTCAGCGGCTTTAATTCTGGCTTTGGTCTCAATTCTTCCTTTTCTTTAGGGGTTTGCTCAAGCGATGCATGTTTCACAGTTTCCACCATACCTTCTTCATCACTGCAACCCTCTTCTTCTGTCTAATTCAACTAATCTAGAATCTCCATTACCTTAGGATCTTTTATGTTTGGATTGGAATTGTTTAAGGATCGCATGAGAGGGTCTACTATGGCCTTATCCTCTTGCACTTCTTCACAATATTGGTTATAAATAACCATGAAGTAAGTTGATTCAATCAGAGAGGGTCCCCTCATGGTGTCTTGCACATGGAAATCTATATGATCATTAGCAACCCGAGAGTAATTATTCATTCTGCCACATCTATTAGAACTCTCCCTGTGGTGAGGAAAGGTCTCCCGAATATCATTGGGCACTTCGAGTCTCGCACAATGTTGATCACACTATATCACATGGTATAAAGAATCGCCCAATGCAAATCGGGACATCTTCTACCATTCCCACATGTTTTATAAAGGTGTGATCAGCCAGTTCGATTCTCATTCCAGTTTTCACCATATTTGTCAACCCCAGTCTTTGAGCTAGGGTCAGTGGCATAAGGCTAATGCTTACTCCCAAGTCAGATAACCCTTTTCTTTCTATGTTATCTCCAACACAAAAGGGTATATTGAATGCCCCTACGTGTTTGTTCTTTGTTGGTAGCTCATATTGAACAAAGATGCTCGACATTTTATCCAAATATATTGTCTCAATGTGGTCTCCTCTCCTCCTTTTTGTGATTAAGTCCTTGAAGAATTAATCATATTTAGGCATCTCCTCAACTGTGTCTAGAAATGGGATATCCAAGTGAAACTTCTTTACTACCTCCATAAAATTCTTGTATCTCTTCTTTAGATGAGCCTTGATCAGTCTGTAGGGAAATGGGACCCTCTAAGCATAGGGATTTCTTTGCGTAAAGGTCTCTTCTACAAGATCTGGGTTCTTGACCCTTGCACCCTTCTTCTTTTTGTGATTCTCTTCTCCTTTGTCCTCATCAACGTGTTCTCTCTCTCAGATTTTCTTGTACAATTACTTTTTGATGTTGTGTCTCATTATGGTCCCTTGCCTCTGTGGTGTTCTTGATACCATGATCTTCCAATGTCCTCCCAGATTGAATGGTGTCCATATTCACGGTCTCTATATTTGATGGGATCTTCCTTGAAGGATTCTTCACAAGCTCTGCCAGTTGGGCTAGTTGTTGATCAATCTGTCTTTGATGTGTTTGCATGTCTACCATCTGAGTTTGCATCGTGGTTAACAATCCTGAGTTAGTGATAGCACTTTGAGTAACCTGATCATTCACCAAATCTTACCTTTTTGTAAAATTGAATAGTTGAGAGATCATGTCAGGCTGGTTGTTATCCTTGGTCTGACTCTGACTTTGATTTTGTTCCTGACTTTGTCGTCTTGTATTTTTGTTTTGACTTTGATAGCTGTTTTTGTTCGTCTGATGACTAGTAGTCCTAGTATATTGAGTTGGTCCACCTTTCTTCTCGAATCCTGGAGGTGTTTTAAACAAACCACTCAATTGATGAGAGTTCTTAACATCTTTTTTGCCGTAATTGAATCATGGATGGTCTAGTCATTTAAATTTTGCTTAAGTGACATTTTCTATCTCTTCTTCACTTTCACTTTCTTCCGGCCATGTATAGATACAATTGTCTACTCCATGGCCTCCTTCGTCACACGTAACACACTTCATGACTTTCTCAATGTGTTTCTTACCTTTGCCTCCACTGTCTTTTAGTTGTTTGATGTCTGTGGCAATCTTCTAAATTTGAGTTTTAATGGTTTCAAGAGCCTTGGCTTCGACGGACGGTCCTTTAGAGCCAGCCTTCTTGGCTGAAACTCTATCACTAATTTCATACTTCATGCCTACTTGCAATACAACCATGTTGTCGATGATCTTCATAGTTTTGCTCGTCTTCTTTCCAAGGAAATCACTCCCGACAGCTGCATTAAGTGAAATGCACTCTGTGGGATTTAGCCCATTCTAAAACATTGACACCATGAATCTCTTACGGTAGTTATGCTGCGGATAATCCCTTTGATATTCTTGACCCCATTCCCAGGCTTCATGAAGATATTCTCTAATTTTTGCATGAAGGGAAGTGATCTTTTGCATATTTTGAATGGTTTTCTTAGTGGGGTAGAATTTAGTGACGAAAGCATTAGCGAGGGGCCTCCATCCAGCTATGGACTGGTGAGGTAGATTAAGGTACTAGGACAAAGCTTTATCTTTAAGAGAGAAAATGAATCCCTTGCAATACATAACTTCTTGAGACACCCCCTCATCTGGATGGTGTCACAAATGTTTTTAAAGGCGTCAAGATGATGGTAAGGATTCTCATTTTTGGAATTATCTCAGAAAGGCTTGTTATGGATCATAGAGATCACATCAAGTTTCAACTCAAATTTAGCCGCATCAAATTGTGGGATGACAATTGGGCATCTCAACTCATTACTACTAGTCGTGACTAGCTCTCTAAGAGTCTTCCCTTCCTCGTCATCTTCATATTCGTTGTTCTGGGCATCATGTTCACACTCACAATCACGTTCACATTCATTGTGATTCCTCCTATGCCTTCTGTAGTGGGGTGATAGTTCTCGTGATAGTTCCACTACCTTTCCCACCACTCTTCACGATCCTCTTCGTTGTGGTAACGACCATCAGAGTGATGTTCTTCCCGTTACTCTTTAGTTTCTGGAGGATGATTATGATGGACTCTTACATTCAAATCCTCCCCAGTAAGGCTATCATTTCTACGAGGCAACGTGGTGTCATGAAAAGAGGTTGACATATTGATTAAATCTGCTTCTCTTCAGGCTACCTAAACAAATCACACAGTCAAGTTAGAGAACTGGATTTGTAAAATGAAATATTCTTAGAAATCTAGATTTATCTATATAGGTTTTTTGTACAGTCAAGCTTATTGCTAAGCTCAAGGCACATGTGTATAGTGAGTAGACTTGTAAAGACCAAAAAGTCTCTACCAAAGAATCATGGCAAACAAAACACCAATTGTATAGAAATGGAAGTTAAATCTTTGACTATAGTCAATTGTATAAAGAGTACATTACAAGATTTCCCAAAAGGGTGTACAACTTTATACAAACAACATGATCTAGGTAGAGGAAGACTAAAACCAAATCAACTTGTCTCCAAACAAAACAACTTATAATATAGCTAGCTAAACCCAAGCTAGAAGGTTGAACTCCATAATCCTAGCCTTAGGCTGGTTCACCAAGCTTCCAATGCGCACTATGATCCTATACTTAGGTGGTTGGGGTCACCCAGCAAGAGAGAGGTAAAAGTATGTGTTAATCAAAAGGAATAAGGACAAATGATAAAGAACAACATTGCATAATAAAATGATTCATTATATTAAGAGATTCAAAAGTATGAGGCAAGTATAATGATTAAGATATAAAGAGCTTATGCCAAGATGCATATACCACAATAATAATCAACAAGCATGAATGATATTTTGACAACAAATATTCTAATGTAGGGTGAGGCACCTACCGGACCTCAACTCAGAGGAGAGGGGAAAATGCACACCCCAAACCTCAAAAGTATATATAATACGGGGAGAAAATGCACATTCCCCAGGGTGAAATTATACATGCCCTCTATGGGTGGTTTGTACTCAAGTACACTACATTAGTTATTTGGTCAACAATTCCTCATGCTGAGTAATCCACTTGGTAGTAGTGGAAATATAAATAATATTGCATCATAGAAAATGGGGATAAAACCCATGAAATAAATCAAATAAATGAATGGGACAACATTGGCCATAGCATTATTCAAATAACTAAATAAATGAGCCGCAATGGCTATAGAAGATTCAAGTAAATAAAGAGCCAAATAAAAGGAAATAGAGATACTCCAAGGCTAGCACATTCTGAATGTAGGGTTGGATAAAAGCCCAACTGGAGGTTAGGTTAATTGCACATTCTTACACAAATTAGGGTGCACATATATAAATAGATTTCACATACCTTTTTGAAGATAATAAACATCACCTCACCAATTAGATTGTTATCCTTATCCATTTTTCCCTAGAACAATTATTCCACATGAATTAGAATTTATAAAGCATAAAGTATAAAGAAAGATACCCATTTTAGACCTTTTATGGAAACCTTCAATTTAGGACTCAAAACTAGGACCAAAAGCTCACTTAGGTTTCACTAATTAGGAAAACATATTTTATTTCTCAATTTGGAGTTAAAATGCATTAATTATGATTTTTAGAACATTTAACATACTTAAAATGCCATTCAAAGAAACTTCAAAAAAGGAGATAGAATTAGGACTTAAAAACAGAAATTCAGATTCTACATGAAAAATCCTTTCCAGGAGTATTTACTTGAATTTTTTCAATAACGTATCAATTTTCTATGATTTATTTGCTCTGGACCAATCAGAGAGCAAGAAAAAGCCACATAGGCTGAATCATTGCGCAAAGGCAAATATCCAAAAGACAAAACTACCCTCAGTGTTAAAGAAGGAAAGGATGGGTGTGTGGGGACAAAACTATAAAAAGCCCATTGGTCATCTTCTACCTTCAGCGCCAACCATGGGCGCGAAGGAGCAGCTTGCCCATTTGGGCGCTTCTCCGATACCCAATGAAAACACGCAATCATGTACTCGAAATGAAGTTAGGGATGAGGGGAACTCACCAGAGATTTCTATTTGGTTTCTGCTAGCACCTAGATGCCAAGAAGGGTGCTGCAAGGTAGGAGGAGGTGGAGGACATGGGGGGCTACACGGGGGAGCTCTGATCAAATTAATGGCTGAGTGAGCTTTCAATGGTGCCGCCGATGGCTATGAGGTTGCTTTATATACGTGAGGGAGATTGAGGAACTGAAGTGGCATGTAGGTGGAGAAGGTGCGGCTGGTGCCTATGGGCATTTGTTCCATGGTGCATGGGAGACGATGAGCGAGGGCTAGAACGGTGCGTCTCGAGGAGACGAAACTAATGGTGAAGAAATCTCACAAAACGGTGGATAGCAGAGGGAGAACGAGGGGGAGGAGTCTAGGTGCCTCCTTGGGTCGGTGGCCCAAGGTAGAAGACAACCTCTGATCCGTTGGATTGAAATCCAATGGTGTCTGGGGGGCGTGACACAAAAATCAAACAATCATAGCGTGACACATGAAATCAATGCAATGAGTACAATGTTGATTCATCTACTATAGTTAAACTATATGGGAACTTGTAAAAACCATTTGGAGGGTCAAACTAAGTCCAAACGTCCCCAAATTTTAACCATGGGTTAATTACAACTCCCAGAATGATACTATGCCATTAGTTTCTCGAAAATCACATGTTTAGGTCCCTAATTAATTTATAGACTATTAAAGCATATAATAAAGCATAAAAAGAGCAATTAATATAAAGAATATATTTTAATGACATAATAGGGTATATCTCGAGATATTAGACACATATAAACATTATGAGTCATATCTCAACATATAATACTCTTATTAGTGCATTATTTCCCTATTTAGAGGAGAGAGAAAGTAAAGGGGTTAATTACTCCTATACATTAACTCAAATACACATTATTACTAGTATATATATCCAAAAAGCTCCAAATTAACATACTTTACTTATATTATCTCATTAATGGTCAAATTGCATGATTAGACCTCAAATATCTCATTAGATGGGTTATTTGTGCAAAAACCCCTACATAAACATAAATGTAGGTAATTAGTGAATTACACCTCAAGAAGTGCTCAATATCAACATTGAGGCCCAAGAAGGTCCAAAAGGATGGGAAGTTAGTGAAGGATGTCCAAAAGGACTAGAAAGAAAATAAAAGTACAAAAGTGGGTAAATTGCGGAGAAAAATATTGCCAGCCGCCAGACCCTGACCCTTTCTAGAAACCTTTGCTTATAACTTATGCCCTAGTAGCAACCTAAAAGACTAATCACCAAAAAGTTGACAAATTATATTTCTAGTATGAAATTATTATATCCTAAATCAATCTTTCATCATTGGTCAACTCTAAGATGAAAAGCTTACTAAAGGGAAAACTATATAAGGTAAGGGTCTTTAACTAGGAGAAAAATTGAATTAGTCAAGACGCTGACTACCTTGATGCTCTGATACCATGCTTTAAAGACCACAAAGTCTCTACCAAAGAATCATGGCAAACAAAACATCAATTGTATAGCAGCAAAAGTTAAAACTTTGACTATTGTCAATTATATAAAGAGTACATTACAAAATTTCCCAAAAGGGTGTACAACTTTATACAAACAACAAGATCTAGGTAGAGGAAGACTAAAACCAAATCAACTTGTCTCCAAATGAAACAACTTATAATATAGCTAGCTAAACCCAAGCTAGAAGGTTGAACTCCATAGTCCTAGCCTTAGGCTGGTTTACCAAGCTTCCAATGCTCACTCTGATCCTATACCTGGGTGGTTGGGGTCACCCAACAAGAGATAGGTAAAAGTATGTGTTAATCAAAAGGAATAAGGACAAATGATAAACACAACATTGCGTAAGAAAATGATTCATTATACTAAGAGATTCAAAAGTATGAGGCAAGTATAATGATTAAGATATAAAGAGCTTATGCCAAGATACCTATACCACAATAATAATCTACAAGCATGAATGATATTTTGACAACAAATATTCTAATGCAGGGTGTGAGGCACCTACCAGACCTCAACCAAGAGGAGAGGGGAAAATGCACATCCCAAACCTCAAAAGTATATATAATACGGGGAGAAAATACATATTCCCTAGGGCAAAATTACACATGCCCTCTATGGGTGATTTGTACTCATGTACACTACATTAGTTATTTGGTCAACAATTCCTCATGCTGAGTAATCCACTGGGTAGTAGTGGAAATATAAATAATATTGCACATAGCAAATGGGGATAAAACCCATGAAATAAATTGAGTAAATGAATGGGCCAACATTGTCCATAACATTATTCAAATAACCAAATAAATGAGCCACAATGGCTATAGAAGATTCAAGTAAATAAATAGCCAAATAAAAGGAAATAGAGATATTCTAAGGCTAGCACATTATGAATGTAGGGTTGGATAAAAGCCCAACTGGAGGTTAGGTTAATTGAACATTCTTACACAAATTAGGGTGCACATATATAAATAGATTTCACATACCTTTTTGAAGATAATAAAAATCACCACCAATTAGATTGTTATCCTTATCCATTTTTCCCTAGTTAATTATTCCACATGAATTAGAATTTATATAGCATAAAGTATAAAGAAAGATACCCATTTTAGACCTTTTATGGAAACCTTCGATTTAGGACTCAAAACTAGGACCAAAAGCTCACTTAGGTTTCACTTATTAGGAAAACATATTTTCTTTCTCAATTTGGACTTAAAATGCATTAATTATGATTTTTAGAACATTTAATATACTTAAAATGCCATTCAAAGCAACTTCGAAAAAGGAAATATAATTAGGACTTAAAAATTAGAAATTCAGATTCTACGTGAAAAATCCTTTCCAATGAGTATTTACTCGAATTTGTTTGATAACATATCGATTTTCTATGATTTATTTGCTCTGGACCAATCAGAGAGCAAGAAAAAGCCACATAGGCTGAATCATTGCTCAAAGGCAAATATCCAAAAGACAACACTACCCTCAGTGTTAAAGAAGGAAAGGATGGGCATGCGGGGACAAAACCATAAAAAGCCCATTGGTCATCTTCTACCTTCAGCGCCAGCCATGGGCGCGAAGGAGCAGCTTGCCCATTTGGGCGCTTCTCCGATACCCAACAAAAACACGCAATCAGGGACTCAAAACGAAGCTAGGGACGAGGGGAACTCACCATGTTATTATAATAAAGCATAAAAAGAGCAATTAATATAAAGAATATCTTTTAATGACATAATAGGGTATATCTCGAGATATTAGACACATATAAACATTATGAGTCATATCTCAACATATAATACTCTTATTAGTGCAATTTTTCCCTATTTGGAGGAGAGAGAAAGTAAAGGGGTTAATTACTCCTATACATTAACTCAAATACATATTATTACTAATATATTTATCCAAAAAGCTCTAAATTAACAAACTTTACTCATATTATCTCATTAATGGTCAAATTTCATAATTAGAACTCAAATATCTCATTAGATGGGTTATTTGTGTAAAACCCCTACATAAACATAAATGTAGGTAATTAGTGAATTACACCTCAAGAAGTGCTCAATATCAACATTGAGGCCCAAGAAGGTCCAAAAGGATGGCAAGTTAGTGAAGGATATACAAAAGGACTAGAAAGCAAATAAAAGTACAAAAGTTGGTAAATTGCAGGGAGGACCCTGAGATTTAGTATGTTACAAGACTTGTGTTCTAACCGTACCTTTTGCCTTATTCCCAGCAACGACACCAAAAAGTTGACTGACCTAAATCACACATCCAAAGAGGAGCGGGTCTAGAGTCATCAGACTCTTAGATTTATAACCCATCACTCAGGCCCCCACAACTATTATACGGGGTTTGATGCAGTACATCAGGGTCGAACCACAGGAATAAGGATGGTATGTGCTAGAAACATGGAGCCTTAGACTCAGATACACCAAACGAAAAGGTAGATCAATATGGTGTTCCCTAAGGAATGGTGTTACCCCAAACACAATAATAAAAGCAAAACTAAGAAAATAAAACAAGAGAATAAAGTCTAACAAGGAAGATGTAACCAAAGGATGGAAAGGAAGTTGGGTTGGGTTTCATCTACTAAGATCTCTCACCAACATGCAATACTCACACCCTTCTATATACCCTTACCAAGATTACAAGTAATCATCATATATGTATATTTCCTCCTCTCTCGAGCTTAGGATAGATCTAGATTATAAGGTTACCTCTCTCTCGAGATGGCAAACAAACAATCACCAAGCAAACCATACGACCATTAGTTTTAGCATTCCAACATTTTCATACATTCATGCAACTTCATAACACTTAGATAACATTAATATCACTCTCTCAAGGAATTAACAATCAAACATCACATGATGGTATCTAATCATACAAGTAAAGCATTCAAAAATAAGAGTATGAAGATAACTATTTCTAAGTATATTATATATTCAAAAGGATGCAAGTATATGCATGTTGGGAGAGCCTTAGTGGCTACTCACAACCCATGTAAGGTGTTTATCCACACATGTTAACAGACATCATAATGACATTACAAATGCGTGGATACACCAAGAATAGCAAAGAGGGGAAGATACAATGTGGGGAAGATAATAGATCTAGAGAAAAAAGGAGGCAATACACTGACGATACTTCTTTAGATCAAGATCTGGTGCAGAGGTGGAAGATGGCAACTCCTTCTCTCAAAGAAGGGGTGGTAAAACTACTCTATCCTCCAACTTTCATCTTTGAAGATCCAAGACCTTGGGAGATGAGCGAGGATGACTCTGGAGTTTGAAAACACTTCATGTCTCTTGATGATCTGATGCCCCCTGGTGTGAGGGGTCGAGGGCCTATTTATAGGTGCAACCCACCGACTTAACCTTCTGTCGTGGTCGTAGTGTATGTCTCGATAACGACCTTATGTAGAAAGTATCTCGGTCGCAGTGAGGAGGTATCGTCACGACTGTGACTTTAGTAGAGGTCAAAACAGGTGCCGCGGTCGCGACACATCCTTGGTCGCGACGCATGCTGTGGTTTCTTTATTCTGTCCAGGTTGCAACCTCATCATAATCATGACATCTTTGCCATCCTATGTGGCAGTCATAATGGGTCATCGTTGTCATGACTAGTGTCACGGTCGCAACTAGGTCTTGTTGACCTTGGGCTCTATCCTAGGCGAGACATCCATGGGCTGTCGTCACAGTCACGACGTAGTGTGAACTTGCATGGAGTGGAAGGGAGTATCAAATCCAGATTTTTCCCAAGGACATTCAAATAAGTAGAATAGGACACTCAAGGGATGCTAAAATAGGAATAAAACATATGCAAAATGTTCAAAAAATGAGATGTTATCAACTCCCCCAAACTTAGAGTCCAACTTGTCCTCATGCTAACAAATAGAATCAAATTGACGAATGATGAGATATATATGATTTCTCTCATTATGAATGCACCATTACCAAATTATTCCATCCTTACAGCAAATCCTTTGTGTTCGTCTTGGTCCACTTCCCGCACTTCTGTTTCTCTCCCTTTCATTTCTAGAGTTGCTTGACTTTGCACACAAACCATTGCCTTTTGTAGTAAAGGACTCTCCTTCACAATGACAATCCTTGTGATAACCCATATTTTAGGGTTTTGACACCACAAATAGAATCATAAGACCATGAATGATTATTAGATATAATTTAGTTCAATTACAATGAATATCTTTTTATTCACCGATTTGGGTACTTATGATGCCAAAAGTTCTAGTTAGTATTCACAGCAAACTCATGTGGCCAATTAATGAGCCTTGAGGTATGTTATTATCGTAGCAAGTGTTTTAGACCTCTAAGATCAAGGTTTGATGATTATATGAATTGAGTTCAAGCTTTATACACTTATTCATAGGTTGTTTGAAGAATTCTGTTACATGACCAAACAATGGACCCTGAGCCCCAAAACTTGGAATATTATGACTTAGAATATTGCAAGCTTACCTCTAAAATTTCAGAATGTTTGGAGATTTCTACAAGTAGATGAAATTATTTGAAGATGAGGACAATAATGGATTTCATAGGACTTTGATATTTTGATCATTGATTAAATAGGCCATGATTGTTTGATGTCACGCTGGACATTTTATTGGCAGCGGCCCTTAGCTGACAGGCGGGGATCTTTTGAGCCCTTGATGAGGAATCATGTGGTAGAGAAGTCATCTCTAACCCCCGCACAATTCAGACCAGATGCACAATGACCAGGCCTGGCAAATCTTAACAACCAGCTCTCCATATCGCGATCATTACGCGATTCAATACAGAAGGTTAGCTCCGTCTCGTCAAGACCTAACCCCCGACCCTTATCAAACTAGGGTTTGGTTCTAAGACGAGACCAGGAGAACCCTCTTCTCCTCCGCCCTCTCCACTGTTGTCTACAGATGATGGGGTTCCGAGTCCAAAGAGCTCTCGCTCGGCTCCTACCTTCCAAAATCGCAGTTTTGCCCAAAAGTATTCCATGGCCAGTTGAAGCAGCAAGCTCTCCATGCCACCTCGCAACATCATACTACCTCCTTTCAGTTCCTGGAGCACAATCCGACGCCGAGGGACTCGTTTTGAGGATCAATTTTGGGTGAGTCCAGCCTAGGAACCTCGGCGGATTCTGTCTGTCTCTCCATTGCCAGCAACTACTACCATGAGTAGGATCACGGTGGCAAGAATCGAGACCGGTGATGGACTCACACGCGGGCGTCAGACTGGCTCTCGTCCACGGAGAAGCCATGGAGAAGCTTCGACGGTGAGGTGGCCGGAGATCCCGCCGATCTAGAACGGCAGAGGCATAGCACCTGAGTCGAGTGGCTGTGGAGATGCGGAGGCCTGCGTCGAAGGTGAGGGTGGCATTTGGAGACGACGAGGACCACTCCAACTCCGTTGTTTGCTCGCCGGAGGAGGGCTCATGCGGCGGAGCTCTGTTTCACAGAGGAAACAGGGTCCTCGCGTGCGAGATCGCGAGAAAGGGGGGAGAAGCCCGACCGGGCAAACGGACCCTCAAGTCCACGGATCCTGCCCCAGACCCGGACCGGGTCCAAGCTAAGAGAGGAAAGGAGTTGTGCCCCCACTTTGCCACGTGTCGACGCTGGGTTGGTCGAGAAAGGTAATTATCTCACAAAATGTTCAGAACTTCAATAATCCGTAGAAATTAGTACGAATGTCAGAAAAATACAAATAAGGTACCGTTTTTCTCAGAAAAATGAGTAGAACACAATTAAAGCAAAATATCAGGCTTTTGATGCAAGAATATTAGTGATATCTTGTTAGTTGTGAAATGCTTAATTGATGGATAATAAATATCAAACATCGACCTAAAATTATGGGGAAATGTCAGTAAGTCCATAATCATGTCTTAATGCATATGATATCAGATATGTTATGTTGATGCACGAAATCATGTAATTTGCTTAATATGGCTATCTATGGCTAATAATCCTGAAGAAAATGTAGAAAATACATTAATGATCAATAGATGATGAAATTTACAGAAATCTGTAGTATCAGTAACTGGAAGATAATGTGGAACTCTGATATCAGTTATATGCAAGAAATCCATGTTATATGAAGATGACCCTTAATACATGGGTTGTAACCCTAAATTGAATAATGTATATAAACTAGGGTTAATATGTGCACAAAAAGGATATGGAACCTAACATTCAGATAATGAATCATAATCTGGAAAATGACATCAGTAAGATAAATATAATACAATAATGCAAGTAAACGTTGGAATATCCTAATGAGATAATATAAACCCTAATGAACACGACTAGGGTTAAGATGATCAGAATCTGATGCTAGTATATGATTTTGCTATTAATCAGGTGCTGACCAATTTGTCTAGATGATCAAAGATATTTATGAATCTCTGAACTCAGGTACGTGGGTTTTATTTAATTATATGACTATGGTTTTCTTGCTTACAATCATGCTATGTATGTATGCTCTCTTCTATTTGCAAATATTGGATGTAGTATTGCTATGTAGTACTCGTTGTTTTGTCACTTGAAAACATAAATTATGAGTAGATGTTTTGTAGTTATTTAAGGTGTTCATTATCCCCCTTACGAGGGAATGGATTAATGTTGGCTAGTACACCTCCCTAGAGCACACGGTGTACGGGGAGTTTCCCTAGAGTACTTGGTACACGGGGAAGGGCCCATATTTATGTTTTGGTACTAGTCCACCTTGATAATGCAATTCATCTAGGAAAATGACTTAAATTGGCGTATTTTGCTTAATAAAAAAGTGTTTTCTATGATTTTCTTTCCTTCTGCAAATCTTTTTCAAAAATTATGAAAGCCATAAATATATGTATCTTTCTGCCCATGTACACAACACCTTGTGTGTTGATTTGTTGTTTCACGTATGTTTTAGGTTCAGAGATAGCATGGGAGGAAAAGTATAGGATGTGAGCAAGTTGTTCAGGTTGTACATATTGTGAAGATCCTAGTTAGCATACATGTTTAGACTTGTGTAAAACTTCTCTTTCAATATGCAATTGAAATTCATGTTGTAATAAGTCCATTTGTATAAAAATACATGTTGAATGTTGAGTATGTTATGGTTGTACGTTCATGTATGCATATTATGCTTCCGCATCGCTTTCTGATATGATTGGATGATGTTTTCGGATTATGGGCTCTCATTCCCAATAGGGTTTGGAGAAGCCAAAATCCGGGGACGTCACAGTTGGTATCAGAGCATGAACAATAGCTACACCTGACAAATGCTCATCATGAAACATAAAAAATTAAATTTCACCTTTTACTTAATTACTAGAAACTTAGTGAGTTGTTGAACAAGGATTAAGTTCGACTTAGCCTCTAGGTTAGAACCTAGATGTTCGAGAACTAGGTTTAGACAAGTGTCTGAAACCCTTTGCATATAGAGCTCATATGTATTGGGTAGCTACACTAGTCTACACCATGTTCTCACCATTTCATTAGATTACATGGCACCAGACTATCTACTGTGTGTTGGACACTCGAGTTTGCTGGTTTGGTTTTGTTTCCCAATCGGCTCGCACCTCAATAGTTTTCTCTGACGTCTTCTTTCTCGGAGCAAAACTATATAATATTTTATTAGATATATGTAAATATAAAAATGTGTCCCTCACGCAGGAGAGTAGAAGGTGTTCATGAAATCTAAGTGAAAGGGAGTGACATCAGTCTAGAATAGAGAATAGGTCTAGATTAGATGTCTAGAGCCGTATCAATATATGAGATACACGGTGTAGATGATAGAATGGTAGTTGATATAAGCATGGATGATCTTATTTAAGTTCTACCTCTAATGATATAAGTTGCTTTATAAGGATTTAAGTTGTATATGACCTAAATCCAATTTTGAAGAATCTAAGCTAAGTCTTGATAATGAATGTGCATCCTCTTTTCTTATTTAAGATGAGCTAAGTTAAAATAAGGTTGAATATGCATGAGCCTCAAGCTCTTTTACAAAGGAGGACCCCCAATGTTAGGACAAGATATGTGGTGAACTCCAGAGAGGGTGAGATCCACAAGGAGAGGGTCATTGGACCTACCCTACAATATATGAAAATATGAGATATATGTGATATGATGTGTCTTAAGCTGGGTTACTCCTGAGTAGATGAGTTGTGTCCTTATGCATGATTCAAATCTATAGGTGAGAATTGGGTATAAGAAAAGGATGGGTAGATGACCCATTTGATGAAGTCAATCATTTGGTTGAGTTAGGTCCTAGCTGGAGTGACATATTATGTCAATCTCATCATTAGTTGCAAGTGAGGTAATATATGAACTCTAGTTATGAGAGTATGATGCTTTGTGCAAAAGATACTCAAAATACATGTTCTCCCTTCTTCTTCTCTTTCTTAATATATGATGATAGAAACCTCACTTGAGCTATATGGATGATTTATATATGAGGAGTCACTTGTATAAGCTTGACCTATTCTATATTTTCCCCCTATATCATACAAGTAGCACCCAAGATTGAAATCATGATAAGTTTGACTTTAAAACATTGTCTTCCCCTTCATATGAAACATGAAAGATATGATGCTGAGATCATGGGATAAACTTACTATATTCTCTTTTTTCCCTTCACATAATGCATGCAAGACATAAAAATTTGAACTCATGAACTTGATATAAAGATATTTCTGGATCATAGGATGTATGATCAGAAATATAGTTCGTAACTTTGATCTTCTCAATGTATGCTTCTAAGTTGAGTATGAATATCACACCATAGGATGAAACCCTAATGGTCAAGCATGTTACGTAAGCCCTTCCTATGTAGAAAAATCATAATATCCAGGATGAAGATAAATCTCCTCTAATGTTGAAATCATTGTAAGAGGTTGATCATAAAACATATTAATGATGTTAGATTTGAACGATCTAAATGTCATGGCATATAAATGAATTCCTCTTGAACTTTAAAAGTATGAACAAAACTTGTATCCTTAGGGGTGATGTAATCCTAAGATATTATAATGTCATGTTATGGCTAAGACATTAAGTGATGCTTCCACATATATAAGGTGGGGTGGACACACCCAAGAATCTCTAAACCCTAAGCTGACAACTTAGAGTGCATGCAACTAAGATGGTCTTAGAACCTAAGCAATGATGATGTATATGAAGTTGAACTCCTAAATAGCCTCTTAAGGATGATATTAGTTGAATTTCGAGGACGAAATTCCAAATAAGGTGGGGTGAATGTGATAACCCATATTTTAGGGTTTTGACACCACAAATAGAATCATAAGACCATGAATGATTATTAGATATAATTTAGTTCAATTACAATGAATATCTTTTTATTCACCGATTTGGGTACTTATGATGCCAAAAGTTCTAGTTAGTATTCACAGCAAACTCATGTGGCCAATTAATGAGCCTTGAGGTATGTTATTATCGTAGCAAGTGTTTTAGACCTCTAAGATCAAGGTTTGATGATTATATGAATTGAGTTCAAGCTTTATACACTTATTCATAGGTTGTTTGAAGAATTCTGTTACATGACCAAACAATGGACCCTGAGCCCCAAAACTTGGAATATTATGACTTAGAATATTGCAAGCTTACCTCTAAAATTTCAGAATGTTTGGAGATTTCTACAAGTAGATGAAATTATTTGAAGATGAGGACAATAATGGATTTCATAGGACTTTGATATTTTGATCATTGATTAAATAGGCCATGATTGTTTGATGTCACGCTGGACATTTTATTGGCAGCGGCCCTTAGCTGACAGGCGGGGATCTTTTGAGCCCTTGATGAGGAATCATGTGGTAGAGAAGTCATCTCTAACCCCCGCACAATTCGGACCAGATGCACAATGACCAAGCCTGGCAAATCTTAACAACCAGCTCTCCATATCGCGATCATTACGCGATTCAATACAGAAGGTTAGCTCCGTCTCGTCAAGACCTAACCCCCGACCCTTATCAAACTAGGGTTTGGTTCTAAGACGAAACCAGGAGAACCCTCTTCTCCTCCGCCCTCTCCACTGTTGTCTACAGATGATGGGGTTCCGAGTCCAAAGAGCTCTCGCTCGGCTCCTACCTTCCAAAATCGCAGTTTTGCCCAAAAGTATTCCATGGCCAGTTGAAGCAGCAAGCTCTCCACGCCACCTCGCAACATCATACTACCTCCTTTCAGTTCCTGGAGCACAATCCGACGCCGAGGGACTCGTTTTGAGGATCAATTTTGGGTGAGTCCAGCCTAGGAACCTCGGCGGATTCTGTCTGTCTCTCCATTGCCAGCAACTACTACCATGAGTAGGATCACGGTGGCAAGAATCGAGACCGGTGATGGACTCACACGCGGGCGTCAGACTGGCTCTCGTCCACGGAGAAGCCATGGAGAAGCTTCGACGGTGAGGTGGCCGGAGATCCCGCCGATCTAGAACGGCAGAGGCATAGCACCTGAGTCGAGTGGCTGTGGAGATGCGGAGGCCTGCGTCGAAGGTGAGGGTGGCATTTGGAGACGACGAGGACCACTCCAACTCCGTTGTTTGCTCGCCGGAGGAGGGCTCATGCGGCGGAGCTCTGTTTCACAGAGGAAACAGGGTCCTCACGTGCGAGATCGCGAGAAAGGGGGGAGAAGCCCGACCGGGCAAACGGACCCTCAAGTCCACGGATCCTGCCCCAGACCCAGACCGGGTCCAAGCTAAGAGAGGAAAGGAGTTGCGCCCCCACTTTGCCACGTGTCGACGCTGGGTTGGTCGAGAAAGGTAATTATCTCACAAAATGTTCAGAACTTCAATAATCCGTAGAAATTAGTACGAATGTCAGAAAAATACAAATAAGGTACCGTTTTTCTCAGAAAAATGAGTAGAACACAATTAAAGCAAAATATCAGGCTTTTGATGCAAGAATATTAGTGATATCTTGTTAGTTGTGAAATGCTTAATTGATGGATAATAAATATCAAACATCAACCTAAAATTATGGGGAAATGTCAGTAAGTCCATAATCATGTCTTAATGCATATGATATCAGATATGTTATGTTGATGCACGAAATCATGTAATTTGCTTAATATGGCTATCTATGGCTAATAATCCTGAAGAAAATGTAGAAAATACATTAATGATCAATAGATGATGAAATTTACAGAAATCTGTAGTATCAGTAACTGGAAGATAATGTGGAACTCTGATATCAGTTATATGCAAGAAATCCATGTTATATGAAGATGACCCTTAATACATGGGTTGTAACCCTAAATTGAATAATGTATATAAACTAGGGTTAATATGTGCACAAAAAGGATATGGAACCTAACATTCAGATAATGAATCATAATCTGGAAAATGACATCAGTAAGATAAATATAATACAATAATGCAAGTAAACATTGGAATATCCTAATGAGATAATATAAACCCTAATGAACACGACTAGGGTTAAGATGATCAGAATCTGATGCTAGTATATGATTTTGCTATTAATCAGGTGCTGACCAATTTGTCTAGATGATCAAAGATATTTATGAATCTCTGAACTCAGGTACGTGGGTTTTATTTAATTATATGACTATGGTTTTCTTGCTTACAATCATGCTATGTATGTATGCTCTCTTCTATTTGCAAATATTGGATGTAGTATTGCTATGTAGTACTCGTTGTTTTGTCACTTGAAAACATAAATTATGAGTAGATGTTTTGTAGTTATTTAAGGTGTTCATTATCCCCCTTACGAGGGAATGGATTAATGTTGGCTAGTACACCTCCCTAGAGCACACGGTGTACGGGGAGTTTCCCTAGAGTACTTGGTACACGGGGAAGGGCCCATATTTATGTTTTGGTACTAGTCCACCTTGATAATGCAATTCATCTAGGAAAATGACTTAAATTGGCGTATTTTGCTTAATAAAAAAGTGTTTTCTATGATTTTCTTTCCTTCTGCAAATCTTTTTCAAAAATTATGAAAGCCATAAATATATGTAGCTAACATGATGCTGCTGTTCTCTGGGTGCCTCCCAGGTGCTTGATGCTATGTCTCAGTGTAGTTTGGGGCTACGTGCCCTTGTATGGGTGCCTCTTCTGTGGGTGCCGTTTGGTCTCGGACAGGTGTACCAGGATTCCGTCGGGGAGCCCTGCTGCTTGTTCGACTTGCGATAAGAAGTCAAGATGAAGAAGTCTAAGGGAAGGGAGGTGGGGTGGGAGCTTCCTCCTAGCGGGATGGCTGTGGTAGAGCTATCCCTTGGCTACTTGCTTGTCCTTTCTTGCAGGAGGAGTCAGGGAAGCTGTTGAAGAAGGGAGCTTGTGTCCCTCCCATCTTTGTGGGTGTGTTTGTTGCAGTGGAGTTGATCGGTTCCTTCTTCAGCTCCGTTCTTGGCCGATCAGAGGCAAGTTGGGTCTGCTTGGTTTGCCCAGGCTTCTCAAGTCAGTTTTAGCAGGATGTGGCATCTGGTTTTGGTCCATCTTCTTGGGTGCTTTACTGAAAAAGATGATCTCTTCTCCTCTCCTTCTTACAGATACAGGTTGATGGGAGTGTGGCCCTTATTGTTGTGGGTGTTCGTTATGTCTTAGGGCTAGACTTCTTGTTCTCTTGTGTATGTTTGTAAGGGCTGATTGGAGGTTTGTTTTTTTCTTGTTTTGCCCCGAGTGATGGTCTATGTACCTTGATAACCAGCTGTTTGGTGTATCAGGGATTAGACTCTTTTAGGGGCACTTATGTACCTCAAGTTTTGGTTATCAGTAACACGCTTTTTAGACCGACCAAAAAAAATAAATATATGTATCTTTCTGCCCATGTACACAACACCTTGTGTGTTGATTTGTTGTTTCACGTATGTTTTAGGTTCAGAGATAGCATGGGAGGAAAAGTACAGGATGTGAGCAAGTTGTTCAGGTTGTACCTATTGTGAAGATCCTAGTTAGCATACATGTTTAGACTTGTGTAAAACTTCTCTTTCAATATGCAATTGAAATTCATGTTGTAATAAGTCCATTTGTATAAAAATACATGTTGAATGTTGAGTATGTTATGGTTGTACGTTCATGTATGCATATTATGCTTCTGCATCGCTTTCTGATATGATTGGATGATGTTTTCGGATTATGGGCTCTCATTCCCAATAGGGTTTGGAGAAGCCAAAATCCGGGGACGTCACAATCCTGCCCTAAGTTCTTGGTAATACTTGTAACAATTCCATCAAGGGGTAGCTTTCAAACCCTACCTTTATTTTGGTCATGCCTAAGTTATTATGTTTGGGAAGATGATATGGGACACAAGTGAAAGAATGATAATAATAATGATAAAATAATATTGATCTAGAATTTTCTATGATTTTTTTTGGAACAAGAAATGAGAAAAAGAAATAATCAATAACTCCCTAAACAAGATAATGTGATATTGAATTATTTAATATGAGAATAGTGGTAATAATGAATAACGGGCTAAAATTGATAAAAGTAAGATGGATAATAATAACTTCAAATTCGTTTTCTTTGGATATGATATGGCTTTAAGGCCAAGTTTGACAAATTTGGGATAATAATAATTATATCAATTTTATTTAGAAAAAAGGTGATTTTCCTTCAAAGTATGACACACATCATTTAATGACTCAAAAAGTAGAATATAATCTAAGATTCATAATCTACACATTAAAAATAGCATTTGGGTGAATTTTCATATAATTTGGATAATCTTTAACATACATGTGTAGATTTGCAGAGAGAAAATATGTAAAAGTCCAAAATATTAAATAATGTTTTAAATAATACCAAGAGATAAAACAAATTGCTAGTTCATATTTCATATGATTAGTTTGCTTGAGGGCGAAGTTTCACATTATTTGCATAATAATAACTATTTTATTTTAACTGGGAAAGAAAATAAGAATAAGAGTTAAATATATTAAATAAATTATTAAATGACTTCAAAAGAAAAAATAAATCTAAAATTCGAAATATACATCCAAAATTTTCCTATAGGTAAATTTTCAACTAATTTGGACAATCTTAAATATTTTAGTTACTTTAGGAGAGAGAATATAATTTAAGGAATAAAATATTAAATAAAATTTTGAAAAATTAATTAATGGTAGAATTGTGTTCCTCACATTTATTATTGCTTATAAGCCAAGTTTCATATTTTTAGAAAATTTCTAGATGCCTCTAACTCACTAAAGGGACAAAATAAGTGATAATATTTAAACATATTGAATAAAATATTAGAATTCCTCAAAAAAAACCAAAACCGGATTTCTCATCCTAAAGTTAGCTAACCTACAAAATTTGGATTTATTTAGACTTTGATTGCACCCTCAAATAATCATAGAATGTTTTGTACATTTTTTTTGATAAACCCATAGAGATTAGTTATTATTCATCCCGATCTCTAGTTCGGGTCAAATTACAGAAAGCCGGATATTAATATCCATTGGGAGCCAGACAGGTTTTAAGTGAGAAAAGATACACTGAGAAGCGGAGTACAAGGAGTGTTTTGCAATACTATCTGCCACAGAATTGTGCTTCCGGCTTATATAGGAAAGCTTGAGATTGGGCAATAAGGTGAGAATGTGGCAGAATTCTCTCCTTAAAGGTTGGAACTTGCATGCATGTCTCTTCTCATGTAGGAGGATATCACGCGACCTTCACTGGTCTCATCATCGACCAGAGTGATCACCGAGTGGTCGCCCCCTCCTGACGCTACCACTTTGGATGACGTAGGGGCAGGTGGCGGCCACCCCCCGACTTGGGGTGCCGGTTCTTGGTTCGCCCTCCCACCTTTCTTCTTTTGTTTACAAGAAACTACAGTCTCCCAACCATAGTCGACAGCGTCCTCAACCTCAGGCGCAACAGGTGCTGCCTTAGGGTTTTCGGCCGCCACTTCCTTAGCTTTGCTAGGCGCGCTCACATCGGCAGCCAGCGGGGGTTTCTTTCCGTTGGGGGCCTTACGTTCAGGCATCTTGGCATGGATCGCAGTTGAATACGGTGTGGACAGGGCCACCGTCACAGTGGAGGAGGAGGGCGTCGTGGCGCTCGGGAAGCTTGGGACAAATGTGCAGTCACCCTCCGCGTGGCCGAGACGGCCGCATCTCAAGCAGAAGGTCGGCAGATTCTCATACTCCAGCCGAAAGTGCTCGCCATTGGGCATAATCGCGGGAAGAAGTGGTGTCGACATGTCAACTTCAACAGCTATGCGGGCGAATTTGCCCCGGTGGCCGGATTGCGTCGTAGTGTCGATCTTGATTGTCCTGCCAATCAGATCTCTGACGCTGGATAGTAGTTGATTCTGGAATAGATGTATCGGGAGGTCGGGGATCCTTGCCCACACGACAAGCTTCCTGGGGATTGGATCGGAGGGGTGGAAGTCCTTAGACCATGATTGCACAGAAATGTAGTGATTGAATATCATCCACGGTCCTCCCGTGAGGGCACGGACAAAGTCTGCATTGTTGGCTAGTTGAATGATATAATAGCCCTTGTCGAGATCAATGGCACGGAATTCATCCGTTAGTTGCCACAATATCAGGATGCGGTTCATGAGGGCATGGAAACTCACTGTAGTACTGATCACCTTGATGACGACAGCGAACTTCCATGGCTCGAGCAGCGGAGGCAGCGTGGCGGGGTTAATGGAGATGGCAGGTATCGCACTGGCGGTGTCTATGCGGATATCCACAGAGGTAAGTAGATCCGGGGATACTTGTGTGAGTGATGCGAGAGCCATTGCCGATCGTCCGGTCGTCACGTCCTTGTATGACCTAGCATGTTGTTGCGGCGGGGGTACGTCCATCTGGACGTCAGAACCATCAGAAGGTGGGGGAGGAGGGCTGGGATCCACTGGCGACGTCAGGGCAGTAGGGGCAGAGTGCTCGCGGGGAGTTCCCCGTCCAGAGCCACAGCCTCCACGGCCGCCGCCACGGCTGGGAAACCCTAGCATCGTTCTGTAGTTTTGTACAATAAATACATTAAAAGAACAAAGTTGGAAAGTTGTATTAAATGACATTCATCGCAGCTCGCATGAATATTAACCGCAGACCAAGGTCTGATATTTTGTGCATAACTCTCTCATTTCTCAATAGAACTTCGCGAAATGATTTGCATTAGATTAAAAATTTAATTTCTCATCAAACCATATCCTAATCGAGACCTATAATGGAGAATTCTAGAAACTCCTAAGCTTGTTCCTCATGTCTTCCAAAGCAACTTCTCGCACACTCCTTGAAACTCAAATTCATATAAATAGGACACTAACCTCATGTAAAATGTACACCCAAAGACTCTTCTCTAGTTTCAAATTTGCCTTGCATTGTCATTTCATCCACCGCCGAATGTGGTTCTTGGTTTGAGTTTGCAGAACCTCTCGCCGATGTCTTGCTCCTTCAGAGTGTAATTGGACCTCAGGTAAACAACTTTGACACTTATTCATCATGATCGACTGGTTAGTTTCACAAACGAGCAATGAATGAAGTTTTTCTCAAACTCTTAGATAAGCTTATCTTTACCCAGCCGACCACGATGTGTGTAGTGGGGAAGGGGGTGATCCCTTGTGTTTTCCCCTTTGTGCCCCTCAATTCTCTTTTATTTTCTTTTTCTCATTATGGGTATTCATATAAATTTCCATAGTTTAATTCGATTCGTCACTTTTCATTCCAGCATAAATAGTACATTTATACCCTTTCATAGCGTAAGATTTGGATTTTGATTCAAGGACAAATTGGTTTCTTGCAATTTAATTTCACAAATAAACTAGTAAATAAAGTGAATCTTGTAAAAATCATATCTTTTTATCGGAAGCTCTAAAAATTATAAATAAATATGTTTTGGAATTGAAAAAATGAGGTCTATCTAATAAAAATGGTTTTAATGTCTGATTTGATGTTTTTCGAAGGATGATTTTTGGAAAATGAAATATCTGCATAAAATTCATGAAAATTGTACCTTTGTCATATAAACTCCAAAATTAACAAAAAAATATGTTTTCTTGATCAAGAGAACCTAATAAGTCGATTGGTGAGATTTTTAGAGTCAAAATCTGAGGTTTTCCCAAAAGGTCTAGATTTAGTATTTCTTTACACATTATAAAACCCTAATACATGTGAATAATTTTTAATTAGGCAAAAGTGATATTGGAAACATCTAAATTGATGAAGAGTGTTTCTAAGACTCTTATTTAAGGTATGCTTGCATCTCCTATTATTATACATTAAGAAATTACCTATTTTCTTCTTTCTCTTGGTCCTATGGACACTAGCAAACACATTATCTCTTTTTCTTTTGAAAATTATGCTTTATGTGAAGTACCTTTTATTTGTTACTGATCTTGTGATCAAGTTATATGATTTAACATTCTTTTGGACTCTTCCTTATACATTGCTCATAGTGGATAATTATTTGGTGGTATATGCACTTTTTCCCTCTTTTAAGGTGGATGTTGATTAGGATCATGTGATCCCACTTTATGTATTTGTTGGATGTTCTCATCTCTCGTATTTGGTTCATTCTTGTTTATTTTTTTGTAATGCATCATATGGTGACTACTAGTATAATGTACATGTGATTTTTATGTGGATGTGAAAATTCCCACATATGAATGCATATGTGAAAATTCCTGCATATGAAAATATTTAGGGCAATTGTGTTTTTCTTGACCTGACAAATGTTGACAGTTCCTGCCACTCCATATTTTAGAGAAGATTTATACCAGACCCTGCTCACCCCACATTTTTGATAGATGTTTTATTTCCCACCTACATGTTTATATTTTCTACTATTGTCACAGGTGAAACACATGGATGCCTCACTCTTATACTTTGCTTTTCTTTATCTCTTTTATTGTGATTCATTTCTTTTATGTCCTTGTGGGTAGTACTTTAATTTTTCTATGGGAAACCATTTATTTGACATCCTTTGTTTCACAATGTCACTCAATTCTATTTTAGTACGCACATACCAATTTTTGCTGATGTCTTTTACTTTTTCACCTCTTGTTGGGGTATGCTTCCAATCCCAAGTGTAGGTAAAGGAGAACATGACATCCAACATGGAGTTAGCTTAAGGAGTTGATGCTTGGAGACAAACTTGATATGTTTTAGATTTTGCTCTACTAGATCCTATTGTTGTATCATACATGTAAACCCTATGTGGGAGATTATGATGTACTTTTATAATGTTATTATAAAATTGAAAACAGTCAATACTTTTATTCCATTGCTATACTCTTTGGTCTTTTGTATATCATTATTTGAAATTTGAAAATTTTACACATCTTCCAACATACCTTTTGAGTAAATGGATGTTGTATTTTTCAATTTTTAGTAAGGAATGGATCCCCTCTGGGTCCCACTCCTTTCAACATGGTATCAGAGTCCATGGTAGTCAAAATCTGACTATTTCAATTTTGTCTCGCTAATCAAAACCCTTACCTTGAATAGTTTCCCTCTAGGTGAGATGTTCACCCTAGAATTGATCTATGTTATTCTTAAGATGATGAAAGGTTGGTATAAGTTTCAGATTAGAACCATGGTTAGTAAACCCTAATGTGATGAGGTTTTAGGTGATCTTACCCCACTATATAGGTTGACATATATATTTGGATGCTATAAGGTTTGACTTGAGGATGGAATTAGATGATGAGGATGAGGTACTAGTAGGATAAGGAGATCATATTGTGGAAATATTGTGACTTGGTTCTAGCTTTGATTTTGGGCCCTGATTTTGGTTTTCTATTGCAAAAGTTTTACATCAAATTATTCTCCTTATAATAATATATATACAAAAATAATATTTTTGGATTTTTTTGATGTTTTCTTGAACTGAGTCACAATGAAGATATTTATGAAGCCTAGTTAGAGAATCACTAGAATTAGTTAAAAGAGAATCTTAACCGTAGATTTTTCTATGAAGAGGTGACTAGGAATATGTGGAATAATACAAAGGTGTAGTTGACCCATCCTCTTTGACCTTTGGTTGTTATGTGAACCTTAGGGTTGTTAGGTTAGAGACACAAGGACCTAAAGCTCAAAACTAGTTGGTTATGAATTTTTAGTTGGATACATAGATAACTTAAACCCCTAAAATATTCACAATAAAAATATGCAAAGTGACCATAGTACCTTGGTGATATTTAATTTGACTTGTTAGGTTGAATCTTTTAAGGGGTGGTAAATAGTTCATCTTTAGATTTTGAGGACGAAATCTCTTTAAGGGGTGGTATGTTGTAACATACCAAAATCTAGAACCTTATCTTATTCCAAGGTTAAGAGGTTAAAGGCCTTAGTTCTTTGGGCATAGCCAAACAAGGTTGAGGATATACCTAATGGTATTTCATGATAACCATAATATGTAATGCGTGAATAAATCACTGTAACATATATGCATGAAAATAAATATGACATAATACCCTCGTATTAATCACAAGATCAATAATGGATACATAACATATGTCACATGAGATAAATGATAAATATAATATATAATCTTTTTGGTTGTAATGTGTAAATATGGGACACTATTGGAAGAATGATAATAATAATGATAAAATAATATTGATCTAGAATTTCTATGGTTTTTTTTGAACAAGAAATGAGAAAAAGAAATAAACAATAACCCCCTAAGCAAGATAATGTGATATTGAATTTTTAATATGAGAAATAGTGGTAATAATGAATAATGGGCTAAAATTGATAAAAGGAAGAGTAATTAGATAATAATAAATTCAAATTTGTTTTCTTCGGATATGATATGGCTTGGAGGCCAAGTTTGACAAATTTGGGATAATAATAATATTGATTTTATTTAGAAAAAGGTGATTTTCCTTCAAAGAATGAGATAAATCATTTAATGACTCAAAAAGTGGAATATAATCTTAGATTCATAATCTTCACACTAAAAATACCCTTTGGGTGAATTTTCATGTAATTTGGATAATATTTAATATACATGTGTAGATTAGGAGAGACAAAATATGTAAAAGTCCAAAATATTAAATAATATATTCAATAATACCAAGATAAAATAAATGGACAATTTACATTTCATATGTTTTAGTTTTCCTGAGGGTGAAGTGCATAATAATAACTATTTTTATTTTAACTGGGAAAGAAAATAAGAATAAGAGTCAAATATATTAAATAAAATATTAAATGACTCCAAAAGTGAAAATAAAACTCAAATTCGAAATCTACATGCCAAATTAGCATATAGGTAAATTTTCAACTAATTTGGACAATTTTAAAATATTTTAGTTAATTTAGAGAGAGAATATAATTTAAGCTACAAAAATATTAAATAATATGTTGAAAAAAATTAATTACGTTTATTATTATTGCTCATAGGCCAAGTTTCATATTTTTAGAAAGTTTCTAGATACCTCTAACTCATTAATGGGACAAAATAAGTGATAATATTTAAAAATATTAAATAAAACATAGAAGTCTTTAAAAAAGAATAATGCCAAAATCAAATTTCTCATCTCAAAATTAGCTAAACTACAAAATTTGGATTTATTTAGACTTCATTTGCACCCTCAAATAATTATAGAAGATTTTGTACATTAAATACATAAAAAGAAAGTTGGAAAGTTGTATTAAATGGCATTCATCGCAGTCCGCATGAACATTAACCGCGGACTAAGGTCTGGTATTTTGGGAATAACTCCCTCATTTCTCAATGAAACTTTACAAAATAAGTTGCATTAGATTAAAAATTTAATTTCACATCCATCCATACCCTACTCCAGATCTATAATGGGGAATTCTAGAAACACCTACACTTGTTCTTCAAGTCTTCCGAAACAACTTCTTGCACAACCCTTGAAACTCAATTTCATATAAATATGACCCTACCCTTGTGTGAAATGCACACCGAAAGACTCTGCTCTAGTTTCAATTTCACCTTGCATCATCATTTCTAACACCACCAAACGTGGTTCTTGGTTTGAGTTTGCAAAACCTCTCGCCGATGTCTTGCTCCTTCAAAGCATAATTGGACCTCAGGTAAACAACTTTGACACTTATTCATCGTGATCAACTGGTTAGTTTCACGAATGAGAAATGAATGAAGTTTTTCCCAAACTCTTGGATAAACTTATCCTTGCCCATCCGACTACAGCTTGTGTAGTGGGGAAGGGGATGATCCCTTGTGTTTTTCCCTTTTTGCCCCTCGATTCTCTTTTATTTTCTTTTTCTCACTATGGGTATTCTTATAAATTGCCACATTTTAATTCAATTTGTCACTTTTCAGTCCAATATGAATAGTACATTTATACTATTTCATAACGTAAAGTTTTGATTTTTGATTCAAGGACAAATTGGTTTCTTACAATTTAATTTCACAAATAAATTAGTAAATAAAGTGAATCTTGTAAAAACCATATCTTTTTATCAAAAGCTCCAAAAATTATAAATAAATATGTTTTGGAATAGAAAAAATGATATAAATCTAATAAAAATTATTCAGTGTCTAATTTGAATGTTTTTCAAAGGGTAATTTTTGGGAAATAAAATATCTGCAAAAAATTCATAAAATTGTAACATTGTCATATAAACTCAAAAATTAACATAAAAATGTTTTCTTGATCAGGAAAACCTAATAAGTCAATTGGTGATTTTAAGAATCAAAATCTAAGGTTTTCCAAAAAGGTCTTGATTTAGGATTTTTCACATTATAAAACCCTAATACATGTGAATAATTTGTAATTACGCATAAGTGATCTTGGAAATGACTAGATTGGTGAAGAGTGTTTCTAAGACTCTATTTTAAGGTATGTTTGCATCAACTATTAATCTACATTGAGAAATAACCTATTTTCTTGCTTCTCTTGGTCCTATGGACACTAGCCTATACATTATCTCTTTTACTTTGAAAATATGCTTCATGTGAAGTACCTTTTATTTGTTACTAATCTTGTGATCATGTTACTTGACTTGACATTCTCTTGGAATCTTCCTTATATATTGCTCATGGTGGAACATTTTTGGGTGGTATATGCTCTTTTTCCCTCTTTTAAGGTGGATGTTGACTAGGATCATGTGATCCCACTTTATGTATTTGTTGGATCTTCTCATCTCTCTTAATTGGTTCGTTATTGTCTATTCTTTTGTTATGCATCATGTGGTGACTCCTAGTATAATGTACATGTGCTTTTTATGTGGATGTGAAAATTCGCACATATGAATGCAGATTTGAAAATTCCTACATATAAAATATTTAGGGCAGATGTGTTTTTCCTACCCAGGCAGATGTTGACAGACCCTGCCACTCTACATTTTAGAGTAGATGTATACAAGACCCTGCTCACCCTACATTTTTGTTAGATGTGTTATTTCCTACCTACATGTTTATATTGTCTAGTATTATCACAGCTGAAACACATGGATGCCTTGTTCTTATACTTTGATCTTCTTTCTCTTTTATTGTGATTCATTTCTTTTATGCCCTCTTGGGTAGTACTTTTTTTTTCTATGGGAAACCTTTAATTTGACATCCTTTATTTTACAATGTTGCTCCATTATATTTTAGTATGCACATACCATCTTTTGTTGATGTCTTTTAGTTTCTCTCCTCTTGTTGGGGTATGCTTCCAACCCCAGATGTAGGTAAAGGAGAACATGTCATCCAACATGGACTTATCTTAAGGAGTTGATGCTTGAAGACATACTTGATATGGTTTAGATTTCCCTCTACTAGATCCTTATGTTGCATCATACATGCAAACCCAATGTGGGAAATTATGATGTACTTTTGTAATCTTGTTATAAAATTGAAAATAGTCAATACTTTTATTCTGCTGCTATACTCTTTGGTCTTTTGCAAACCATTATTTGAAATTTGAAAATTTTACACCTGCTCCAGGATACCTTTTGAGTGTGTTTGGAATGGATGTTTTATTCCTCAAATTTTAGTAGGGAGTGGATCTCCTCTGGGTCCCACTCCTCACAAGTGAAATGTTAAGGAACAAGAGTACGGAGATAAGCATTGCTAAGTGTATATATATATATATATATATATATATATATATATATATATATATATATATATATATATATATATTCAAAAGGATACAAGTATATACATGTTGGAAGAGCCTTAGTGTCTACTCTCAACCCAAGTAAAGTTTTTAGCCACACATGTTAATGGGAAGCATAACAACATTACAAATGTGTGTATACATCAAGAATAACAAAGAGGGAATATACAATGTGGGGAAGATAATATATTTGGAGAAAGAAGGAAGCAATACACCAACGACACTACTTCAGATCTAGATGTAGTGCAAAGGTGGAATATGGTAACTCCTCTCAAAGAACAGGGTGGTAGACCTTCATTCTCCTCCAACTTTAATCTTTGGAGATCCAAGAGCTCAGGAGATGAGTGAGGATGAGTCCGAAGTCTTGGCAGCACTTCATGGCTCTTGATGATCTGATGCCGCCTGGTGTGAGGTCGGGGGCCTAGTATTTATAGGTGTAACCCACTGACTTAACCTTCTATCGCGATCATGGTGTATGTCGTGACCGTGGTCATGACCTTCTATAGCAAGTGTCTCGGTCGTGGTGAGGAGGTATCGTCACGACTGCAACTCTAGCAGAGGTCAAAATAGGTTTCGTGATCATGACACATCCTTGGTCATGACGCATGTCGTGGTTTATGCTTCTGTCTAGGTTGCATCCTCGTCCCGATTGTGACATCTTCGCCATCTTGCATGGCGGTCGTGATGGGTCATCGTGGTCACGACTAGTGTCACGGTCGCGACTAGGCCTTATTGACCCTGGGCTCTGTCCCAGGTGTGACATCCATGGGCCGTCATCACAGTCATGGCATAGTGTGAACCTGCATGGAGTGGGAGGGAGTATCAAATCCATATTTCGCCCAAGGATATTCAAATAAATAGAAAATTCCACTCAAGGGATGCTAAAATAGGAATAAAACATATGAAAAAAGTGCACAAAATGAGATGTTATCACCCTTGCATCTAACAATTCTAGCTTACTTCTTCTCAAGTCCTGAAGTGGAGATCTCTATCTCTATCTTCTTCCTAAGATCCAATATGAAGAGGATAATTCCTTTCCAGGGTCTAGACAAGTGACAATGGTGGCACTTATTTTCTTTATCCTTTAAGTGAAAAGGACATATTCCTTTTAAGTATGAGGGATGAGAACATCTAACAAATATAATGTGGGATTAGAGGATCCATATAAAATTCCATCACATAAAAGTGCAATATAAACATCCACCACAAAAGTGGGCAAATTTAGAAATTCATCAAGAACAAAGGAATAAGCTGAAGTAAAAAGAAACTTCAATCAAATAGGATGATAAAAATGTCAAAGTAAACATAAATATTTTACATGAAATCATTGTTCTAAAAAGAAAGAGATATTATGTAGGCTATTGTCTATAAGACCAAGATAAAGATAAAGATAGGCCAATTGCTCAATGTGAATAGATGCAAACATACATAAGAGAGATTAGTTAATCAATCATGAATAATATGGGATGCAAACATACCTCAATTTAGACTCCTAGAATTTCTGTTCACCGATCTAGTTGTTTCCAAAATCATGTTTGCCTAATTTCAAGTTATACACGTATTAGGGTTTTTAATCCACATAAGTATGAATGAAACCCTAATCTTAGATGTTTTTAGAAAACCTTGCATTCTATTTACAAAATCGAGACCAAATGATTCCTTAGATTCTCCTGATAAAGAAAATATATTTACTTGTTCAATTTGGAGATTATATGATTAAGTTACAAAGTTTAAGGTTTTTATATGATTGATTAGATTCTCAAATATTAACCTTCAAAAACATGGAAATTAGACCCTCAAACTATTTTTATTAGAAAGATCACAATTTTCTAATTCCAAAACATATTTTTATTGAATTTTTGGGCATGCAGATTAAAAAATATGATTTTTATAAATTTACCAATTAGAATATTAGAAAAAACCTCGTCAGGAGATAAAGTCTGGTCAACGATCAAAGTTGTAGTGTTGGCCCAATCAGGGGTGGCCAACTAGCCTGGGCCCATCGCTAGCTAGGTGCAAGGCTCAACGCGTGAAAGGAAATCAATAGAGGTCAAAAAGACAATATTTCCCATGGCAGAAAAATAAAGCAAATCAGTAAACGAGAGGGGCAATGTCAGGAAATCACACATGACCATCCCCTTCATTTAGGGACCACGTCCGTGAGGTTCATAAGCAAGCAACATTCAAAATTGGGGAAAACTGAGCATGTTGAGGATCCGTCGATTTGAAGGCTCGAAAATCAAAAACAAGTTCAAGGGAACTCACCACAGGCCGAAATTGAATGATGGTGACGCCTGGTGCCGGGGCGAGGCACTGCAAACTCAGAGAAAATTTCACTTTGCCGAAGGTTGAATCAACTATGTGTTTTGAAATTGGGTGCAAAGGAAAGAAGCTAGCGGCTATGCACAACTTGGTGTGGGTTTGGATATTTATAAGGTGGATCCTTATGGTTCTAGCGAAGATTGATTTGAGAAGTCTTGAGAAGGAAATTTGGAGATTCTATAATTCTTAATGTTAGGTCATGATTAGTACATCAACCAATGCATAATGGACCAAAGAAATCAAAGGAGAAGAAAGATCGAGAAAATATGGAGTAGAGTGCGAGAAAATTGGATTTTTAGATGCTTTATATAACCTCCTATTTCCGTATCAGTCGCAAGGTAGATGACAAATTACCACTCATCTGATCGTGATCCAGCGGATATACAACAATGTGACATTAAATCAGGAAACCTTATCCAAATCAAATTAGGATAAAGTGACATATTCAATATGACACCTAGCCTATTCTAAACATGTAGAATCTGAATATGACATTAGTTTTCGCTTTTGAAGACTTTAGATATTTTATTTAATTCTTTTAGACTATTCTGTTTTCTTAATGCATTAAAGACTTCTATAATTACCCAATTGATGTGAAACTTCACCCTCAATCAAACTTAAGCATGTTAGACACAAGTTTGCCATAAATTTTCTCTTTTGAGATTATTTAACACATTGTTTAATTTTTTGGGCTTTATTTATACTTTCTCTATCCTAAATACAATAGAACATTAAAGATTGTCCAAATTAGTTGAAAACTTACTTATAGGCTTATTTTAACATGTAGATAACGAATTTGAAATTACTTTTCTCTTTTGGAGTCATTAAATTTTGGAGAAAACTCACCTTTTCTTTTCTAAATAAAATAGATGCAATTATTATTATCTCAGAATTGTGAAACTTGGACTCCAAGCCATATCATATCCAAAGAATTCGATTCTGAAGTTATCCTTGTCCAATTAGTATTATTTTTATGAATTATTCATAATTAATATATGTGGTCCATTATTATTTTAGATAACATATTACTTCATCATTATTACTATTATTCATCCAATTATGTCTCATACCTTCATATTACAATCTATATAGTCATATATAATTATTGTACATGAAATTCTTTATGTTTACCATTCAACTCATTAAATTCATCAATTCCCTAATTGAATTATGTATTAATATTCTCAATTATGGGCTCCTAGTCCTTCTATGCACATTATTTCTATTAACATCATACCTTAAACAACATTATCTCATGTGAAATATTTTATGTATTCCTTATTGATTAATATGAGAGTTTTAAGTCATATTTGTTTTCATGCATATATGTTAGGGTGATTTATTCATGTATTAACATATTAAGGTTTCAATTAACTACTATTGGGTTTATCTTCATACTTGTTTGGTTAAACCCAAGAACTAAACTTGCTATCCTTCAAGGCATAAGTTTGGGGTCAAGAGGCTAGGTTTCGGTTCGCTACAACACTCCGTCCCTTAAAAGGATTTCATCCACAAAATCTAATCATCCATACTTCACAAACCAACTACTCTCCACCTCTTAAAATATTTTACCTAATTAGCCCAGCTAAACCACATCTGGGTACTATGGTTATGTTTGCATGCTTTTAGTTGAGAATATTTTAGTGGTTAAGCTGTTCATGTATCCAACTAAGAAGTCATAACCAACTAGGGTTGAGATTTAGGTCCTTGTGTCTCTAACCTAACAACCCTAAGATTAATATTATCAAACCAAAAAGTCATAAGGTATAAAGGGTAGGTCCACTACACCTCTACATTATTCCACATATCCCTAGTCATTTCTTGATAGAGAAAACTAGGGTTTGAGATATCTATGTCAAACTAATTCTAGGGTCTCACTATCCATAATTCACACATCTCTTATTTGTGACATAGTTCAAGCAAAATTTGAGAAAATCTAGAGAAAACTTCTTTTGTACATATAATAGTATAATGAAAAATAATTTCAATGATGAAAAACTTTGCAATGTAAAACAAACATGCCGAGCAAAAATCAATGGCAACCAAGTCACAATTTTCCATGATAAGATCTCCTTATCCTACCAGTACCTCATCCTCATATCATGACTCTGTCCTCAAACCAATACCTCATAACATCCAAAGATGCATGCCACCACTATGGTAGGGTAAGATCACCTAAAATCTCATCACATTAGGGTTTGCTCATCATGATTCTAATGTGAAACTCGTATCAACTTTTCATCATCTCATGCATAACATAGATGGATTATAGGGTGAACATATCACCTAGAGGGTAACTATCTAAGGCAAGGGTTCTATTTAGGGAGACAAATTGGAATTGTCAGATTCCAACAACCATGGGCTTTGATACCATGTTGTAAGGAGTGGGACCCAGAGGGGATCCACTCCCTACTAAAATTTGAAGAATAAAAAATCCATTTGAAACACACTCAAAGGGTATGCTGAAATGGGTGTAAAATTTTTAAATCTTACATGATGGTATACAAAAGACCAAAGTATAGCAGCGGATAAAAGTTTCATGACTATAAATGATTTTACAGAAGTACATTGACATCTCCCATATTGGTTTACATGGATATTACATCATAAGGATCTAGTAGAATGAAATCTAAAGTAGATTAAGTTTGTATCCAAGCATCCACTCCTTAAGCTAGGTCCAGCTCAGCATGCCATGTCATCCATATCCTACACCTGGGGTTGGAAGCATACACCAGTAAGAACGAGAAAAGTAGATGACATCAACAAAAGGGCTGGTATGTGCATACTAAATCATGTATTTTTTTTGTTTCACCAACTAAAACAAAAACAAACTCTGCTTAAAGAATTTAACTGCTGGTTCAAAATCCACACAAGTAACATATGGATCTGAAAGGTGGCTGGAATTATTTACTCAATTACATGAAATCAAAAAACCAAAGTTTGAATTATCATCATGGCTGATCATGGTGGTACCGCATGCTGTAACAAGAAGTATTTTAAATTCACTCAGTTGGCCTCTGTCCCAGGATAGAAATGTCCTCGTACCTCTTCCAAACATTGTTAGCCTCCCAGATCCTGTAGACTCCATAATTGACCATCCGCTCTCCCACGAAGGCGCCGACAATGACAAAAGTGACATAGAAGGAGTTCCGACACATAACTACCCTATAGAGACTCTCCCACAGGCCTCGCCCGCTCCTGATAACCGTCGACATTTGTGCGCTTATCTCCGCCGCCTCCAACCGGTGGTTGTTCGTCGCCTGAGGTCTTCCTTTGTCCCAGTGGTCTACTAAATCATGTATTGAGAAATGTTAAGAAACAAAGGACGTCAAATAAAAGGATCACCATAGAAAAGGAAAGAACTACCCAACTGGGCATAAAAGAATATGAATTCAATAAAATAAGAGTAAGACATCCATGTGTTTCACCTGTGACAATACTAGAACAATATAAACATGTTGGTAGGAAGTAACACATCTACCATAAATAAGGGGTGAGTCAGAAAATATACACATCAACTGTGAATGGGGTGAACAGAAACATATACACATCTACTCTTAGCAAGACAAGATATACATCTGCTCTAAAAATATCTATTGCAACAATTATCACCTCTGCATTTTCAAATTTGTGGAAATTAACACATCCACATAAAATAACACATATAAAAATATACTAGCAGTCACCACATGATGCATAACAAAAGAGTAAGCATGAATTAATCAACCTATGAGGGATGAGAACATCTAACAAAATATAATGTGGGATCATATGATCCATATAAAATTCCCGTCACATAAAAGGGTAATATAAACATCCACCACAAAAGTAGAAAATTTTTGGGATTCATCAAGAATAAAGGCATAAGTTGAATTCAAAAAAAAATCCAATTCATAGGATGATAAAAAAAATCAGAGTAAACATAAATATTTCACATGAAATCATGTTCTCAAAAGAAAGAGATTTTATGTAGGCTATTGTCTATGGGACCAAGAGAAAGATAAAAATAGGCCAATTGCTCAATGTGAATAATAGAAGATGCAAACATACCTAAGAGAGAGAAGTTTCTCAATCACGAACAATACAAGATCCAAACATACCTCAATTTAGAGTCCTAGAAACACTCTTCACCAATTTATTTGTTTCCAAAATCACCGTTGCAATTTCAAGTTAGACACATGTATTAGGCTTTTTAATCCACATAAATATGAAGGAAACCCTAATCTTAGACATTTTTAGAAAACCTAGAATTTTGGTTAGAAAACCTAGACCAAACTATTCCTTAGGTTCTCCAAATAAAGAAAACATATTTATTTGTTCAATTTTGAGCTTACATGATTAAGTTACATTTTTAGTGCTTTCTATATAATTTATCAAAATCCTCAAAAATCATCCTTTGATGTATTAGGGTTTTTAATCCACATAAATATGAAGGAAACCCTAATCTTAGACATTTTTTAGAAAACCTTGAATTTTGGTTAGAAAACCTAGACCAAACTATTCCTTAGGTTCTCCAAATAAAGAAAACATATTTATTTGTTCAATTTTGAGCTTACATGATTAAGTTACATTTTTTAGTGCTTTCTATATAATTTATCAAAATCCTCAAAAATCATCCTTTGCAAACATAGAAACCAGAGTCTCAAACCATTTTTCTTAGAAATATCACATTTTTCCAATTCTAAAACATTTTTTTGCAGAATTTTTGGACAACTAGATTAAAAGATACAATTTTTATATAATCTGCCAACCATAATATTAGAAAAAGCCTCATTAGCAAATAAAGTCTGGTCAACGGTCAAAGTTGTTGTGTTGGACCAATCAGGGATGGACAATTAGCTTGGGCCCTTCGCTAGTGAGGTGCAAGGCTTAGTGCAAGAATGGAAATCAATAGAGGGTGAAAAGAATATATTACCCATGATGAAAAAACAAAGCAAAATAGTAAACGAGAGGGGAAATGCCGAGTAAGCACAAGGGATCATCCCCTTCCTTTGTTCAGGGATCATGTTTGTGAGGTCCATAAGCAAGCAACAGACAAAATTGGGGGAAAACTAAGCGTGTTGATGATCTATCGATTTGAAGGATCAGAAATAAAAAACAAGTTCAAGGGAACTCACCACAAGTCAAAATTGGATGATGGTGATGCCTGGTGCTGAGGCGAGGTGCTGCAAACTCAAAGTATAAGTTAAGTTTGTCAAAGGTCAAATAAATGATGGGTTATGAAATTGGGTGCAGAGGAAAGAAGCTAGCAGTGATGCACAACTTGGTGTGGGTTTAGATATTTATAGGGTGGATCCTTAGGGTTCCAGCAAAGATCGGTTCAAGAAACCTTGAGAAGGAAATAAGGAGATTCTCAAATTCTTAATGTTAGGTCATGAAGTACTACATCAAACGATGTGTAATGAACCGAAGAAATCAGAGGAGAGAAAAGATCGAGAAAATATGGAGTAGAGTGGGAGAAAAATTAGATTTTTCAAATGTGTTTTAAAAACTCATGTTTAATATCAATCGTGAGATAGATGATGAGTTATTTCCCATCTGATCTTGATCTAGAGGTCAGAAAGTAGCGTAAAATTAAATTAGGATACCTTATCCAAACTGAATTAGGAGAAAGTGATATATTCAATTATTTCTTCTTCTCTCTCTCTCCATTAGAGGGTGCAAACAAACCCCAAATTAAATAAAATATGACACCTAGCCTATTCTAAACATTTAGAATATGAATATTGTATTAGTTTCCACTTTTGAAGACTCTAGTTATTTTATTTAATTCTTTTAAAGTAATTGATATTTTCTCTTTCTTAATGCATTCGAGACTTCTAGATTTACCCAATTAATATGAAACTTCACCCAAAAGAAAATTTAAGCATGTTATACATGAATTTGTCATCAATTTTCTCTTTTGAGATCATTTAACACATTATTTAATATTTTGGACTTTATTTAATATTTAGGACTTTATTTAAAGATTGCTAAAATTAGTTGAAATTGACACATGGGCTTATTTTAACATGTAGATTACGAATTCGAGATTAGTTTTCTCTTCTGGAGTCATTAAATATTTCATTTCATATTTTGGAAAAAAAATCACCTTTTCTTTTCTAAATAATTTTTTTTGTAGTTATTATTATCCCAAAATTGTGAAACTTGGACTGCAAGCCATATCGTATCCAAAGAATTCAATTCTAAAGTTATTATTATCCAATTAGTCTTGGTTTTATGAATTATACATAATTAATATATGTTGCCCATTATTATTTTAGTTAAAATATTACTTCATTATTATTACTATTGTTCATCCAATTGTGTTTCATACCTTCACATTTCAACCAAAAGGGTTATATATTATTATTTTTCAAGAAATTCTTTATGTTTAGTATTTAACTTATTAAATTCATCAATTCCTTGTTTGAACTATGTATCAATATTCTCAATTATGGACACTAGTCCTTCTATGCACATTATTTCTGTTAACATCATATCTTAAACAACATTATCACATGTGACATATTTTCTATATTCCTTATTGATTAATACTAGAGTTTTAGGTCATATTTGTTTTCATGCATATATGTTAGGGTGATTTATTCTTGTATTAACATATGAGGGTTTCAATTAAATACTATTGGATTTATCTTCATCCTTGTTTGGCTAAACCCAAGAACTAAACTTTTTATCCTTCCAAGGCATAAGATTGGGGTTAAAAGTCTAGGTTTCAACTCGTTATAGGCCCCTCCCTCTCCCTCCCACTCCCTCCCCATCCCCCAGTGCCCCTCACCTCCTCCCTCCCCAGTAACGAACTAAAATCTAGGAACATTCTTAGTCTAGCCCTTTTTCCTATATTTTTCCTATCTTATCTATCCTTTTGTCCTTTATGTTGAATATGTAGAATTATTAGTGGTTTGGAGTATATTTTATCTCTATTCATGCCAATGAATGGGTTTATGCACAAATACCTCAGTTAATGTTTCAATTTGGGTCTAAGATGCAAAATTACCACTTAAGTGATATATCATTAAAATAATTTCATTCTAGAACTTCCCTTAGTGTTATCGAGCAAGGAAGAGAAAAATGAATCAATAGAAAAGCTTTAAACATGATAATGTGACATTCAATAATTTAATATGACATATAGTGATAATAATGTTTAAAGGGGATAATATTCATAAAAGGAAGACTACTTGGTTAAAGATAATGTTAGGTTCATTTTCTTTAGGGTTGATTTGGCTTGGAGACCAAGTTTCATAACTTTTTCTTAATAATAATAACTATATCAATTTTATTTAGAAAAGAAAAATGTGATTTTCCTCCATAATATGAAATAAAACATTTAAAGACTCTGAAAGAGAAAACTAATATTAGATTCAAAATATACATGTTTAAATAAGGCTATGTGTGAGTTTTCAACAAATTTGGATTAGCTTTAACGTTCCAATGTGTCTAAGAGAGAATGTGTAAATAAAGCCTAGAATATTAAATAATGTATTAAATAATACCAAGGGACAAAATTGATGACAAATTCATGTTCCATATGCTTAAGTTTGCTTTTGGGTGAAGTTTCACATTAATTGGGTAATTTTATAAGTCTCTAATGGATTAAGAAAGAGAACATATGAATAACTTTAAAAGAATAAAATAAAATATTAAATGTCCTCAAAAGAAAACACTAAGGCTACATTTTGATTCTACATGTTCGAACTAGGTTAAAGTTTGTTTGCACCCTCAAATGAAGAGAAAAAAAAAGAATTATTAATGCATCACTATAGTCAATCATATTGGGAATGTCATTTAATGTGTTACACTATCAATTTTTTATTTTACTTATGTGTGCCGATCTGATCCGTTAGATCCACGATTGGATGGCTCTGAGATGATCACCAACCTTACACTCACAAAGGAAATTGGAGTCAGGATTCGTGATTTTTTTATTTGCATTTTCTCACTCCTTAGACCACATTTCTTCACGATTCTTCTTGCATCGAATTCCTCACATATTTCTGCACACAATCATACTCACTTTCCCTATCTTTTGTGCCCTACAAAGGAAACCCATAATTCTTTCTCTCCCTCCAGATACATCCTGATGGGTTTCCACTTAAGATGTAGGGTTTCGATGCCATATTAGATTCCATATAAATATATTGGGCTACCCAATTCTACTCGAATCTTTCCCCATTGTTCCTGCAAGCATCACCTGCTCTCTATGACTCCCTGAGCCACCATTATCGGTACATTGCAAGGAACTTCAATACTTCTTTGCAAAACAATCCTTGTACTCTACTCGAGGTCCTTCTTAGCATAGATGACCTTAGGTTTCACTAGGTTGTTTCCCCCTAGATGTCACCTCAGCATCACCGTCGACCATTATTGTCGGCCCTTCTTGATCACTCTCTAACATCGATAAGACCTCCTCTGCCTTGCCTTATTTCTATAGATCCCTCCAAGTAACAACTTTGATTGTTTCCCTGCTATTTCACTTCTGATTCCTTTCTTTTTCTCATGTTGCTTTATTTTATGGAATAGGGGGTGACCTACGAGTGTGTTTCTCCTCCCCCTATTGCTTGTTGAACTTGATCAACAACTCATTGAGTTTAGAGTGGTTCTATAGACTTGTATGGCTTGTTCCTAGATCGTGAGGCTGGGCATGGCCTTATTTCAACTCATTGGCCTGGCTCTTGATGACGGGCACAACGTGTGAGGAGGGGAAGAAGTAATCTTCCTCATGTTTTTCCAATTTCACCCCTCTCATTTTCTTCACTTCTTTGTTTTTCTACCATGGGCATTCATATCATTGTATTTTCTTTGATGCGAGCCTCGTTGGATGCTGACCTTGTGAAGCAGCCGTCAATGATTGGGCCATGTAAATGAGCTCAATCCCTCTCTTGTAAGGTTTTCTTTTTCTTATGTGGCATTTTTGGCAATTTTTAATTGGCTAGTCTTGAAAAAATCATATCTTTTGCTCTGGTTGACCAAAAATTCTATAAACATATGTTTTGGAATAAAAAAATATGAACTTTATAATAAAAATAGTTTTAGAGTTTGATTTCCATGTTTTTTAGGAATGAGTTTTGAGGTTTTAATAAATTATATAAAAGTCCTAAAAATTATAAATTAATCATATAAGCACCAAATTTTACAAATGAATATGTTTTCTTGTTTAGAAAAACATAAGAAATCATTTGATGTAGATTTTGTAACCAAAATTCAAGGTTTTCCAAAAAGGTCTAAAATTTGGGTTTCTTTACACATTATGCTTTATAAAACCCTAGCACATGTGAATAACTTGTAATTAGGCAAAGAAGATCTTTGAATCTACTAACTTGGTGAAATGTGTGAACTAGGACTCTGAGTTGAGGTATGTTCATATTACCCCTACCAAACCCTAATCTCCCAATGAGGCATGGACTAAAACCTTTATTTTTGTTATTACTCTTTTTGGCACAAACTACATTATTTGTTTGGGTTTTGAAACCTACCTGCAATATTTCTATTATTTCAATTTTCCATAATATTTCTTTTAGCATGATGATTTGTTTGGCTTATTAGGTAATGTAGTCGTACTTATGTAAAACCTCCCATAGTTTAGGAATGTGTTATTTTTCCTGGGGATGTGTTTACTCTCCCCCATATGTAAATATTTTTTAGGTGACTAGGACGTGTTTACTCTCCCCTCACCTATTGGTTGGGGTCCAGTAGGTGCCTCAGTCCTACTTAGTTAATTTAGTCTAACTTAATCATTCATGAAGAATTTCTTATTTTTTAACATGGCAAGATTCTTATTTGATATGTGCCTCACACTCTTGACTTCCTTTGTTCTTGATGAACATACACACTTTTTCATCTTTTGTTGATCTTATATTGTTCTTGTTCTTTATTTGACACATACCTTGTTTCATTCTCTTATTGGGTGATACCAACCACCCATTCTCTAGGACAAGGAGTGAAATTAGATCAAGGAGGACCAACCCAGGTTTAGGATAAGGAGTGCATGGATTTCAGCATGGACCTAACTCATGAAGATGTTGCTTGGGGACAAACTTGATATAGTTTAAATTTCCCTCTATCTAGATCCTTATGGTGTAATATCCATGTAAACCCTTTATGGGAGATGACGATGTACATTTGTAAAATTGAATCTCATCATTATTTATATTCCGGTGCTACACTTTGGTTGTTCTTAATACTATTATTGAGATTTAAAATGTTTACACCTATTCCATCATACCTTTTGAGTGTATTTGGAATGGATGTTTTATTCTTCAAATTTTAGTAGGGAGTGGATCCCCTCTAGGTCCCACTCTTTACAACATGGTATCAGAGCCCATGGTAGTCATAATCTGACTATTTCAGTTTTGTCTCCCCAATTAGTAACATTCCCTTACATAGTTCCCCTTTAAGTGACATGTTTGTCCTACGATTGACCTATGTTTTTCATGAGATGATGAAAGGATGATTAAGAATCATATGAGTTTCACATTAGAGTCATGTTTAGTTAATGTGATGATGTTTTAGATGATCTTACCCTACATTATAGGCTAATGATGACATGGTGCAATACGATTGGACTTGAGGACGAAATTAGGTTATAAGCATGAGGAAATAGTAAGATAAGGAGATCTTGTTAGAATTTTTTTTGACTTGATTAAGGTAATGAAGAGATATGAGAAGTTTTAGTGGAAAAACCCTAGTTTGGCTTTGAAGAAGTGACTAGGAATATGTGGTTTAGTTGACTTATCCTTTCTGACCTTTGGTTGTTAAAGAGAACCTTAGGATTGTTAGGTTAGAGATACAAGGACCTAAAGCTCAACCCTAGTTTGTTATGACTTATAGTTGGATACATGAACAACATAAACCCTTAGTATACTCACAACTAAAATATGTATAAGAACCTTGATACATTGAGGTTGTTTATATTGGCTTGTTAGGTTAATCCTTTTTAAGGGGTGGAGAGTAGTTGGTTGATGATGTTTGGGTGATTAATTTTTTAGGACAAAATACTTTTTAAGGGGATGGAGTCCTACAACTTACGAAAATCTTGCTACTCCGACTCTAGAAACCTTAACTCCGTAAATAAGAGGATAGTGAGCTAAGATCGTTATAATTGACTAAAACAAGTTATAGTTATAACCTAACATGCTTGTTTATATACTAATGAACATATGCTAGTCATCCAATGAATAGTTCATATGTTTGAACCCTAATGAATATCTAATGCACATAATATGAGTAACTCACATATTAATACTAATGGTGGACGCATGATGTTGACCATGTTATCAACCAATAAACCTTAATGATATGATAAATAAGATAATTGGAACCTAACACCGGACTTAATGCATGCTAAAAGGGTATCCTTGAAATGTAATGATCGTGTTCATCTAAACCATAAGTTGTATTCATCTAACCTTATACAATACATCCTTAATGACATTCATGATACATTAGTGACATTAGGTGTCATAATTAGATAATATACTTTGTTACATATAAATGGTATATAATCACCTAATAATGGATTAATCAAGTCATCAATTTGAAATGCATATCACCTTATTCTCTAATACACACCTAATTAATCACCTAATCATAACTTGGTATGTGAATCAAATCATTATTATGTAATATGTCCCACCTTGTTCACTAAAATACATATAATGACTTAAATATGGATAAGAAGTAATTGAATTCACACAAATGTGCATAATAAATAACAAGAAGTGAATAAATATGAGAAAATGGTTAACGATGACATTAATATGCGTAAATAAGGTAATGTGAGAATGTGACAATGTTTAAGTAATTAATATGATATTTTTTGGGTTAATTGTAGACATAATAAGAAATTGGATAAAATGTCTTATTTCATGCAAAATAATTTGATATGATTCAATATAGTGATAATGGAGATTAAATCCAAATTATTAAGATAAATAGACCTTGAGATAATTGAGTAAACTCTATTTGTGTTAAAAATCTTTAATGAGATAAATAAGGAATATACATGATTTCATTCATAATAATGAAATATAACTCTTTTAGTAAAAAGTGAATATAATTAGACACTACTAATAGAAAAATAATGATAATGTGATATCCTAATAAATATATTACATATAAGACAAAAATGTTAATTTTGTTATATCTCATAAAAGGAAATCTCAATAGTGGAACCCTAGTTGATCCATGAGAACCTGACCCATGGTTTGAAAGAAATAACCTGGGATCTTAAAGATGAGAATTTACGTACTCACCCTTCCCTCTTTGATTATGATTTTGGGGATAAAATCCTTTTAAGGGGTGGAGTGTTGTAACAAATTGAAATCTAGGTACATTCTTAGTCTAGCCCTTTTTCTGAAGTTTTTTCTATTTTTCTATCATTTTTGTTCTTGATGTTGAATTTGTGGAATTATTAGTGGTTTGGGGTATATTTTATCTCTATTCGTGCCAATGAATGATTTTATGCACAAATGCCTCAGTTAATGTTTCAACCAGGATCTAAGATGCGAAATTACCACTTAAGTGATATATTGTTAAAATAATTTTGTTCTAGAACTTCTCTTAGTCTTATGGAGCAAGGAAGAGAAAAAGGAATAAACAGAAAAGCTTTAAACATGATAATGTGGCATTAAATAATTTAATATGATAAATAGTGATAATAATGTGTAAAGGGGATAAAATTCATTTAAGGAAGACTAATTGGTTAAATATAATTTTAGATTCATTTTCTTTAGGGTTGATTTGGTTTGGAGACCAAGTTTCACAAATTTGGGATAATAATAAAATTATAACAATTTATTTAGAAAAGAAAAAGGCAATTTACCTCCAAAATATGAAATAAAACATATAGAGGCTCCAAAAGAGATGAGTAATCTTAGATTCGAAATCTACATGTTAAAATAATGCTATGTGTGAATTTCAATAAATTTGGATAATCTCTAATGCTCCAATGTGTTTAGGAGAGAGAAAGTGTATATAAAACCTAGAATATTAAATAATGTGTTAAATAATACCAAAGGAAAAAAATATGGTAAATTTGTGTTCCATATGCTTAAGTTTGCTTGTGGGTGAAGTTCACATTAATTGGGTAATTCTAGAAGTCTCTAATGCAATAAAATAAAGAGAAAATATGAATTACTTTAAAATAATTAAACAAAATATTAGAAGTCCTCAAAAGTAAAAACTAAGGCTATATTTGGATTATACGTGTTCAAATTTGGTTAGGTATCAAATTAATTAATTTGGAGTTTGTTTGCACCCTTAAATGAGAAGAGAGAAAAAGAGAATTATTAATGCATCACTACAGTTGAATCATATTGGAAATGTAATGTGTCACACCATCTATTTTTCTTTATTTTACTGATGCACATGGATCTGAGTTAGTAGATCCGCAATTAGATGACTCCAAGATCATCACCAACCTCGCACCCACAAAGGAAACTGGAGCCGTGATTCATGATTTTTTGTTTTGCATTTTCTCACTCTTGAGACCATATTTCTTCGTGATTCTTCTTGCATTGAATTCCTCACATGTTTCCGCACATAATCATATTCACTTTCCCTATCTTTTGTGTCTTATAAAGGAAATCCCTAATTCCTTCTCTCCCTTTAGATACACCTTGATGGGTTTCCACTTAAGACCTAGGGCTTCGACGCCATATTAGATTCCATATAAATCTATTGAGCTTCCCAATTCCACTTGAATCTTTCCCCATAGTTCCTACAAGCATCACCTTCTCTCTATGACTCCCTAAGCCACCATTGTCGGTACACTGTAAGGAAATTCAATCCTTATTTACAAAACAATCCTTGTACACTACTTGCAGTTCTTCTAAGCCTAGATGAACCTAGGTTTCACTAGGTTGTTTCCCCTAAGAACTCACCTCAACATCGTCGTTGGCCATCATCATCGGACATTCTTGGTCACTCTTTGACACCGGTATGACCTCCTCTATACCTTGCCTTGTTTCTCTAGACCCCTCCAAGTAACAAGTTTGATTGTTTCCTTGCTATTTCACTACCAATTCCTTTCTTTATCTCATGTTTATCTATTTTGTGGAATCAGGGGTGACCTGCAAGCATGTTTCTCCTCCCCCTGTTGCTCTTTGAGCTCAAGAAATAACTCATTGAGTTCAGAGTGGTTCTACGAACTTGTATGGCTTGTTCCCAAATTGTGAGTCTAGGGGTGCCCTTGTTTTGACTCACCGACCTGGCTCCTCAGGATGGTCATGATGCCTGAAAGAGGAAGAAGCAATCTCCCTCATGTTTTTCCAACTTCACCCCTCTCATTTTGTTCACTTCTTTGTTTTTCCGCTATGGGCATTTCTATCTTTTTACCTCATTTTATTTGCTTTGATGCGAGCCTCATTAGCTGCTGACTTGGTGAAGTGGCCGCCAATGCTTGGGCCATGTCAGGCGGCTCAATCCCTTTCTTGTGGGGATTTCTTTTCTTTTGTGACATTTTTGGCAATTTTTGATAGGCCAGTCTTGCAAAAATCATATCTTTTACTGTGGTTGTCTAAAATTTCTATAAAAATATGTTTTGGAATTAAAAAAATATGATATTTCTAATAAAAAAAGTTTGAGAGTCTGATTTCCATATTTTAAGGGTTGATTTTTTAGGATCTAATAAATTATATAAAAGCTCTAAAAATTGTAGTTTTATCATATAAACACCAAATTTGACAGATGAATATGTTTTCTTGTTGAGAGAAACATAAAGAATCATTTGGGTCTAAGTTTTGTAACCAAAACCCGAGGTTTTCCAAAAAGGTTTAAAATTAGGGTTTCTTTGCACATTATGCTTTATAAAACTCTACACGTGTGAATAACTTGTAATTAGTCAAAGAAGATCTTGAAATCTACTACGTTGGTGAAGATTGTTAACTAGGACTCTGAGTTGAGGTATGTACATTTTACCCCTTAAGTTGGGAATATTTGTAATACCAAACCCTAATTTCCTAATGAGGCATGGACTAAAACCTTTATTTCTATATTATTCTTTTTGGCACAAACTATATTATTTGCTTGGGTTTTGAACCCTACATGCAATATTTCTCTTATTTTAGCTTGCAATAATACTTCTTGTATCATGATGATTTGGTTGGCTATTCCAACATACTTTTGAGTGCCTCTGAAATGGATGTTTTATTCTTCAAATTTTAGTAGGGAGTGGATCCCCTTTGGGTCCCACTCTTTACATCTCCCATCCCTACTCCTCCCCCTCGGGCTCCTCCCTCCCCTCCCCTCACCTCCCCATCCCCTATCCCCTACCCTCCCTCCCCCAACACCACTGCCTCCCCCAACACTCTATCCCCTCCCTCCCCCAAAACTCTAGCCCCTCCCCCACCTTCCCCAACACCCCTTCCCTCCCCTCCCCTACTGCCCTCACCTCTCCCAGTACCCCTTCCTTCCCTCTGGTTCCCTTCACCTCCCCCAACACCCCCATTCCCTCCCCCTATCCCCCATCCCTCTATCCCTCTTTATGGTTGGGTCAAACTAGGGCACTTCAAGCATCCTCCCATCAACATCCTACCTCCTTGCACCTCCACCTGGTGCAACAACACCACTCTCAGCAATTCTCTAGGTTGGGTGCTTCTTTATTTTTATATTTCTCATTCAAATACTTATTTGTTTCTCAGGACTATGGATTTTGATTAGGCCAATTAATTATTTCCCTGTGAGTGGGCACATCCTTCTTGAACTCATCTTGGATCCATAACCTTGGAATATCTTCATATTCAAATATAGAATTCTACCTTTTTCCTTGGTCTTGTTCTTTGTGTGGTTGTCGTGGGACATCTTCATTTTCTTCAATAAAAGTTTAAGGTGATTTCTCCCTTCTAGAGTATATGAATGAGACATATATGTGTTAGAATTTTGGTTCCCATAACATTGCCATGCCTTCAGCTCTTATTAAAAGTATCCATTTCTTTAAGAAAATCACTAGGAAGTGCCTATACCTTTCTTTTGAACATTCCCACCATGTTAGAGAGGAGTATTATCATTATGTAGATTGGTGTCATTGGAAGGTGAGACAGATGCATTAGAGGGAGATACATCCACATTTCTATCATAGTCATAATAGAGCTAAAATCATGGTGCCTTAAACTTTCAACCACATGCTAAAATAATTGTCATGATTCCTTGGAAGGTTTCTCCATGAGGGAACCATCACAAAAATTGTTGACCACAATTTGATTCAATTGATATAGTACATCATTGATAGATTGTGCCAACTACCATGGTGGTACCTCATGGTGGGGAAGTATCTCTAAAACTTTTGAAACCTATATAGTAAATTCTTAATTGGGTAAAGAAGGTAATGGACCAACACATAGAAATCAGCTTGGGTATGGGATGGAACTTCTTTAGGAACTCATTATTTATTCTTTATCATGCCATTATGTCGGTCTTCGAAGGCCACAACCCTTTTGCCTTTTCATTGAGTGAAAAGAGGAAAATCATATAACAAACAACATCATTAATAGTGGTAACAATGTAGATGGTGGAGCACACTTTGAAGAAAGAGTCCAAATGCTTGTATGGATTTTTTTGATTCCAGACTATAAATGAAAAGCGGAGTTGTACTAAAATTACTTGGATTTAGAATGCTTGGATCAGTAGTTGCCCCACTATTCTGGAAATAACATAAATGTAGTTCCTTAGACTAAAGTGATCATTCTTGGAGGTGGTGGAGTATTTTGTGCTAATGGGTTCTATTTTTCATAATATATTCCTTCTTGATTGCATTGTTGATCATGTCCTTGAGGAGGGGGCCACCATCTACTTTACCATCTTAGCTTCTCTCTCTTGTTGGTGACTATTTCCTTTTCTATAGTACCCTCTCTCAAGGTCTTTAAATAAAGTATCAAAAGATAAGAAGCATTTTCCAAAGATGCATTGTCACCTAAATTATTACATCTGTTCAAGAGAGAGAGAGAGTTAGTAAAAAAGAATGCAAGAGTAATGCAAAAATATAAGTAATGGTGAAAGTCAAAGAGAAACAACCAGAAATGTCTATAATTATCATCCCCGACAATGGCTTTAGAAAGCTTGATTCTCCTATGAACACCAAGCTTACAACATGTAACCTTCATATAAACACTCTATTGCAACATACCCGCAAATGCACAAATTGGGATTGCAGTAGAGATGGTAAGTTGGGGTCGAATCCACATGGACGATGAAGGCGCTAGGGCTAGGTTGGTTCTATAGGTTCTTAGATTTGGAGGTTAGGTTTGAACTTAGTGTTGGTTTATTAAGATATGTATGCATGTCTACCAATACCCAAACTACCATTGAATCGTAGAACACCATTGTGAGAGGATTTTTAACACCCAGTCAGTCTACGGGGCCCCAACGGTGGGCAACCAGATTTTTGGTTCGGTTGTTGGGAACCCAAAATTTTTGCTTGTTGTCCTCCTCCACCAGACGTGGTGCAATATGCTATAATGTGGTGAATGGTGCACCGACATGATGCAAATAAGTGACGTCATGGAGGATATCCTCATCAGTGGTAGGTCCAGAGTGGAGTCAACCTCCCTTTGTGCACTATTCAGGAGCAGTCATTGTCGCATCCACAAGGCCCTAAGTATTGAGGGGGAGACCATGGTTCTCATTAGAGTCGAGAGGGTAGGGTAGGGGAGTAGGTGGATCTCCATACATGTGTCATACCACACTCACACCTTGTATCTAGTTGTAGAGCTGCTTGGTGCGGTTGACGAACCCAATGGTGTACTGCAGGTCATAGAGAAATCAGAGCATTTAGCACTTCTTTTCTCTTCCAACCAAAATCCACATGGAACAACCTCGGGAATCTGCTCACACTCAACATAGATTACCTCCTATTCCTTTGCTAGTACAAGCACAAGTCCTGCATCATAACCTCCTTTACTGGGGTGCCCAACTTCACCTGCCCATCTATCATTGCGGATGACCTCATCTCCACCACCAACTACCCTTCCATCTCCATAAAAAGATTGGATGGGATAGTTACTTTTCACAGGATGGCACAATGCATGTAGCCCGTAACACACATGCCCATTGCCCAAGGCTCTAGTAGAGTTTCAGGAACGATGATTGGCCCCATAGTGTGCACTTTGTCCTCACTCACGGGCAATCCAGGATCAACTTCCCGAGTGGTCATCCATCCTATGGGTTGAGTACGCTTAACCATGAAGATCTTCAGTTTGTGTGGAGGTGATCAGCTTCCCGAGGTTTTCAAAGTTTTTAATTTGTGTGGTATAGTTTGGGCCGGTTCTTGAAAAAACTACTCCATTTCCATCCCTAATGATATGGTGGCATGCAATGAAGTAAAGGCAAGATGAAAACTTAGTTAGCACTAGAAACAACGACTAACTATCTAAAAAGAAAGAAATTAACAACTATGTTAGCAATGCAAATTGACTATTCTAGACTAGAAACCCTTTTGAAACTATGATATCCAATCAACTAATTCATTCAAGAAAAAACCACACTAAGCTATTAACTAAATCACTGAAAAAAATAACCATGATTAAGAACTTAGTACCTTAATAAAAGCAATTCACCATTAATGAATAATTATCCTTAAGCAAGAGATGACTAAACTAGAAAACAACTAGGGAAATGGATTTTTAGCAATTAATGATATGATTGGGATATTTGTGGAATCTGGGAAGTTCAACCATTAATAGGAGAATATTCAACAAGAACAACTCGTAGTATTGACACCAAAATAAAAGGGAGATGTTGGTTAGGAATTTACTCTATTAGTGGGACATGGATGGCATATATTGTATATAGGGGAACAAGACCCTATATCATAATACATCCACCCTCATGGGAATCAAGTCACTAGGGGGTATATGAAGCTAAGCTAATATCAACCCTAGTCTAGATTTCTAAGTATTATTTTCTTAACCCACATGGTGGCAAGGGGTGGTATAAGTGGCATGAAGAGGAATTTCACCTCTTATTGCCCCATATGTAACCTATAGACATTCTCTTTTCTAATGGAGATGGAGATACACACCTAGATACTTTGATCTCCCAGCTAAGATTACTTGGATGCAGGGGTGGAACGGTAGAGATGACAACAAGCTAAGTGCCCACAGGTGGACTTAGGTGTTTTTTTCCTTCGAATCCTCAAATCCCTCTTTTATCTATTTATAGGTGGTTGCATAGATCAAATATAAAAGAAATTTATTGTAAGAGAGAAGAATTATAATATCACATGAATCAATCAATGTAATATTTTGCGTAAATATTCCCAACAACATGGTCTCACATTCCCATATTTTGTCCCCAAATAACTCACAAAGTGGGCACAAATACTCATAGTAAATGAAGATGCAAAATGAGAGGATAAAAATAGTAGGAGGCCATGTAGTTTCAATTAAATCCTTCTCTTCACCTCTTGCTAGTAGTAGTAATATCTCCTCCCTCAAAGGTGAATGGCACAAATAATGTAGTCGAATGGTGTTCTAAACCCTAGTATAGTAGGGTTTTTGGGGGGGTGTGGAAACAAGGTAGATGGAAAATCAGAGTATGTGACAAGAGTATATGGCAATTTTGGAGTGATATGAATGCCAATGTCCTCACCCTAGAAGCCACTAATAATTTTATAGGGCCTAGTAGAGGCACAGTTGGAAATACAATGTATAGGAAACATTATGGTTTTTTAGCAATATGGTTATTATGCTCACCAGTCATTGTGTGGTTTGTGTGGAACAACCCTAGTGAATGTGTATGTTAGGTCAGGGTTGAAGAGTAAAATATTGGTAGGTATCATGTTTGTATAGGAGTAGAATGATCCTAGTGAGGGTTAGGTAGAATGGTCATTTTAGGTGGAATGACCATTGTGGCTTAAAGGCCAAGTGACTATTCTATGGAAGAGTAGTTGTGGTGGAGAGTTCCAATTCATAGGGAAAATGGGATGGGGGTACTCTTGCAGAATAGTTGTGGCATTCTAGAATGATCTAGGTAAGCCAGGCCAAGACCAATACATTTTCTAGGGTAGATCGTGCTAGAGACTTTACTACTGTGATCTTGATGCAAACTTCATCTTTAATAAATGACCTTTTTTTAAGGACACATCCATGATAAGGGATTTGATATGTATTTTAATTATGTAATTGTTCTTTGATTCCATGGAGTGATGTGCTTCTATCTAAATCTTAAGCACACATGGTAAGTTGGAGATGATCTTGTACATCTTTGAGCTTCCTAAGTGTAGTGTAGTCCTTAGATCTGTTTCCTTCTTTTCCTTCAATTAGAACTCGAGTACCAAAAAATAATGCACAAGACTCCATAAGTGCATTTTAATATAAAATGTGATTAATGGGGAATAAGCATGCATTCTTACTATATTAACATGAACAATGAGAAAAAAGACAACATATTAAGACCTAAATAAGGGTTCCATAAGATAAGTCCAAGGGGTAGCTCCAGGTGAGCATAATGATAATTAAAGTAATGTCACCTGTTGATTATCTTGAACGAATGTGGAGTAAAACATATTTTTTCATGCTCATCATTTTTAAATATTTCAATTACATGTTCCTACCATACATTGCTTAGTCTTGCTCTACTTATGACATTGTTTCTGCTTGACAATGATAAGTTGAAATTCTCTAATCATATTAGAAAAATAAAGATAATAAATTTTGTATGAAATGGATCTAAAAGATGAGTAATTAGACTAAGTAATAAGTGAAACACTACTCAAGGAGTCTATGGCCAAACATTGCAGAACTACCCCAGCATTCAAAATTTGGGTTAGTGAAATGGGTATCCTTGTAGAATCCCATAACGTGCAAAGGTACCCATAGTCATATAAAATTGAATATACACATGTCATCTATAGTCCATGTCAATTCAGGTCCCCTACAACCTTGATATCAGCCTTTATAAGAGTGTGGTTAAGGTTGTATCTCCAATGCTTATGGTAGCCTAGCTAATGTGACTGAGAAAAGAAATGGGATGTGATATGTGATATGATGACATGTGAGTAGTCCAACCCATGAGAATTTATAGGTTTCACTGTATTTGTACTAGGACATACCTAATGTTGTTATGTAGGTTTGTCTTTTGAGCCCCAGTAGCAGGCTTGGTTGATGAAGCATTACTCTGTTGAAATGTCCCTCGTGCATTTGAAATGTTTTCTTCTTAGTGTCCTCTGTTGTGACCCTGATTTGGTGGTAACCCGCACAGAGGTCGAGCTTGTTGAAGATCATCGCGCCATGTATTTCATCTAGGAGCTCATCTATTGCCGGAATTGGAAATTTTTCTTTAATTGTTTGTTTGTTGAGAGCTTTGTAATCAATACATAGATGCCAGATGCCATCCACCTTCTTGACTAGGAGTGCTGAGGAATAAAAAGGGCTAACACTATGCTGGATATACCCCTACCTCAGGATATCTATAACTTGCTTCTCGATTTCAATTTTGTTGGAAGTGAGGGGTCAGTATGGTGGTGTGGTGATGTATTTCGATTCATCTACTAGGGCAATTTGATGATCCTGGGGTCGGGATGGTGGTGTGGTGATGGATTTTGATTCATCTACTAGGGCAATTTGATGATCCTGGGGTCGGGATGGTGATAGGGTAGTGGGTTCTGAGAAGACAATGGTTAATTTTTGGATGATTGTTGATATCTTTGGGGAAATTGTGGTGGTGGTGCTTTGGGGTTCAAAGGATATTAGGTAGATGTGTCTACCCTTTCATATTGATGATAATATGTCCCCATGTGTTGAAAGTTCGGGTGAGGAGGGCTTGATACCCAATAGCTTGAATGGTGGTTCCCCATATGGGAATGTGATTGTAGAAATCCTATGTTGATGGACCTCTACTTTTCAACCAAGAAACCCCCATAACAACATCATAACTTCCAATGCTCATGAAGTATGCATTGATGTGCTCAGTCTGGCCATGCAGATTCAGAGGAAGATGTGTTCCATTTTTGTCATATGGAATGGAACCACCTCATGCGATTGCAACTTTGCCCCTTACTTCTATGAGGTGTGCATTCAGGGTTGGATCCAACACCCTTGGGTCGATGAAGTTCTGATTGCTTCCAGAATCGAGGAGCACCAGGACATGTCATGGCCCCAGCAAAGCCCACAGACGTATTGTGTCTGAGACACCCTCTCTGTCCATCACAAAGGAAGATATAGTTGGTGTGTCCTCCAGAATTGTCGACGGTGTTGCTTCAGTGGTTTGTGTCTTTGGCGTGTCACCTTCCTCTTCCTTGTCATCTTCAATAAGGAATAGGGTTGGTTGTTTGCACTTATGACCCTTAACATATTTCTTTGGGCAGAAGTAGTACAAATTTTTCGAGCGTCGCTCCTCCATCTCCATGTGGGTGATGCATTGAATTTGTGTGAGGGGTGGATCGTGTCGGTGCTTCTTGGGCACCTTCAGTCTTGGTTTCCTTGCAGAAGCTATTGTAAGGTTAGCAGGTCAGTCCCCGTCAGTCTGTTTGTTGCTCTTCTACCAACCGAGCTCTTCGGGTGATATCTACTATGGACAAGATCTATGGTACCCCTCTAAGATGGAATTCCCATTGTATCTCATCCTTCAGTCCTCAGAAAAACATTTTGGAAAGGTGACTCTTGAAAGCATGTGGTGAATCGGGCGAGTGTCTTGAATTCCTTGTGGTACTCCTTGACTGACTTCATTTGACAGATTTTATAGAGTTTTCCTTGTGATAATCGGGCATCCGCATCACCAAATATCTCGATGACGTCATCATGGAAGAGTTCCCAAGAGAGATCCATATAAGCTTCATCGAGTACGGTTGTCTCATACATCTGGTACAAATATAGTGCGTCGCCGTTGACATGTAGTGCCACGAGATCGAACTTCTCCTTATTGGTGTGGATGTTCCCATGGCAAAAGTAGTACTCACACTTCTCTAGCCACCTCTCTGGTGGGTCTGTGTCATCATACTCTGGAAAACACAACTTGAAGTGGTTGTGTAGATGGAATCTTCCTTCACCTCCCTTCGAACTGCGTGTGTCCTCGTACTCTATTTCTTTCCTTTTCTTCTTGTTGCCTGTGATGCGGAGTTGAGAGATCTCTCGAAGGAGTATGTCCAGCTTCTGAGAGAGTTTCTCAATTCCCTTCTCATGACAGTAGACCAACTCATGGAGGTATTTCATCTCCTCTAGATTCGGCATTTTGTGTGGTTGGTGGAAGGGTTGGGTGGGTGGGTCGATGACGGAAGATGACGTGCTCGTGGCCTTACGGGGGGGTTGCGTGGGCTACTGTAGTGGTAGTAGTGCCAGGCTCTAATACACTTTGGTAGGATTAGAGACTGTACCCGAGGAACGCCGAGCTGGCAGCCTGCGCCTACCTATGGTGATGGAAAACTCTCGCTCGAGGACGGGTCCCAATCTAGAAAGGGGAATAGCAATCACAACGGCCAATTGGAATAAGTATTCGACGCTTGTACTCATGTCGTCCATTCTATTAATAGGTAAAGCACCAGTGTCAGCTTTACTTGGACACCGCATTACAAGGGACAAATGCGAGCCTGATAGTTGAAAAGATGAAAACAGGCGATCCCGCTGAAACCTAGGAGCCGAAAGGTCACGTCGTCTTGGGCGATCCCTAGGCGTATCGACCGGGCGGCGCCGCCCCTCTCCGGGTAGGCACCCCGCCTCCCGGGGACCACCCCCTCCCCTTCCACGGTTAGGCACTCCGCCTGCCTGGGACTACCTTCCCCCTCCGATACGGCATCCCGTTTGCCGGACTTCAGTTGCACCAGGGAACCGCTTTGCGCCGCGCCGCCAAACCTTAGCAGGAAGGATGAACAGGCCGGTCCCGTTCTTCGCCAGAATACCACCGAGGATAGAGACGGGCCTTCGTGCACAGCGGATCGTGGCGCAGCGACGATCGGAATCAGCCGCATCTGCCGTGAACCAAGAAGAAGTGATCCAAGATGTGAGGACGATCCTCCAGCAAGAAGAAGGGGAGATAGAGCAACCATCTATGGTTCGAAACGGGGGGCAGCAAATAGAGACTAACGCGGAGCCGCCGCTGCAGATGGTGGCTTGCAGGGAGACGACACAAAACCCTCCACAGAGGAGAAAGAAGGCCCTGTATGATATCCCCAAAGATACGTGCTACAGGTGCATGAGAAAGGGTCATTGGCAATCCCAATGCCGAGCCCCGAAGATTTGCTACATCTGTAGAAGACCTGGACACCTAGCTCGCAAGTGTATGGTGCGACAGCGGATTCCCGATATCAGTTCAACGACGGCGTTTCCCCCTCTGCCAGCAGGAGTTCCGGCTAGGGGTACAACATCTCATACTCCTAAGAGGATCAGTGTCGACCTAGGAGATGGAGATGATGAACGGGCTAGAAAAGAAGCGGCTCTGCACCTTGCTGTTGAGATTAGCTGGCCGACCGGAGTTATCTGGGAACCTCTCTGCCGTTTCTTGCAGAATGAATGGCCGGCGGCTAGGGATATTTATCGATTCGCTGATCGTAAAGCGGTTATATTCTTCAATTCTAGGGAGGAAGCTAGAGATTGCCATCAGAAGAAAGAGGTCCTGTTTGATAAATACAAATTAAAGGTTTCTTCCATGGATGCGGGTGAAGCAAGCCTCCAGATAGAGCACTTTTGGCTCTGGATTACCGACATACCTATTATATGCAGGGATGATGAAGCCCTTGACAGCATGATTAAGCCTTTTGGTAAGATCCTAGACGTCTCGCCATGGCAACGCAGCGTCAATGACATCTCGGGTATTCTCGTGAAAGTAGAGGCGTTTAGCGAGGATTTACCGCAGTTCGTTGGCCTTACTTATGGATCGAAGAGAGCATCCGTCAAGTTTCATATGGTGGCTAGGGGGAAGAAGGGAGCAGACATGTTGATGACTGAGGTGGGGAAGGAACTCCAAATCCCAGATCAGGCCTTCATTACAGGTGTTGGGGTGGAACAGGCCATCCCCATAGCTGCTGACATACCGTTACAGGTCGGGAACTTTGAGGAAGGGGGAGACCACTCTCGTCAGGAGAGACCTTCTAATGATGTAAGAGATAGAAGGTTTGTCTTTGATGACGAAGGTACAAGAAGATCGTTACAGAATAACACGATAGCAGATTTCATCTCAATGGGGGAGTTTGAAGAAGAGATCCAAAGAAGAATAGAGCGGAGTAGAAATCGTACCAGATCCCACAGGAGTGACTTTCCTCAATATTCTCAGCATAGGAGGCGCACACCTGATCGGCTTGGAGGCACAAGAAGAAGATTCTCAGTAAGTGATATGTCTTGTTTTGAGGAAGAATGTGATAGAGAAAACAGGAGGGATAGCTGTTGATAGCTTTCTCTTCAGATGCGAGAGGATGGTCTTTCTTTTGTTAATGGATCAGTCTTTTCTAATTTGGAATATTAGGGGTGCTGCTAATAACAAGACCCGCAAAGTGCTTGGAAACTTATGTCGTAGACACCAGCCATGTGTGGTGGCCTTACTTGAACCATTCTTGCACGCTAGCAAGGCGTCGAAGCTTCTCGACATCATCCGGATGGACTGGTGTGTGGATAATCAGAATGAAGAAGGAAAGATTTGGCTATACGCGGATGTCTCCAGAAATCCTCAAGTCGTTAGAGTTCACCGCCAGCATGTTACTATCAGTCTAGACGAGGTGGATGGCACTAGAATTTATATTTCCGCTGTATATGCTAGCTGTAATCACATCGACAGATTAAGGTTATGGGAGGAGATTGATACCTTATCTGATATGACTGGGGACTCGCAGTGGTTAATTGCAGGCGATTTCAATGTGATACGGGACCAGAGTGAGAAGAGAGGTGGTACGCCTACACCTTTCCAGGAGATCCTTGACTTCAATACAGCCATTATAGACGCTCATTTGAAGGAGATGAAGTATGAGGGGAGTCGCTACACGTGGGTTAATAAGCAATATTTGACCCCTACGATCTGGCAAAGGTTAGATAGAGCTCTCTCGAATGATTCGTGGGACGTTGCGAAGCCCTCTAGCTGCTGTCTTCACTTGACCAGGTACAGGGTCTCGGACCACTGCCCGCTGTTGATCACTGCCGGAGGTAATCGTCCTAATATGAGAAGCAAAGCTCCTTTCTCTTTTCTTTCTGCTTGGCTGCAGCACGATGACTGTATGGAGGTTATCCGTAGAGCATGGGATGTCCAGATCGCTGGCCACTCATCCTTCATCTTTTGTCAGAAGCTTAAACGGGTTCGTCAGGCCCTCAAGGTTTGGAATAAAGAGTCCTTTGGCGACATCAACCAGAAGAAACGGGACCTTGATGATATTGTTCACATCACCCAGATTGCATATGATGACAACCCCAGTATTACCAATGAGACGAATTTGCGCAAGGCGGAGAAGGAATTACAGCTGATTCTTGATCAAGAAGAACAGCTCTGGAGAGACAAAGCTCGCATTGATTGGCTGAACGATGGGGAGAGGAATACCCGCTTTTATCATTCGGTTGTTAAAACCAGAAGGAAGAAGCACATCATCTCGAAGATTATCCTACCTAATGGTGAGCTTGTCACTGACCCTATGGTGATGGCGGAAAAAGCAGCCACCCATTTCCAACGGAGGTTCGAGGAGGAGTTTCAGCCCATACAAGAAGATGTTAGTCTTTTTTTGCAAGGTATTCCGGACTGTATATCTCTCGATGACAATTGTGCCATCTCTGCCCAGCCGAATGAAGAGGAGATACTCCAGGTTATCAAAGAAATGGACAGCATAGCTGCCCCTGGCCCCGATGGATTCACGCTGCCTTTCTTTAGAAGCGCTTGGGAGATTATTGGCTCGGACTTCTTGATGATGACGGATAGTTTTTTCAAACGGCAGACCTGTCACCGCGGATTATTCTGCTGCAGGATAGTCTTAATCCCTAAAGTGGATGGGCCGGTGAATCTAGATACTGATTTTAGACCGATATCCATTGAGAATATCTCCTTGAGGATTCTCGCCCGCATTGTGAGTAACAGACTCTCTTCTATTATGCATAAGACGATATCTGCAGAACAAGGGGCTTTCATTAGAGGGACTGATATTACCAACCATGTAAAACTTGTCAAAGAATTAATGCATGATATCAACAGAGGCGATGCTCATCCTAATTTTATTCTTAAGATGGACATGTCGAGGGCATATGACAGAATTCATTGGGGTATCCTGGAGAAGATTCTGGAGCGATTTGGTTTCAATCAGGAAACAATTTCTATGTTCCTAAGTTTTTTCAAGGGAACTTGGGCATCGGTTTCTCTGGGTAATTGTTCGGCAGGCTTCTTCCCTATTCAGAAAGGCCTGAAACAAGGGAATGCGCTTTCACCTTTCTTATTCATTATCTTCGAAGAGATTTTGTGCAGGAGATTTCAGCTGTTGCAGGAGAGCAACCAAATCTCGAGGTTTCGTACCAATGGAGGAGGGATGGCACCGGTAGTCTTATTGTACGCGGATGATATCACTATAGCTGCTAATGCTGATCAGGCTTCTATACAGAATATCTCTAACACTTTCGCAGCGTACGAAAGAGCTTCGGGGCAGAAGGTGAACGCTACGAAATCGGTTTGCGTCGTTGGTGGATCTGATGCTGGCGAGGCCGAACGGATTGCAAATGATATGCGGATCCCTAATGCTGCAGACTCGTTTTCCTATTTGGGTATTCCCATCACTAAAGGCAGGGTCAGACTGAGCGATTTTGAATACCTTATTAGGAAGATCAATGTTACAGTTGCTGGCTGGAAGGCTCGCCTCCTTTCTTTTGCAGGTAGACGTCTCCTGATTGAACATGTGCTGTCCTCCATTCCTGTGTATTCAGCGGCAGCTTCAGGGATACCGGTGGGTATTGCTCAAAGGATTGACAAGATACTCTCCAGTTTTCTGTGGTCTGATAATAATGCTCACTCGAGACGTGCTTGGGTGAATTGGCATAAGGTAGCCAAGCCGAAGGATATGGGAGGTCTTGGCCTGACGCCAATCAAGATGGTGAATGAAGCTTTTATAGCTAAGGCCTGTTGGGAGATTTTGACGGGCAGATCTATGTGGGCTTTTTTCTGCAGAGCCAAATACGCTTGTAGTCTTTCTGGGACATCTGTCACTCATCCGAGACTGCTGAAGCTTGGTGCTACTCCGTCTCCATACTGGAGAAGGGTCTGGAACATGTTCCCGAAGATTTTTCCTTTGTGTAGATGGATCGTTGGCCGTGGGGACATCCTTCTATGGGATGATCTGTGGTGCTCTCACAGACTTGCTGACTTTGCTATTAACCGTAGTGACCGTAACATGAAGTTTTTGGTGAAGGACTTCTGGGATGCGGAGACTGGTTGGAATTGGGATGACATTGGTCAGATTATCACAAATGATGGTATAGCTGTTATCAAGGAGGCGGGTGCAAAAGTATCTGATATGGATGACAATTTGATCTGGTCTCCGGCGGCTAATGGCGTGTTCTCTCTCAGATCGGTGAAAAAGAATGTTCTTCAAGAACATATCAATGATGCTTTTGGTTTGGATCGCATATGGCAGGTGGACGCGCCAAAAGAAATTGCGTTCATTTGGAAGGCTGCCCGTAGGGCCATCCCTACAGATGAGAACGTTCGCAGATGCAGGATTAAGATGGCATCTTGTTGTAACTGTTGTTCTGACCCTAGCGTGGAAGATACCGAGCACCTTCTTTTCTCAAGTCAAATCGCCTTTTTATTCTGGAGCAGATTTGCTCATATCACCGGGAGGAACGTACCTGAAGACCTCAACTCTCTGTTAGAGGTTTGCAGCCTTGGGGCTAAATCGTCGACTGATGAATGGATTGCAGGTGCTTTGGCCACGTGCATTCCAAACGCTATCTGGAAGATCAGATGTCAGCGCAGATATGGCGGAAACGTAACCTCGTTCATCAGGAGCTGGGAGCAGATCATCTACAAGCTGAACGTCATGATGAGACATAAAGCTTTACACGTTTCTAAAAATCCCCAGATCCATGCAGCCATGAGAGAAGCCGGAATTGTTAATGCTCGCAACATCATCAATAATATTTCTCTACATAGATGGACAAAGCCGGACCTTCACAACCTGAAGTTAAACATCACGGTTGGTAGATGCCGCGATGCTCATGGTATCTATAGAAGATGGGTTGGTGGTGTGATTCGCAATCATAGAGCTGATATTTGTATGGCTTTCCGCGCCTGGTTAAAGGCTACTGACTACATTGAAGCCTACGTGAAGGCTTGTTTTGTAGGGTTATCTCTGGCGGTGGATAACAGGTTGATGATATCACTCATTGAGATTGATGACAATGAAACTTATAACATTCTATGGCGAAATGGTAGAGCCCCCTGGAAGTCCGTTTATGCTGCTAGGTCGCTAATAGACGAGCTTAGAGAAAGGGACATTATGGGCTGTTGTGTTCATAAAGTGGTGAATACTCTGGCGAGAGAGATTGGGGTTTGGGGAAGGTCTTATATGGCTCCTTTTATTTGCTCTGACAGTAGAAACCTTCCGCAGAAGTTAAGAGGCATGGCGATTTTGGAGAGAAACCTCATACCATATATTGTCAAAAGCAAAACTAAGGTCTAGTTGTTGTTGGTGGCTAAAAAAAAAAAAAAAAAAAAAAAAAAAAAAAGGGACAAATGCCCAAGAGGTTGCAATGACAATAAAGCAAAAGACAGCTAGCTAATGGCCATTGACCTTACAGGAAAAAGGGAAAAGCTAGTGGTGTGCACACGCAGGTGTGGGACACATGAGAGAGTCCTATCACAGAGAAGGCCACATCTTCAAGCATCCCATGTGATACAAGCTCATCTATCTTTGGGAGAGTGCCCTCTGTCTCCTCGGTTGCTGCTATGAGAGGGTGGTCGGAGCCAAGGACCCCCTCCCTTTGTTCATGATGCAGTGGTCGAACATCCACACATTGGCTAGTGGGTTCAAACTGATTTTGTTGGATGGGAAGCATATCAGGTAAAATATGAAGATTGCCTCCTACTATATTGTCTACCGACAAAGGATCGCTTGGCAGAGCCTTCACTTCCTGTCTGTGGTGTGAAGCCTCAACCATTCTACATGAAAAATGAATACAACATGCTCTTTTTTTATTACCTTTCAAGATAATTGTCATTGAAAAATCCCATATATATGGTGATAGGAATATATCCAAGAGCCTAATTGAAAAAGACATCCAATCACTTAGGTGATCTTGGGATTCCAATATATGTGGAACATTAATTCCAAATTGACATTCTAATGGTCTTAAGTAAATCAAAATGACAAGGCACAAAGAAATCAAGGACACATGATGTAAGATGGTACAAGACCACATTTGCAATTTTGAATGATGTGTATAGCAAGGCACCCACTTATGTTTTGCTGAGGAAGTTGTCCAAACCTACCATCTCCACATAAATGGTGGATTGTGCACGTGGATGTATAAAAATATTGCAAGAAATGAGATAAAAGAGTCACTATTCAAGGGAGGGGGGTAGACGTCTCATTTATATATTGTGTCTAAAAGCGTAAACCACAACACACTCAAGAAAATAAAAGCAAGTAGTTTTGTCTAAGTATATCAGTGTTTCCTATACCATGAAACCAAGAAGAGATCATCATAAAACTAGCAACATGTTCACTTCAGTCTTTTAGAACTAAAATGAGATATTAAGTCAGATGTACAATTGCATGTGTCCATAAATCAATCAAGTCAGAGTTTAGGCAATAAGTTAGTAGGATCAACAGAGTTTGGTCAAGCCAAGGGTTGTGTCACCTCTCCTATAAATAAGTGGGTTCCTCTTGTTTTAAAATCATTGCGAATATGTTGTCCATATTGTCTCCACATTATTTTCTACTAAGAGTGGGAAGTCAATTTGTATGTGGTGGCAATCACCTACAACACAACTCTCTATAGTTGTTTCCAACCTGCCATTACTGCCATCAAACTACAGTCTGAATGTGGGTAATGAAACTGGATCCAACCCTCATTTTGAAGAATCTCACAACATAGATTACTACATAAGTGAACCTTCCTATGTTGATCCTTTGAGTATAGTATCCAACCTACGCAAAGCATGTCATGTAATTTCTCTTCCACATTGGTTTTGTTTCTATTCAGTCAAAGCCACCAAATATCTAACATATTCTTAGAGCAGTCTAGCATGCTTAATTCCAGAAACAAAATTCTCACTAGTTTGTTTCTGATATTTATGTAATTTATGCCTCCTACAGTTGTGTACATCTTCTGCACACACATATATTTCATATTGTTGTTACAAGACAGAGCTAAGAAGAAGAAAAATGTGTTGCATATATCAAATATACCAACTGGTATATGGTCAAAGCTAGGAAAAAAAGGCAATGTGCAGATGCAATAAATGACCTTCAGTATGCCCCTTAATTTTATTGTTGGTCAATATACATCTCTAAACGAGAACTGGGCATAAGCCTACAAGAAGGACAAAACTTTGGTGACATGTGCCCACATGTTAAAACTGTTTGTAGTTCCAAGATTACAAAAACACACAAGACAACTTCATGCCTAATTTGTTGAAGAATCCTCAATCAACATCTTAAACAAGAACGCAAGCTCTATGTCTTGGAGACACCTGAGTCAGAAGAACCTACTCTCATTGTGCCTAAAGCTGACAAGGATGCTTACAAGAAGCACTCAGAAGATGTTGTGGATGTCAAGTGCATGATGTTGTTCTCAGTGAACTATGAGTTGCAACGACAACATGAGAACATAGACGTTATTGAGATGGTAACACATATTAGGAACATGTACCAAAGCCAAGCAAGATAAGAGACATATGATGTCTCAAAGGTGTTGTTCAATTACAATATGGCTGAAGGAGATCCAATAGGTCCTCATGTACTCAAGTTGATTGGGTATGTGGAGAAGATTACTAGACTGGGATTTTCCTTAGGTCAAGAGTTGAACACAAATGTGATTATGCAGTCCCTGTCAGAGTCATACAACCAGTTTTCAACATGAATGATTTTGACAAGCCATTGTCAAAATTGCTTGGCAACTTGAGGACAGCTGAAACACAGATGAAGAAGAACAAACCTAAAATGTGAAGATGATCAACATAGGGAAGTCCAAGGACAAAGGCAAAGCGAAGAAGAGTTCTAAAGATATCCAGAAACCAAAGTCTTCTGTACTGAAAGCTAAGGGAGGAGTAAATAAGGAAAGTGCCACTGTTGTCACCAGCCGAGACACTGGAAAAGGAACTACCCTCTTTACATAGAGGATCTCAGGAATAAGAATGAGATAGAGATCTCTACTTTAGGAACCAAGAATAAGTAAGCTAGAATGCTACAGAGTAGGAGTTTATACCACTATAGTTGAATTTATCATTCAGCCTAATGGACATGTAATAGAATTAGTGGATTTATATTATATACCTGTCATTAATGAAAACATCATGTATCTTGCATGGATAAGAATATTATGAATAAATTGATGTTTCATTTCAAAAGATTAAAATATTATATGACAGTGCCCTTTGTCTCATAATCTATACTTGATAGTTGTAGAGACAAAAGTGTACAACACATATATTGAATGACTTAATAACTCATTTAATGATACATATAGAATTATCATCTAGGGAACCTAAATGAGAAATACATTTCTATAATCCATAATGATGGTTATCTAAACTCTTTTAATTATTGAACCATTAGACATATGCAAGTGTTATTTATTGGGCAATATGACAAAAACATCACTTAATGTAGTGGGAAAGTGACTATTCTATTAGGGCTCATACATACTGATGCATCTAGACCTTTTAGAATGAATGCTAGAGGTAGTTATTAATGCCTCATTATATTTACTGATGATCTCAATAGATATGGTAGTTTGTATATAATGAAATACAAGAATGAATCTGTTGAAGTATTGAAAAGATCATGAATGAAGTACATAATAAACTTGGTAAAAGTATTGAAACACTTTGATATCGATATGGAAAATGCTTTGAACCAAGAGTTTAAGAACCTTCTAGGAGATTGTGATAATGTATCACAATGAACTCCACCTAAAACATGATGATGTATCAGAAAGAAGGAATCACACCCCATTTTTCATGGTGTGATTATCAAGATATCTAGCTAATCTTCCAATTTCCTTTTGGCACATGCTTTATACTAAATAATGTACTATCTAAAATGGTTCAAAGACACTATATGAAATTTTTGACATGGTAAGTGTCCTGATATGTCTTTTAATAAAGATTAGTAATGAAAGCCTTTATATAAAAATAATAATTTCTTAAAGGCTTTATCCACAAATCACATAAATATTATTTTGTTGAATACTACTTTTATTCCAATCCTACAACAAAAGTGTTTGTTACCAGGATGGCTATATTCCTAAACAAAATTTAATTCCAAAAGAGTAAGTGGGGAAAAAATAGAGCTATAAAAGTTTGAAACCAACAAGAAAGCATTGAATCAAAAGAAGGTACGGTAGGAACAAGGGGAATCACAAATTTTTGTGGAACCTCAAGTTCCTTGTGTAACACTAAAAACCACATATATCTAGTAGAACACACCTTGAGCTTGAAAGATTATGATATCTTATGGCTCAAGAAGGTGGTAAGTTGATCATATATGATGAGTCAACAACCTACATAGATGTTATTGAGGGACTAAAGTCTTGAGAAATGGATTAAGGCAATGAGATCCAAGATGGAATCCTCGTTCAAAAATAAGGTATGACCTTGGTGGGTCCACTTGAAGGGGTAAAATCCATAGGGTGCAATTGGGTCTTTAATAAGAAGAACATGGAATAGTATATTGGTTGTTAAGAGTTTCAAACAAGTTCAAGATGTTGAACATAATGAAGTCTTTTCACCAGTTGTCGTGGTTCAATCCATTAGGATCATGCTTGCCATTGCATCTTGTTATGACTATGAGATTTGATATATGGATGTTAAAACTACATTCCTTAATTGGAATTATTATAAGGATGTGTGCATGAGACAGTCTAAAGGTTTTATAAATCCAATAATGAAAATAAAGTGTGTAAGCTACAAAGGTCAATCTGTGGATAGATGCAAGCATCACATAGCTGGAATCTTCAATTTGACAAGGTAGTCAAAGAGTTTGATTTCAATCAAAATGAAGATGAAATATGTGTTTACAAAAGATTTAGTGGGGCATATTTATATTCAACATCCTTATACTACAAAATGTTAAAACCTGGTTGGGAAGTACCTTCCCTATGAAAGGTTTAGGTGAAGCATCCAACGTGATAGGAATTGAGATATATAGAGACACATCTAGAAAGTTTCTTGACATGAGATAGAGCACATACATTGACAAGATGTTGAAGGGGTTCAACATGCAAGACTCGTTGAGAAAAAAATTGTCCATGTCCCGTGGGACTATTCTCTCAACAGCCCAGTATCCCAGTTCTTGTGAAGAATAGGAAACACATAAGTAAGATGTCATATGAATTCAAAATTGGACCTATCATGTATCTAATGTTATGTACTCGTCCTAACATCTCATATGTATTTGAAATGACGAGATGATATGTACACATCCTGTTATCTCATATGTATTGGACATGATGAGAGGATATGTGTCAGATCCGAGTGAAAGTCATTGGACTGCCATAAAAGAACATCCTTAAGTACTTGAGAAGAACTAAAAGGAATAGTTCCATGGTTATGATAATAAGGAAGAGTTAGGTGCAAAGGGTTACATTGATACAAGCTTCCAATATGATATAAAAGTGATCACAATCAAAATATTGTATGGATCAAGAAGTTCATATAGTTGAACTTATGGGAGGTTCCGACCATTGATGACACAATAGAAATACTATGACAACAATAGAGCTACTGGTTAGGCAAGGAATCTCAGATATCATACTATGACACTTCCATCTCATATGAGAGGTCGTACAACAAAAAGATGTGAAAACTTGCAAAATACTAACTTTTAGTAAACATTGCTAACCCGCTATATCATATGACCATTAGATTTAACATTCCAACATTTTCATGCATTCATGCAACTCCATAACACTTAGATAACATTAATACTACTCTTTTGAGGCATTAACAATCAAACATCACAAGATGGTAGCTAAGCATACAAGTGAAGTATTTAAAAATAAGAGTATGGAGATAATCGTTGCTAAGTATATATATATACTTATATATTCAAAAGGAGGCAATTATATACATGTTGGGAGAGCCTTAGTGGCTACTCCCAACCCAAGTAAGGTGTTTAGCCACACATGTTAATGGGCAACATAACATCATTACAAATGCATGGATACATCAAGAATAATGAAGAGGGGAAGATACCGCATGGGGAAGACAATAGATCTAGAGAAAGAAGGGGGAGATACACTGATGATACTTCTTTAGATCTAGATCTAGTACAGAGGTGGAAGATGGAAACTCCTCTTAAAGAAGAGGGTGGTAGACCTTCTCTCTCCTCCAACTTTCATCTTTGGAGATCTAAGACCTTGGGAGATGAGTGAGGGTGACTCTGGAGTTTGGCAGCACTTTGTGACTCTTGATGACCTAATGCCCCCTAGTGTGAGGGGTCGGGGGCCTATTTATAGGTGCAACCCACCGACTTAACCGTTTGTCATGGTCGCGACCTTTTGTAGCAAGTGTCTCAGGCGCAATGAGGATGTATTGTCACGACTGCAACTTTAGTAGAGGTCGAAACAGGTGGCGTCGTCGTGACACGTCCTTGGTCACGACACATGCCATGGTTTCTTCTTCTATCCAAGTCACGGCCTCGTCCAGATCATGACATCTTCTCCATCATGCATGGCGATCACAATGGGTCATCGTGGTCGTGACCAGTGTCGTGGTCGCAACTAGGCATAAATATTTATTGAGAGATGTCATCAGAGATAGGTATTCTATAATGCAACTGAATAGTAGTGACTTGGTGAGGAGGAGGATCTGGCATAGAGGCAACCAAGTTCAGGAGAGGGGCGACAATAGATAATTCCCAATCCATAGAGAGACATGAATAGGAATACACACAATAGTAGAGGGTCTTACATAACTAGGCACAAAAGATAGTTCACAAAGAAAATGCAGAAGATCATTAATCAGAGCATGATGTATACCACCAAAATTATCTAAACTCTATACCACCCATGAAAGTTTGGAAAAGTATTTGAAGGATAGTGATGGGGATAAATCCACAAAACAACACTAAATCCTTAATGCAATGGCCCATCACCGTCATCACTAGTTTTTTCACCGTGTCTTCTAAAAATAGATGAGAAATTTCACATCGTGATTAGACATTATTGTGTCAGGAAGTCATGTAGATCGACTTACTTGCTTAAGAAAAGATAGGAAATATGTTGACATCAGAGTGTGACAGACACTCAAACTCTTTTGGGAGTTCAACAAGCATATAGTTTGATCATAATGCCATGAGATGAATTCTCAGTTAAATAGATAGGCGACTGACAGAAAGACTGAATGATGACTTAGAAAATCTTGTCATAAATGGAATATTTGTGCTTGGTGTCATAGATTTTCCTACTGAAGAAGCCAATACGGGTTGGGCTCTCAGATCACTCTAAATGAACCACAACATAAAATTCCTTTTGAGGAATCATAGTTCTCAATAGAATATGAAGAGGGTCGGATTTGATGATGGATGGGGGGCACAATAGAAAATTTCATTGTGAAACCTCAGAATATATTCAAGGGTTTGGTGATTGTTAGAGTTGTGGGGGAAGTGCCAATTTTTGCTTCCCCTACCCTAACATGGATTTAGTATCGGTAGTTGCTACTTGCATGCAAGGCAATGAATTTCAACCTACAAGCGACAAGTACCACAGGTGTTCCTACAAGCTTTTACAATTCACTTTTATGAGTGGATGGTTTGAAGCATCTTCAAAAGGCTAAGCTTCTTTTTGGTTTTGGATCATTTCATTAAGTCATTGATGGATTGTAGTTGGGACGCCAGGTGTGCTTTTGTACATGACCTTGAGACTTTGGGATAGGATGGAGGCTTAAGGATGACAGTGGGAAATATGATATTTCCCAAATTCCAGCAATGTTTAGATCATTTTCCTTGGCTGAGTTTTACTCTATACAATCATGTGTCTTGATCTTTGGAGTCACCTGTCTGGATGCAACGAGATAGTACTAATGCTCCAAGTAGAAAGTCCCTAACAATATCATTATCTTTGAATCTAAGTTCCACTGAGTTTGAGGTAGTGAAATATTATTACAAACTACAGCTTTGCAGTTACATTCTTCATGGGTCTGGTCTCTGTTCTCCTTGTCAAGGATACACTTTGTGGGATATCTCACTTTTGTGCAAGTGCCAGTACATGCTCATATCACATCTTTTCCTAATGATATGCATCATCAATACCACTTGAATTAAGAGAGTGGCCAAATAGATGAATTCAAGCATTTGCTAACTTATCAAGAATAAGAACTAGAGACCATAGTTTACAAGTAATTGTCTGCATAGGTGGGAAAATATTTACATATTTGACCGATCATAAAGAAAGGGGAAGGGAGAGGACCTCTAAGGTGGAGACATCTTGTAATATATAGAAATATATCATCATACTAGAATGAAAAAACATTGTTTCAAGTAATTGCATGCAATCAAATAAGTGACGCTAACTCCTTCCACCCACTATCCAAGGATTCAAAGAATACAAACACTACCCTACACATTGAAAACATTTTTTTTTGGGAGAAGTCAGGGGGTCATTCTATTCATCCCATCCCCCTCATATGGGCGAAAACATCACAAGGAAAAGTACAGCTCCTATTTATAAACACAGGTATGGTTCCTCCAAGAACCCAAAATGACTCACACAGAAAAGAAACCGCAGGCACAGCAAAGGACACCTCCAAAGACAGGAAGAGCTAAAGCGGACCCTTCTTCTTGATACATATATAAGGGACGTTTCTCTTCTCCATAAGCATAAGACCTTTAATCCGCCTGGGTAAGAGGGAGGGCTCAGAGCAAACGAACACATCATCCAAGTGGCTGCCCCACACACCTAATTCCCTGGCAACAACATTCGTTTCCTTAGGAATACACTGGCCAATAACATCACAGTCATTAAGCCAGGCTTTAATCTCCTTAACAAAGCAAGTAGCTCTCCAAGGTTCAATGGCGTTGCCCCACAAGATGTCATGAGTGTATCTGTCATCAACTTCAATGACCGAAAAGGACATGTTCTTACTGTCAGCAATTTTGAGAGCGACGCCGCATGCAATGAGGTAGGCAGTAGAATAATCAGCTTCTTTGAGCCAGACTCTGAAAGCAAGGCAGCAATGGCTTCTAGAATCTCTAACAACACCCGCCGCCCATCTCCTTAAAGACCCCGTATTGTCAATGCTTTTCCCGATGGAGATGTTAAGCTTCTTATTGGCAACGTCCGGTGGTAACCACCAGACCAGAAAAATTGATCTGAGCTGCACCGTGGGGGATATAATGCCATTCTCTTCCATCGAGCGCAAGATATCAGAAGGACCGAGCTTGAAGAATCGCTTCTGCTTCAAAAAATGATAAAGGCTGAGGATTATGGTGTTCCAAACAGAAGGAAGACAGGCTGCTCGGGCCTCAAACCTCATCGAGCATCTGACTTTCCAGGTGTACCACTGTCACGCCCCAATCTCACATTAACCACAAACCACAAGATTAGGACGCAACAGGATGATATTTACACATAAGCCAACCACTCTACACTTTTTAAAACATTTTTAAAGACATTAATAGGATAATCTGATTTATGCTGTAAAATGAAACTAAACAAACTACGGAAGCATTTTTATTAAACTGACTAGCAATATACAGAAAGTCTACAACATATTACATTGTTCGACATAAAATAAAGCATGACAGTTAATTTATATCTTTATACACATTCTCTCTCACCCACACCATGTCCCAAGGATCGAGGGGAAAGGACTAAGAGACCTCTAACTAGACTAACTACAAACCTTATATAGACTAGGCGTTAGGATGAAACGATCCTTCCGATTCCTGATGCTGATGTTGACCTGAAAATGTTTTGAGTAGAGGTATGAGCCTACTCGCTCAGTGAATAACATTTCACTTAGCTATCACTAAACAACTCGTCAGGTTTATAAACTGAAATTAAACATATATACAGTTCAAGCAGGGCAGTACTATTGACATAGCAGATATATAGATAATAATCACATTTCTATGCATCAACAGGTATTTCAGGTAAATGAACAGATATATAAATTTACTGTGATCCTATATGATTACTTATTCATATTATTATTATGCCCTAATCATATGCAGTGTACTCTGCATATGAAGATCCGTAGCAAGTTCATGCTACGATCTCACCGTACAAGACTTAGCGACACACCCGGGAAATGCTAAGTCTGACGCCAGCCCTATTCTGCTACATGACCCCAGGCTCCACGGCCTCAATGCACAACCACGTGTGCTGCAGACTCCTCCTGACAAACCTGAGTACACAGGCGGAGAGTCCCACCGGGTTACCTCCGTGACACAAGCACGGATGATGTTGAATAACCCCCATTTTCCTCCAATGCCACCGTGACTCCGCACGCGTTGTTGTTGGACACTGCCTCTCTGTCCTCGTGTCTCCATGACTCCGCACGGATAATGTTGCAACACGAGTTTCACCCCTAAGAAGCAGATCTGTCAAAGGGGTTCTATGGTGTTAGGGCACCTAAGTCTATTAACTGATTAACATATAACCATTTAAACAGGAAAATCACATCTACTGATTTCATATCAGATCACAATACACTGTCATTCTAAACTGACAGAGCAATATATTTTAAATCATTGTAATTTCTGAGAAATTCTCATACCATGCATTCAGACAAATTTGAAATGCATAAATAACCCAACTTATTTCAATTTGGCACATACATAGCGAATTTACGCAATTGAACATCTTATTGCACAAATTAAAGAAATTTGCTTCACATATGAGAATCATACTCAACAATTATCAATTCTCTAAATTTCTCGAAAAACGTGCACATTAACCCAAATCCTGGTTTGCGCATCACTTAACTCAATTAAGAGTTAATTACATATCACAACACAATTTAATAACAATACTTGAGAATTTCTGGTAATAGTTCAGAGAAATGTGCCATTTCATGTAAATATCAATTTACACATATTAACGTCAAAAGATATTTGCAATTAAGGTTTTCATGCATATTTTATTTATTCATATCAACTTTGAAATCGTACATCTGATAATTTATCAAAAATCTTCATTGTCTGGGTTCATATCCAAATCATACCATTTTCAGACATGAATTTCTAATTTCAACATTCAACAAGCAGTTTAGGTTCCAATGAACCATATAAATCTACCGATTCAATCCACACTGATCAATTGCTAAATTTAATCATATAACAGCGTCTAGAAGCAATTTATGAAATAAAAAGTCGGGCGACGCCAAACGCCACCCTACGCCTGATAACGCCTGTTATCAGCGTAATTCGCGCACAAAACAGAAAATATTCAAACGCCTGAGTTTATTAATGATAAATAAATGAAACCCTACTCACCGCGTTTCGAACTATCCAGATTCGTCCGGAATTGCGTCCAGGGATGCGTCCAGAGGTTGTCTTCAACCTTGGAATTGCCCAAATTGAACCTGCAGTAGTCCAACAGTACCATGCTCACACGTATAGGTTGGATTCAAGCACCCTCGGTTGTTGATTGGGGGCAGGAAGCTGCGGAATTCGGTTTGGGTCTCAAGGACGAACTCAAAACGGTTGATTTGATACTGTTCTTTGCCCAAAATGGTCATGGTTCGGTCCTGCTGCAAGCAAGCAACAACCTCTCTTGTGCGGAGGTGGAAGGGAGAGCTCGGCTAGGTGTATAGGCAACTGGGAGCTGCGGAATCAACCAAAGGCCTCAAGTCGGAGTTGAGCGCACCATTACCTTGGTGTTTCCCGTACCCAGACGGCTCTAAATAGTGTCACGCAGCAGCTGCGCCGCAGCTGGCCGGCCGCCCAAACTGGTGGGGCGCTGCGCCTAGAGCTAGGGCGGAAATGGGGAAGGGGGGAAAGGAAGAAGAAGAGTGGAAGGAGGGTGGAGGTGTTGGCATTGCTGGAAGGGGCTACCAAGCCCTAGATCGGCGGCTGGGTGACTGCTCTGGGCGCCGCCCAAGCGGTAGCCCTGTGAATCATCCGCGTGAAAGAAGAAACAGATAAGTGATAAAACAGAAAAGGAGAAATAAAATGATTATAAAGGAAAACTTGGAAAAATTGCATCTTTGACCCTAGAAATTGGAAATGCTATAACTATTGACTCGGAGATTCGTTTGAAGTGATTCTTCTTGCAATGTTTCAAGCGCAAGATTCTCTACAACCTTAGGGCAAGAAAATATGCAAATTAACATGTCACAACTAGTCAAATCACTAATTGCAACAGTGAGTACTCAACTCAACTTAATTAACCTAACGATCATCATTGTCATTAACATTAATTACCTCAGGTGATTCAATCTCAACTATTGAATCACATCTTAGCTTATCAGGATTATCCATGATGTTTAACAGAGTGCTTAGCACTAATCAAGGTACTTCACGCTAATCGAGGTATTTATTAACTAACCCTAATATGGGTTGTAACAATCTCCCTCCCTTATAAGAATTTCGTCCCGAAATTCCTAAAAGAGAAAAGGATACTTGTTACGCATCTCAGATTCACGCTCCCACGTAGCTTCTTCTAAGTTATGGTTCCTCCACTTCTTCTTCACTAACGGTATCTCGATTCTTGAGCTTCTTGATCCACCGATCAACTATCTGAACCGGTCCCTCAACATAGGATACATCTGATCTGAACTGTGCAGGTTCTGGGTCCACTATCTCCTCTGGACCAGGGTAACACTTCTTCAACATCGATACATGAAACACGTCATGTAGATTAGTCAACTCAGATGACAAATCCAACTTATAGGCTATAGGTCCAATCCTCTCAATGATAGGATACAGGCCCATAAACCTAGGAGTTAGTTTGCCTCTTTTAACAAACCTCAACACTTCTTTCCATAGTGAAACTTTCAGATACACTTCATCACCAACTTCAAACTCAAGAAGTCAATGCCTCTTCTCGGCATAAATCTTTTGCCCTGTCCTGAGCAGCTTTCAACTGCTCTCTGATCATTGTAATCTTTTCAGTGGTCAAATCCGCTTTCTTTGGTCCAAGAATATGCTTTTCACCTACCTCATACCAACATATGGGTGATTTACACTTCCTGCCATACAGAGCTTCATACTGAGCCATACCAAGACTGGAATGGTGACTATTATTGTATGCAAGCTCTATAAGGCTCAAGTGTTCTTCCCAACTTTCACAGAAATGCAAGACACCTGCTCTCATCATGTCCTCAAGAGTCTAAATGGTCCTCTTAGTCTGACCATTCGTCTATGGTGAAAAGGTTGTACTGAACCTCAACTTTGTGCCCAAAGCATGATGCAACTGATTCCAAAATCTGGATGTGAACTTAGGATCTCTATCAGATATAATTGAAACTGGAATACCATGCAACCTGACTATTTCATCCACGTATATCTTAGCCAACTTCAAGACATCAAAGGTTGACTTGATATGAAGAAAATGAGCAGACTAAATTAGTCTATCCACAATCATTCATATCAAATCATAACCTCTAGGTGTCTTGGGCAACCCTATCACAAAATCCATTGTGATAGGTTCCCATTCCCATTCAGGCATAGAAAAAAGATCACAAGGTAGCTGTAGATTTCTAGGGTTCAACCTTAACCTACTGGCACACACTACTTCTAACCACGTACTCAGCTACATCATTCTGCATATCTGACCATCCATTTCAACTTCTTGAGATTCATATACATCTTAGTATTTTCCTGAAAGCATAGCATACATCAATACATACACTTCCATAAGAATCTTTTCTTTCAATTCAATATCTCAAGGTACACACAACATGTCATGCTAATACAACGCCTTATCATCTTAAAAACTTAAACTCTGGTCTCTTTTCCTCTTATCATGTCATGCATGGTCTGGTTTAACTCACTATCACCCTATTGTAGTTCCTTGATCTGATCATAAAAAGTAGGCTTGACTTGCATCTGTGCAATCAAACCATTTAGCTATGTCACCCCTAAGTCTAAATTCAACTTTCACATTTCCACTAGCATGTCTCTTTTGAAACATGCCATGGAAAATACATCCACTGTTGAATTAGACTTCCTACTTAGGGCATCAACTACCACATTCACCTTCCCAAGGTGACAATCTATCGTCACATCACAAAGATAGTGACGCTGTGTCATAAGAGCATGAACTACAACAACTAACTTCAGATCATGTATCAGGTAGTACTCCTCATTCTATGCTACTTACTTGTTGTTACATTTCAAATTTATATCTTACTCTTTTCTCCAAGTCATTTTCATATTGTTTATCTACTTTTAAACCCTAGATTTTATTAATTCTAGCTTACCTTTCATAGAACAAATCTCATGATCTTATTTTATAGGGATGCTAGTACTCAAGGTCAAATCACTATTGATATCCCTTAAACTACTACAACTCTAAACATTCTAGGGTTTCTTCTTTATCAATAACATAGAGTTATTGTGATGTGACTATGTTCCCTTAGTTTGAAATTCAAACTTTAGATCTCATAAGTTTTACTAAATTCTTCCTTATCTTATCACTGGAATTTCCTTTCTCTTATTTGTTCTGGACTTTGGTATTCCCATGATATCTCTTCAATTTAATGGAAGCTTATAACGTAACATGAATATCATTTCAAACTGGATAAGCCATATATTCAGGTATTGCAAATATCAAGAGATTCAACATAATAAGCATGCATGCAGATTTCAAATTCTTAAATAATCTAATTACATGTCCACTTGTAATTTACTGAGAAATCAATATCAATATGCATGCAGGCAGACTGGAATTCTCAAATAAACAGAATGCATGTCAATTTGGCACTTTATACACTAAAATCGTGCAATTGAACTGTTAAGCATCACACATCTTATACTGAGAATTTTGATATCAAAATACTTGATTCATTGAACACCCTATCCTTAGGGTTTCAATTACCTCATTCACTTATTACATGGCAACACCCTATCCTTAGGGTTTCAGTTACCTTATTCATTTGATTGCAGTTCAAATCACAATATGATATCATTCTAGAACTGTCAGAACAGTGTACTTAAAATAATTGTAAATACTGAGAAATTCTTATATCATGCATTCATTTTTCTAAGTTATGTGTTTGTTCTTTATTTTAAAAACTAATTTGTTAGTCTATAGAGACTTAGAATCCAAAGGTAGTATGTATGAATGTATTTAACTTTATAATAAAGATATGCATTCCATACTCTCAATTATATCTTGTAATTCTCGTTCCTTAATCAAAGTCATCATTTCTAACATTTCTTTTGATTCAACTAAATTTCTTGTCCTGGTCTTATGATTTACATAAGGCTCTTTGTTTCTATGTACTTAGTGTATACTTAACTCTTTTCTTCTATTTTCTATTTGCTTTGAAATACATAAACATATTTTACTCTATTACATGATCCAATCCATGGTCGATTCTTACGTCCTAGCCATTACATACTTTTCTCATTTCTTTTCCATATTCTCATATTCAGAGTTCATATAATACTAATCATTGAATTTAATATGAACCTGATATTGTTTCCTTTTATTTCCAATTAAGGATTGCTCAAATGAGACTCCAACATTAGGCTTCTGATATCAGTTCCAGCTACTTCTTAGCTGTTCTAATCTTTCTCTTACATCTCAACGTCTTATCGTATGTACATTCTTACTATGATTCAGGTCTAAAACATCTAGAGTCTACTCTAATTATACTGTTAATAGGAGTCATTAGATCCCAGTAACGCATCCTGCCAGCCGGACCAGGCCAAACCTGTAGTCCTGAAGCCAAGAGCTACTCAGGATTAACCAACCCCTATTGATTTCAAACATGTGGAATGAATATCCACTTAAGGCAAACTCATTTAAACATAACTTTTGGTCTACTTGATACAAAGAATATAAACAATAAATAAATCACTTCATGACACTCAATCAATATAAAAGAATCATATTTATTCTACAAACTGAAAATTTAAATCCATACATATAAGAGCATTTCTAGTGATTTCCAATCAAATAAATAATATAAATCAAGAATTGTATTGCATCCTATATTTAATCTCTTACTCCTGCATAAATTTCCAGTTTCTTAACCCTAAGATTTCTAGGGTTTCTCTCAAGCCTATCCTTCCTCTGCATACCTGGCCAGGGCATCCAGAGAAGAATAGACAGAGTAGCTTGATACTGGTCAATCTAAGTACTCAGACACCTGGCCAGGGTATCTAAACACTCAGACCTCCCAGAGCTAAAGACACATCATTTCTTATCCATCTTAATTATAATTCTATCTTTTGATCCTAATGATCCCTGATAACTCAGCTTAAACTCTCAACTTGATTCTCGTGACCACGTCCTCTTCCTGCCATCTGTAATATTATAACAGAACATTTCCTGTTATAAAATTGCAGTTAGAAGGAAGACACCTAAGTCCTAATCCTATTGGTCTCTTGTCGTCCCCTGGCTTGACTTAGAGTAACTGCATACTCAACCTATGCTCTGATACCAAAAGATGTCACACCCCAATCTCACATTAACCACAAACCATAAGATTAGGATGCAACAAGATGGGATTTACACATAAGCCAACCACTCTACACTTTTTAAAACATTTTTAAAGACATTAATAGGATAATCTGATTTATGCTGTAAAATGAAACTAAACAAACTACAGAAGCATTTTTATTAAACTGACTAGCAATATACAGAAAGTCTACAACATATTACATTGTTCGACATAAAATAAAGCATGACAGTTAATTTATATCTTTATACACATTCTCTCTCACCCACACCATGTCCCAAGGATCGAGGGGAAAGAACTAAGAGACCTCTAACTAGACTAACTACAAACCTTATATAGACTAGGCGTTAGGATGAAACGATCCTTCCGATTCCTGATGCTGATGCTGACCTGAAAATGTTTTGAGTAGAGGTATGAGCCTACTCGCTTAGTGAATAACATTTCACTTAGCTATCACTAAACAACTCGTCAGGTTTATAAACTGAAATTAAACATATATACAGTTCAAGCAGGGCAATACTATTGACATAGCAGATATACAGATAATAATCACATTTCTATGCATCAACAGGTATTTCAGGTAAATGAACAGATATATAAATTTACTGTGATCCTATATGATTACTTATTCATATTATTATTATGCCCTAATCATATGCAGTGTACTCTGCATATGAAGATCCGTAGCAAGTTCATGCTACGATCCCACCGTACAAGACTTAGCGACACACCCGGGAAATGCTAAGTCTGACGCCAGCCCTGTTCTGCTACAGAACCCCAGGCTCCACGGCCTCAATGCACAACCACGTGTGCTGCATAACCACGTGTGCTGCAGACTCCTCTTGACAAACCTGAGTACACAGGCGGAGAGTCCCACCGGGTTACCTCCGTGACACAAGCACGGATGATGTTGAATAACCCCCATTTTCCTCCAGTGCCACCGTGACTCCGCACGCGTTGTTGTTGGACACTGCCTCTCTGTCCTCGTGTCTCCATGACTCCGCACGGATAATGTTGCAACACGAGTTTCACCCCTAAGAAGCAGATCTGTCAAAGGGATTCTACGGTGTTAGGGCACCTAAGTCTATTAACTGATTAACATATAACCATTTAAACAGGAAAATCACATCTACTGATTTCATATCAGATCACAATACACTGTCATTCTAAACTGACAGAGCAATATATTTTAAATCATTGTAATTTCTGAGAAATTCTCATACCATGCATTCAGACAAATTAGAAATGCATAAATAACCCAACTTATTTCAATTTGGCACATACATAGCAAATTTACGCAATTGAACATCTTATTGCACAAATTAAAGAAATTTGCTTCACATATGAGAATCATACTCAACAATTATCAATTCTCTAAATTTCTCGAAAAACGTGCACATTAACCCAAATCCTGGTTTGTGCATCACTTAACTCAATTAAGAGTTAATTACATATCACAACACAATTTAATAACAATACTTGAGAATTTCTGGTAATAGTTCAGAGAAATGTGCCATTTCATGTAAATATCAATTTACACATATTAACGTCAAAAGATATATGCAATTAAGGTTTTCATGCATATTTTATTTATTCATATCAACTTTGAAATCGTACATCTGATAATTTATCAGAAATCTTCATTGTCTGGGTTCATACCCAAATCATACAATTTTCAGACATGAATTTCTAATTTCAACATTCAACAAGCAGTTTAGGTTCCAATGAACCATATAAATCTACCGATTCAATCCACACTGATCAATTGCTAAATTTAATCATATAACAGCGTCTAGAAGCAATTTATGAATTAAAAAGTCGGGCGATGCCAAACGCCACCCTACGCCTGATAACGCCTGTTATCAGCGTAATTCGCGCACAAAACAGAAAATATTCAAACGCCTGAGTTTATTAATGATAAATAAATGAAACCCTACTCACCGCGTTTTGAACTATCCGGATTCATCTGGAATTGCGTCCAGGGATGCGTCCAGAGGTTGTCTTCAACCTTGGAATTGCCCAAATTGAACCTGCAGTAGTCCAACAGTGCCATGCTCACATGTATAGGTTGGATTCAAGCACCCTGGGTTGTTGATTGGGGGCAGGAAGCTGCGGAATTCGGTTTGGGTCTCAAGGACGAACTCAAAACGGTTGATTTGATACTGTTCTTTGCCCAAAATGGTCATGGTTCGGTCCTGCTGCAAGCAAGCAGCAACCTCTCTTGTGCGGAGGTGGAAGGGAGAGCTCGGCTAGGTGTATAGGCAACTGGGAGCTGCGGAATCAACCAAAGGCCTCAAGTCGGAGTTGAGCGCACCATTACCTTGGTGTTTCCCGTACCCAGACGGCTCTAAACAGTGTCACGCAGCAGCTGTGCCGCAGCTGGCCGGCCGCCCAAACTGGTGGGGCGCTGCGCCTAGAGCGAGGGCAGAAATGGGGAAGGGGGGAAAGGAAGAAGAAGAGTGGAAGGAGGGCAGAGGTGTTGGCGTTGCTGGAAGGGGCTACCAAGCCCTAGATCGGCGGCTGGGTGACTGCTCTGGGCGCCGCCCAAGCGGTAGCCCTGTGAATCGTCCGCGTGAAAGAAGAAACAGATTAGTGATAAAACAGAAAAGGAGAAATAAAATGATTATAAAGGAAAACTTGGAAAAATTGCATCTTTGACCCTAGAAATTGGAAATGCTATAACTATTGACTCAGAGATTCGTTTGAAGTGATTCTTCTTGCAATGTTTCAAGCGCGAGATTCTCTACAACCTTAGGGCAAGAAAATATGCAAATTAACATGTCACAACTAGTCAAATCACTAATTGCAACAGTGAGTACTCAACTCAACTTAATTAACCTAACGATCATCATTGTCATTAACATTAATTACCTCAGGTGATTCAATCTCAACTATTGAATCACATCTTAGCTTATCAGGATTATCCATGATGTTTAACAGAGTGCTTAGCACTAATCAAGGTACTTCACGCTAATCGAGGTATTTATTAACTAACCCTAATATGGGTTGTAACAACCACACTATCATGGCGCTGATCAAGCCATGAATCCACTTCACTGGAGATGAGGAAGTCACCGAGTTTGCACAAGTATGCAGAAGGTCATGAAGACAGGACGGCGGAGCGCATCCAGAGATCGCTTGCAGCTTCTGCCAAAAGAAAGAGGCCGTCTCACCTGCCAGAAACAAATGTTGCATGGTCTCGATAGACGGAGATACACAGCACGAGCATCGAGAGGCCATCTGAATGCAGCATTTAGAGATGTTGTCATCCGTGGGAATGGCCTTGTGCGCCACCTTCCAGAGCAAGGCACCTGCTCTGGGGATCTTGAGCCTCCACAGACCAGCTAGATCAGTTGCCATGTCTTCATTCTCAGCATAGATGAGTCGATGTTTAACCGACTTGATAGAGAAGCGACCGTGGGATGTCAAACTCCAGATAAGTTTATCATCATGCGAGGAAACGGAAATCATCATTTCTCTGAAGATCTGAACACCATCTTCCGATAGAATGTGACTGAGGGCTACCCAGTCCCAACCAAAATCGGCCAACCAGAAGTCTTTTAATCTAAAATCACGCCTTCTATCGCTATCATGAATCATGTGGTGAGCAAGATCAGCACCACACCATCTCGGGTCCCAGAGAGACACCTCGCCATTACCAATTATCCATCGACAATGTGGGGTAAAGAGAGGAAAGATTCTCCAGATTTGCTTCCACAATTGCGATGCCGAGCTCCCCATCTTAAGGAAAGGAGGATAGAGACCATGTTGATGAGAAGAAGAAGAACGATACTTGTCTCGACAGAAAACAGCCCAGGGGTTTGGAAACAGCCCAGGGGAGTCGCCAACCAAGATCTCCCAGCATGCCTTGTATGCAAAAGCTCTTGAAATAGTGTGCATAGAATCCAGACCCAATCCACCACTCTCAATGGGTTTGGAAACAGATTTCCATGCCACCCAATGCCTGCGATGGCTGTTATCTCTAGCAGCCCATAGGAACTTTGCCAACAACTTGTCGATCTTGTCGCAAATGCTGGCAGGGAGACCGATGGCCGCAGCAATATATAAGCATGTGGACGAGAGAGTGTGCTTAATAAGGAGGCGTCTTCCTGCGAAAGAAAGAAGGTTGCCCTTCCACGAAGCGATCTTACTCACAATCTTCTTGTAACATCCCTGACCTGGGTTATGAGTTAACCCTAGGTGTTTTGCCTAATTATGTAATTAAGATACTGGTGATTATCTTTTTGCATGTAATTAAGTTCCTGAGGAACATACTTTTCCTTTTCTTTCCCTTTTAAACAATGTTGAATTGAATTTTTTGTAATACAGGGACCTATGTGCAATTTACCCAGTTAGAAGGGTTAACTTGCAATTTGCACATGTTGAGATGTTCCTCTGATGTTGAGACATCATAAGAATGATTATGGTAAAGTTTGAGGGATTTCCCAAGCTTGAACACCAAGGTGCAGCTGTGGAAGCAATCCCTGTGCTTGAAACCCTAAATTGGAGTAAAGTGCAATTTACCCAATTTGAGGGGTGAAACTTGTAAAATACACCATCTAAAATATCTTGTAAGACTCTTGTCATCATTTAGAGAAGAAATGATGAAGAAGTCACTTCAATTGAATAATCATATAATGAAAAACACCTTTGTGATTGAATAATCAAGGTGTAAGTACTATAGCCCTTTTATGTGTGTGCTTTAGTAATAGGTTGATCTTCTTTGCCTTCATTTCCTGACCTTAGAAGAAGGTTGTCCTTAGAAATAAGAGGTAGGGGCGAGCAAAGAAGAAGAGGAGGACTTAGATGAGAAAATGAGGAAAACCTATGTACTTATGTTGAAATTCCACCCAAGTATATAAGCCCTTTTCCTCACTTAGCAAAGGAATGTTTCTTTCATTTCCTTCACTGTTCCCCCTTGCTCAACCGACTAAGGAGAGCTCTGGAGCTCAGGAGGACGACCAGGGGAGTGCAAGGTAGGTTTGGATCCTTCCTTTTTCTTAAATTCTTGGATGAAACTCAAATCCAAGGTCAAATTCATGGCTAGCTCACTTAGCTCTATCTTTCTAGCCATCTCTTCTCAACTTTTCTTGGAGGATTCACCTTAGCCGACCTGTGGAGCTTCTAGGACGCCATTAAAGGCTTGGAGCTCAAGGAGCAAGCTTCAGGCGGGTTTTATAACTCTAAACCTATGCTTTGTTATATACATCCTTTCTATGCTTTTAGTTGCTAGTTCTTCTTCTTCCCTATCATCCCTTGCTTCCTTGCAAGCAAATCCGTGAGGAACTGTTGCTGTTCTTGAGCTAGAAGATGAGGGCGTTATTTCCTATGCTTATCCACAGTTTTCCACTTTACCATACGACCTCAACCAATTGCCCATACGGTTTACAAAACCGTTTGGTGGGCAAACGGTTTCAAGGTCGTATGAGGGCATACGGTCTCAAGACCGTATGGCCGCGTTGACCAAGCATGGACCGTATGGGAATCCTGTTCAAAATTATATAGGTTGATCACCCACAAAATTTGAGAGGTTAACTCCAAAGGAATCGTGAGATATAGGCAAAACAATTAGCAAATTCAATTGAATTTAGTTCTGATTTTCAATCTGCTTAATTTGTCCTTTTTGGGCAAACGGTCTCAAGACCGTATAAGATGGTTGTCTAAGCGTTGAACGTATGAGATTACTGTTCATAATGATGTTAGTTGATGACTCACCAAATTTGATGGACTAATTCCAAACGAGTTAAGAGTTGAAGGTTGATTACTAGGGCAAACCCTAATTGAAATCAGTGCTGAAATCACAATGAGCTAATTTGAGATTTTGGGTTGATTAGCCCAAACGGTCTCAAGACCGTTTGGGGAATCATCCAAACGGTCTCAAGACTGTTTGGGGATCACCCAAGACCGTATGGAGGTCTGGGGTCAAGTATAGTTGACCAATTGAAGGTACAAAGATACCAAATCACATTGCAATTAAGTATTGATGTAATGATCAACTCAATAAATCAAACCTTGATGAATTTTCACTAGAGTCCAAAGGATGGATGGGCAAACGGTCTTAAGACCGTTTGGAACTCATCCAAACGGTCTCAAGACTGTTTGGTGACAACCCAAGACCATTTGGAGGTCTAGGGTTAAGGTAATTTGATCAATTGAGGGCCCAATTACAATGGGTTATTAAAATAACCAAATTGCTGATTTGTGACTTAATTAAGGTTCAACCCCTATCAAATCAATCTAGATTTTGATGATTTCTTGGGCAAACGGTCTCAAGACCATTTGGAGTATATTCAAATGATCCCAAGACCGTTTGGGCCAAGTTTGAGCCTAATTGGAGGTCAATTGATGGGTTCAACTTCGATTTGATTCACATTGTTGAGTGTTGATGGTTGAACGTTTATAGACCTTAATTGAACCAACTCCAACCCTAATTGGATATCAATTGAGGGTCAATTGAGTGACCAATTGGTTAAGGCTAACCCTAATTGTCTCAATTGGTAAGTGGTTAGCAAGCTTGAGACCAATTGATGGCTTCAACATAGGAAACCCTAATCGAGTTTACCCTTTGAACCACCATGGAGGTCCATACGATCTCAAACCGAATGAGGGCATTCGACCTCAAACCGTATGAGGGCATTCGACCTCAAGCCGTATGAGGGCATTCGACCTCAAACCGTATGAGGGCATTTGATCTCAAACCATATGAGGGCATTCGATCTCAAACCATATGAGGGCATTCGACCTCAAACCGTATGAGGGCATTCGACCTCAAGATCGAATGAGGGTATACGACCTCAAGATCGAATGAGGGTATACGACCTCAAGATCGAATGAGGGCATACGACCTCAAGATTGTATGAAGGTTGAAGGTGGGAAACCTATTGGAGACTTTTGAAGTTAAGTCTGCCTAATGCCTTGAAGGCTTAAATGGTTAATAGTTGTTCAACCTAAACCCTAATGATACCAAAAGACATTAAGGGTCAAGTGGTTAGTAAATTAAACCATGATGATGATCAATGTGTAATTTACCATAATACCCTTGAAAGGTTCAATTGAGTGAAACCTTATTCTAATCAAACCCTAATCACTTAATAGTGGTGATTTGGTCTATGTTAATCAAAGTGGACTTAATCCAACCTGATCTAGATTGGTGTTATCACCATCTACAAGTATGAGGAGAGAGAAAGTATCTTAAGAAAGAGAAAGTACCCTTTTATGATGGAAATTCAAGTAAAGCACTTTCAATACACATGAATGTGCATGATTAGGGTATGATCCACCTATGTGAGATCATGGAACCCTAATTATGATAAATGATGAATCTTAAACTAATCTGAGAGCATCAATGATGATGTTCCTCATACATGATGATGTTATGAGTTTAATTCACCATAATGTGGATAGTAAACCCTAATTCAAGGGTGATGACATGTAATGTGAATAGTAAACCCTAATTCAAGGGTGATGATATGCAATATGAGTAGCAAACTCTAATGGATGAGAATCAGAGAACTTAGCTCTTATGACATGAGTGGAAAGTATATTCTTATTTTGAATTACCTTTATCAGTTGAATTAACCATGCAGGTTCTGATATGAAGGTGATCATATCCAGGTATGAATGATGATACTATATTCATTGAAAGCATGTTGTTAGCTTTATGAATAGTAAAATATCTTGATGCCTTGTCAGTGGCATCCTATGTTTTAATGGGCTGTAAGAACCATGAATACCATCAAGGTCATGCTTTAGAGATGACTTGTGATGAGTATACTGAGAAATGATGATTGATGTGAGTTAGGTTTGTTACATTTAGTATTCTACTTTCATAGCTGTTATGCTACTGTTATTGTTTGATAAACAATGTATGATGTAAAAGAATACTGAATGTACCTAACTAATCAAGTGAAATGTAGAGCCCTGATCATAGATCCATCATTGTCAGAGATCAAATGATGGTGAAACAGGTTTTCCTACGGGGACTCCTGGATCACATACTGTTGAGTATGTGGGGTATATGGATGTGTAGAACCTTACATCCTAGTGTAGGAATTTGATGTAGATGTATAATCCATCAATCCTTCACTACAAAACTCATACTGTATCAGTGGATGGTAAACATGAAACCTCCTGATGATGAGGAAAACATAGATATCCGTATCAGTGAAGATAAACATGAAATCTCCTGATGACGAAGAGAGTACAGAATGCCACTGTAACTCTAAAATAGTGAAGGACCAGATTACCCTGGTGAGCTATAATAGTAGAGACACAAGATGTCCTACAAGTGATCCTCTTACTGACTGAGGAAGGTGAAGGTCATGAGAATCCGGCTCTTTTGATGACCTAGTATGATACTAAGGCACTTAACAGTGATTGGTTGGGGTATGAGTGGTAAACCTCATCTCCACAGGGCATAATAATAAGAATGTTGGAAAAACATAATCTACAGTGTAGTTTACCTGTTAAAGGTAACTATGAGCTAATTGATTGATGTTACATTATATAGTGCATATGTTCTTCATGCTTGATATATGTTGAGCTCTTGTATACAACTGTATCTGCTATTGAATACTTTGCAAGCTTTACTGCTTAAGTTATTCTTTGATGTTATAATAAAGCTTCTGGCGGAGAGTTATAACTCTCGCTGGGACAATTATGTACAATTGTCTCACCCCGTAGACTTCAACTTTTTAGGTGGACGTCGAGGACGGAGGAACAGGTCTACAGGTGACCAGTACCAGCAGCAGCAGCACCAGGAGCAGCAGTAAATCTCAGGTGGAGATTTAGCCTGCCATGTGGTGTAGTTAGAGTCAGTCCTATGTGTCCTCTGTACTCTCAGGTCTTGGAGTCCTTTTGGTTATGAGTTCTTGAGATTTTGTATCCTGTTGTATATAATTACTCAAGAAGTAATTATCATGAGATGTAAACAGTTTATCTCTTTTTATGAATGAAGCTTTATGGATTCAAGCTCTTGTCTCGAAAAGTTTTAATTTCCCGTGATTTTTGTCTTCCGCTATTAATCGATTCGCTTCCGCTAAGTTTAAATCGTGTTTACATCGTGGTTTGGAGATCAGAGCCCACACTTCTCGATCAGGAAATCATAATGATGAGTCTTTTGTCTGCCATAAAAAATGGGCACCCCAAGATAGGATATTGAATTATCGGCGAGCGTGACACTCAAAGAAAGAGCTAAAGTAACCGCTGCAGCGTGATCAGAATCATCAATGATCGCAGCAGACTTCGACCGATTCACAATTTGACCGGTCGCCTCCTCATATTTGCGGAAGATGTCATTGATGCTAGAGATAGAGGAGGGAGAGGCGTTGCAGAAAATGATAACATCATCAACGTAGAGCAACATGGAGGGCGCAACAGCCCGGCCACGAGTCACGAATCTAGCCACATCACCCCGATCAGCAGTAGCCGCAACCGCCCTAGCCAAAAGCTCTTCAAAGATGACAAAGAGGTAAGGCGACATAGGGTTGCCTTGTTTGATACCACGACCGATTTGAAAGAAGCCGTCTGTATGGTCTCCAAACAAAACGCTAGCCCACGAATCCAGGAAAAACTTGAGGCAGAGCTGCGTAGCTTCAGGGAAAAAGCCAAAGCTGTGAAGAACTTGGGAGAGTACCTTCCAGCTGACCCTGTCGTAAGCCTTACTCATATCATATTTGATAACGGCATTAGGGAAGTCCTTTCCTTGCTTTAGGTCATGCAAAATCTCCTTCGTGAGCCTGACATGATTAATGATGTCCCTGCCCGGCACATAAGCTCCTTGAGAGGGGGAGACGAGCTCGAACATTAGCGGCTTGAGCCTGTTGCTGAGCAGCCTTCCAAGAATCCTAAGCATGACATTTTCAATCACTACTAGACGGAAATCGCTGATGAGATCGGAAGGCTGAGAGATCTTCGGGATGAGAGAAAGCCTGAAAGAAAGCAGGCTTCTATGGCACGGCTGATTATCAAAGAAGCATCTGGAGAGAAGGAGCACATCTTGCTTGACGATGTCCCACGCAGCCACAAAAAAAGGAATGGTGAACCCATCCGGTCCAGGCGCCGACTGAGCATTAAGATCAGCTATGGAATATCGGATTTCATCTTTGGATGGCGCACTAAGAAGAGATAAATTGTCGTCTGATCTCAGCATCGGAGTGATCTGCGATAGGAGAGGCGCAAGCGCAGCATCTGCAACCTACTCATGAGAGGAAAACAACATTTCAAAGTGAGAGCTCGCAGCCCGAGCAATAGCGCGGGGATCATCAGATGTGATGCCATCCGGCAGAACTAGGGAAGAGCTACATCTGCGCCGTCGCTTGGCGTTAACAATAGTATGATAGAAAGATGTGTTTCTGTCACCGTCATCTAGCCAGGAGATACGAGACTTCTCACACCAGAGCGCTTCTTCTTCATCAAGGATGACTTGAAGCTCCGACTCTGCAGCCAGCAGCGCCGTCTCATTCGGTCGAGAGGGTTGTTCATCAAACTTCATCTGGAGGATATGAACAATGTCAAGCAGATCAACCTTACGCTGAGAGATATTGCCAAAAGAATTACGATTCCACGACTTGAGAGCAGAACGGACAGCCTTCAGCTTTCTGTCGAAGATGAAAGAAGGGTGCCCAACAACTTCGAGGTCCCAAGCATCGTGAATGATATTCAAGCAATCTGGATGCGAAAGCCACACCGAGAGGAAGGAGAAGGGGGCAGCCAGACGCTGTTGATTGTGGTCTTCACTAAAGGTCAGAATCGGCCAATGGTCTGACACCCTAAAACACGTCAGATGAAGCGATTTAGGATGATGGAAGACGCGATCCCAATCCGCATTAATCAACACTCTATCGAGTCTTTCCCAAGTGGTGGGGGTGAGCTTCTGCTTGTCAACCCACGTGAACTTGCTGCCTTCAAAAGAAACTTCTTTGAGGTCCACATCAGCAATGAAGGAGTTGAATTCAAGCATAGCTCCGGCATCAGGGCAGTTAGGGCCTCTTCTTTCCTCCGGCTTCCGAATAATGTTGAAATCTCCTGCAATCTCCCATGCCCTATCTCCAATCAACGCTGCCATGTCAATAAGGGACTCCCATAACCGTCTTCTCTCCGAGGCAGAGCAGCTTGCATAGATAGCCGATACAAAAAATGTCTCCCCGGTGGCCATGCTACACTGAATTGTGATGTGTTGCTCATGCGTGGAGAACACAACAGGTTTAAGGGAGGCATCAGCGTACATCCAAATCTTGCCGTCACTTTGATGGTTATCCGCAGACCAATCAAGCCTCACAATATCAAGAAGCTCATCAGATCTATCAGCATGAAGGAAAGGCTCAAAGAGAGCAACCACCTTTGGTTTATGTAGCATGCATAAGTGCCCCAAAATCTTCCTGGATTTGTTATTAGCAGCCCCCCTAATATTCCAAAAGAGATGCTTTTGCTTGGTCATAGAGAAAGGTCTAGATAGCACTCTGGTGTATCGAGCAAAGGCAATCAGCTGCTGAAACGCCGCCTTCGGTCTGCAAAATCGCCATTCTCAAACTCAGAAAACCAACCATACTCGTCTCCATCCGAGAAGCACTCCGATCGTTCCCTGTGGATCCGAAGAGAGCGTCTATTAGCAGAGGGCGGTCTGCGACCAGGGGATAATCCCCGAGATCTAGAGCCAGCGCGGCTACTCCTTCTGCTGCACCTGAAAACCTGCTCTTCAAAGCCGACAAAGTCCGCTAGACTATAGCGGGGGAGGATAGTTATGACACCGTGCTGATCAATGACATCTCTAGCGTCATCTGCATGAGGGGGGGGAGAGGGCGGCCTGCTGCATCACCTCATTCACCGATTCTTGTCTCGAAGAAGAAGGATCAGACCGTACAGGGTTGTGGCTATGAGGAGGCTCGTAAGCATCAACATCGAACCTAGAAGGACCAGCAGTGGAAAAGACTTGCTGAGGAATGTGAAGGTCCCTTCCAAACTCAGAGACAGTGAAGGAAGACCCATTCCATGGGCTGCGTGCAGCAATATGCAGCCTTATGGTAGCCCGATTAGTCCCATGAGAGACCACAATGAATTGTGGTACATCTTCCTTAAAGGCTTCAACAAGAATCTGGAAACCCGATAAATCATCCCCACTAAGTTGCCATGGAGAAATAAACTTGAGGGCACCAAAAGGTCACGTCATAGCTTCAATGGTATGCTCATCTCTGTAGGCAATAGGAAGATCAGAAATCCAGAACCAAAACAGTTCTTTGCAGGCTCCGTCATCACCTTCAGTCATGGGTTTAAACTTGAGCAGGTGTCGTTGAAAGGAAAAAGATTCACGTTCTCTAGCTCTAAGTGTCGTAGCTTCATCACAGAAGAAAGCAACCGCCTTGCGAGAAGCAAATCTGTAGATATCAACAGCGTGGGGCCAGATGGATCGCAGGAAACCAAGCAGCAGGTTCCAATCTAGGGTCTCCACCCAAGAAACTTCAACGACGCAGGCAAGGGATGCGATTCTCTTGTTCCTCTCCGGGTCAGAGGGATCTAGCGTGATCGCAATCTGCTTAGGAGTATGCTGGGGCGCTCCCCTAGCAGGGATCCCTGCAGGCAAGTCTGGAAAATCTTGCCTTGAAGACAAGTCTGGTGGGGGTGGGGGGGAGTAGGAGCCGTACGTCGTGCCCTGCACCTACACATTGAAAACATTGTCACAAGATAACCTAGATACTATTTCATATGAGGTTTTCCAAATATAGGAGAGATGTCAATAAGATGTCAATTGGGAGTTTAAATTCTCATATGTCAATAATATGTCCAACCAACTAAAGCTCATATGTTGATTTCCCAATAATAGATCACCTACCAAAGTCTTGACGTATAGCTAAAGTGCACTGATCTTTAGGTGATAAGAGAAATGGCTTCAACAAATTCTTCTCCAAAGTCTAGGGTAGGGTTAATGGCTAACCAATTTAGACATTGAGGCAAACCTCTTACTGAAACCAAGTTGGTCACCAATTTGGCCAATCGACATGGTTCTAATGCCACCTTAGGTCAAAATCCCATGTATCATGTACATGTGCCAAGGCCTAAGCAATGATATACATGAAATAACAATTTGTAGCCTTATCTTCCTCCTTAGTCATTGTAGCTTCCTTTTTCATTATCTTCTTAAAGTCACAATGGTACATCAACCAGGACTTGTATGTGAATACCTCTATATGACCCGGTATATTGACAATATAATGGATCTACTTGGATCCAGAACTATTAGCATCAACTTCTCTACCCCAAATTCAAGTAGATATGTCTCATCAACAATCATTAGTAGTACAATTAGGAGTGACATGCACATTTTAGGTCTTTTGTCCTCTATTGAGTAATAATAACTTTGAAATTATCCCTTATGTTTTTAAGCCATGCTTGATTTACACATCATTCACCTTTTATGTGGTCCTAAAAACTCTGAATTTCAATTCATTTGCGTACAAGCCACTAGCAGGCTTTCAATTTGTCGATATCAACATCAATACTTGTAGTACAGACAACGAAGCCACAAGAAGCAAATATTTATTAGAGAAAAGAAAACTTCTTTTTTATGTATGATTTACAATCTAAGAATTTTATAGAAAAAGTTGAAGGTGCTCAAGGTGATCTTCTTTGGTCTTGCTAAAGCATTCTCCAATTAGCATCCTTCTTTAGAGCAAGTAAAATGGGTACAACACATGGACTCTTGGTATCCTGAATGAATCCCTTCTAGGGCAACAATTTGTAACCTCCTTGATGCATAAGACATACATGCACCCAGATCTATGACTAGAGTGCTCCAGTTATACCATATAAAGATAATTATGTGCTTTGGATTGGATAACATCTAAGGTTTTATGTGTGATTAGAACATGTTTATATTATTGAGATAACAAATACAAGTATAGAAATTATCCTTATATAGGATAGGGGGAGTCAATAAACACAAAGTTCACCAATATAAGACACTACACTAAAGAGAGTATAGAATAAACAAACAAATTAAATATATTAACACTCCTGCTCAAGTTTTATCATGGATATCATGCATGCCCAACTTTTGTCCACCGTAGAGAGTGATCATGTCTTTGGAAATGATTTTACAAAGATGTCAGTGAGCTCATTCTCAATCTTGATGTATGGAGTAGGTATGCTCATGGAATGTAGGATTACTTGCAATGAAGGTATCTAATGTATAATCACATTACATAGGATGGGGTTAGAATCACAAACTCTATGTTCCTTTAATAATTATCCAACCCACATTAGCTCACAAGTAGTATGTGCCATGGTGTGATACTCAATTTCAGCATTGGATCTAGACACAACAACTTGCTTTTTGCTTTTCCAAGTGACATGGTTACCACCTACAAATGTGTAGTAACTTGTAGTAGATTTATGATCAACCCTATTGTCAAAGGGGTCCTATTTCTATTTTTTTGACATCAAGATCCATTCATCATACGACAGATGAGGGGAAGAGTTTCTAACCTCCGATTCTAGAGAGAATTTGGAAATCTTCTACCTGAAGCACGAGATGATTCCAAGGGGAACATATTTTCCTCCAGAAGACCCGACTGTGATCAGTCAAGAAGATAGGCGGGATGTGGAGCCGGATCAAAATGAGTCTGAGTAAAAAAAATAGCAATATTGCAGTTCCCATTGTTCCTTTAAAGAAGACACATTCTAGATGAGCTTTTTAAGTATTTGAGAATGTGGAACACATAATCTGAATGACATTGTTGAGGTTTATCAAGATACCTACTGACAAGTCTAATAGATAAAGTGATATATATCATTGTAATAATAAGATAAATGAGTTTACCCACAAGTCTTCTATATTGTTTTATATTAGGGTAAGAAGGAGAAGAATCACCATCCCAATTGGTATTGAGATCCAAAGGTGTGATGAATGACTTGGCACCACACATTGTAGTCTCTCGTAGTAGATGAAGTACATACTTTCATTGAGATACAAACTCCAAATAAAGAATGTGATACTTCAATCCCCAAAAAGTAGCACAATTTTTCAAGATCTATAATAACGAATTGTTCTCTTAAATACTCCTACATATCTAGATACCATGATGATCACTCCCAAAAAGGATAATATCTTCCACATACACAATTAGGATATCAAGTTTCTTTGAAGTTTTTTTAACAAAATAGTGAGAACTTGGCAATCATGTATTTTGACATTTTGTTCAACGCTCTAATTGACCTAAGTAGTTATTGTAGTGGGCCAAATATAACCCCCAACTTTTCACCCTAAGCCATTATTGCAGTGTGTATCCATGCTGAGCTTCTACTACAAAAGAGAAGAAGTATCTATTCCAGGAAATTTTAGTGTGCCTTTGCAACATATAGAGGGGAATTTTTTAAAATCACACAACTTGGGCTCTGAAATACATCACCCTTATGGAAATCCAATTCATACCAATAGAGATACCCTAACACCTTTTCAAGAACTAATATCCAGTCATATAGACATACAAAGGTATGGGGTACATACAGGATGATGTATATTTTATAAAATAAAAAAAATCAACTGATGCATTCTTTGAGAGTTTGGATAAACTAAATACTATATCAACTGGCCAGGATATAAACAAGCTCAAACATTCAGGCAAACAAAATGTGACGTGACCAGAAGATACTATATTTGATTGTTCAGTAAACATGGAAATATTTAGCTGAAAGAATAAACAAGAAATGTTTTGAAATTCTACATGTCGGTAGTTGAAACCCTTGCTTAATTAAGATGGGTATCAGCTTGAAATCATATGGAGACTTGAACATTACAGGCCTAAACACACATGTAGAACTTAACAATCACAAAAAGATAATTAAAAAACCATAAGCTAATGATCAATATCAACTATGTTAGAGCTGGTGAAGTATCTGTTATGAAGTAAAAGAAGGCTATTCAATATAATTGATAAGAGGAAATCCCCTTCTTATATAGGAGAGGAGGAGTAAGCATACAGACTTTAGACTAAACCCTAATGGGACAAGACACACTTGGGCCCATATACAAATCGACTCAATTAACTTAATTAACTAAATAAACCATACTCTCTAATACCCCCCCTCAAGCTGAAGCTTGGGAGAATCTCAAGTCATCTTGCAAACAGACCGACAGACTAGAACAAAAGGACAAACCAAGCCCTTATAAGAATTTCTCCCCCTCAAGATTATAATAAAACACTCATCCCTCTGATAATCCCCCTCAAGTAGATAATCCAAAGTAGGTGTGTCAAAAGGGTCAAATCTAAAGTATGTGCAAGTCACAAGTGCATGTCGCAAACAAGTATCTTGATCAAAAGGATGTGGCATCTGGAGTAGTAGTAAACAACAACAAAGCGTCAGAGTCTTCATCACACTTTTTATCATCACAATGTAGAGAGTGTTGGTTCATAGTATAAAAGGCCAGAGGGTGTTGGTTCACAGTCACAGTAGTAGTCAATGTGCAAAGAAAGAATGGACAAGTAAAGAGTCGACATGCATAAAGCATGGACAATGTCAACATACAAATAAAGCACAGACAAAAATTAGAAAGTAGAGTTGATGTAGTCGGATAGAAGACCATCAGGTTGAAAAATCAAGCAATAGACATGAAGCACCAGATAGTAAGTTCTCCAAGAACCATATAGCACTAAGTGTCAATAGTAGAAGTCCATAAACTCTTCAAGAAGCGATAAAGATCCACAAATATATATAGTAGCAAGAAGATCCTCAAAGATAGAAGCAGACATTTTCCATATTCATCTCATTTCTCCTCTATTTTTCACCCTCACACCAACCACAGAAAGATTCAAAGTGGTTGGGTAGACAATGATAAAGAAACGTCGTAGAAAAATAAGTTGTAGCACTGTCAGGGGGTTGGGGGTGCGGCCACCATAGAGATGAATTTCATGATGAGTAATAAGACATTAGTGGTTTCTTATGAAAGTTAATATGTGAAGCATAGCCCTACGAAGATTGATATTGCCATTCACAGTTATATGATTTGTAGTCGATGAAGCGTAGCACAACTTAAAGATGATGTATGGTGTATCGACCCTCAGTTTCGGATAAAATGGTCCTTCTAAAAGTACTGACCCACTAGAAAGTTGTGGTTGTCTTTGAACTCAAGTGGCTTATCCATCAAAATGATCTTTGTGAACCACTACACCGTCTTGCACTCTTGTATTTGTGAACATTGGATTTTTGAAAACCAAGCAGCACGACAATGAAAAGGAGTTGTTGGTTGAGTGACAGGACAAGCGACCCCAACGTCGTGATTATGAATAGCCAAAGAGAACGTTTTGGCTTGGATCCATTGGCAGAGTGGAGAGCCCAACAATGTTATACCCATTCATTCTGACTTTGACTCATTGTTGGTATGGATAGCCTGCACCATGGAGGAGATTTGCTCCAATTGGAAGTAAAAGACAAATTTTTGCAAGGAAAGGACGACGTGCACACAATTTATTACAAAACCTAATTGTCTTTATTACGTGCAAAGATCAAAATGTTCTCTGCATCACCCATTCAAGTGTGTGGCACTTTTGTCCTTGTCTGTGAATACGACAGTGGACTTTACTGTATCGGTGGTTATAGGCCACGTCGAATGCTAGTAATAGAAGGTGAAATGCAAGTCTTGATGCTCATAAGAGACATGCCTAAATAGAATATGTGCCTAAGGCACAATACGTGCGAGTTGTAGATGAATCCAATGTAGGATTTTCACTTGTCGTTAGGGCTGCCAATGGGGGAGGGTATGGGAAGGGGAAGGTTTTACCCTTACCCTTACCCACCAAGAGTGGCAGGTAAGGATATGGGTGATTCCCCACTCCACCAATATCCTTACCCTCCCCTAAATCTTACCCACAGGGTAAACGGAGAGGGAAGGATGGGGCGGGGAATTTATATGTCTTCCCAAAATGTATGCTAATATTAACAATAATATGTTTCCTAAAATATTTATATATTTAAGTGAGGTATCAAGATGTTCATGAATGACTATAAATATTCATAATGATGCTAAGTAATCTTCTACAATATTATGTCAAATGGTACATAATTCATACACGTTGGCTTACACCTTTAAACTGGTGACGCATACATGACTGAATTAGCTACATACAAAGTAAATAAGAAAACTATGCATTATATTCAATGATTACCAGATCATATTGAATATTTAATAGATCTAAACAAAAAATGACAATATATTTAATATATTATATATAAATATTGGTGGGTAGCGGGTTAGAGGGTATGGGTAATACTTTACCCTTATCCTTACCACTAAGGTAGTGGGTTAGAGGGTAGCGGGTAGGCGATTAAAGGGTAAGAAAATCCTTTACCCTTACCCTTACCCTTCCCCTACAAGGTATGGGTAAAGGGTAAACGGGTTAACCCTTACTCATTGACAACCCTACTAGTTTTTGTGGGTGTCACGTCAGACGGGATAGGAGGAAGACAGGGAGGCAGATAGGGAGGATCTAGGATGGAGACGACTAGACAGGACCGTGTGAGAGGTAAATAAACATAGATCATGGTTGGAAATAAGAGCGCCAGCAAAAAGATACGATTTTGATGATGAAGAAAGAAGAAAGGAGATGACCATGGAGGTCGGGATGTTTCCTGGTAGGCGGCCAAGCCAAGAAGAGACGGTGACTACCGCCCGCAGGCGAAAGTAAATATTTTTGTCCTCTAGGCTAAGGTTGGATCATTGCTCTGATACCATGTTATGAAGTAAAAGAAGGCTATTCATTATAAATTATGAGAGGAATCCCTCTCCTTATATAGGAGAAGGGGGAGGCATACAAACTTTAGACTAAACCCTAATGTGCCAAGACACACTTGGGCCCATATGCAAATAGACTCAATTAACTTAATTAACTAAATAAACCAGACTATCTAATAGTATAAATATGACAAAATGTGATAGGAATGATTGTCAACTTACACTATAAAAGTGTAGGTCAATTTTTTTTAATGAAATATATATACTTTATTAAAAAATTCAATTGACAAAATCTATGGTAAAATTCAGAAAATATAGTCCATGATATATGCAAGAAAGATTATAAAACTGTAAATATGCATGAATACATATAGATGGAACATGCCATATGATACACACCTACCAAATGATTAATAATATATTCTCATTGACAAATATAAAAAATAATCAAATGGACAAATTGTCTGGTTTTTGTTCTTTTATTTATATAAAAGAAATCTTAAATATGGCTCAAATTGATATGTAAAATATTAGGATCGTCAAATAGGATATCACATATTTCCAATGATAATGTATGTAACTAGGTAAAGCTTCAAAAAGATAAAAATAGAAGAATTTCCAAATATCAAATATAGTCAAATTGACAAACTGTCTAGTTTTAGTTTTCCTTATCCCAATTTAAATACAAATACAGCTAAAATGAATTTATAAATAATTAGTGTTAACAAATGGAATAGAAAATAATTAGCCAAGTCCCAAGAAGATCATTTAATAAAGTACATAATTCAATAAACTTTGAAGCATATTTGAAAGCAAAAAGGTATCAATTGAATCACAAAAATAACAACAAATGATACTTTGGAGAAGGAATACAACATCTTACAATGTTTATTCCATCTAAAATCAAGTATTCTTAGGAAGGAAGCATACTTCTCTTATTAATTTATAGTAAAACTATTCTTTTATAGAGACCTATTTGACTGCAAAACAATGCAAAAATGGTTACAATCGATGTTCACAAAAACCAAAAAACATTTTGAATGTACCAAAAAAATCACGATAATCAAAAATGGAAAATAGAACATCTTACCATAGCAATCAAACCAAAAATATTGAATATCAAGAATCATGTAGGTTCCAGTGTCTTTACAGACTCGTGTCTTTGTTCCAACAATACATTATTATTTGACTTCAAATCCTTGTCACTGCCCCATACCTCCTATACTACCTCTTGCCTTTGTATCATTAAAAGGGTTAAGGTCGTGAAATAATTTAATACGACATCTTATGTTTATTCCATTTAAAATCAAGTATCGTTAGGAAGGAAGCATACTTCTCTTAATAATTTAATAGAAAAGCGGTTCTTATACAAAAACCTATATGACTACAAAACAATGCAAAAACTACTACAATAATGGTATTAAAAAAACCAGAAAAACATTCTAATGGTACTAAAAAAACCCCTTGGAACTGCATATGGCTTGTAGACATGTTATGATAATTAGAAAGGGAAATCAGGACATCTAACCATAACAATCAAACCAGAAATATGCATATCCAAGCCATCAAAAGATGAACAACATATATCTAGAATCATGTAGGTTGAAGTGGATTTATAAACTCATGTCTTTGTTCAAACAGTGTTTCATTGTTACTAGACACCAAATCTTTATCACTACCCCATGCCTCCTATCCTACCTCTTTTCTTTGTATCATTAAAAATGTTAAGGTCGTGAAATATATAACAAAAGGGTTTCACAGCCAAGGGATAAGAAAACATTGAAGAAGTGGTAACGTATCAAAGGTCACTCGACTTAGTATAATAAAAAATCATGAAGAATAACAATTAATAAAGGCACATTAGTTATGAAATACATACACTGATTAAAAGTTTAATTTTGAAATAACTGATTTTAGTAAAAAAAAAGCATGAGTGAATATCCACTTTTTATGTCATGTCACCATAGAAATAGCAATTAACAGTAAAACATACAAGAAAGACCAGAGTCTTGCATATAGGAAGAGAAAATTGAGCACCAACAGATGCCATGATTAAATTATAAGGTGAATTTTCAGATCAATGTATTATTATGTATGTACCTTTTATGTAAATTCTAAGTCATTTTTAGTGGATATATGACTCCTTGGAAGTTAATAATGTCAAATGTCAAAGATTATTGAATGGATAGATGGGATTTTATGTAGCTTATCCAATTCTAAAGTGGTAATAGGGCATGTTAATATATTTAGTTTTATGTTATGTTATTTATTTATTTATTTATTTTGTACTCTTTGTAGTATCTTGTCTTTTACCCCATATTGGTGAAGTTTATGTCATTGACTACTACTATCCAATATAAGGGCATGTTAATATATTTAGTTTTATGTTATTTAATTATTTATTTTGTACTCTTTGTAGTGTCTTGTCTTTTACCCCATATTGGTGAAGTTTGTGTCACTAACTACTACTATCCTATATAAGGAGGGGGTCCGTTTTCTTCATCTAAATAATAGAATCCAATTATTCTACTACATGGTCTTAGAGAAGTTTGATCCCCCTTAACTTCTACCTAACTGTAATGTTTCTCCTCCTTTCCTAGCTCCCCCCTATACATGTAGTTGATCAACCTCCCCCCCCACACACAACATATGTTTCTGTCCCTCCCTCCCTACCCAACTGCATCTTCCAATTTCATCACCCCTGTCCTCATGACATTCCTACCCTCCCTCTACCACCCCATCCAGCCACAACAAAAACCCACCGCTGCCACCAACCCTCCACCCGCTCATGATGCCTTCAGCCCCCACCACCCTTACCCGTCATTCTCCCTTCAGCTCGCCATCCACTCCACCCATCGACCATCACCACCAGCTACCCCTCCACCACCACCCATACACTCCTCTCTGCCCACTGCCAATGAACGTCCTTGCCACCATCCACTACACATAGCTAACCCTGCAACCTAGTCATGCCTCCCCCTACTCGCCACTTCCAAAGCCACCACCCCACAAGTCCAATGTCCTTTCTTGTGGTCTTCCACCCCACAAGCCCCCTGCTCCACCATCCACCACCTCCATCTATGCAACAACCCAGGTTATTCCTTCCTAGTATAAAACTACCCCTTCTCGATTCACTTAATTATTAGGGCCCTTTTACCATCATCACATGTCAGTCTAAATTGACAGTGTGGAGTTTGTATCTTAATTAGTTTCTTAATGCCCATGAGTTCCATTTTTTAACTTTGTTGCTTTTATTTGGAGTGATTCTTCATGCCCCTCTCCACTGAGCTACTGTTCTACCACATCTTCTGATAACTTGTGTGGACTGAGCAAGAATTGGGTTCTAACATGGCCTCTAATGATAAATCAAGAACTTTGTGTGTGACCACAATAAAATTGGATGGTTCTAACTAACATATGTGGTCAGAGAGCACACCATTTAGTCCCAAGGACAAACTCTCACATTATTACCAATTCACCTACTACTCGCGTCGAGACAACGGATGAGAAACATAGTAATCCTATGACTTACAGGTCAAGGATGACATGGGAGTGATAACCTGGATGGTCAACAACAGAGATTAAAAAATTAGTCATTCACTTTTAAGACTTCGAATGGTGAAGGTCGTATGCGATAAGTTATCTCATGTTTATTCGCATCAACAAAATCCTAAAAAGGTGTTTGAAATATGTAAAAATCTGGCTAAAAAAGAATTCTCTAATGATAGACCAATTAAGGATTATTAAAATAAATGTTATGCCCTCTGGGATGAGTTCTGACCTTATTGGAGATAGTGAAATGAAATACAACAAGACAATTCCTCATTAGACTACATGCTTCCTTTGGAGAATCATGGATAAAAACTTGACCAGTGATGCCTGCCTAAACTATGAGATGTCCTAAAATAGGTCCAATGCCTACTGTTTATTTTTTCACATGTTGGTTTTGTTGAAGTGTCAGATTTTGCAATACATTTTTGTGACTCTAGTCATGGCCTTGATAGAGGGTGTGGTCATTTTGGACCATCTAGACCTAGACTCAGGGTGATCAACCCTCCATCAAGGCCCTTTTGGACCAGCATGTGATCAACCCTCCACTTGACCTAGCAACGCCCCATCACAGACCTCATCATTATAACTTTTGTGGGAGAAAAAATCATGATGAAGATCGTTGTTTTGGTTACCCCCAATTCTACATGGGCTAATCAGGCGTCTAATGACTACACAGAGGACGAAATAACCCAAACCTCCATTGCTTTTATGAATTGGGTCCGAGCCAAATTTGAAACACTATTGCAAGAATGACTCACAACTTTGGCATCAGCTACATGCCATTGATGGTGATTCTTTTTTTTGGCATCCATAGCCCTTATGGTAAAAACAAACCAGTCATAGACTCTGCTGCTTCTACTCATAATTCTAGAAATCCTAAAGTTTTCATGATGACTACTACTTCTACTATTCCACCTATTATCAATGTTGATGGCACTCAAGTCCCAGTACATGGGGTTGGCAATATTCAAACTACAACCAACTTTTTGCTTAGATCTGCATATATATATATATATATATATATATATATATATATATATATATATATATATATATATATATATATATATATATATATATATATATATATATATATATATATTAAAGAAGCCAGGGGTCGCTTTTATTCATCCCACACCCCTCTTGTGGGCTAAATCATCAAAACAAAGTACAACTCCCGCACTTATATCTCGGGTATCATCCCATTCCCTTACAAGAAATTAAAAACCCCCAAGCAAACAAGATAAACGCAAACCACCTCAAACCTCTACTTTCTTCATAATCACGTAAGGAACCTGTCTCTTCTCTAGGCTGGCCATACCTCTGATCCTGCTAGGGAGATTCCTGGAGTTTGTAGTAACAAAGAGATCAGTCGATCTACAGCCCCATCTACCCAGTTCACGGGGTATTGAGTTGATTACCTTATGCACGAGGGATCCTGATATCATCAAATCATCAATTTCTTGTCTCAACTCTCTGACGATCGGAGTCACCCTCCACGATTCTTCAGCGTTATTCCATAGAATATCAAAAGAGCGTCTATCATCAATCTCGATACATGATATCTTTAGCTCCTGGTCTCTCGCTAATTTCAGCCCTATAATGCATGCTTGCATATAGGCAAGAGTAAAATAATCTCCTCGTAGCCAAGCTCTGAAAGATAGGACCATATCCGTTGAATGGTTCCTAATCACTCCAGCAGCCCAGAATCTGAGACACCCCTGGTGGTCCTTGCTTCTCCCGATGGTGATGTTAAACTTCAAGTTATGAATATCAGGTGTTCTCCATCTCATCAGCACAATCTGCCTCATCAGTGTTCTAGGTTCTTGTAAACCTGCTTCCTTCATCCTTGTGTATATGGAGGGGTTCCGAGAGACTACAAATCGTTTCTTCCTCAAACGGGTATTGAAGACGAAGCAGATCTCATCCCATACCTTCTCAAGCGTCCTGGCAGCACCATCGTATCTAGCCGCACATCTCGTCTTCCATATACTGTGTGGAATAATCATAGCCAGGGTCCCTATCACCCACGCATCCACTGCCTTCTTCTGACCCAAAGCAGCAAGGTGTGTCAAGGAAAGAATGTCCTGTGGTGCCCCAACCTCTGTAACCTCCGTGAATCTCGCCCATAGGAACCTCACATACTGCCCCCTAAACAAGAGATGATGGACATCCTCCTCCTGCGGCTCATCACAACAACTACATCTGGAAGCTAGAGCAGTACGACATTTCTCCCTAATATTATCATCAGTAGGAGCTGCCCTCCTGAAAAACTTCCATATCAAAGCGGCCTCCTTTGGAAGGTCTAGACTCCAAATTTGCTCCATACCCGACGGCCCCTCCTGTTGGTCTGGCAGCAATACTCTCTCTTCACCGATCTCATAGAAAAACACCCGTTAGCAGCCGGGCTCCACACGAGCCTGTCATCTACCTCCGCAATCCATGCATTCACATTTTGTATCAGCTCCACTCCTCTATCATCCACAATCGTTCGAAGGGATTGCCAATCCCATCCGCCACCTTCCAGCCAGAAATCCCTAACAAGAAATTTGTGCCTTCTATCGCTATTAAACAGCGCATGATCTGCCATCCTCTCCTCGCACCACCATGAGTCCCAAAAAGATATCTCACCTCTTCCCACCGACCATCTACAGAGAGGGAAAATCCTAGGGAACATGTTCCAGATTTTCTTCCAATAAGGAGACGGAGAGCATGTCAGCTTCAGATGACCTGGGTATATGCTCGATCGCCCAATCGCAGGATTAGCATATTTATTTCTGCAGAAATCCGCCCAAATAGAGTCCCCTGTAAGGATCTCCCAACAAGCTTTGGCAACAAAGGAATCTCTAACCAACTGTAGAGAAGGAAACCCTAGACCTCCATTGCGGAAGGAAGTAGCCACCCGCCGCCATCCTACCCATATCTTCCTGTGGTGCTCAAACCTGTTTGCCCATAGGAAATCAGACAGTCTTCTCTCAATCCGATCTACAATCCCGGATGGGATATCTCCTGCGGCAGCCGTATACACTGGGATAGAGAGTAAGACGTGTGAAATCAGGAGTCTTCTACCCGTGAAAGACAGCAGTCTAGACTTCCAAGCCGCAACCTTTCTATTAATCTTGCTCATCAGGCTTTCATAATCAGCGAGCTTCAGCCTACCTTTCGAGACCGGGATGCCTAAATAAACAAAGGAGTCCGACGTTGTGGCTATGCCAAACTCCTCCGCAATACTTGCAACAAGAATTTGGTCCTTACCTCTGACCACACATGTGGATTTGGCCTTGTTAACCTGCTGCCCGAAGGCCCTCTCGTAAGCCTCAAGGGTATTCTTCACCATCGCCCTTGATTCGATGTCCGCATTGAAGAAAATGACAATATCATCAGCGTAAAGGAGTATAGATGGAGTTTCCGCCTCTCCTCTGGTGTGGAAACAGGCTATCTTCCTCTCTATCTGAAGCCTCTGTATCCTTCTGCATAGAACCTCCTAAAAAAGAATAAAGAGGAAAGGTGAGATCGCGCTTCCTTGTTTAAGACCTTTACTCATCAGGAAGAAACCAACAGTTTCCTCGCCGACCGTCACCGTGGCCCAAGAATTAGAGAAAAAGCTCAAACACAGATTCACCACATCCGGTATGAATCCAAAGGATTCAAGAATTTTCTTCAGCAGCCTCCAATCAACTCTGTCATATGCTCTAGACATATCCACCTTGAGCATAACATTTGGAAAAAATGGGCCTCTGTTAATATCGTGCATCAGCTCCTTTGCTAATCTGATATGGTGGGTAATGTCCTTCCCTTTTACGAAGGCTCCTTGAACTCCAGAAACCAGCTGCGGCAACAATGGGGCCATCCTGTTGCTGAGAGTACGTGCTAGAATTCTAAGCGCCACATTTTCAATCGATATCGGCCTGAAGTCCTCCGGCAATCTTCTAGGGTTATCCACCTTCGGGATAAGCAGTATCCTGCAACAATATAAAGCTCTGAAGCAGCTATGTCCTTTGAAAAAATAGTCGTCCATACTCATGAAATCTTGCCCGATAATGGACCAAGCAGCAGTGAAAAAGGGAATCGTAAATCCGTCCGGGCCAGGAGCAGATTGGGAAGTCATCTGTCTCATGGTCTCAATGATCTCCTCCTCTTTAGGGACAGCAATGAGGGATAAGTTATCATCCACCGGGAGAGACATTGGAATATCTTTCAGAAAATCCTCCACTTCCTCCTCACTGATATCAACGACTTCATTGAAAAAATGCTGCAACATATCAGCCGCTACTTCAGCCATGTCTTTAGGATCTGAGACAAATGTACCATCTTGAATGGTCACCGACTCCAAGCATCTGCGTCTTCTTCTAGCTTTGACTGTAGCATGGTAGAACTTGGTATTCCTTTCCCCTTCAGTCAGCCATTGGATTCTGGCCCTCTCCTTCCATATAGCCTCCTCTTCATCTAGGAGCATATGCAATTCCATCTCTGCTACCCTGAGAAGCTATTCATTGACCATCATGGGATTATCATCAAAAGCAATCTGTGTAACAAAAACCACATCTTCCAAATCTTTGATCTTCTGACGGACATCTCCATAAGTTTCTTTACTCCAGGTTTTGAGCACCAATCTGACCTTCTTCAGCTTATGGCATAAAATAAAGGACGGGTGTCCGCTCACAGGCTCACTCCAAACCCGATCAATCAGTCTCAAGCAATCATCATTCTTTAGCCATGTACTCTGGAAGGAGAAATGTGCCTTTCTCCTCCAGTCACAATGTATGCCCGGGATCACAAGAATAGGACAATGGTCCGACACCCTAGCTCTGGTAAGATGAACCGATTTAGTAGCCAGTCTCTCAGTCCTCCAAGCTCCATTCATCAACACCCTGTCGATCCTTTGCCACATGGTGGGGGTGAGCACTTGCTTGTTAACCCACGTAAATCTACTCCCATCAAAAGGAACAGCATCAAGAGAAGCATATGCAATAAACGAATTGAAATCACAGATATCCTGGAACGGCGGCTGATTCCCTCCTCTCCGCTCGCTTGGGGTTCTAATAACGTTGAAATCACCAGCAAGCATCCATTTCTCATCTCCTATTTGTTCAGACATACGAAGAAGCTCCTCTCATAAGATCCTCCTCTCCATCATGTCACAACTAGCATAAATCGCTGTTATGAAAATGATCCCACCATCATCCGCCTTTAATTTGGTTGTAATGTGTTGTTTATGCCTCCTAAATACCTCAGGGTTCAAGCTCAACTCAGCATAAAACCAAATCTTTCCTTCCTCCTCTTGGTTATCTGCGGCCCAGTCAAGCCTAACCACATCAAGAAGCTCATCGGCTTGTTCAGCGCGGAGGAAAGGCTCAAACAAGCAGACGACTCCAGGTTTGAACCTACCACAAATCCTGCTCAGAGCTCTACGAGTAGGGTTGTTCGCTGCACCATGAATATTCCAAAATAGAGATGTACAATTCATGTTTACACAAATGACCCGCGATCACCTTCTTCACAAAACCTCGTCAATGACTGAGGCTCCATTCGTCTTCAACCCAGAGCTCCTCTCCATCCCCCCATTCATCATCCGATCGCATTCTTCTATATCTGTCTCTGCTATAAAAAGGTCTGTCACTGTGAGCTCGGTATCCATCCCTCCTGCTCCTGGATCTAAATCTGCTTCTGCCACTTCTTCTGTGATCTCGCTGTCCAGCTTGCTCAGTGTATATGAAATCATCCAGGCGCCTCTCCTTGAGGAACCTCCTATTGCCATCTCCGTCCATCACCACTCTTCTCGGCGATCGGTCAGCTCTTCGAAGCAGCCGCCTGTCCTTGATCTGCATATATGTTTTGTGTTTTCCTCTGAATCTTGTTTTAGCACCCTCAACCCCCTGATAGTGCTACAACTTATTTTTCTACGATGTTTCTTTATCATTGTCTACCCAACCACTTTGAATCTTTCTGTGGTTGGTGTGAGGGTAAAAAATAGAGGAGAAATGAGATGAATATGGAAAATGTCTGCTTCTATCTTTGAGGATCTTCTTGCTACTATATATATTTGTGGATCTTTATCGCTTCATGAAGAGTTTATGGACTTCTACTATTGACGCTTAGTGCTATATGCTTCTTGGAGAACTTACTATCTGGTGCTTCATGTCTATTGCTTGATTTTTCAACCTGATGGTCTTCTATCTGGCTACATCAACTCTACTTTCTACTTTTTGTCTATGCTTTATTTGTATGTTGACATTGTCCATGCTTTATGCATGTCGACTCTTTACTTGTCCGTTCTTTCTTTGCACGTTGACTACTACTGTGACTGTGAACCAACACCCTCTGGCCTTTTTAATTGTGAACCAACACTCTCTACATTGTGATGATAACAATTGTGATGAAGACTCTGATGCTTTGTTGTTGTTTACTACTACTCCAGATGCCACATCCTTTTGATCAAGATACTTGTTTGCGACATGCACTTGTGACTTGCACATACTTCAGATTTGACCCTTTTGACACACCTACTTTGGGTTATCTACTTGAGGGGGAGTATCTGAGGGATGAGTGTTTTATTGTAATCTTGAGGGGGAGAAATTCTTATAAGGGCTTGCTTGGTTTGTCCTTTTGTTCTAGTCTGTCGGTCTGTTTGCAAGCTGACTTGAGATTCTCCCAAGCTTTAGCTTGAGGGGGGGTATTATAGAGTATGTTTTATTTAGTTAATTAAGTTAATTGAGTGTATTTGTATATGGGCCCAAGTGTGTCTTGTCCCATTAGAGTTTAGTCTAAAGTATGTATGCCTACTCCTCCTATATAAGAAGGGGGTTTCCTCTTATCAATTATATTGAATAGCCTTCTTTTACTTCATAACAGATACTTCACCAGCTCTAACATAGTTGATTTTGATCATTAGCTTATGGTTTTTTTATTATCTTTTTGTGATTGTTAAGTTCTACATGTGTGTTTAGGCTTGTAATGTTCAAGTCTCCATATGATTTCAAGCTGATACCCGTCTTAATTAAGCAAGGGTTTCAACTACCGACACGTAGAATTTCAGAACATTTCTTGTTTATTCTTTCAGCTAAATATTTCCATGTTTACTGAACAATCAAATATAGTATCTTCAGGTCACACCACTTTCTCTGCCTGAATGTTTGAGCTTGTTTATATCCTGGCCAGTTGATATAGTATTTAGTTTATCCAAACTCTCAAAGAATGCATGAGTTGATTGTTTTTATTTTATAACATATACATCATCCTGTATGTACAACATACCTTTGTATTTCTATATGACTGGATATTCACATGTGATAATGTTGTTTAAGATATGATGTTAATAGAAATAATGTGCATAGAAGGACTAGTGTCCATAATTGAGAATATCGATACATAGTTCAAATAAGGAATTAATGAATTTAATAAGTTAAATACTAAACATAAAGAATTTCATGAAAAATAATAATATATAACCCTTTTGGTTGAAATGTGAAGGTATGAAACACAATTGGATGAACAATAGTAATAATGATGAAGTAATATTTTAAATAAAATAATAATGGGCAACATATATTAATTATGTATAATTCATAAAACCAAGACTAATTGGATAATAATAACTGTAGAATTGAATTCTTTGGATACGATATGGCCTGGGGTCCAAGTTTCACAATTTTGGGATAATATAACTACAAAAAAATTATTTAGAAAATAAAAGGTGATTTTTTTTTCCAAAATATGAAATGAAATATTTAATGACTCCAGAAGAGAAAACTAATCTCGAATTCATAATCTACATGTTAAATAAGCCCATGTGTCAATTTCAACTAATTTTAGCAATCTTTAAATAAAGTCCTTCCAAAAATATTAAATAATGTTTTAAATGATCTCAAAAGAGAAAATTGATGTCAAATTCATGTATAACATGCTTAAATTTTCTTTAGGGTGAAGTTTCATATTAATTGGGTAAATCTAGAAGTCTTGAATGCATTAAGAAAGAGAAAATATGAATTACTTTAAAAGAATTAAATAAAATAACTAGAGTCTTAAAAAGTGGAAACTAATACCATATTCATATTCTAAATGTTTAGAATAGGCTAGGTGTCATATTTTATTTAATTTGGGGTTTGTTTGCACCCTCTAATGGAGAGAGAGAGAAGAAGAAATAATTGAATATATCACTTTATCCTAATTCAGTTTGGATAAGGTATCCAAATTTAATTTTGTGCTACTTTCTGACCGGTAGATCAAGATCAGATGGGAAATAACTCATCATCTATCTCACGATTGATATTAAACATGAGGTTTTAAAACACATATGAAAATTCTAATTTTTCTCCCACTCTACTCCATATTTTCTCGAACTTTTCTCTCCTCTGATTTCTTCAGTTCATTACACATCATTTGATGTAGTACTTTATAACCTAACATTAAGAATTTGAGAATCTCCTTATTTCCTTCTCAAGGTTTCTTGAACCGATCTTTGCTGGAACCCTAAGGATCCACCCTATAAATATCTAAACCCACACCAAGTTGTGCATCACCGCTAGCTTCTTTCCTCTGCACCCAATTTCACAACCCATCATTTATTTGACCTTTGACAAACTTAACTTTACTTTGAGTTTGCAGCACCTCACCTCGGCACCAGGCGTCACCATCATCCAATTTCGACTTGTGGTGAGTTCCCTTGAACTTGTTTTTTATTTCCGATCCTTCAAATCGATAGATCATCAACACACTTAGTTTTCCCCAATTTTGTCTGATGCTTACTTCTGGACCTCACAAACATGATCCCTAAACAAAGGAAGGTGAGGATCCCTTGTGCTTACTCGGCATTGCCCCTCTCGTTTACTATTTTGCTTTGTTTTTTTCATCATGGGTAATATATTCTTTTCACCCTCTATTGATTTCCATTCTTTCACTAAGCCTTGCACCTCAATAGCGAAGGGCCCAAGCTAATTGTCTATCCCTTATTGGTCCAACACAACAACTTTGACCGCTGACCAGACTTTATTTACTAATGAGGCTTTTTCTAATATTATGGTTGGTTGATTATATAAAAATTGTATCTTTTAATCTACTTGTCAAAAAATTCTACAAAAAATGTTTTGGAATTGGAAAAATGTGATATTTCTAAGAAAAATGGTTTGAGACTCTGGTTTCTATGTTTGTAAAGGATGATTTTTGAGGATTTTGATAAATTATATAGAAAACACTAAAAAATGTAACTTAATCATGTAAGCTCAAAATTGAACAAATAAATATGTTTTCTTTATTTGGAGAACCTAAGGAATAGTTTGGTCTAGGTTTTCTAACCAAAATTCTAGGTTTTCTAAAAAATGTCTAAGATTAGGGTTTCCTTCATATTTATGTGGATTAAAAACCCTAATACATTTGTCTAACTTGAAATTGCAACGGTGATTTTGGAAACAACTAGATTGGTGAAGAGTGTTTCTAGGACTCTGAATTGAGGTATGTTTGGATCTTGTATTATTCGTGATTGAGAAACTTCTCTCTTTGACATATGTTTGCATCTTCTATTATTCACATTGAGCAATTGGCCTATTTTTATCTTTCGCTTGGTCCCATAGACAATAGCCTACACAAAATCTCTTTCTTTTGAGAACATGATTTCATGTGAAATATTTATGTTTACTCTGATCTTTTTATCATCCTATGAATTGGATTTTTTTAATTCAACTTATGCCTTTATTCTTGATGAATCCCTAAATTTTTCCACTTTTGTGGTGAATGTTTATATTGCCCTTTTATGTGACGGGAATTTTATATGAATCCTATGATCCCACATTATATTTTGTTAGATGTTCTCATCCCTCATAGGTTGATTAATTCATGCTTACTCTTTTGTTATGCATCATGTGGTGACTGCTAGTATATTTTTATATGTGTTATTTTATGTGGATGTGTTAATTTCCACAAATTTGAAAATGCAGAGGTGATAATTGTTGCAATAGATATTTTTAGAGCAGATGTGTATCTTGTCTTGCTAAGAGTAGATGTGTATATGTTTCCGTTCACCCCATTCACATTTGATGTGTATATTTTCTGACTCACCCCTTATTTATGGTAGATGTGTTACTTCCTACCAACATGTTTATATTGTTCTAGTATTGTCACAGGTGAAACACATGGATGCCTTGCTCTTATTTTATTGAAGTCATATTCTTTTATGCCCAGTTGGGTAGTTCTTTCCTTTTCTATGGTGATCCTTTTATTTGACGTCCTTTATTTCTTAACATTTCTCAATACATGATTTAGTATGCACATACCAGCCCTTTTGTTGATGTCATCTACTTTTCTCGTTCTTGCTGGTATATGCTTCCAACCCCAGGTGTAGGATATGGATGACATGGCATGTTGAGTTGGACCTAGCTTAAGGAGTGGATGCTTGGATACAAACTTAATCTGCTTTAGATTTCATTCTACTAGATCCTTATGATGTAATATCCATGTAAACCAATATGGGAGATGTCGATGTACTTCTGTAAAATCATTTATAGTCATGAAACTTTTATCTGCTGCTATACTTTGGTCTTTTGTATACCATCATGTAAGATTTAAAAATTTTACACCCATTTCAGCATACCCTTTGAGCGTGTTTCAAATGTATGTTTTATTCTTCAAATTTTAGTAGGGAGTGTATCCTCTCTGGGTCCCACTCCTTACAACATTGTATCATAGCCCATGGTAGTTGGAATCTGACAATTCCAATTTGTCTCCCTAAATAGAACCCTTACCTTAGATAGTTACCCTCTAGGTGATATGTTCACCCTATAATCCATCTATGTTATGCGTGAGATGATGAAAAGTTGATACGAGTTTCACATTAAAATCATGATGAGCAAACCCTAATGTGATGAGATTTTAGGTGATCTTACCCTACCATAGTGGTGGCATGCATCTTTGGATGTTATGAGGTATTGGTTTGAGGACAGAGTCATTATATGAGGATGAGGTGCTGGTAGGATAAGGAGATCTTATCATGGAAAATTGTGACTTGGTTGCCATTGATTTTTTCTCAGCATGTTTGTTTTACATTGCAAAGTTTTTCATCATTGAAATTATTTTTCATTATACTATTTTATGTACAAAAGAAGTTTTCTCTGGATTTTATCAAATTTTGCTTGAACTATGAGAGATGTGTGAAGTATGGATAGTGAGACCCTAGAATTAGTTTGACATAGATATCCCAAACCCTAGTTTTCTCTATCAAGAAGTGACTAGGGATATGTGGAATAATGTAGAGGTGTAGTGGACCTACCCTTTATACCCTATGACTTTTTGGTTTGATAATATGAATCTTAGGGTTGTTAGGTTAGAGACACAAGGACCTAAATCTCAACCCTAGTTGGTTACGACTTCTTAGTTGGATACATGAACAACTTAACCACTAAAATATTCTCAACTAAAAACATGCAAACATAACCATAGTACCCAGATGTGGTTTAGCTGGGCTAATTAGGTAAAATATTTTAAGAGGTGGAGAGTAGTTGGTTTGTGAAGTATGGATGATTAGATTTTGAGGATGAAATCCTTTTAAGGGATGGAGTTTTGTAGCGAACCAAAACCTAGCCTCTTGACCCCAAACTTATGCCTTGAAGGATAGCAAGTTTCGTTCTTGGGTTTAGCCAAACAAGTATGAAGATAAACCCAATAGTAGTTAATCGAAACCTTAATATATTAATACATGAATAAATCACCCTAACATATATGCATGAAAACAAATATGACTTAAAACTCTCATATTAATCAATAAGGAATACAAAAAATATTTCACATGAGATAATGGTGTTTAAGGTATGATGTTAATAGAAATAATGTGCATAGAAGGACTAGGAGCCCATAATTGAGAATACTAATACATAATTCAATTAGGGAATTGATGAATTTAATGAGTTGAATGGTAAAATTTCATGTACAATAATTATATATGACCCTATAAATTGTAATATGAAGGTATGAGACATAATTGGATGAATAATAGTAATAATGATAAAGTAATATGTTATCTAAAATAATAATGGGCCACATATATTAATTATGAATAATTCATAAAAATAATACTAATTGGATAAGGATAACTTCAGAATCAAATTCTTTGGATATGATATGGCTTGGAGTCCAAGTTTCACAATTCTGAGATAATAATAACTGCATCTATTTTATTTAGAAAAGAAAAGGTGAGTTTTCTCCCAAATTTAATGACTCCAAAAGAGAAAAATAATCTCAAATTCGTAATCTACATGTTAAAATAAACCTATAAGTAAGTTTTCAACTAATTTGGACAATCTTTAATGTTCTATTATAGGATAGAGAAAGTATAAATAAAGCCCAAAAAACTATACAATGTGTTAAATAATCTCAAAAGAGAAAATTTATGGCAAACTTGTGTCTAACATGCTTAAGTTTGATTGAGGGTGAAGTTTCACATCAATTGGGTAATTATAGAAGTCTTTAATGCATTAAGAATAAAGAATAGTCTAAAAGAATTAAATAAAATATCTAAAGTCTTCAAAAGCGAAAACTAATGTCATATTCAGATTCTACATGTTTAGAATAGGCTAGGTGTCAAATTTTGTTAAATTTGTAGTTTGTTTGCACCCTCTAATGAGGAGAGAGAAAAATAGAAGTAATTGAATATATCACTTTATCCTAATTTGATTTGGATAAGGTTTCCTGATTTAATGTCACATTGCTTTCTATCTGTTGGATCACAATCAGATGAGTGGTAATTTTTCATCTACCTCACGACTGATACGGAAACAGGAGGTTATATAAAGCATCTAAAAAATCCAATTTTCTCACACTCTACTCCATATTGTCTTGATCTTTCTTCTCCTTTGATTTCTTTGGTCCATTACACATTGGTTGATGTACTACTCATGACCTAACATTAAGAATTATAGAATATCCAAATTTCCTTCTCAAGACTTCTCAAACCAATCTTCACTGGAACAATAAGGATCTACCTTATAAATATCCAAACCCACACCGAGTTGCGCGTAGCCGCTAGCTTCTTTCGTGTGCACCCAATTTCACAACACATCGTTGATTCAACCTTCAGCAAACTGAAATTTGCTCTGAGTTTGTAGTGCCTCGCCCCGACACCAGGCGTCACCATCATTCAATTTCGGCCTTTGGTGAGTTCCCTTGAACTTGTTTTTTATTTTCGAGCCTTCAAATCGACGGATCCTCAACATGCTCAGTTTTCCCCAATTTTGAATGTTGCTTGCTTTTGAACCTCATGGACGTCGTCCCTAAATGAAGGAAGGGGATGATCATGTGTGATTTCCCGACATTGCCCCTCTCGTTTACTGTTTTGCTTTATTTTCCGCCATGGGAAATATAGTCTTTTCGACCTCTGTTGATTTCCTTTCACGCGTTGAGCCTTGCACCTAACTGGCGATGGGCCCAGGCTAGTTGGCCACCCCTGATTGGGCCAACACTACAACTTTGATCGTTGACCAGACTTTATCTCCTGATGAGGTTTTTTCTAATATTCAAATTGGTCAATTTTATAAAATCATATTTTTTAATCTACATGTCCATAAATTCTATAAAAATTTGTTTTGGAATTAGAAAATTGTGATATTTCTAATAAAAATAGTTTGAGGGCTAATTTCCATGTTTTTTAAGGTTAATATTTGAGAATCTAATCAATCATATAAAAACCTTAAACTTTGTAACTTAATCATATAATCTCCAAATTGAACAAGTAAATATATTTTCTTTATCAGGAGAACCTAAGGAATCGTTTGGTCTAGGTTTTGTAAACAGAATGCAAGGTTTTCTAAAAACATCTAAGATTAGGGTTTCATTCATACTTATGTGGATTAAAAACCATAATACGTGTATAACTTGAAATTAGGCAAACATGATTTTGGAAACAACTAGATTGGTGAACAAAAATTCTAGGAGTCTAAATTGAGGTATGTTTGCATCCCATAGTATTCATGATTGAGCAACTAATCTCTCTTATGTATGTTTGCATCTATTCACATTGAGAAATTGGCCTATCTTTATCTTTATCTTGGTCTTATAGACAATAGCCTACATAATATCTCTTTCTTTTGAGAAAAACGATTTCATGTAAAATATTTATGTTTACTTTGACATTTTTATCATCCTATTTGATTGAAGTTTCTTTTTACTTTAACTTATGCCTTTGTTCTTGATGAATTTCTAAATTTGCCTACTTTTGTGGTGGATGTTTATATTGCACTTTTATGTGATGGAATTTTATATGGAGCCTCTAATCCCACATTATATTTGTTAGATGTTCTCATACCTCATACTTAAAAGGAATATGTCATTTTCATTTAAAGGATAAAGAAAACAAGTGCCACCATTGTCACTTGTCTAGACACTGGAAAGGAATTATCCTCTTCATATTGGATCTCAGGAAGAAGATAGAGATAGAGATCTCCACTTCAGGATTTGAGAAGAAGTAAGCTAGAATTGTTAGATGCAAGGGTGATAACATCTCATTTTGTGCACTTTTTTCATATGTTTTATTCCTATTTTAGCATCCCTTGAGTGGAATTTTCTATTTATTTGAATGTCCTTGGGCGAAATATGGATTAGATACTCCCTCCCACTCCATGCAGGTTCACACTACACTGTGACTGTGACGACGACCCATGGATGTCACACCCGGGACAGAGCCCAGGGTCAATAAGGCCTAGTCGCGACCGCGACACTAGTCGTGACCACGATGACCCCTTACGACCGCCATGTAGGATGGTGAAGATGTCACAATCGGGACGAGGATGCAACCTGGACAGAAGCATAAACCACGACATGCGTCATGACCAAGGATGTGTCACGATCGCGAAACCTATTTTGACCTCTGATAGAGTTGCATTCGTGACGATACCTCCTCACCACGACTGAGACACTTGCTACATAAGGTCATGACCACGAAAATGGTCACAGTCACGACATATATCGTGACCACGATAGAAGGTTAAGTCAGTAGGTTACACCTATAAATACTAGGCCCCCGAACTCACACCAGGCAGCATCAGATCATCAAGAGCCATGAAGTGCTGCCAAGACTCCAGAGTCATCCTCACTCATCTCCTGAGCTCTTGGATCTCCAAAGATGAAAGTTAGAGGAGAAAGAAGGTCTAACACCCTCTTCGAGAGAGAAGGAGTTGCCATATTCCACCTTTACACTACATCTAGATCTGTAGAAGTGTCGTTGGTGTATTGATTCCTTCTTTCTCCAAATCTATTATCTTCCCCACATTGTATATTCCCTCTTTGTTATTCTTGATGTATCCACACATTTGTAATGTTGTTATGCTTCCCATTAACATGTGTGGCTAAACACTTTACTTGGGTTGGGAGTAGACACTAAGGCTCTTCCAACATGTATATACTTGCATCCTTTTAAATATATATATATATATATATATATATATATATATATATATATATATATATATATATTATATACTTAGCAACACTTATCTCCATACTCTTGTTCCTTAACATTTCACTTGTGAGGAGTGAGACCCAGAGGAGATCGCTTCCCTACTAAAATTTGAGGAATAAAACATCCATTCCAAACACACTCAAAAGGTATCCGGGAGCAGGTGTAAAATTTTCAAATTTCAAATAATGGTTTGCAAAATACCAAAGAGTATAGCAGCAGAATAAAAGTATTGACTATTTTCAATTTTATAACAAGATTACAAAAGTACATCATAATTTCCCACATAGGGTTTGCATGTATGATGCCACATAAGGATCTAGTAGAGGGAAATATAAACCATATCAAGTCTGTCTCCAAGCATCAACTCCTTAAGATATGTCCATGTTGGATGACATGTTCTCCTTTACCTACACCTGGGGTTGGAAGCATACCCCAGCAAGAGGAGAGAAACTAAAAGACATCAGCAAAAGCTGGTATGTGCATACTAAAATATAATGGAGCAACATTGTAAAATAAAGGATGTCAAATTAAAGGTTTCCCATAGAAAAAATAAAGTACTACCCAAGAGGGCATAAAAGAAATGAATCACAATAAAAGAAAAAGAAGATCAAAGTATAAGAACAAGGCATCCATGTGTTTCACCTGTGGTAATACTAGACAATATAAACATGTAGGCAGGAAATAACACATCTAACAAAAATGTGGGGTGAGTAGGGTCTTGTATACATCTACTCTAAAATATGGAGTGGTAGGGTCTGTCAACATCTTCCTGGGCAGGAAAAACACATCTGCCCTAAATATTTTCATATGCAGGAATTTTCAAATTTGCATTCATATGTGTGAATTTTCATATCTACATAAAAAACACATATACATTATACTAGTAGTCACCACATGATGCATAACAAAAGAATAGGCAATAACAAACCAAATAAGAGAGATGAGAAGATCCAACAAATACATAAAGTGGGATCACATGATCCTAATCAACATCCACCTTAAAAGAGGGCAAAAGAGCATATACCACCAAAAAATGTTCCATCATGAGCAATGTATAAGGAAGAGTCCAAGAGAATGTCAAGTCAAATAACATGATCACAAGATTAGTAACAAATAAAAGGTACTTTACATGAAGCATAATTTTCAAAGTAAAAGAGATAATGTATAGGCTAGTATCCATAGGACCAAGAGAAGCAAGAAAATAGGTTATTTCTCAATGTAGAATAATAGTTGATGCAAACATACCTTAAACCAGAGTCTTAGAAACACTCTTCACCAATCTAGTCATTTCCAAGATCACTTATGCCTAATTACAAATTATTCACATGTATTAGGGTTTTATAATGTGTAAAAAATCCTAAATCAAGACCTTTTTGGAAAACCTCAGATTTTAACTCTTAAAATCTCACCAATCGACTTATTACGTTTTCCTTATCAAGAAAACATTTTTTATGTTAATTTTTGAGTTTATATGACAAAGTTACAATTTTTATGAATTTTTGTAGATATTTTATTTCCCAACAATTATCTTCTAAAAAACATTCAAATCAGACACTGAAACAATTTTTATTAGATTAAGATCATTTTTTCTATTCCAAAACATATTTATTTATAATTTTTGGAGCTTCTGATAAAAAGATATGGTTTTTACAAGATTCACTTTATTTACTAATTTATTTGTGAAATTAAATTGTAAGAAACCAATATGTCCTTGAATCAAAAATCAAAACTTTACGTTATGAAATAGTATAAATGTACTATTCATACTGGAGTGAAAAGTGACAAATTGAATTAAAATGTGGCAATTTATCAGAATACCCATAATGAGAAAAAGAAAATAAAAGAGAATCGAGGGGCAAAAAGGGAAAAACACAAGGGATCATCCCCTTCCCCACTACACAAGTTGTAGTCGGATGGGCAAGGATAAGTTTATCTAAGAGTTTGGGAAAAACTTCATTCATTGCTCATTCGTGAAACTAACCAGCTGATCATGATGAATAAGTGCCAAAGTTGTTTACCTGAGGTCCAATTACGTTTTGAAGGAGCAAGACGTCGGCTAGAGGTTTTGCAAACTCAAACCAAGAACCATGTTCGGTGGTGGATGAAATGACGATGCAAGGTGAAATTGAAACTAGAGCAGAGTCTTTGGGTGTGCGTTTCACATGAGGGTAGGGTCATATTTATATAAAATTGAGTTTCAAGGGTTGTGCAAGAAGTTGTTTCGGAAGACTTGAAGAATAAGTGTAGGCATTTCCAGAATTCTCCATTATAGATCTGGAGTAGGGTGTGGATGGATGTGAAATTAAATTTTTAATCTAATGCAACTCATTTTGTAAAGTTTCATTGAGAAATGAGGGAGTTATTCCCAAAATACCAGACCTTAGTCTGCGGTTAATGTTCATGCGGGCTGCGATGAATGTCATTTAATACAACTTTCCAACTTTCTTTTAATGTATTTAATGTACAAAATCCTCTATAATTATTTGAGGGTACAAACAAAGTCTAAATAAATCCAAAATTTTTAGTTTAGCTAATTTTGAGATGGGAAATCTGATTTTATTATTATTTTTTAAAGACTTCTATGTTTTATTTAATATTTTTTAATATTATCAATTATTTTGTCCCATTAATGAGTTAGAGGTATCTAGAATCTTTCTAAAAATATGAAACTTGGCATATGAGCAATAATAAACGTAATTAATTGTTTTCAACATATTATTTAATATTTTTATTGCTTAAATTATATTCTCTCTCTAAATTAACTAAAATATTCTAAAATTGTCCAAATTAGTTGAAAATTTACCTATAGGCTACTTTTGCATGTAGATTTCGAATTTGAGATTTATTTTCTTTTTTGGAGTCATTTAATAATTTATTTAATATATTTGACTCTTGTTCTTATTTTCTTTCCTAGTTAAAATAAAAACAGTTATTATTATGCACTTCACCCTCAGGCAAACTAAAACATATGAAATGTGAATTGTCCATTTATTTTATCTTGGTATTATTGAATATATTATTTAATATTTTGGACTTTTACATACTTTCTCTCTCCTAATCTACACATGTAAATTAAAGATTATCCAAATTACATGAAAATTCACCCAAAGGGTATTTCTAGTGTGAAGATTATGAATCTAAGATTATATTCCACTTTTTGAGTCATTAAATGATTTATCTCATACTTTGAAGGAAAATCACTTTTTTTCTAAATAAAATCTATATTATTATTATTATCCCAAATTTGTCAAACTTGGCCTTCAAGCCATATCATATCCGAATAAAACAAATTTGAAGTTATTATTATCTAATCACTCTTCCTTTTATCAATTTTAGCCAATTATTCATTATTACCACTATTTCTCATATTAAATAATTCAATATCACATTATCTTGCTTAGGGGGATATTGTTTATTTCTTTTTCTCATTTCTTGTTCAACAAAACCATAGAAAATTCTAGATCAATATTATTTTATCATTATTATTATCATTCTACCAATTGTGTCCCATATTTACACATTGCAACCAAAAAGATTATATATTATATTTATCATTTATCTCATGTGACATATGTTATGTATCCATTATTGATCTTATGATTAATACGAGGGTATTATGTCATATTTATTTTCATGCATATATGTTAGGGTGATTTATTCACACATTACATATTATGGTTACCATGAAATACCATTAAGTATATCCTCAACCTTGTTTGGCTATGCCCAAAGAACTAAGGCCTCTAACCTCTTAACCTTGGAATAGGATAAGGTTCTAGATTTTGGTATGTTACAAAATACCACCCCTTAAAGAGATTTCGTCCTCAAAATCTAAAGATGAACTATTTACCACCCCTTAAAAGATTCAACCTAACAAGTCAAATTAAATATCACCAAGGTACTATGGTCACTTTGCATATTTTTATTGTGAATATTTTAGGGGTTTAAGTTGTCTATGTATCCAACTAAAAAAGCATAACCAACTAGTTTTGAGATTTAGGTCCTTGTATCTCTAACCTAACAACCCTAAGGTTCACATAAAAACCAAAGGTCAAAGAAGATAGGTCAACTACACCTTTATATTATTCCACATATTCCTAGTCACCTCTCCATAGAAAAATCTATGGTTAAGATTTTCTTTTAACTAATTCTAGGGTTTATCTAACTAGGCTTCATAAATATCTTCATTGTGACTCAGTTCAAGAAAACATTGAAAAAATCCAAAAACATTATTTTTGTATATATAGTATTATAAGGAGAATAATTTGATGTAAAACTTTTGCAATAGAAAACCGAAATCAGGGCCCAAAATCAAAGCTAGAACCAAGTCACAATATTTCCACAATATGATCTTCTTATCCTACTAGTACCTCATCCTCATCATCTAATTCCATCCTCAAGTCAAACCTTATAGCATCCAAATATATATGTCAACCTATATAGTGGGGTAAGATCACCTAAAACCTCATCACATTAGGGTTTACTAACCATGGTTCTAATCTGAAATTTATATCAACCATTCATCATCTTAAGAATAACATAGATCAATTTTAGGGTGAACATCTCACCTAGAGGGAAACTATTCAAGGTAAGGGTTTTGATTAGCGAGACAAAATTGAAATAGTCAAATTCTGACTACCATGGACTCTGATACCATGTTGAAAGGAGTGGGACCCAGAGGGGATCCATTCCTTACTAAAATTTGAAAAATAAAACATTCATTCCAAACACACTCAAAAGGTATGTTGTAAGAGGTGTAAAATTTTCAAATTTCAAATAATGATATACAAAAGACCAAAGAGTATAGCAATGGAATAAAAGTATTGACTATTTTCAATTTTACAATAACATTATAAAAGTACATCAGAATCTCCCACATAGGATTTACATATATGATACAACAATAGGATCTAGTAGAGTGAAATCTAAACCATATCAAGTTTGTCTCCAAGCATCAACTCCTTAAGCTAACTCCATGTTGGATGTCATGTTCTCCTTTACCTACACCTGAGATTGGAAGCATACCCCAACAAGAGGTGAAAAAGTAAAAGACATCAGCAAAAATTGGTATGTGCATACTAAAATAGAATTGAGCGACATTGTGAAACAAAGGATGTCAAATAAATGGTTTCCCATAGAAAAAAGTAAAGTACTACCCAAGAAGAAGGGTGAGCAGGGTCTGGTATACATCTGCTCTAAAATATGGAGTGGCAGGATCTGTCAACATCTGTCTGGTCAAGAAAAACACATTTGCCCTAAATATTTTCATATGCAGGAAATTTCACATATGCATTCATATGTGGGAATTTTCACATCCACATAAAAATCACATGTACACTATACTAGTAGTCACCATATGATGCATTACAAAAAAATAAACAAGAATGAACCAAATAAGAGAGATGAGAACATCCAACAAATACATAAAGCGGGATCACATGATCCTAATCAACATCCACCTTAAAAGAGGTCAAAAGAGCATATACCACCAAATAATGCTCCACCATGAGCAATGTATAAGGAAGAGTCCAAGAGAATGTCAAATCATATAACTTGATCATAAGATCAGTAACAAATAAAAGGTACTTCGCATGAAGCATAATTTTCAAAAGAAAAAGAGATAATGTGTTTGCTAGTGTCCATAGGACCAAGAGAAAGTAGAAAATAGGTTATTTCTTAATGTATAATAATATGAGATGCAAGCATACCTTAAAAAAGAGTCTTAGAAGCACTCTTCATCAATTTAGGTGTTTCCAATATCACTTTTGCCTAATTACAAATTATTCACATGTATTATTAGGGTTTTATAATGTGTAAAGAAATATTAAATCTAGACCTTTTTGGAAAACCTCAAATTTTGACTCTAAAAATCTCACCAATAGACTTATTAGGTTCTCTTGATCAAGAAAACATATTTTTTTGTTAATTTTGGAGTTTATATGACAAAGTTACAATTTTCATGAATTTTATGCAGATATTTCATTTTCCAAAAATCATCCTTCGAAAAACATCAAATCAGACATTAAAACAATTTTTATTAGATAGACCTCATTTTTTCAATTCTAAAACATATTTATTTATAATGTTTAGAGCTTCTGATAAAAAGATATGGTTTTTACTAGATTCACTTTATTTACTAATTTATTTGTGAAATTAAATTGCAAGAAACCAATTTGTCCTTGAATCAAAATCCAAATCTTACGCTATGAAAGGGTATAAATGTACTATGCTGGAATGAAAAGTGACAAATCGAATTAAACTATGGAAATTTATATGAATACCCATAATGAGAAAAAGAAAATAAAAGAGAATTGAGGGGCACAAAGGGGAAAACACAAGGGATCACCCCCTTCCCCACTACACACGTCGTGGCCGGATGGGTAAGGATAAGCTTATCTAAGAGTTTGAGAAAAACTTCATTCATTACTCGTTCGTGAAACTAACCAGTAGCTCATGATGAATAAGTGTCAAAGTTGTTTACCTGAGGTCCAATTACACTCTGAAGGAGCAAGACATCAGCGAGAGGTTCCGCAAACTCAAACCAAGAACCACGTTCGGCGGTGGATGAAATGATGATGCAACGCAAAATTGAAACTAGAGAAGAGTCTTTGGGTGTATATTTTACATGAGGTTAGGGTCCTATTTATATGAATTTGAGTTTCAAGGAGTGTGCGAGAAGTCGCTTTGGAAGACATGAGGAACAAGCTTAGGAGTTTCTAGAATTCTCCCTTATAGGTCTCGAGTAGGGTATGGTTTGATGAGAAATTAAATTTTTAATCTAATGAAAATCATTTCATGAAGTTCTATTGAGAAATGAGAGAGTTATGCCCGAAATATCAGACCTTGGTCCGCGGTTAATATTCATGCGAGCTGCGATGAATGTCATTTAATACAACTTTCCAACTTTGTTCTTTTAATGTATTTAATGTACAAAACTTTCTATGATTATTTGATGGTGCAATCAAAGTATAAATAAATCCAAATTTTGTAGGTTAGCTCATTTTAGGATGAGAAATCCGGTTTTGGTTTTTTTTTGAAGAATTCTAATATTTAATTCAATATGTTTAGATATTATCACTTATTTTGTCACTTTAGTGAGTTAGAGGCATCTATAAATTTTCTAAAAATATGAAAAATGGCTTATAAGCAATAATAAATGTGAGGAACACAATTCTACCATTAATTAATTTTTCAACATTTTATTTAATATTTTTATTCCTTAAATTATATTCTCTCTCCTAAAGTAACTAAAATATTTAAGATTGTCCAAATTAGTTGAAAATTTACCTATAGGAAAATTTTGGATGTATATTTCGAATTTTATATTCATTTTTCTTTTGAAATCATTTAATAATTTATTTAATATATGTAACTCTTATTCTTATTTTCTTTCCCAGTTAAAATAAAATAGTTATTATTATGCAAATAATGTGAAACTTCACCCTCAAGAAAACTAATCGTATGAAATATGAACTGGCAATTTGTTTTATCTCTTGGTATTATTTAAAACATTATTTAATATTTTGGACTTTTACATATTTTCTCTCTACTAATCTACCCATGTATATTAAAGATTATCCAAATTACATGAAAATTCACCCAAATGCTATTTTTAATGTGTAGATTATGAATCTTAGATTATATTCTACTTTTTGAGTCATTAAATGATTTGTTTCATACTTTGAAGGAAAATCACCTTTTTGCTAAATAAAATTGATATAATTATTATTATCTCAAATTTGTCAAACTTGGCCTTAAAGCCATATCATATCCAAAGAAAATGAATTTAAAGTTATTATTATCCATCTTACTTTTATCAATTTTAGCCCGTTATTCATTATTACCACTATTCTCATATTAAATAATTCAATATCACATTATCTTATTTAGGGAGTTATTGATTATTTCTTTTTCTCATTTCTTGTTCCAAAAAAAACCATAGAAAATTCGAGATCAATATTATTTTATCATTATTATTATCATTCTTTCACTTGTGTCCCATATCACCTTCCCAAACATAATAACTTAGGCATGACCAAAATAAAGGTAGGGTGTGAAAGCTACCCCTTGATGGAATTGTTACAAGCATTCCCAAGAACTTAGGGCAGGATTGTCATTGTGAAGAAGAGTCCTTTACTACAAAAGGCAATGGTTTGGGTGCAAAAAGTCAAGAAACTCTAGAAATGAAAGGGAGAGAAATGGAAATGCAGGAAGTGGACCAAGCCTAACACAAAGGATTTGCTGTAAGGAAGGAATAATTTGGTAATGGTGCATTCATAATGAGAGAAATCATATATATCTCATCATTCGTCAATTTGATTCTATTTGTTAGCATGAGGACAAGCTAGACTCTAAGTTTGGGGGAGTTGATAACATCTCATTTTTTGAATATTTTGCATATGTTTTATTCCTATTTTAGCATCCCTTGAGTGTCCTATTCTGTTTATTTGAATGTCCTTGGGCAAAATCTGGATTTGATACTCCCTTCCACTCCATGCAGGTTCACACTATGTCGCGAATGTGACGACAGCCCATGGATGTCTCGCTTGGGATAGAGCCCAAGGTCAACAAGACCTAGTCGCGACCGTGACACTAGTCATGACAATGATGACCCATTGTGACTGCCACATAGGATGCAAAGATGTCATGATTGGGATGAGGTTGCGAGCTGGACAGAATAAAGAAACCACAACATGCGTCGCAACCAAGGATGTGTCGTGACCGCAACACCTATTTTGACCTCTACTAAAGTCGCAGTCATAACCAAGGATGTGTCGTGACCGCGACAGAAGGTTAATTCGGTGGGTTGCACCTATAAATAGGCCCCTGACCCCTCACACCATGGGGCATCAGATCATCGAGAGACATGAAGTGTTTTCAAACTCCCAAGTCATCCTCGCTCATCTCCCAAGGTCTTGGATCTTCGAAGATGAAAGTTGGAGGATAGAGTAATTTTACCACCCCTTCTTTGAGAGAAGGAGTTGCCATCTTCCACCTCTGTACCAGATCTAGATCTAAAGAAGTATCATCGATGTATTGCCTCCTTCTTTCTCTAGATCTATTATCTTCCCCACATTGTATCTTCCCCTCTTTGCTATTCTTGGTGTATCCATACATTTGTAATGTCGTTATGATGTCTATTAACATGTATGTATAAACACCTTACATGGGTTGTGAGTAGCCACTAAGGCTCTCCCAACATGCATATACTTGCATCCTTTTGAATATATAATATACTTAGAAATAGTTATCTTCATACTCTTATTTTTAAATGCTTCACTTGTATGCTTAGATACCATCTTGTGATGTTTGATTGTTAATGCCTTGAGAGAGTGATATTAATGTTATCTATGTGTTATGAAGTTGCATAAATGTATGAAAATGTTTGAATGCTAAAACTAATGGTCATATGGTTTGCTTGGTGATTGTTTGTTTGCCATCTCGAGAGAGAGGCAACCTTATAATCTAGATTTATCCTAAGATCGAGAGAGGAGGAAATATACATATATGATGATTACTTGTAATCTTGCTAAGGGTATATAGAAGGGTGTCAGTATTGCATGTTGGTGAGAGATCTTAGTAGACGAAACCCAGCCCAAGTTCCTTTCCATCTTTTGGTTACATCTTCCTTGTTTGACTTTATTCTCTTATTTTATTTTCTTAGTTTTGCTTTCATTGTTGTGTTTGGGGTAACACCATTCCTTAGGGAACACCACATTGATCTACCTTTTCGTTTGGTGTATCTGAGTCCAAGGCTCCTTGTTTCTAGCACATACCATCCTTATTCCTATGGTTCGACCTTGATGTATTGCATCAAACCCCGTATAATAGTTGTGGGGGCCTGAGTATCGGGTTATAAATATAAGAGTCTGGCGACTCTAGACTCGCTCCTATTTGGATGTGTGATTTAGGCCGGTCAACTTTTTGGTGTCGTTGCTGGGAATAAGGCAAAAGTACGGTTAGAACACAAGTCTTGTAACATACTAAATCTCAGAGTTCTCCCTACAATTTACCCACTTTTGTACTTTTATTTTCTTTCTAGTCCTTTTGGACATCCTTCACTAACTTCCCATCCTTTTGGACCTTCTTGGGCCTCAATGTTGATATTGAGCACTTCTTGAGGTGTAATTCACTAATTACCTACATTTATGTTTATGTAGGGGTTTTTGCACAAATAACCCATCTAATGAGATATTTGAGGTCTAATCATTCAATTTGACCATTAATGAGATAATATGAGTAAAGTATGTTAATTTGGAGCTTTTTGGATAAATATACTAGTAATAATGTGTATTTGAGTTAATGTATAGGAGTAATTAACCCCTTTACTTTCTCTCTCCTACAAATAGGGATATAATGCACTAATAAGAGTATTATATGTTGAGATATGACTCATACTATTTATATGTGTCTAATATCTCGATATATACCCTATTATGTCATTAAAAGATATTCTTTATATTAATTGCTCTTTTTATGCTTTATTATATGCTTTAATAGTCTATAAATTATTTAGGGACTTAACCATGTGATTTTAGAGAAAATAATGGCATAGAATCGTTCTAGGTGTTGTAGTTAACCCATGGTTAAAATTTGGGATCTTTTGGACTTAGTTTGACCCTCCAAATGCTTTTTACAAGTTCCCATATAGTTTAACTATAGTACATTAATCGACATTGTACTCATTGCATTGATTTCATGTGTCACGCTATGATTCTTTGATTTTTGTGTCGTGCCCCCCAGCCACCATTGGATTTTGATCCAACGAATCAGAGGTCATCTTCTACCTTGGGTCGCCGACCCAAGGAGGCACCTAGACTCCTCCCCCTCGTTCTCCCTCTGCTATCCACCATTTTGCGAGATTTCTTCACCATTGGTTTCGTCTCCTCGAGATGCACCATTCTAGCCCTCGCTCATTGTATCCCATGCACCATGGACCAAATTCCCATAGGCACCGGCCGCACCTTCTCCACCCACATGCCGCTTCAGTTCCTCAGCCTCCCTCACATATAAAGCAACCTCATAGCCATCAGTGGCACCATTGAAAGCTCACTCAGCTATTAATTTGATCAGAGCTCCCCCGTGTAGCCCCCCATCTCCTCCGCCTCCTCCTGGCTTGCGGTACCCTTTTTTGCATCTAGGTGCTAGAAGAAACCAAATAGAAACCTCCAGTGAGTTCCCCTCATCCCTAGCTTTGTTTCGAGTACCTGATTGCGCGTTTTTGTTGGATATCAGAGAAGCGCCCAAATGGGCAAGCTGCTCCTTCGCGCCCATGGCTGGCGCTGAAGGTAGAAGATGACCAATGGGATTTTTATGGTTTTGTCCCCGCACACCCATCCTTTCCTTCTTTAACACCAAGGGTAGTGTTGTCTTTTGGATATTTGCCTTTGCGCAATGATTCAACATAACTGGCTTTTTCTTGCTCTCTGATTGGTCCAGAGCAAATAAATCATAGAAAATCGATATGTTATCGAAAAAATTTGAGTAAATACTCCTTGGAAAGGATTTTTCATGTAGAATATGAATTTATGTAGAATAACATATTTTTGCAACCTCTAGTATGTGGCAGTTTTTTCTTTCAGCGACGCCATTTTGCTTAGGAGTGTAAGGGAAAGTAGTCTGATGTATGGTCCTACGAGCGACACAGAAGAAGGTAACATATTTTTGCCCGAACTCAAGTGCATTATCAGTACGAAAAATTTTAATAGGTCTGTTAAACTGGGTGTGAATTACAACAAAGAAAGTGTGAACAGTTTCCATCACAGTGCCCTGACCCTTAAGCAAAAACAACGATGTGGTGCAAGAGTAATCATCAATGTAAGTCATAAAATATTTCACACCTGAGTGACTCGATACAGAACAAAGACCCCAAATATCAGCATGAACTATATCAAAATTTTTTTTAGAAACAATAACCTTCTTAGCAGGAAAAACAGAACGAGTTTGTTTGCCCAGCACACAAGTTTCACAAGTAAAATTGTTCTCAGATAAAGCAGGAAATAAATGTTTTAATTTTGCAGCTGATGGGTGACCCAATCTAAAATGCCACTGTAATCTAGTTACTGAAGTGGACAACATAGTAGATGCAACAGGAGGTCCATCCAGATAATAGAGCCCGTCTGGTCCTTCATGGCCCGAACCAATCATCGTCTTTGTGTGAAGATCCTTCAAAACACAACCAGAAGGATCAAATTTAATAGAGCACTTTAGTTGTTTTATCATCTTACTGACAGATAAAAGATTAATAGGAAATTGCGGGATATATAAAACAGAGTTTAGTTGTAGTTTTGGTGAAAGAGGGATTGTGCCAGTACCATGAACTATAGTTTTGGAGCCATTTGCAATAGTAATAGATGGGATAGTAGTAGATTTAGTGAGAGTAGAAAATAGGCAGATGTCACCGGCCATATGAGTAGATGCACTAGAATCAATACACCATTTATTGTTACCAGTAGTCAGAGATTCAAACATAGCAGAGGACCCCGCTGTAGAGGAGGAAGACCCCAAATATCAGCATGAACTATATCAAAAATTTCTTTAGAAACAATAACCTTCTTAGTAGGAAAAACAGAACGAGTTTGTCTGAGTGACTCGATACAGAACAAAGACCCCAAATATCAGCATGAACTATATCAAAAATTTCTTTAGAAACAATAACCTTCTTAGCAGGAAAAACAGAACGAGTTTGTTTGCCCAGCACACAAGTTTCACAAGTAAAATTGTTCTCAGATAAAGCAGGAAATAAATGTTTTAATTTTGCAGCTGATGGGTGACCCAATCTAAAATGCCACTGTAATCTAGTTACTGAAGTGGACAACATAGTAGATGCAACAGGAGGTCCATCCAGATAATAGAGCCCGTCTGGTCCTTCATGGCCCGAACCAATCATCGTCTTTGTGCGAAGATCCTTCAAAACACAACCAGAAGGATCAAATTTAATAGAGCACTTTAGTTGTTTTATCATCTTACTGACAGATAAAAGATTAATAGGAAATTGCGGGATATATAAAACAGAGTTTAGTTGTAGTTTTGGTGAAAGAGGGATTGTGCCAGTACCATGAACTATAGTTTTGGAGCCATTTGCAATAGTAATAGATGGGATAGTAGTAGATTTAGTGAGAGTAGAAAATAGGCAGATGTCACCGGCCATATGAGTAGATGCACTAGAATCAATACACCATTTATTGTTACCAGTAGTCGGAGATTCAAACATAGCAGAGGACCCCGCTGTAGAGGAGGAAGGTAGCTGTGTCATACACTCCTAGAACATCTTTTCAAAGTCAGAATGAAGCCAGTCTATGTTAGCCGGAGCAGCAGGTGTGTCAGAGGTAGTATCAGCAGTAGAATCTGTAGAAGCCTGGTTAGCCCAAGTGGGCTTGCCATGCTTAATCCAGCAGCGATCTTCAATATGGTTGTCCCGACCACACCAGTTGCAGTAGTGAGCGTCGGGAGGTGCACCACGTCCAGGATAAGATGAGCCACGACCACCTGAGGGAGAAGGTCGACCTCCACATCCATGACCGCGACCACGGCCACGACCATAATCAGTAGGGCGAGCAATGAGAGCTGGATGCTCAATAGCAGGAGTAGGAGTCATGGATGGTAGTCGTTGAACTCTCTCTAAGGGTGGGCAGCAGATCACTAGATAGAATCTGGTCGACCACACCAGAGTAGAATGCACGAAGGGCAACCAAGAACTGAACAAGTTGAAGTTCATTGTGCCGTTTTTGGGCAACTTTGATGTCTGCCGTCAAGGGGTGGTAGAGTTTGAACTCATTCCACAAAGCTGAGCTCTGATTGTAGAAGTCATCGATAGAGGTGTCCGGGGAGAATTCCTTCTTGGCCAAGTTTTTGAAAATTTCAAAAACTTGCTTGGGATTCTCCTGATGAGAGTAGACACGGGAGAGTTGATCCCACATGGCCTTAGCATCATGAAAGAAGAGTAGAGATTGGCTAATATGTGGTTCAGTGTTGTTGAGAAACCACGACATAACTTCAGAGTCTTCCTTGGACCATTGGGCATAGCTTTGTTTGGTCTTGTCATCAGCATCTGCAGTGGGAACCGCAGGAGGCTCAACAGTAAGATGGTGATATCAGCCTTGGGCTTTGACATACAAAATGAAGGACGCCGACCATAGATGATAGCCGGAGCCGCCATCAAGTTTCACCATGGTAACACAGAGAGCGGGGAGGTTCAGATAAAGCCATAGAAGAGGCAACAGTCAACGCAACATCAGAAAAGATCAGAGACCCACGACGGGGCAGATAGCAGCAGTAGGGATCTGACAAGTCAAATCAGAGAACCCGTATAGGGCAGAGTATGCATATAGAGAAACCTACGCCGTCATTTGGAATACTAATGATCCTTCATGAGGTGCAGGTGGAGAAGAAGGTGAGATATGAGACTCTCAACTTAGATAGCCAATGGGTGTCCGAACATAGAGTGGTAGTTTACCTAGACATAGAGAGAGAATAGAAGAGGATAGCAGTAGCAACCGTAGCAGAAAAGGGACAAAGGAGGGGTAGGAGGGTGGCTGCGGTGATGGAAGAAGGGAGGAGGAGGTGGCTGCGAGGGGTGGGTGGTGATGGTGGGGAAGAGGAGGGGTGGGGGCGGCGGCGGGGAAGGGGAAGGGGGTGGCGCCGGCGGGGGGGGGGGCAGGTCGGCGGCGTGGGGGGAGATCGACGGCTGCAGGGGAGAGAGGGCAGGGGTCGGCGGCGGGGGGGGAGGTCAGCAGCGTGGAGGGCGGGGGGAGATCGACGGCGGCGGGGGGGGGTCAGCAGTGTGGAGGGCGAGGGGAGATCGACGGCGGGGGGGGGGGGGGGGTTCACGTCATTACGGATGGGTGGGTGGGGGAAATGTTCTTGTTACACAAGACATATGATGTTTCATCAATGGCAGGTACATTATAGCAATTCACTAATTCTATTGTGTGCCCATGAATGACAACTTGTAAATGTAGAGGCATCAATCCTTGCTCCATACAGTTGTAGCTTACTTTTTCTCAGGTCCCAAAGTGGAGATCTCTATCTCCATCTTTTCCTGAGATCCTCAATAAAGAGGATAGTTCCTTTCCAATGTCCAGATAGGTGACAATGGTGGAACTTTCTTTCCTTAATCCATTAAGTGAAAATGACAATTTCCTTTTCCACTTACCCTTCTCCATATATTAAGTACAGAAGACTTGGACTTTAGCTTAGCCTATGAACTCTTCTTGGCCCTGCCTTTGTCCTTGGACTCACTTCCATTGATCACTATCACAGATTTATCCTTCTTTAATCTTTCTTTGGCATCAACATGCCAAGCATTTGATAAACTGACTATATGATTCATTCAATGTTTGCATAATCATATCCATGGTCAACCTAAGGAAATCTCGATCACTCCATGTACCCGATCATATTGAGCATATGGGGCTCTACTGTTCTTTTGTCAGTTTGCACATAGCACTTTAGGGACATTATATCTTATTTGCTTTACATGATTCTTAAGATGTGTTACCATCTCGAGAATGTCCATGTTGTTCATAGTTCATACAACATAGCATTAGGTATTCAAATGTCTATGGCATCATTGGCATTCTTCAAGTAAGCAGCCATTTCAGCCTTAGGTGCATTTGGAGCTAGTTCCTCTAGCAATGGTCTTTCAAGGACATAGAGCTTTCTCTCATTAATGAGAACATTTCTCAAATTCCTTAACCAATTATGGAACTGAAATTCCATTTTGTCCTTCTAAAGGACTATTCACAATTTCAACGTGTTTGTGTTTGACATTAGATTCTACAAAGTAATATTGCAACTTTTCAAAACATTTTTGATTTTCTTGATTTGATAAGTTTGACTATATTTTTTCTCGGGAGTCCTTGTTAGATCTGCAATTAGATAGGTATGAATATAAATGTTTGTTCTTTAGTTCTTCTTGCCATAGGCTGAAAGCGATGCCTGGACGTTGGTATAAGATGAAGGATAGTTTCCATGGTTGACAGCGAGAGATGAAAAGGGACTGGAAGCGTGATGAATATGCACTATTGGAGGCGAGATCTATTTATCAAGATAGATATTAAATTAGGGCCCTTTTGCTGGAGGGATCAGATAACACCCGAGTGGGCCTTCTATAGATGCTTCTCTTTTCCTCTTGCGGCGGGTTGAAGGAGAGACATGGATGCTGGTATAAGATGGAGGGTAGTTTCCAAGAACAGTGAGGAGTGGGGATTAGAAGTGAGTAGAAGCGAGACGCGGTGGACGTTCTGTTAGAAACAGATAGTGGGACTCAGTTACTCGTGAGGATACATGTTGTTGGATTTGGGAAAAAAGAAGAAAAATATGAGAAAATTTGAGAGAAGAGAGGGTTAAGGAGATCGTAGGATTTTGAATTCCTGCCTTCTAATTGGATAGCATTTTTTGAAGTGGCATGACTGCTAATCTTAAGAAAAACTCCCTCTTTTTATGGTATTATAGATATATATCTTAATTTTTGAATGTATTGAAGGCTGAATTAAACTCATTATAAAAACATGAGTAAATATTGTTTTTATTGAGAGTCTAGGGTGGTTGTTGACATGTATATGATTGTGAGAGGGACATGGTTATGTTGTGCCTGGTAGTATCACCTAAAACCTCATTAGATTATTTTAGGTACCCTTAGGAGACTGATGAAATCTTGCTAGAAACGTGGCTGGTTCAAGCACGACACGAGGAGTTGACTCACTACTTGGGCCAACTGTCTTGGATTGTATGAACCATTTCTAGCTACATGGGCAACCTGTAGCTGGGATTCCTTAGGTCATTAGATTTTTTTATTGTAGTTTTTAAATAAGTGGTAGTTATGAAATTCCTTATTGGGTTTGTATACATTTTCGATGATGATTCTTCTCTTCATAACTTTTCTTGATTCCTTATGGTGACCCGTACACAATTCTTATCTTGAGTAGTTTTGTTGGTTTGCAATGATCTTTCTTAATAATGCTTAGATGTCATGTGTTCTTTCATTGGCCAATTTAGGTATATTTTCCTTAAGCAACTTGGCTCAGGTGACTTGCGACTTTATACTGATTCTTCAAACCTTTTTATATGACCATTTGATGAGGACCCTCTATGATGTGACATGGCATGTCATTGACCGGACACGCTGTATCCCTTGTTCTGAAGGAAGATTGGATGATGGCACGACCTGCTTAAGATATGACACTATGTTTGACTGAAAAACATCTAAATTCATCGTTTGAGGCCTCCAAGTCAAACAGGACCAGGCAAGCAACACAATGAATACGTAAGCGGGTGAGTAGTTCAACCGCTCATTCCACTAGGTAAATCATTGGTTTAGGCCAAAATTAGGGGTTGAATCCACTTGGACCGCCAAGCTTCGTATTGGATGCTCAATCGGTTGGTTTGCCAGGTTCTGGTTGTGTTTGGAAACCATTACTATAAGATATATGAAAACTAGAGAAAATAGACTTAACTATTTGAACTCGGTGGACCGCCAAGCTTACCAATTGGCAGTTCAACTAGTTCAACAGCCAGGTTGTGTTTGGAAACCATAACTATAAGATATACAAAACCAGAGAAAATAATCTTTACTACGAAAATGAAAACACCATGATGGATTAAAATTTATGGTTAATGTCATACTTTCCAAAACACACGACTTGGGGTCAAGGCTTTTCAAGAAAATACGTATTGGCCTACGTCAATCTCAATTTGTTGGTATCAATCTTTTTCATTGGCCACAATGCTTACAAATGGGCATTAATGTTCTTGATTATCACTTTTTAACTAGTGATACTTGTCAATATTTGGTGCATAAATGAATATTAGGTGTTAACACACTTAATTGATTAGGTATTTACACGCTTAAATGTCTTTTTTTTATATGCCTTCATTTGTACCTCAACTTTGTCTTCAGTATTGATGACTTTTCATCTTTGTTTGCACCTCAAGTTTGTCTTTTGTATTGATGACTTTTCATCTTCATTTGCATATTAGGCATTTGTTTGTCGTGTACAAGATCACAATAGTTATCTTAGCAAGTCGTGCATTTAGGAAACCCAAGTATCGACATTTGCAACTAGTATATGTTATGTGTATATACGCCTTGTTCGGGTGACAGATGAAATAATTTTTTGGTAGGAAATCATTGGATGGACTATGTTATCTTGGTAGGCTATTTATTGGAATACGACATATTTAAATTATGTTGGAACTACTCTTGCACATTATGTGAACCCTAGATGTGAAAGTGGGCATTAATAGTACATATATACTTCAATGTTGTTTTAAATAGTTTAAGGTTCATTATTGGATAACAAAAACTTATGTATATAGTTACATATATAATTTATTTTACAACGATCGCTATGTATATGACCATTAATGTTTTATAAGGGTATTTCTACCCATAATAACTATTCAATATAAGTTTAAAGCTTAAAATAGAAGGCAGATATACATCCACAAGACTTGAATGCCTTGTCCCCTTACTATAGTACTCCAAGCCGTTCTTTGAACACAAAGATATTCTTAATTTGATCATTTCCCTCTTTAGAAGATCGTTCCTCTAGAAGCAAGGTGCTTGAGTGCTAGGTGCAACAAGTGGAGCTTGAATTATGTGGGTTATAGGAGGTTATCAAATTGACAAATGAAAAAGCAAAATAGGAGTTTTATGCTATTCTTCACTTCTTCATTGTGCTCGTCATATTCTTCACTGTTAATAAAGTAACAACCACCCAAAAATAACTACTTTTCATCAATTATCCATTAAATATTTTATTATCACCGCCCATAATCAACCTTCATTTCAATAAAGCCAGAATAATTCAATTTTGTATGGTGGAAGAAACTTTACCATGAAAGATTCCAAGAGGATTAAGTATTGTTTCTTAAATGGGTAGTTGATAAGACATGGCCTTGGCATTGTAATTTAAATATTTTACTTGGACGTGTTGTAATGAATAAAAGTGCTTACCTAACACATTTTGCATTATCATTCATAATGAAGAAGTAAACTCGTGCTTGTCTGTTTGGCACGAAGAAGTTCACAATAGTTATATTAGAGCTTGTCATGATTATCATAGGAATCTTAAGTTGTTTCAATTGTTTTGTTATTGCATTTACATGTTTATTTTAGCATTATAGTTCAAATTTTGCATTTAGCATAAGGTTTGGTTGATTATAAGTGTTTAGTTGTAGCTAACTCCGGGTTTGACCAAAAAATAGGTCATTGGTTTGCACCAAGCTAATCCAAGGTTACAAAAAACTACTTGTTGTAGTTTCTGAATAGATCCACGACTAGAACTTTGAACATTGCTTTGAAGCTGGCACACACATAGTAGAGAAGACATCAGAACCTTATATGGTCATATCCATCACTGCCATCTTTTATGTGTTCATATAATTAACAATCCTAAATGTGGAAGAAAAGACATTGCAGCCTGGAGAACCAGAAAATAACTGAAGGAACATGATAAAATGGAAAGATATGCAAGAAAAACAATGAAACAAGGGACAATGAAGGGCACGACTCAGTCATATGCTACAACATTTTTCTAAGGTGACATCTAATACATATTTGGTGAATGGCATATGCATGGTAAACTTGTTTAGTATACTTGCAATTGAGAGGAACTTTGAACAAATGTTGTCTTTTAGGAGAAACAAACGTAAACTAGAGGTTCAACGAAGTATTTACTAGAGAGTAGCTCAGACAGTTGGAACTTCTATTTCAAGGACTGAGCTTGCTATTCTAATATGGTGGTTTGGAGCTCCCAGAAGGATGTCTATGAAGGTCTCCGTAGTTGGATTCAAAATTTTATCACCTATGAACTAGAGGCATTTTCCTATCTCTATTTGTGGCCTCTTGTCTGCTAGAGTGATTTCATGACCAGGAAAATTAAGAGGATTGTTTAATAGTTCGAAAGCTGCAACAACATCAAAGGAATGCTCGCTTTATTCAACTCAAGATGGCATGGTGGAAAAGTGAAAAAGGTTTGACAAAACAGGTTCATATAAATGGTGATCTAAGTCCACACTGATATATGATTGGCATGATTTAATCGCACATTTCTAGCTAGACAGTGTCATCAAATGTCCTAATTTCTGGGTTCTTATAAGGTTTGACTCCACCCATCAAAATTCATGCCCTCAGAATGCCTGTTGCTACTACTTATCTTGGACATCGACAAGAAGTTCTAAATGGCAAATATATGCTTCTCCCCTTTACTATCTAATTGATTATAAGATATGAATCTAGCATAGCACACTTGGAGTTAATCTAACGAAGTCATTATGAGGACTGGCACTAAACCAAAATGGGCATATAAATGTCATTATCCTCTGGGATCTGTAAGTCTTTCAAAGCTAATTCAGTGAAAGATGTAGATAGTTCAAAAGTTGTGGTCCTATCTTAAACATAATGCATCTAGTCTTTTCGGCATCCCCTATGTTGGAGGATTTCATCAAGGGAAGAGAAGCATACTTGTTAAGACTTTTAGTCAATGCATGGTGGACTTATCTCATATAGTACAAACTACAAAGCACATATGCTCACATGCATAAGGACTAACTAGTATGTTGAGATTCTTATTGGGCTTAGGCCCACATATGTTTTTTTCACTTATCTATATAAACTTAGTTGAATCCATTTAGACTTAAGTATCCATTTAATCCTTCTCTCGAATCCTCCTATACACATAGCCTCCTTTGAATATGTTTTAGTTAATATGCAATCTCTTTCATCATTCCTCATGGTATCATAACGAGACTGATCTCCCTTTCCAATACCCCCTAATCCCTTCTCCCTAGTCACCGCCGCCCCTCCTCCTTTTGCATTCTCCACCCATACTCTCCGTACTATTCATGTCGGAGATATTGTTATTCATGCCAGAAGTGTTCATCTCTCTCATTCCCTTTATAGGCATGTCATCAATTTTTTTTTCCGATTGGAACTCATTAGAAATCTATAACATTTTTCGATTTAATATATAATAATGTTTGTGACCCATTTTAGGGTGTGCTTAACGAGCATATGACTGCGAAACTGACGATGAATATGATGTGCTCGATAGTGCCACCCAAAAACTCATTAGAGTCTTTAGGTACCCCTAGGAGACTAATAGAATCTTACTAGGAGCATGATTGGTTCCAATACAATATGAGGAGGGTGTCTCACTACTTTCGGCCAAGTGGCTCAAACTACATGGATCATTGCTCACTAGATGGATGCCTGAAGTAGATTTGAGGATTCCTAATTTATTGTAGTTTTTGACCAAGTGGTAGTAGAGAAATTCCGAATTATGTTTGTATGAATACTTGAGGATGATTCTTCTATTTCTTAGGTACAATGAATGGGGTATTTGATAGATTTTGGCAATGAGGACATACCCCAATTCATATCAGTTTCTCTTTTCAACAAAAAATGCATGGTTAAACTCGTTAACGTGGCTTATGCTGTGGTTGACTCAGAGGGTATCACTTTCAAGCGTACTTAACCTGGAAGAGAAATGAACCTCCCTGACGAAGCACTAAAGTTTGACAGTGGAGATGAGACTGACGAAGGTCAACCTGTGAGTGGATCTCGCCTGTTGGTCACTAACGGCGATAGAGAGACGCTTAATCAAAATGTAGAGCCATGTGTGTCTACATCAAACGGTGGAGCAGATGTTCAGAGAGGAAGATCTCTAGATCGTTTTGTCCATGATCAAGATGGAATCAGGAGGCCTTTACATCAGACCAGGCTGGGAGCTTTCTTCCCCCACAGCCAGTAGTACAGAGACAGAAGGAGTTTGAGCAGAGGTCAACCAAGAATCACGAATCATTTTGGAAGGAGATCATCAAGTCACAGAAGGAATCCATATAGTAGGGAAGGATCTTTGGATCAGTCAGTCATGTCCAGTGAGGACTGGGAAGACAGAGATTGGGATGTCTCTATGTTTGATGAGGATGTCGTTAATGATAGGCAACTCGCTGGTTTCAACAGCAGAAGGGGCAGATCCCATCGATGATTGCATTATGGACAACGGTGTCTATATGATTCCCATGAATATGATTCATCATCTATTTTGGAATATCAAAGGAGATGGAAATAACAAAAGTAGAAAAGTCTTAGGTAGGTTATGCAGAAAGCATAAGCCTACTATGGTTGCTCTATTTGATCCGTTCATCCATGTTGAGCGGGCGGACGAGCTCCTTGACATTGTGGGGCTTGACTGGGCTGGTGACAATGATGATGTTGGAGGTAAGATTTGGGCCTTTGCGGATATATCTTCCAATCCTAGTGTGTTCCTATCACATCGACAACACCTTACTGTCAAGCTTGATGATTGTTTGGGTAAATCGTACTTCATCACGATGGTTTATGTGTAGTGTACAATTGTCGAGAGAAGAGAGCTTTGGGCCTCCCTTGAACATATCTCAAATATTATTCGGTGGCTAGAAGAGAAGAGAGGACCTGGTGAGGTTGATCTGAATGGCATGGCAGATTTCAATGCTATGATTCCTGATGTGGACCTTTTTGAAGTGCCATTTCATGGAAGTAAGTTCACCAGGGTTGACAAACAAAAGCTAACCCCATCTACGTGGGAAAGGTTGGATAGAGGATTTGTGAACAATGTATGGCTTGATTCTATTCCAAGTACTAAAGCCTATCACTTAACTCGGTTCAGGGTTTCAGACCATTGTCCTCTTATTTTTTATGGTGACGAGTTTGCCTCAGATCCCAAGCAACCTACCCCCTTCCAATTCCAGGAGATGTGGTTGTCTCATAGGGACTGTATGGATACCATCATCGAAGGATGGTCCTTGAATGGTTGGGGTGACCCATCCTTTTGGTTCTTCGCTAAACTTAAAAATCTTAGAAAGGTGCTTAGACATTGGAGTAGAGATAGGTTTGACAATCTTGTTTAGAAGAAGAGAGACCTTGAAGATGTCATACACACGCTCCAGATTGCTATTGACGAGGCCCCAAGCAGGAATACATAATTTCTTCTCATGGAAGCAGAGAGTGAACTGGACGACATCCTTGATCAGGAGGAGAACTTTGTTAAAGCTAAACCAAATATCCATTGGTTGGATGACAGGGATAGGAATACCATATTTTATAATGCAGTTATCAAGAGCAGAAAAAAGATGAGTTGCGCTGGCTCCATGACAGTATATGGTGGCCCGTGCATCACCGATCAGAAAAATATGGCCATTGTTGCTGCTGAGTTCTTTAAATCTGTTTATCAATATCAGGGAGTCAGGGACTCAGCGCTAGATGACTCCTTCACTACGCACATACCTACTCTTCTCTCGAATGAAGAAAATTTTACTCTAGCTGCCTCTCCCTCTGCAAAGGAGATCCTTACTCTATGAAATCTATAATGCAGACGCTATGCCTGGGCCTGATGGATTCTCCCTGTGTTTTTATTTAGTGGCTTGGGAAGTAAATAAAGAGCATTTGGTTTGTCTGGCTGATTTCTTCTTTAAGGGAAATCCATGCCATCATAGCATTTTTTGTTGTAGGATTGCTCTTATCCCGAAGATCTCACATCCGCAGGAGCTCACTTCTGACTTCCGACCCATTTCAATTGAGAATGTGGTGTTGAGAATTTTAGCTCGTGTGATCTCAAATAGAATGGTGCCGATTATGCCGAAACTCATATCGGATGAACAAGGAGCATATGTTAGAGGTGGAGACATCATGCACAATATTAGACTTGTAAAAGAGTTGATGTATGATTTAAATAAAGGTGATCCAGTTGAGTGCAATCTGGTCATTAAATATGACATTGCGAAGGCATATGACAGTATTGATTGGTCCTTTCTCAAATGCATTCTTAAGAAGTTTGGATGATGGATGATTTGGTGCATCTGTGTATGTCCTTTTTTACTTACTCTTGGATGAGTGTTACACTTAATAGCTACACTGAAGGTTTTTTTTCAGATGCACCGGGGTTTGAAACAAGGAAACCCCTTTTCTCCTTTCCTTTTTATTCTCTTTGAAGAATCTCTCTGTCGAAAGATTAACGCTTCAGTGAATATGAAGACTATTGATAGCTTTAAAACTCAAGGAGCGAGAAATGTCCTCCTTTTCCACCGTTTCCAGTGTTTTTGAATCTTACCAAGCTGTTTCTTGTCAGGTGGCTAACGCAGCCAAGTTGGGCTTCATGTATGGGAATGATGCTCCGGACATTATTAGAAGTATTGGTGATCGACTTGGTGTCAACCACTATGATGAGCGGCTACTGACATCCCAATAGGTGTGATTGCGAAGATCAACCAGATGTTCTCCTCTTTCCTATGGAGTGCAAGAGATGCCAATACCAGAAGGGTGTGGGTGTCTTGGGATAAAATTGTGTTTTCGGAAGCCAAGGGAGGATTGAGCATCCCCTCCCTATTGAACACATCACGTGCTTTTCATATGAAGGCCTGCTGGGAAATCATGGCATGAGATTCTATTTGGGTTAAGTTCTGCAGAGATAAATACCAGAGTAACTCTTTTAACAACAATGGTTTGGGGCCATATCACCTCAAGCTTAGTTCTTTCACATCCCCATTCTGGAAAAAGATTTGGCAAAGCTTCCCGGTCATGATCCCGATCTACTCTTGGATTGTTGGCAGGGGGAATTTATCCTTTTGGCATGACAAGTGGTGTGAGCAGACTCTCGCACAACACACGATCAACCCGTCAGATACGACTCTGGATTTCAGAGTTGCGGATTTTGGCTTGATCTGGGATTGGGCTACTCTGTCAAATGTTGTAACGCAGCGAGGTATGGATTTGATCAGTGTGTCCGTCGTTGAAATCTCAGATAGTGATGACTGCCTGGCATGGCAACTCAGTGAGGATGGAGCCTTCTCTCTTAAATCAGCTAAGCTGTCATTGTTTGATGGTCCGCAAAATGATTGCCCTATTAGGCCGTGGTTCTGGAAATCTGCCGCCATGCCTAGAGCAGTTGTGCTTGTGTGGAAAGTGATCCACCGTGCCCTCCCTACAGATGATAATATCTCCAGGTGCAACATTCTGATGGTGTCTAATTGTGATTGTTGCGCAACCCCATCTAAGGAAACTATGGAGCATCTTTTTTTGAAGAGTGAGACTGCACATTTTTTCTGGGATCAGCTTCAGTCTTTGCCGTTGGATGATGCTATCATCCCTCGAGATGACTTGCAGAATTTCTTTAGCGCTTGGGAATCCTTTCATTCTTCCTCTAGGCTTACCGAGTGGCTGATTTCTTGCTTGATCCCACTCATTTTCTGGTCTATTTGGAGACACCGAAGCTTTCACAGGTACGAAGGAAAAGATTTGAGGTATGAAGCTTTGTGGGATGCTATTATTGCTGTCGCTAACAGGAAGATTGATGACCCACTGATTCACAGGTACGAAGGAAAAGATTTGAGGTATGAAGCTTTGTGGGACGCTATTATTGTTGTTGCTAACAGGAAGATTGATGAACCACTTAAACCTATAACACTCTGGTAAGTTTTGGTTTTCATGCGCCAAGGGTCGGAATTAGAAAGATCAGTCTAATTCATTGGCAACCGCCGGATATGAGAAATCTTAAGTTGAATCTTACGGTGGGGAGGGACATTCACTCTGAAGGTAGCAATATGTTTTGGATGGCGGGATGTGTGAGAGATCTTTGGGGGTATATTCACCTCGCTTTTTGCTTCTGGATGAAGGGTAAGAGTCTTTTTGAGGTCCTCTTACAAGGATGTATTGTAGCGCTTAAAATGATGGAAGATAATAATAATCTCAGAGTCTCTAGCATGGGGATCGATGATAGAAGGGTGGTTGATGGCATCTGAAATGGTGGAAAGGTCCCATGGAGGATGACATCATGGGTCCGTGTGATTAAAAATTTGGTAGATGAGTTCAACATTATTGGACATTTTTGTCACCGTTTTTTTAACTCAGTTCCTAGAGAACTGGGGCGATGTGGGGCTCATAGTGAGGATCACTTTATTACTAGAGAGCCGAGTTTACTGCCTATGAAAGTCAGAGGTCTCGCGACTTTGGAAAGAAAAGGTATACCTTACATAGTTAGTGAGTGGATAGATACTTAGTGGTTTCTTGTTAGCTTGACATATAGTTGTTTTTGTTGGTTTTGCCTTTTTTGTGGGGGAGGGTTATACCGCCTTTGGTGCGGAGATGTACAACCTCTTTTCACCGTTTTTCGCCTACAGGAGGAGGGTAGGATGAATAGAAGGACCTCCCATCTTCCTTTAAAAAAAAGCAAAAAAAAGAGAGTAAAAGTTGCTTAACTAGCACAATTTCTTATCATAATTAACATTGAGGAAGAAAATGTATGCTTGTCTATTGCAGTCATACAACTCTTTTCTATGGCCCACACATGGTTCTTATCCTAACAATGTATGTGGATTTGCAATGATCTTACTTAATAATGCTTAGATACCAAGTGATTTTTCACTGTCCACTTTTGGTATGTGTAGTTAATGTTTGTTCTGAAGCAACTTGTCAGTGGTGACTTGTAGCTTGATACATAGTTTTCAAACTTTTTTTTGCCAGAGCATGTACAATATTCTTTGTTTACAGCTGAGCTGAGTCATGCATAGGGACAAGCAACGCGTAGTTGATAACATTTGATTTTGGCATTATTTTCGAAATTTCTTGTAATGGTAAAATTGATTAACCAACACATTTTCCTATAATGTCACACTAAACAAGAAAATTCATATTTGTCTATTACATTCAAATGACTCGATGAAAGCATTTATGGTGCCACAATCTTGCACTTGATTTCCAAAATGGTCGCCTTCCCTAGGTTGATGGAGCCGATGAGCAGCCTTGTTTGTACTCCTTTGCAAGGGACTACGAGCTGGTGAGACACTCTACTATAGTACCATACTAAGCACCAAGGGATTTGCACTCATATCCATCCTCCCTACATGCTTAACACGTGAGCAACAAGCTCAAATACACGTTAATTATCCCACGTGTTTGTTATAATAAAATCTGAATGATTTTTGTTTGTATCATGATCCGTATCATAACTATGGAGTGGACTACTTCCCTTCGTAATAACAGTCCAGAAGCGTTGCAATAAGTCCATCGTGATGTCAAAATCTAGGCAGACATCTATAAAGCATTGCAGAATCCAAAATCTTCACAATAATTAACATATTTTTATATTAATATAATAATGGCTGATTTTGTCCTGTATTATCCTTCCATATTTAGACCCTAACATAGTGCCGGTTGGTGTATTGCACTGCGATGCCAGGATTTATATGCCCACAAATGAAGAGTTGCAGTAGTTCATCATGATGTTCAGGCGGAGAACTGTTAAACTTTATAGTAGTCCACCACTGTGATATAATCCTGGCAAAAATTTATGCCGTGAATGATTGAGATCTAATTTTCTCTCTAGAACAAGGCCGACTGCTATGCATCCACCTGCAATTTATTGTGAAGGAATCCGACTACTACTGACACATTTAATGACCTGGTGGAAATCCTCATCAAGTATTTATTTGCAGGACAGTTCATTTGTGTTTCTATGTTTTCGCTTGGCTATTATATTTGGTCTAATTGGTCCAACTCCAGAATTCAACATTTATAAACACTAGCAAATTCTGGTCCATGAAATGACCTACACCATCTTTGTATGATGATGGAGTCCTATTCTTGGATAAGAATATGCAAAGATCCGATAATCAGACCCGAGAAAGCCAGGTATCATTACTGGCTTTTATTCATAAGATCGTTGTTTCATATCATGATATTCAAGTGCATACATTATTACTATATTTACTTTTTGCAAATCATGAACTGTCCATTTTTCTTTGGGTTTATTATTACTCATTGTACAACCGAATTCTAGAATACGTACTGTTGAAATATCTACTATAATGTATGACGTGTATTAGTATGACGTGCATTAATTGATCGAGTCATTAGGCACTACCTATAAGTTGTTACTGACTGCGCTAACAGCGCACCACAATGTACATGTCTTACCCAGATCCTAAACTCTTGGATCTGACAGTTACATGTATGATTATATAAGAAAGGAACCATGGCCTGTGTTAGGATGTGGGTTTCTATTCTTAATTATCAGTTTCCTCTTAATCTTCTTATATGGTATCAGAGCCTGCACTCTAGCCGACCTACAATCCCAGCATCATGTCAACAACCAGCAGCAGCACCAACATTGGAGTGACGAGCTCAGCCAACCTCCTACCCACACCTACATTTGGCCATCTCATCACACTTAAGCTCATAAAAGATAACTATCTTCTGTGGAAAGCTCAATTTCTTCCCTATCTTCGCGGGCAAAACCTGCTTGGCTATGCAAATGGCTCCCAGCCGTGCCCACCCAAAATGATTGTTGAAGCAGCAGAAGGAGGTGCAAATCAAGTCATGAATCCAGAGTACCTCAAATAGATGCAGCACGACCAAATTGTGCTAGGAGCTCTCCTGGCTTCACTCTCTGAAGGGGTGCTTGGACGTGTGCTCTCCTGCACCACTGCGAAGCAAGTTTGGGAGGTTCTCGAGTCTATGTTCTCCTCAGGATCGAGGGCCCAAACTATGCAGATACGTGTCCAACTGGCTAACATCAAGAAGAATGATATGCCAATTGGACAATACTATAATAAGGTCAAGAAATTGGTTGACATGATGGCTTCCATTAGCCATGAACTGGATGATGAAGAGGTTATATCCTACATGGTGGCTGGGTTAGGATCTGATTATGATCCACTGGTCACCTCTATTACCACACGGGTTGAGCCCGTGACACTCATTGATCTCTATGATCACATGATGGGCTTTGAGATGAGGAAGGAGCACAATACTGACGACTTACAGATCAGTACTCCCCCATCTGCAAATACTGTTGTTCGCAATGCTGGCAGAGGCAAGCCTTCATTGCATGGAAAAGATGGTCGTGGTGGCCGCGGCAGAGGGGCGCCATCCCACACAGCACAAGGATCGTCAAATGCACGCCTGACCTGCCAAGTCTGTGGCAAGTTTGGCCACAGTGCACTGAAATGTTATTTCAGGTTCGACCATGCCTACAAGGTTGATGCACATGAAACAAATCTGATGCAAACTCCCACCTATCAAGCTGATCCCAACTGGTATGCTGACTCGGGAGCAACATACCACATCACCAGTGAGCTCGATCATCTCTCTGTTCGTGACAAATACCAGGGAAAAGAGCAAGTACAAGTAGCAAACGGTGCAGGTTTGAAAATCTCCCATACTGGTCATTCTATTCTTCGTACTCCCTTTCGCAATCTTGCTCTCCGCAATGTTCTACATGTTCCCAAAACTATAAAGAATTTACTTTCTGTACATCATTTTTCCATTGACAACAAAGTTTTTCTAGAATTTCACCCATATCACTTTCTTGTCAAAGATCAGGTCATGAAGAGTCCTCTTCTTCAAGGCAATTGTGAAGGAGGACTATATCCTCTACCCTCTGGCATGCCCAACCTGAATAAGACAGCCTTGTCCAGCGCAAAAGCATCTCCAGACCTATGGCATTGCAGGCTGGGACATCCTTCACCTTCCATAGTCCAGCGCGTTCTTTGGACCAACAAGCTTCCCTTTACTGCTTCAAATAACAGTGACATTACAATTTGTAATGCTTGTCAACAAGCCAAATGTCACCAACTCCCGTTTCATTTGTCTTCAAGCATTTCATCTACCCCGCTTCAACTTGTATTCTCAGATGTATGGGGACCTCCTGTAACCACTACTTCGGGGAACAAATATTATGTTAATTTCATTGATGATTTCAGTAAATTTACTTGGATCTATCCTTTGAAATCCAAATTTGAGGTGTTTCCCACTTTTCTATGATTTCACCATGTTGAACGCTTATTAAACACCAAATTAATTTGCCTTTCAATCTGATTGGGGAGGCGAATATCACAAGCTGAATAAACATTTTCAAGCCATTGGTGTAAAGCACCTTGTATCCTACCCTCACACACACCAGCAAAATGGTGCTTCTGAGAGAAAGCATCGCCATATTGTTGAAGTAGGGTTATCTCTTCTCTCCCAATTTCATATACCCTTTAGGTTTTGGGATGATACCTTTACCACAACATGTTTTCTTATTAATAGAACACCTAGTCGTGTTATCAATTTTTCTACACCTCTTGAGTGTCTCTTGAATACAAAGCCTGATTACACAATGTTGAGAACCTTCAGATGTGCTTGTTGGCCCAATCTACGACCATATAATAAGCACAAACTTCAATTCCGCTCTTAACCATGCGTTTTCTTGGGTTATAGTCTTATGCATAAAGGGTATAAATGTTTACATCGCCCTACTGGACATATGCATATCTCTAGAGACGTCATCTTTGATGAACACGCCTTTCTTTTTGCTCATGACGGTAACAACTCCTCACCCATAACACGAACAACTTGTGACTCATCCACACTGTTACCTACTCTTACACCATCTGAAAATGACCATGTTTGGGATGGAAACCAACCTAACTCTACTCGTACTACTCCTGTTGCTACTTCTAACATGGATGTAGGTACACTTGAACAAGCTGCTCCACATGACAGTCTGGAGCCTGTTTCTGAATCATTCACAAACGATGACACTGTGTCTGTTCCAACAAGACATCCGATGCATACCCGACTTCAAGATAATGTTCAACAACCCAAAACCTTCACTGATGGTACAATCAGATACAACCCGCACAATCGGTGTTGCATTCTTACTGCTGCCGTCTCCACTAAGTCTGAACCTATGAATCATCTTGAAGCACTCAAGAATCCTCACTGGCGTCAGGCTATGCACAAAGAGTATACAACATTGCTCAAGAACAATACGTGGCAGCTTGTGACAGCTAAACATGGTGTCTATCTTATTGACAACAAATGGGTCTATAGATTGAAATGCAAGAAGGATGGTAGCATTGACCGCTACAAAGCTCGCTTGGTCACAAAAGGCTTCAAACAAAGGTTTGGCATCAACTCTGAGGATACTTACAGTCCAGTAGTTAAGCCTACCACGGTACGTCTTATTCTTACTCTTTCTGTCTCTCGCAGTTGGAGCTTACATCAATTGGATGTGCAAAATGCATTCCCACATGGCCTGCTCAAAGAAGAAGTCTATATGCGATAGCCGCTTGGTCTTGAAAATTCTGCTTATCCTCACAAGGTCTGCAAACTCCAGAAGGCAATATATGGTTTGAAACAGGCACCGCGAGCCTGGTATTCCCGCCTCAGCCATAAGCTTATGGATCTCGGTTTCCATCCCTCCACAACTGATACCTCTTTATTCATCTACAATTCAGATGGTGTCACAATCTACATGCTTATATATGTAGATGATATTGTTGTTGCCAGTTCATCTCATCGAGCTACAGATTGGATTCTTACCCAACTTCAGATCCATTTTGCAATCAAGGACCTGGGGGAATTACACTATTTCCTTAGCATCAAAGTGCGTAAGAAAGGAGGTGGACTCACCTTGTCACAGACGTGGTACATTGGCGACATACTACAACGCACAAACATGCAGTTGTGTAAACCTATCTCAACTCCGATGAGTGCGTCTGATAAACTATCCAAATATACTGGAGAGCCACTGTCTTCCACAGCTGCCACTAAATATCGCAGCACTGTAGGAGCCCTGCAATATGTAACCATAACCCGACCAAATATCTCTTTTTCTGTGAGCAAAGTCTGCCAATATATGCAATCTCCAATGTCTGGCATTGGCCAGTAGTAAAACGAATTCTCTGGTATCTCAAGTACTCCTCCAATACCGAACTGACATTCAACAGGTCCTACTCAACAAGGCTTAGTGCCTTTTCTGATGCAGGTTGGGCTGGCTGTCCCGATGATCGTCGATCCACTGGAGGCTTTGCGGTATACCTTGGAAGCAATCTTGTTTCTTGGAGAAGTAAAAAACAAGCAACTGTATCTCATTCTTCAACAGAATTAGAATACAAGGCACGTGCAAATGCAACTTCTGAATTGATCTGGCTTCAATCCGTGTTAAGTGAATTGGGAGTTCCACAAATGACATCACCAGTCTTATGGTTGGACAATTTGGGAGCAACCTATCTCTCTACAAATGCCATATTTCATGCTCAAACAAAACACATAGAGGTGGACTTCCACTTTGTAAGAGAGAGGGTTGCAAGAAAGATGCTTGACATTCGATTCATCTCCTCCAAGGACCAGATTGCAGACATTTTTACTAAACCTTTGGCTGCACCAACATTCTCGAGACTGAGACACAATCTCAACATGATACTACCGGCTGTGATTGAGGGAGGCTGTTGAAATATCTACTATAATGTATGATGTGTATTAATATGACGTGTATTAATTGATCGAGTCATTAGGCACTACCTGTAAGTTGTTATTGACTGCGCTAACAACACACCACAATGTACACATCTTACCCGGATCCTAAAATCTTAGATCTGACTGTTATATGTATGATTATATAAGAAAGGAACCATGGCCTGTGTTAGGACGTGGGTTTCTATTCTCAATTATCAGTTTCCTCTTAATCTATTCTTCTTATACGTACTACAAAAATTATTAGAACATGAAGGAAAATGTTTTTGTAGCATGTGTTTGATGTTAATAATGGACTCTACAACAACTTCTAACGATAAGAGCAATTACAATGCAAAAGGTGTATCTTATACTTTCTAAGGACAAAAATGTGACATTAGATCTACATGTGATACAAAATTATTTATATTGTGTTGCATTTCTAAGTCAGTGTGCAACTACATGGTTACATGGTTGACCATTGATATAGTTATTTCATTGTACTTGTAGTGCCTTTTAAGAAAACTTGTGCAAGTCGTAATCCATTTGAAAGTATTTATCCCATTCATAAATATTTTTTACACAGGTCGTAGAATCATATATATATGTCAGCTTCTCCAAGAGTTTGTCAGACACCATGCCAGAGGAGTTGTCTTATTATTTTGAAGATGTTGTTATCACTACTTGTTTGATGTTAGGAATCACAAGATTTAGACTTATTACCTTCAAGAATTGGATAAAATTAGAATGGGTATAAGCTCAAACTCCTTTAGGTGATTCAACAATAATCTAATCTAGATACCAAATATGCAGTGCATATTAGAAAAATATAGTTTTATTGATGCTTCGTTAATTAACAGTCAAAACCTTCCTCTTGAGGGTAACACCATTTGAAATATTTATGGTAAGGTAGAAAGGTAATGTGATGGTTTTTATACCTTAAAATATGTGTCCGTTTTGAAAAAGAATCAAGTCATCAACACTAAATTTTTTTTGTAACAATGTGATCTACAAATATATTGTTAGTTGGCACACACACAGATATGAACATGCAGATTCAAGATCACACACATACACGCATCTATTATATATGACTACAACGTTTTCCAGTAAATGATTATCCAACAAGACTATATTTGTTATGAAGATAGACAACAAAACTTCAAGCGAGCAAAAGTGTTTAAATAGGCTGGCGACAAAAAATTGAGGTAGTACGTAACGACTAAGGAATTAAATGACCGATACCGATTCCGTTTTGACAGCTTGGATATAGATATTTATCGATATATCGACAGATGCAATCTTGGCCATATCGACGCCAAAATGAATGAATTAAATCATGAAATTTTACAGGTGTGATATGTACACCTAAATGCATCATTTTATGCAATAAAATTCTATAATGGGTGTGGGGGGGGTTGTCCATCATGTGGGAGGTAGGGAACCTATCCTATTTGCTGCAGATTTAGATGACAAAATATTGGAATTAAGATTTGGAAATTTACTAGTACAATCCATAAACATAAACACACACACTTATGCAATAATATCCAATTTACAACACATGAATAGCATAGTAACTTACTAACTCATATCAGTTGTATGTCGAGTTACACACTGATTATCCATACAATATTGAGTTGATACGGTTGACATATTGCTCCCATGACATGTACATTATGTAAGGTTAGTGATATGAAGTTACGTGTTGCTCAAACACATCATGTACAATACTATATAAGTGTATAATACTCATTCGTATTATGTAATTAAACACGATATGTTTTAGAAGTTTACAGTACTATGTCTCCATATGCATCATATTAGATTCTGAAATAAAATATACACCAGGGCTTTCTATTGCTCTTCTTCAATGTATGACTTTGACAATTAACTTCATGACTATCAAGGAAGTTAAGCACCATCACTATTGTGACACCTTTTCTCTGCTGTTGTTTGTTACCACATGATCTTGATATGCGGTAGTGAGTTTCTCCATGGATTATGCACAATAGCGGGATAAGTATAAAAGCCATTATTACCATGCCCACTATATGCATGTTGTGGGGATGCGATCATATAAAAGTGTAGTTAACATGTCAACCATGTCCATGTTGTGCGATATATGTAGCAAGTGCCATATATAAACAAATATAAGACTAGAAAATTACAAAATCTACACTTTTTTACAATATTTGTTTGTTGTGTTGCGAAGTAGTACATTTTCTTCCTTTGTGTGATAAAAATATTGGTAAAAAGAACATATGTATACTAATTAGCTTACTACTAAAAATGATAGCAAATTATACTTATATTTCGTGGATTATTTAGGTATATTACTACGATTATAATGTAGATTATGAGAAAGTGTTGTAGATCTAAGAACACATACAATTAGGAAGACATATAAAAAAGCAAATGGCAAGATCTTTGCCAATTTAAGGCATTTTGGGATGAATTTACATTTTAATTGAGATAGATTTTTTTTTTTTAATAAGCCAGGGGTCACTCTTATTCATCCCACACCCCTCTTGTGGGCTAAATCAATCATGTAATTACAGCTCCCGCTCTTATAACTCGGGTATCATCCCCCCTGCCCCCAACGGAGCAAAAAAACCCCAGAAAAGAAAGAGAAAAGGACCCTGCCACTCTAGTAGAGGGAGACATAAGGAACACCCCTTTTATCCATGATCAACATTCCCCTAATCTTCATAGGGAGGAAAGAAGCGTCTATACAAAAGAAAGCATCGTCTCTGTTGTTCCCCCACTTCCCGATCTCAGCAGCAGTGGAGTTGACAACGTCAAGCACTAAGGAGCCGATGATACCTTCATCCTCCAGCACGGTCCTCAGCTCTCTAACAAGAGCAGTGTTCTTCCATGGCACATCTGCCCTATGCCAAAGCATGTGATAAGCTCTACTGTGACTCATCTCCAGGGTCGATAAGCGAACATTGTGTTCGTTAGCGATCCTTATGCCGATCACGCATGCCTGGAGCATAGCTGTCAAGTTGTCGTTCGCCCTGATCCAGTATCTGAAGGCCAAACGAAGGAAACCATGGGAGTTTCGGGCAAGTCCAGCCGCCCACCATCTTTTACGGCCTAGATTGTCACCATGTTTTCCAACAGCAAGGTTCAGCTTGATGTTTGTTAGATCCGGCATATTCCATTTTATCAACTTGATCGTCCTGATCTTGTGCTCCGGCTCCATAATATTGTAGCTGCGAAGGATATGGTAGAAAGTCGGATTCTCCAGGTGCGAGAAGGTTTTGTTGCTCATCATCTTATTCAGGTGGAAGGAAATGGAGTTCCATTCCGAGGCAGCTGTATTTTCTTTGCCATCAAACCTGGCTGTGCATCGCATCCTCCAAATGGAACAAGGGATAAGCGCCGCTAATCTACGGGTGATCCAAACTTTCACCGATTTCGTTGGGGAGTCAGAACAGAAATCCAGGAGAGATGGGATGTCGCGAGGAGCCTGCTTATCCGCGATGATCGAGAAGATCCTCCAAAGCTCTTTGGCGAGGTCGCTGCCGAAGAAAAGGTGCACTAGCGTTTCCATCTGTGCCGAGATAGATGAAGTGTAAATGACAGAAATGGTAGAAAACATAAAGGCATACCTTAGATTAGACTTATTTGAGCCCTAGTTGTCGAAATCTCTTTGCTCCCCCATTTCCTCTCAAACAACGGAAACAGACTCAAGCAACAAAAAATCGGTATTTCTGTCGGTATACCAGTACATTTCGTCGAAATTTGGCAATATTTGGCGGTATTTGGCGACATTTCAGAATATTATTGCCAAAAATCTTTTCTTCCTTGCAAGGAGAGATTTGTGTCCCTAGATCAAGGCATTGAGGTTTGTTTAACCATAAGTGTAAATCATATAGTCAAAACTGCAATTAATAGGATAACTATATAATTCAAACATACATGTTTTGAAGAACTTCATCAACGTGAAATTAATATTGAAGTGTATAAATATGTTGTTAAAAATTAATATAAATATAGGACTAAAAAATCCATTTAAAATGATAAAAATAACTTTCAAATTCTAGAAAATGTATCCTTGGATACATATATGGTCATTGTAAAAATGTCGATTTAATTTCGGTTGTCAATTTATTTCTAAACATATACTCCATATAGTAAGAGTATGAATTCTTTGAAACAATAATATTTACTCTAAGAATAATAAAGATTAGGTCAAGCATTACTAAGAATGACAGGCCAACACATCTAATTTCATTAGACATCAGAAAAAGAAAAAAAAACAAAGTTATCTCACTACAATATGGCACCCATTTTCTATTTGGCAAACTAAATTTAAACAATAACATACCTCCAGTGATTAGTGAGGCTAATGGTAGGTTCAGAGTAGAGAATAAGGTATATTTTGTTGGTTAATATATTCTTGATATATAAACATTTGACAAATATTGTTGGTCTTCGAACGAGAAATATTACAATCATTTGGATTATTGCTAGAGAATTACAAATATAGAAAAAAAATACACATTAGTGGTAACAACCAACACAACAATTCTTCTCATCGAAAGGCAATTGATGTACTATTTTATAGGTTGTTATACATGTATCTAAAATCTTGTTTTTGATATTGTCAACTATTCAAATATTGCACAATCTATTACATGGACGTTTCAAAATATTATTGCCAAACATCTTTTCTTTCTTGCAAGGAGAGATTTGTGTCCCAAGATCAAGGCATTGATGCTAGTTTTAACCGTAAGTGTATGAAAAACGAAGTCAGTCATATAGTCGAAACTATAATTAATAGGATATTTAGTATATGTTGAAATAACATCACTATATAATGCTAGGATAACTATATAATTCAAACATACATGTTTTGAAGAACTTTGTCAATGTGAAACAAAGTTCACCGTCGGAGTAACTGTTCACTACCGGAGTTACTGTTCATGACGCGTACTGTTCACCGCCAGAGTTACTGTTCACGCCGGCGGCCGGGAAAGGCTAGCGGTTGGCCGACCGACGACGGCGCTGGGTTGTGACGGATGGGTAGGATTAGGTTAGGAACCTTGCTCTGGTACCATGTGAAATGTGGTGCGGCAATGCAACGTGCAATGCAGTGTTGAGAGAGGCCATATGCCTTCTCCCTTTTTATTAATAAGAGAAACTGGATAATTTACATAGGGTCCAGTAGGATATAGAAATTACAAAATAGAGAAAATGGTGTCCTTGGATACACATATGGTCATTGTAAAAATGTTAATATAAAATCGATTGTGCATTTATTTCTAAACATATACACTATATAGTAACAGTATGCATTCTTTAAAACAATAGTATTCACTCCAAGAATAATAAATATTGGGTCAAACATTACTAAGATTGATTGGCCCACACATCTAATTTGGTTAGAGACATCACACATCTAATTTGGTTAGAGACATCACACATCTAATTTGGTTAGAGACATCAAAAATATATAAAAAAAAGTTATCTCACTACAAAATGACGCATGAATTCCGTTTGGCAAACTTAATTCAAACAATAACATACAACTGGTAATTAATGAGGTTAACGATAGGTTTAATGTAGAGCATAAGGTTTATTTTGTTGGTTATTCTTGATAATTAAATTAGAGTTATGATGTGGAGTAATCAATGTCAATATAAACATTTGACAAATATCGTTGGTCTTCAAACAAGAAAAATTACAATCATTTAGATGATTGTTAGAAAATAAAAAATATAAAGAAATACATATTGATGGCAACAACCAATACGACAATGCTTCTCATCAAAACACGATTTATGTACTATTTTATATGCTAAAAGGTCTAAATGATATACACGCTAAATATTTTCTTACATAAGATTAAAACGAATATTTTCTATGTAAAAAATGAAACGTGCAATGCACATGCACTTACTAGTTGTATCTAAGTATGACATTTGAGACTATCACCTTCTTAAAGATAAGGTTTATCCCTTCACGAAGATACACTTTTCCAGTATTGCGTTTTACTCATCTATGGTAGTTGCATGTCGAAGCTTCGCTCGTTGCATGTTGAAAATGTAACTAACTCTATAATGTCGGGAATTAGACTAAATGCCCCATGTTGCTCCTCAGACACACGTAATGTAGAAGGTGAGATGCAATGCTTCAAAAAAGGGTCTATGCGGTCGCATATATCGGTTGGACCCTTCATCGAACCGCATATGGGAAATTGATGTTTAAAGCAGACCATGGCCTCATATAAGGCCATATAGCCGCATATAAGGCCGATTATTCACTTATTTATAGATGGTCAAACTGCCAAGCTGGCAATTTCTTAGCGTCACCTCCTATTCTTCATGTAACTAACACCGCCAACCATGGTACTAAACATCCTCAACATCTGGCGATATATCCTCGATGTTACATGTGTCTACGCTTGTCGATGTTGAAACCTAGTAAACTTCCTTGACATCGATGTTGCCTACTTGTTGACATGTGTCAATAAATTCGGCCTACTTGGTGATGAAATTGACTTAGCTAGCTCAAAGCCTCCAATCTTCTTGATGATCTTTGTAGTTATTATTGTTGCACACATAGTGAAGGCATAAAGAACTCATAGGAAACCATTCTTCACATTGAGATGACTATTTCCTTGGTTTCTAACTAGAGAGTAATGATAAGTTTATTTCTCTACTAGAAGTCCACAAGTTTTGCAAAATTTGGTGTAGACCTAATAAAATTTCACCTCTGTTACTTTTTCTCCTCTTGACAAATTGATGTATTTGAAGACAAGCTCATGTTTTTTAATTCTAGAATGTGATCCGATTGGGATTTCTATAGATACAGGACACATATATAGAACAAATCTAAGTTCTAAACATTTCATATAAAAGATTATAGATGGAGTATGTGTTTACTAAAAATTTGATGCTTTATGCCAAATTCCCTCACAATCTCACTATCTTTTAGCTCATTTTGCGTCAAAGTGTTAGTCCAGAACTTCCTCAAAGTTTCCTTACATGTTCCACAAACTTCCACTTCCTTGCCTGTCGAAGTTGACACTAAGATGATATCTTTTACATTTGCACGTGACTATTTTTCTTTATATGTAAACATGTGTGGATGGCTATATATAGACATAAATTTAGTTTTTAAGATAGATTTGATGAAATCTATCAATTTTCATCATGAAATTACTATTTTGAGCTTAATTTTTGTCAAAGATGCGTCGAAGTTTGGTTGTAAAAATCCTCGAAGTTTCCTCGATGTTTCCACAAACTTCCACTTCCACACCTGTCGAAGTCAACTCGAAGTTAAAATCCTGTTCCATGCCGCCAACTACAATTAACCTAGCTTCTGCCTCCATTTCCTTTTCTTACTTTACATTCATCTATAGTTGTTTTACATTTAGCTCATTATTGCATATTTTTATACATTTAAGTTGTGTTTGATTGCATATTTGCATGATTGTATCTAAAATATACAATCTATAGTTGTATGATTTGTATTTATATGTGCTGACTCGGATAATATGGACATGTGCAACGCACGACTAATGCGCCTTTACGAAGTAATGCGATAGAGTCAAGAACAATTAATAGAAGAAGAGTAAGGCCTATATTAACATGAGATTTTGAATCTCTACATCTCTACCAGAATATGACCCATGATAGAGATGAATGGAAATGAAGGATCCATATAGTCGACCCCAACATAGTTGGGACTGAGGCATAAATCCAAAATCACATATACTCACACATATTGCATATACTTTTGTTCAATGACCTCTTCGAACGTACAATGCGTACCCTGACCAAGATTTTCATAAGAAAATGAAATCAATTTAAAGAGACAAAGAAGAAAATTTGAATTACTATTATAAGTTGTTCCTCACAGGAGAGGTAGATGACAATTACACACCAAGTACAGGAGAATTACCCTTGTTACATTCACACATAGACATGCAAATCATGTTCATAATGGAATACATGGAGAAAAGGAGAAGAAACATAAGAAGAAAGAGGAAAAATAAAGTACTATACTTATAGAGAGCGATTCTCGGTCTCCTCCGATAGATGGTTGATCCTCTTCTTCTTCCTTGTGGGTGTAGAGTTGCCACTTGAGTCGCCTCTTTCTCATCTCCTTAAGTTGATAGTTGAAAACCAAAAGATCTCTCCCCTAATCGCTCTCCATGCATTTATATTTTTGTAGACACTCAGGCAGACACAACGTGTCCCATGAGTGACACGTACAAAATATGCACGTTAATATCTTCACTTTTTTTTCACGCTCCTTAAAATGTGATAGTTGTGCAACAAAAAGATTCGTGTTTATCTCTTTAGGGGTGGGGGTATTATCGGCTTTTTCCCAAAAGTGGTCATACGGTTGTTTCCCACGAACTTTTGACTAGTGCGGGCTTATCCTAATTTCTAAGCCTCTTTCCCTCTCCTTTCGGTCTCTCCCTGCATCGTTGTGCCTTTTTCTTTGCCCATGCCTCTCTTCGACTTCTCCGCCCTAAATCCCCTATTACTCTCTCCAACGTCTATAATTACAATTGTTGTGAGAAACCATCCTATGAGTTCTTTATGTGAAGAATGGTTTCCTATGTCCTCGATGTTACTAAACATCCTCGAACACATGTAACTAACACCGCCAACCATGGTACTAAACATCCTCGACATCTGGCGATATATCCTCGATGTTACATGTGTCTACGCTTGTCGATGTTGAAACCTAGTAAACTTACTTGACATCGATGTTGCCTACTTGTTGACATGTGTCAATAAATTCGGCCTACTTGGTGATGAAATTGACTTAGCTAGCTCAAAGCCTCCCATCTTCTTGATGATCTTTGTAGTTATTATTGTTGAACACATAGTGAAGGCATAAAGAACTCATAGGAAACCATTCTTCACATTGAGATGACTATTTCCTTGGTTTCTAACTAGAGAGTAATGATAAGTTTATTTCTCTACTAAATGTCCACAAGTTTTGCAAAATTTGGTGTAGACCTAATAAAATTTCACCTCTGTTATTTTTCTTAGCTGTTGGGTTAGGCATGCTCATGAGAATGTAAACCCTAAGGTTGCTTGTGACCTTTGTTATCAAGGTGTAGTTTCCTCCCATCCTGGGAGAGGGACCCTTTCATAGGGAGTACACCAGTTTTGTTGGTTTTGAGGTAACCTAAAGAGGTCTCATAAGATCTTGAGGAGCTAAGCGAAAAGTACATGGTACGAGGATGAACCTATAGACCGATAGATAACCATCTCTACGTGCATGTGAATGTGTTACCATGGAGGTAACCGGTATGGGGCCTGACCAAGGTAGGCAGGTCACCATGATCCCTGAGAAAGGATGAAAGACAACCCAAGAATGCAGAGAGAGAGGTGATGAAGGTTTGGGTATGGTTCTAAGTCGGACATGTGCTATGATAGAATCCGAAGTCTATCCTAGGGTCAGGTGGGGATTAGACTGGTGGAAGTAGGAGTTACCTAATTCCCTAGTTGCACATGACCATAGGGTCGGGAGGTAACAACTATCATTGTCTGAGGGCCATGGGTTAGGAGATTGATCACCTTCATGAACTCATGGGACCCAAAGGGCAGATGAGTAGGGCACTCTCTGATGCATAAGGGAAAAGGGATGACCCCAAAAGTGCCAGCTCCCTATAGACCTAGAGGAGATGACCTAGGATTATGCTTGGACCAAGTAAGTTCGAGATCAGTTTTCCATGGAAGTAATGTGGATATCATGATGTTTGTAATATAGAGACATAAGTTGCACGTTTCAACTTAGAATTGAAGTGTACTGGCAATGTGGGATGTGTCATCTCTACTCTTGGAACTGGAAGAACTTTGTGTTTGGACGGCCGCCAAATGCTTATTTCCTCTTGTTATGGGAGGTAGAGATGGGACAATATGCATGCCATACACCAAGGGTAAAAGATGATGCGGGTTGGAATGTTGCTACAAGGTATGAGGACAAAGATGATAACATACCTTGGTGGAGTGAATGATACATGGATGGTTTACAAACACTAAGAGAAGTAGTGAAGTTAGATTATGAGGATGTTTTATCAGGAGCTATGTGGGATTTGCAAGTTAACCAAGGTTGATTTTGATCACCATGAGGATGAGCTCAAAGCTTCTTAATGAAGACCAACTGTGAGTTTGAGATGAGATGATAAGTATAATACATGAAGGTATGTGTCTTCGACATTACCTAACACCTAAGGATAAGAAGTGGTAATGAATTCTCTAGTAGAGATATAGTTGTGTAGTTTATCTGTAAGCTAGAAGAAGTTGAGGTTGCTAGACTAAATACCCTAAATAAAGTAATTAAGGTCTTTTCATGAATAAAAGGTAGAATTGATGGCAAAATGAGTTCATATGTTAATTAGACCCTAATGAACTTTGAATTAATGATAAATGTGTATAATGATCTTGTCATAGATTAAAGGGATAAAAATAGTAGCTTTAATGAAAAAGAATATTAATTGATGATTAATGTGTCTGTAATATGAAAATAGGGTTATATGTGGTTAAGATAACCTTAATGTTGTAGAATAGACGAGATAATTAGGGTTTATGAGTAATGGCATAAAATTAGGGTTTAATATGGTGAAAGATGAAGGGAAACCCTAATTGAAAAATGAAACCCTAGAATGGTTACAGAAACCCTAGAAAGTGAATCCAAGTTAATAAAGTAGGTTCTTGATAAAGTGTGTAATGAATAGAGTACATATTCTTTTCATGAATTATGTGATTGTTGAATTACTTGGATTGCATGCTTGGTTGGATTTTCTTAATGCTTCTGAAATCATCAAGTCAGGTATGTGGTTACGCTATGACTACCAGAATTAGTTTTCCGGGATTCTGTCAATGTTTTCATCGCGACTTGAACTAAACTGTTGGATGTTTTAATTCATGCAAATTCTAAAGTGAATATGACTATCACATAAGAGATATGCCTACTAGCTCAGATCCTAGTCCCCTCTGTAGCTTAATGGGTTGACCTAGTAAATGTCTACCAATGGGGTAGGCCCATCATGTCATTGAATGACTTAGTAAATGGCTACCAATGGGGTAGGTCCATCAAGTCACATTGAGTTAGAGATTGGACTACCTATGAGTAGTGCCATGCGACTCAACCCTAGATATTGATCATGCGAGGTCTAATAAGGATCTACCTAGAGAGAGGTAGTATCTCAGTCCGCTGTAGGGACGACACAGAGATAGGGGATAGGAAAGGATTGAGTAGTATGGTTTAAATTGTAATCTTGGCTGTTAAATGATAATTGGCTGATTACTTTGTTATTATAGTTGCATGATTATTGTTTCCCCCACATACCAGCTTCTTGTTGACCGACGTTTTGTTTGTCGGTGTTTTAGGTACAAATGAAAAGAACAAATAGTAAAGTGGCAGATGTGAAATTAAATGAGAAATAATGTGCACAGGAGGATTAGTTAGTTTAGCATCTTCATGGATAGAAGTTTAGAAATCCCAGTTTTTCCAATGTAAGAAAAGTTTTATTTTATACCAGTTTTCGGTTTAGTTGGTAAAGTTTATTAATTGTTATTGATTATTTGTCGAACCTTTGATCCTGTAATTGAATAATGACTCTGTCCTTCGGGTCTCCCTTAATTGGGGGTTACCGAGAGGTGGGGTCGTTACAAATAATGCACACTAAATGATCTTCTTTATGAAGGAAATTGATGAATGCGGATGATAATATGTGAATGAGTCATAATCTTAATCAATGAGTCACACAATCAAAATTTTAAAAGGATGTGAAAGGTGATGTGAATCAGATCTTGATAAATGATGTATTAATAATATTTGTGAAGTGTTTGTAATACTCAAGGAGAGATACAATGTGACAAGGGATGAAATATCCATTTAATGCAAAAAAAGTCATATGAAAGAAAGAAAATACGAAAGTATTTATAATTTGATGCCCAAAGAGGTGAACGATTAGATGATATGATATTCTTCAATATTTTTTCTTGGATTTTGGGACAAAATCCTAAAAGGAAGGGAGAATTTGTAATGACCCGTTTTCAATTAGTCATCTAATTAGGGTTTACTTGAATGATTGTATGCTTAACTAAGTTGATCATTGTTTAAAGCTTGATTAATGATGGTAGTTAAGTTTTGATGTTTTAAATATAACAAGAAGGTTTAATCATACTTTGATTCACATAATTAGGGTTCAGAATTGAAAACCCTAATCAACCATAATTAGATTTTGATGACATATGAAGACAAAATTTAATAAGTATAGTGGCTCAATAAATGATTTTTAGTATTTTATTTGTAACTCTGATTTAGTTGAAATTTGGATATGATTTGACTCAAATTTTAGCATTCTTGTTAAATATCAAAATTTTGAAGAATATTCTTACCTATTTGTCGGTCAAGTTTCAAACTCAACCAACCATATATTGAGATTGATATAACAGTGTGGTAATTGAATTTGATCTTTTTATTAGTACATCCAATTGATCTAAATTTGAACGGTAATTGGGAAACTCTATTATATACATACTGTAAAATTTTAGTCATTTTTTGGATGATGTTTGATCTCTACAGAGAGGGGCGTCAATCGAATTCTATCCAAGGCAAACTCGACCAACCATGTTGCAGACTGCAATATAACAATGTAGTATTTGATTTTTAGTTATTTATTAGTAACTCCAAATGATCTAAATTTTTTAATGTTTCTTATAAACTCAATTTTTGAAGATTAAAGTTTCATAATTTTTGGACGATGTTTGAGTTCTGAAGAGTGTGGTGTCGATCGAGTTTATAAATCAGTCGACCAACCAGTCTGAGCAAAATAAAAATATAAAGAAGGGCTTGTTTGCAATTGTTCTAAGCACCTCAATTCATATATATGACTAACCTAACACACAAGGAGCTCTCATAACTCATCATTCATGTCAAAGAAATGAAATTTTAGAGAGAGAGAAAAGAGCTAGTGTTTTGAGAAGAGAAAGTGATGGAGATGTTGACCTAGGGTTTCTCTATCCAATATATGATGAAATCAAGTAAGTTTAGATTTTTGCATAGCATTTCATGGTGAATCTTCTCTCACATGTCAAGATTTTATCCTTCTCTAATTTTATTGAAAATCACATCAAATCCCCCCTTTTCTCACTCTGACTCTTCTAATCCCCATTTCTAGGGTTTCCGAGTTGAGAGGAGAACGAATTGGATTCATTTGCAACAGATTGATTGGGTTTCCAAAAATTTAGAGGTTGACCTACGTTTTTAAGATGTTTGGCACCTGAGGTGAGTGATTTTCTCCCTCCTTAGCTTTGTATTCATGTTGAAAGCCTAATTTTATCCGGCTTAATAATCAGATACCTTGTTTGTATAGGGATGTGATTGGATATTGATTTGGAAAAGATATTGGGGGATCTACAAATTTTGATTATTTCTCATTAACTGGAACTTGATTAGTTCCTGATATATTGATTGAGGATCCATGGGTAATCTTATGGGTAGATGACTATGCTATTTCATGTGAATTTTGCCTAAAAATCAGCCCAATGGCCGATATGCTTGGAAATAAATTAACATGTATAAAATCATATTTGAATTGTACTAGATTGTATTATACAAGTGTATTGTTGAATGTTAATGTAATTGAATATAATATACATATAAGGATCAGAATGAGGTGACCACATATCCTGATTAGGGTTTGAGTTGAGGAAGTGAATCAAATGAGTCAATTAATCAATGTATACTCATGGGTGATGAATGGAATATGTGAAAATGGAAACTAGGGTTCTCATGTGTGTGAATATCCCTAATGAAAAAGAAAAAGGAACAATGATGCAGGGAGAGACCGAAAGGAGAGGGAAAGAGGCTTAGAAATTAGGATAATCCCGCGCTAGTCAAAAGTTCGTGGGAAACAACCGTATGACCTAAGGATGACTTCTTGAAAATTAGTCATCTAATTAGGGTTTACTTGAATGATTGTATGCTTAACTAAGTTGATCATTGTTTAAAGCTTGATTAATGATGGTAGTTAAGTTTTGATGTTTTGAATATAACAAGAAGGTTTAATCATACTTTGATTCACATAATTAGGGTTAAGAATTGAAAACCCTAATCAACCAGAATTAGATTTTGATGACATATGAAGACAAAATTTAATAAGTATAGTGACTCAATAAATGATTTTTAGTATTTTATTTGTAACTCTGATTTAGTTGAAATTTGGATATGATTTGAATCAAATTTTAGCATTCTTGGGCTGTCTTTCATCCTTTCTCAGGGATCATAGCGACCTGCCTACCTTGGTCAGGCCCCATACCGGTTACCTCCATGGTAACACATTCACATGCACGTAGAGATGGTTATCTATGGGTCTATAGGTTCATCCTCGTACCATGTACTTTTCACTTAGCTCCTCAAGATCTTATGAGACCTCTTTAGGTTACCTCAAAACAACAAAACTGGTGTACTCCCTCCGAAAGGGTCCCTCTCCCAGGATGGGAGGAAACTACACCTTGATAACAAAGGTCACAAGCGTCCTTAGGGTTTACATTTTCATGAGCATGCCTAACCCAACAGCTACTAAGGCACAAGAAGACCACCTATTAATTATGCTAGGTCATACTTGTTCTCTTTCCTCAACATTAGATCAACTTAGCTGTGAGGGGTTCATCAAACATACCCTTAACTTAAGGGATTTCCTTTACCTCTACACATGAGGAGTACCATGCTCGAAACTATAGAGAATCAAATCTCATCATGAACATCGGGTACACTGCTTCCTTTCTTAGGCCTAGGAACCCTAAGTCCACCTTTGGGTGTCCAACTGCCCACTCAAACTCTTAACCACGAATCAAGCATGTCCAAGGTATGCCAAGTACTCCCATGAACCTTTTATACGAGAAACACCTCATAGTTGAGTCCTCTTCCAGGACAACCAACTAGGTACAAGGCTTCACAACTTGCTACTTCATCCTCTTCAAGGTCTAAAGCACTCTTTATCTCATCCAATAGGTAATTACCTATATCATAGGTACTAGAAGCATCCCCACTATTCCTCATGTCTCCGAATCTAAGCTTCCAACCTTCTTTCTTGGGTCATGCTTTCTCTCTCTAGATCTAACCTTACTTCATGAAGTTGGATCAAGCTTACCAGCATATCCCTACCTGGGTGAAGCCTTTGCTCAACTCATTTTTGGCTCATGATTATCCTTTAGCTCTTTATATTTATCTCATAAGACATCCACCATGATTCCTTGTCCAGGGTTTCATCCTACTGTCAGAACTACCGATGTACCCTGGGTGCAAGCTACACCCTACTTGCACAAGCCCATAGGGTTCTATAGGTTCCTCTCTAACCTCATCCATTAAGGAGCTATCCTTCGCTCTCACATGCACGACCCTTCCCAGGGTTGGGTTGCCAAAAGTGCTAGGTCATCAACTTCTCATGGCTCATATGGCATCCAAGGCATGTTTATCCAAACACCTAGTCTAATCTCATCATGTCATCTCTCTCTCTCTAACCTTCACTTAGGGTTAGGGTTAACATCATCCTCAAAGGATGTGCTAGGTATCTACTTTAATGGAAATCTCTACCTCCAAGACTCACTTTTCTACTCATCCTCCTGACAAGAAGGTCTAGCCTCAGGTCTCTCCTGAGGGAAATGACAACTTATGTCATATGACCTAAGCATGTATCTATTCTTTGGTTTGTGCTTAATCTATTAAGCTTATGTCCATGACATCTTATTTACATGCTTTTTATTAATTTGGTGGAGGATTCCTTAATCCTTATCAACCTTACCCATACCTCAAGAGGGTGAGGAGAAGAGAGGAAACCCTAATCCTTAAGGTTCTTAACAGAATTTGAGTTGAGAAGGGATGAACAAGATGAGAGGGCCCTAAAGGTATCTTATTTCGATTCATACCCTAAGACTTTGGCCAGGCAGTCACACAGATCCGAGAGTCCTCGTATTCTGACTAGCGGTGCGGAGGAAAATATTTCCAGCCCCCGGTTGTGATCCTTTTCTAGACACTTCCATCTTTCGGATAATCCTCTAATAACTCCCTTGGGTTCTACAGAATTTGTAAAATTTAATAATTATTAAAGACTAATTGAGGAACCTATGCTCTGATACCAATTGTAACGACCCCGCCTCCCGGTAACCCCCATTTAATGGAGACCCGAAGGACAGAGCCGTTATTCAATTACAGGATCAAAGGTTCGACAAATAATCAATAACAATTAATAAACTTTACCAACTAAATCGAAAACTGGTATAAAATAAAACTTTTCTTACCTTGGAAAAACTGGGATTTCTAAACTTCTATCCATGAAGATGCTAAACTAATTAATCCTCATGTGCACGTTATTTCTAATTTAATTTCACATCTGCCACTTTACTGTTTGTTCTTTTCATTTGTATCTAAAATGCCGACAAACAAAACGTCAGTCAGCAAGAAGTTGGTATGTGGGGGAAACAATAATCATGCAACTATAATAACAAAGTAATCAACCAATTATCATTTAACAGCCAAGATTACAATTTAAACCATACTACTCAATCCTTTCCTATCCCCTATCTCTGTGCCATCCCTGCAACGGACTGAGATACTACCTCTCTCTAGGTAGATCCTTATTAGACCCTGCATGATCCTACCTAACAGGTAGATCAATATCTAGGGTTGAGTCACATGGCACTACTCATAGGTAGTCCAATCTCTAACTCAATGTGACTTGATGGACCTATCCCATTGGTAGCCATTTACTAAGTCATTCAATGACCTGATGGGCCTACCCCATTGGTAGCCATTTACTAGGTCAAACCATTAAGCTATAGAGGGGACTAGCATCTGAGCTAGTAGGCATATCTCTTATGTGATAGTCATATTCACTTTAGAATTTGCATGAATTAAAACATCCAACAGTTTAGTTCAAGTTGCGATGAAAAAATCGACAGAATCTCGGAAAACTAATTCGGGTGGTCATAAGCGTAACCACATACCTGACTTGATGATTTCAGAAGCATTAAGAAAATCCAACCAAGCATGCAATCCAAGTAATTCAACAATCACATAATTCCTGAAAAGAATATGTACTTTATTCATTACACACTTTATCAAGAACCTACTTTATTAACTTGGATTTACTTTCTAGGGTTTCTGTAACCATTCTAGGGTTTCGTTTTGCAATTAGGGTTTCCCTTCATCTTTCACCATATTAAACCCTAATTTTATGCCATTACTCATAAACCCTAATTATCTCATCTATTCTACAATGTTAAGGTTATCTTAACCACATATAACCCTATTTTCATATTACAAGCACATTAATCATCAATTAAGCTTCTTTTTCATTAAAGCTACTATTTTTATCCCTTTAATCCATGACAAGATCATTATACACATTTATCATTAATTCAAGGTTCATTAGGGTCTAATTAACATATGAACTCATTTTGCCATCAATTCCACCTTTTATTCATGAAAAGACCTTAATTACTTTATTTAGGGTATTTATCCAGAATTAAGGACTTTCATATACAAATAATTTAGAACCAACATTAAACAATCATATTCTCACATTTTTCAAATTATATATATGATCTTATCCTCTTTGACCCTAAATTAGGGTTTCTAAATTATTTAATCATTCTCATATGAGGTATAACCCTAAATCATGCAAATCTACATTTAGATCAGGTTTGAATCAATCATTATCATTCAACATGTTATTAACACTTAAATTAACCCATTAAGCATTCTAGATTCAACCTTTAATTACAAATAGGGGTTTTAACTCAACTTTAATGCACTTTTCATCAACTTATAGTACTTTTGCAACTAGAAACGGAATCAATATTTAATATCATTTTTATTGGATTCCTCTCATTCTCCTGATCAAAATTCATATATTACTTGTCCTAATCGGAGTTACCAATATTTAATTATGAATTTTACAATAAAACTTTACCTGGGCCAATCAGGAGACGCCACGTCGCTCCTTGCCATGCAACGCGGCTCGTTTGGAATTAAAACCAAATTACTATGTTTCCCTCATGTAAGTTTCTATTCCTTCACGCCCAGGAGGGGTAAAACGGTCCAGAGCCCTCCATCTTCTACCTCTCGCGCGCCCTAGCGCTGCTGCGGCAGGCAAGGAGTGGGTGAGGCTGCGCCGCCCTCCCTGGACTTCGTCAGCCACTGGGGTTGTCTCCCTTAGCTCCGTCGCACCTCCCCACACCTCATGGTGCCCTTGGCCCGCGACTAAGGCCTCCGGATGGAGTTGGGCATGTCTGCGACCAGCAGCAGGTCTTGCAACCACACTGCTATTGTCTGGCACGATCTCGGGCATGGTGCTGATGGCAGAGCATCTCTTTGGCATCGTGGGACCTCTCTCATCGATCGCGATGGTTCCAGGAGTCCCTGCTACCCCCTAGGTTCATGCTACACTTCTATCTTAGGGTTTGTATGCAATGAATAAGACGAAGAAAGTGAGGGATGTGTGGGATCCTTCCTGGACCCAAACCAGAGGGTCTATTCTTTATATAGGGGGGTATCCACACCCCAGATCGCTTGCCCACAAAGAAAGCAAGGCTTCTTCAACTTGGAATCCTATTCTTTCATGAAGAAGAAATCTTCTCTCTCCTCTTTATTCTTTTAATATTCTTTATTGCATGGATACATAGAAATACGAAAATCCTCTCTCTTATTCTCTTTGTTTGCCTTTTAATTCATTGGCATTGAAATTATACTTTCCTTAAGTAGGAAATACTTTCTTTCTTAACAAAACCACATAATTCGTTAATTATGTATTCCTATTATCCTTTTATTTTGCAATTTGGTATTTTCTCTTTCTTTTCTCTTTATTGGGACTCATTGGATCCCAAGACACTCCATTATTTCGAAATTCTTTTTATTGGATACTTATTATCCTTCTAGATGCATCTAAATGCATTATTCTTTATTATTTCCCCTTATCTTGCTTATTTCTTATTAGAATAGCATCTTTTTGAGGATTTCTCTTTATATCTCTTTTATTTTCCTCATTGGTATTCCTCTTATCTTTAGAAATAATTGGGATACAAAATTTCACCAAGAATAACTCAATTGTACCTCTTTTTACTTATTTTCCACATTTTACCATGGTTTTCAATTTCTCTCTTAATAAAGAAATACTTAATTAATCTTTTCTTTTCTTATTGCTTTTCTTTGCAACTTTGGACTCTTTGGAACCCAAGAGGCACGAAATTCATCTTTGGATTACATTCTTTTGCCTTCTAGAGGTTTCCACATCTTTCTTTTCTTAAATTCTTAATTAATTGAATTTCCTTGTTATTGGGCCTAATAGCCACTAAAGCCCACAATAAAAACATCAATGCTATTGTAAACGAAATTACATCATTATTTGTCCCATATGAGAGTTTACATTTCTCATCATATGAACCCAAAATTGGGGTTGTAACATCATTCTTAGTTCATAGTTTTTTTTCCTCAAAATTTCAGATTTCAAACTCAAATTCAAACTCATTAGAGTTTGTCTTCATAGTCCATTAGGCTTTTATCTTTATTATGTGAAATTTCCTACTTGCCATAGGTTTCATATTGAATTATAAAATCCCTTTTTTTCACCATTTTATCACCATTCTTTTTTTTTTCTGTCATGCATCATATTATACTACCAAACTGTGTTCATCTAGATACTTGGTCAGGGCATCCAGAAGAAGTACATTTGGCAGTTCCATACTATCTTATCTCCATACCCAAATACTTGAGTAGAGTATCTGGATAGTGAGTTCAGTCAGTAAACACATCATTCAGGTTATATTCAACATCCACATTATCATTGATTCATAAATCCTATTGTCCATGTAGAATCATCTAACCTAGGCTCTGATACCACGTTGTCAGGACCTCTTTTTTTATTAGCATAAATACCAACCATTAGAGATAATCCAAAAACCTAAACCCAAATTATGAAATAAAACAACAAATTCTCTATTAAGACTATTAAAATAGTATACAAAAATCACATATAAATTTTTCCTTTTTCTTTCTTCACAATTTTCACAAACCAATGTCACATAAAGGATCTCACGATAGGATAACGCAAATCTTATTCAACTCCACCAAAACCAGAATCAAACATCATGGCTCATGTGCAGTTCAATTTACAATAGATACATGTACACGAATAAACAAACTTAGTCTACAACACATTGCAAGAAAGAGAGAGTACATGGACATTATAATCTATCTATATTATGCTATTTATAACTTCTTTGTCACGACCTCTCCGCTGGATAGCATTATACCTAAAAACATTTGAAATAACCTAATGAGACTCATATAGACCCCCAATGAATGGATACCTCCCACGCAAGCTAGGTAAATGCATCAACATCAGATTAAGTATAATAAACTTAATAGAAACATACAAATATTGAGAAGTCTAGCATATAGTTCTATCATAAGTCAAATCTAGATTACAATGGCAATCTAATCTAATAGATATGGTAATCGCTAAACCAATTATAACTTTGAAACATCTTTTAGAGCATGTTTATTAACAAATCAACAACTACTTCTTAGTTTATATTAAGAATCCTACTGCATGAGTAATAAGTCAAGTTCTAAGCATTTTGAATCATAACAATAACATTATCTTTGTGACACTCAACCATCCGGACCAGGAACACATCCTACAGTTCTAAAGCTGAAGTACACACAATGCATATCTACCAAATAATACTATCAAATAGCAAGCAATCCAACCATATTCATAATAGATATAAATCCCAACATTTATAACTTGTCAACATGACATAGGAGAATATAAAATAGAAAATCTCCATAAAAACATGAATACTTTGCACAACAAGAAGCATAATCAACAATGGAAAATCATCAAGTAGCAGTACAAGGAATGTAACAACCATTCAAATCACGTTCTACACGGATTATCATCTTTTCTTCATTTTTCCTAAAACTACTTGGTGTGTACCTCACCGAGTAGAAGTTGCCACACCTAATTATCATGTCAACGACTCACTGTCACTATCTTAGGGTTTAGCCGACCACCCTAAGATATCAACAACAGACCCTAGCCACATCAAGGTTGCCTAAAGAGGCTCACATCCTCATCTCGAGTACATGAGATAGGAACCAACAAAACAGTATATCACATATCACAACATTTCACATTTCACATTTCACATATTTCATTTCATCAGAGTCTATTCCATTTGGACATAGACTTTCACAGCAAGGATTAGGGCTAGAGCCACTCCAGATGACTCACTCCAAAATCCTGGTGGTATAACTTTTAATCTTGATCCACCCTCTAAAAATTCTTCTCGTAATTCATTGATTACTACAAGGAGATACATTTTGCTTCCCCAGTGTGGTCTTTGGGGGAAACTCACTGTGTTTAAGGCACCTAACTAGATGTTCCATCATTTCACTTGTTATTAATCTCTTTTACACATCTTAAAAGAATTCAAAATATCATATATCATATTTGTGTATTCTCACAAAACTAGAATAACATGAAACAGATTAAGTTTATCAATAAGGATAATGATCAAAGCAAGAAGCACAATAAATTTGTAGATTGGAACACATATGATTATTTGTATCTTCTGCATCATCTCATAGCAATCATCAATAGTAGAATTTTATCCCAAGACATAATCTTATTGTCCATCATGTACCCCATCATGGTTTTATTATCATCAATGGGCTTTCAGCCATGGACATAATCTCATTATGCAACATTTACCCTTATCAGGGTTTTTGAAATGTAAGGAGTGCATATTAAATTCAATTTCAACATATTTCTTTTCATTTCATTGTATATCATAGTTCTTAACAAATATTAGCAAAGGCATTAGAACTAGCAACAGAAGATCATATAGATATCATGTATCATTCATCATACTCAGAATAGATTTATCATATAATATATGTTGGTTCCATTCAATCTCAATAGATGCAAATAAATTTCATGCATATACATGCATAACAGACTTCGTTCTCTTCTTCTTTTATTTTACATTCTTAATATGGGGTTACTAATCAACACATGTTGACTATCATTTGAAGTTTGTACTATTAGTCCATTCTCAGAGTACAAGTCACAATTCAAGAACACATTCTTGTAAATCAATTCAAATACTTGAATTTCATCTTTTAGTTGAATTTAACTACAGTTATGTGCATCCCTTAATCTCTCATTTGAGATTGTCATTCACTGCATCATCAAACTCATCATTTTAGGGTAAGAGTTGCATTCTTAGAATCATCTACTAGTTCCCATTTTTTCCTTCATTTTATATTCAGAAGTCTCAACTTCTTTTTCTTTCATGTTCATTACATTATTCAGACGAATCTTTCTTGATTCACTTTACATAAAATGCTTCTCTTCTACTTAACATTTATCAAAGTATAGTTCTTAGTATATTTCATTTAATTTGGGTTAAGACACTTGTAATTAAAATAAAATATAAAATACTTCATCATACTAACTTCATTAGTTTCATCTTTAACTTGCAATCACCATTAAGTACATCTTGTTCATATTTATTTTTGGGTGTAAATAGGGTACATCTTGTTCATATTGTCTCTTATATTTAGATAAGTGTACCATGTCATTGACTTTTAATGTCATTTCCATAATCAACAATGATTCTTCTTTATTATACTAATCACTTTAGCTTAAAAGAATGCTTTAGGTTTTTTTTTTTTTTTTTTTAATAAGTCAGGGGTCACTCTTATTCATCCCACACCCCTCTTGTGGGCTAAATCAATCATGTAATTACAGCTCCCGCTCTTATAACTCGGGTATTTTCCCCCCTGCCCCCAACGGAGCAAAAAAACCCCAGAAAAGAAAGAGAAAAGGACCCTGCCACTCTAGTAGAGGGAGACATAAGGAACACCCCTTTTATCCATGATCAACATCCCCCTAATCCTCATAGGGAGGAAAGAAGCGTCTATACAAAAGAAAGCATCGTCTCTGTTGTTCCCCCACTTCCCGATCTCAGCAGTAGTGGAGTTGACAACGTCCTTCACAAATCACCTTACATCATAAGAATGCTTTAGGTTACATCACCTTACATCATAATCTCTTACCATCCTTCACAAATCATTGTTATGTAACTTGTATAAAAGGACCCACATTCATATGAGGGCTACTCATTATTCCATAAATTGTACTAAAATATATGCATTAGGCTTAGATCATATTATTAAGAATCATCATCTTTAATTAAAGTATTAATACTTACATTCATCATTTCATCACATTGACAACATCATATACAAGTTCTAGCTTCATCACTCATACCCGTCTTAATACTAAACATCTAGGGTTTTCAAGAAGTCATCCTTAGTTCAACACATCATAAGATCCATATCACTAAGTAATTTCATAATGATGCATAGAGGTTCATTAGGGATATTCACACACATGGAAACCCTAATTTCCATGTTCACATATTCCATTCATCAATCATGAGCATACATTGATTAATTGACTCATTTGATTCACATCCTTCACACAAACCCTAATCAGGATATGTGGTTACGTCATACTGATGCTTATATGTATATTATATTCAATTCGATTAGCATTCAACAATACACTTGTATAATACAATATAGTACAATTCAAATATGATTTTATACATGTCAATTCAATTCCAAGTATATCAACCATTGGGCCAATTTTTAGGAAAAATTCACATGAAATAGCATAGTCATCTACCCATAAGATTACCCATGGATCCTCAACCAATATATCAGGAACTAATCAAGTTCCAATCAATGAGAAATAATTAAAATCAATAGAATTGGATCCCCCATTATCTTTTCCAAATCAATATCCAATCACATACATATACAAGCAAGGTTTTTGATTATTTTAGCTGGATAGATTTAGGCTTTCAACATGAATGTAGATCTTAGGAGGGAGAAAAACACTCACCTAACATGCTAAGAACCTTAAAACGCAGGTCAACCTCTGAATTTTTGGAAACCCAATCAAACTCCAACAAATGAATCCAATTTTTTCTCCTCTCAACTCGGAAACCCCATAAATGGGGATTAGAAGAGAAAGAGTGATAAATTGGGGAGATTTGATGTGATTTCAAATGAAACCAGAGAGAGACAAAATCTCACATGTGGGAGAAGATTCACCATGAAATACTATGCAAAGAAGCTAAACTTACTTGATTTCATCATATCTTGGATAGAGAAACCCTAGGTCGACAACTCCAACACTTTCTCTTCTCAAAACCCTAGCTCTCCTCTCTTTCTCTAGAATTCCATTTCTTTGACCAGAATGATGAGTTATGAGAGCTCCTTGTGTGTTAGGTTAGTCATATAGTTGAATTGAGGTGCTTAGAACAATTGCAAACAAGCCCTTCATTGTATTTTTATTTTGCTCAGACTAGTTGGTCGACTGAGTTATAAACTCGACCGACACCACACTCTTCAGAACTCAAACATCGTCCAAAAATTATGAAACTTTAACACTCTTCAAAAATTGAGTTTATAAGCAATAGTAATTTTTTTAGATCATTTGGAGTTACCAATAAATAACTAAAAATCAAATACTACACTGCTAGATTGCAGTCTGCAACATGGTCGGACGAGTTTGTCCTGGACAGAACTCGACCGATACCCCTCTCTTTAGAGATCAAACATCATCCTAAAATTACTAAAATTTTATAGTATTTATATAACAGAGTTTCCCAATAACATTTAAAATTTTAGATCAATTATATGTACCAATAGAAAGATAAAATTCAATTACCACACTGCTATATCAATCTCAATAAATGGTCAGTCGAGTTTGAAACTTGACCGACAAATAGGTCAGAGTATTCTTCAAAAATTCTGATATTTTACATGGGTGCTAAATTTTGAGTTATCCAAATCATATCCAAATTTCAACTAAATAAGATTTATACATAAAATACTAAAAATAATTTAGTGAGACACTATAGTTATCAAATTTTGTCTTCATATGTCATCAAAATCTAATTGTCACTGATTAGGGTTTTCAATTCTTAATCCTAATTATGTGAATTAAAGTATGATTAAACCTTTTCCTAATATTTAAAACATCAAAAATTAACTATCATAATTAATCAAGCTTTAAATAATGATCAACTTATTTAAGCATACAATCATTCAAGTAAACCCTAATTAGACATATGATTGTCATGTATAGATCATTAACTATCATAGACAATTTGTTACTTGTTGCGTTAATCATTCTACATTCGTTACTTTTGTCTACGCAAACCGGCATATAGCTGTTAGAAAACTCCTTTGGAAGCACATTGTTAAGATGGGGGAATCCTTCAAAAAACCTTGGATTGTCCTTGGCGATTTCAACACAACCTGCTATCCTGCAGAAAGGTCCGACAGACCACACTACAATCATGCGGAGGTAGCAAATTTCCAAGAAACTTTGATAGCATCAGGCCTTAGTGACTTGGGTTTCTCGAGGCCCAAATTCACCTTCAAAAGGGGGACTCTTCAACAAAGAATCGATCGAGCAGTTACCAACAATGCTTTCATACAAAAGTACCAACAGTTCTGTGTCGAACACTTGCCTACACTTCAATCATATCACAACCCTATTTTGGTTAAAAGCAATCTTGTGTCAACTGACCCACAGAGATTTGTGGCGAAGGCGAGGTGGGCGACGGATGAGGATTTCAAATTCATGCTTGTTGAGAAATGGAACCAAAGATCTGACTTCTATGGATCCCTTAATGATTCCAAGAAGGATATCACCAGTTGGGACCGGGATCATACAAATAACCAAAGGAAAAACAAAGCTCGACTCATGAGAAACATCAAGAAACTTGAAAAGGAGCTGGCCGCTAACTATAACTCAATTACGGATGGAATTTATATCGATATGAAAACTACACTGGATGATATCCTAAAGGAAGAGGAAGAGGAGTGGCGTCTGAAAAGCCACATTAATTGGTTCTGCAATGGAGACAACAATACTAGATTTTACAGTGCTTATGTCAAGCAATGGCGAAGGTCCAATACCATCACCATGCTCAAAGATAGAGATGGCAGTTGGGTACGTGAGGGAGTCGATCTGGAAGACATGGTGAGAACACATTTTGAAAACTTATTAACCCAGACAGGTGTACCACAAGTAGAGGCTATGAGGAACCTTCCTGCTGTTTTCAATCAGCTATCCCTTGTACAAATGCAAAGCATGGCGAGAGAACCGTCGGAAGATGAATGTCACAGGGTGGTTAAAGCCATGAATCCATATAAAGCCATTGGACCTGATGGCATCAATGTCCTTTTCATACAGAAACAGTGGGATACTTTGAAGAAATCCATTCTGATCACTGCTAGAAGCGCCCTAGTAGGAAAGGCCCTAAATAAAGAGATGTGTGACTTGACCGTAATCCTTATTCCTAAAGTACAAACTCCTACGCACTGTGATTAATTTAGGCCGATTTCCTTAAACAACTTCTGCCTAAAAATGATTTCTAAAGCGGTGGTGGAAAGGCTCAAGACCTATTTGCCTGATTGGATTTTCGAATCATAGAGTTCTTTCGTACCTGGAAGATGCATTACAGATAACATCGCTATTGCCCAAGAGGTCATCTATATCATGAGGAAGAGGACAGCGGAGAAGGCCATGGCCATTAAGATTGTTCTCTCCAAGGCTTACGACAGGCTTTCTTGGGAGTTCATTGCTGATACTCTTGATAAGCTTAAGCTACCGAAGCCCATAATAGCCTATATCATGAACTCTATTAGCATGGGGGAGTGTTCCATTCTGTGGAATGGGCATACAACCAGGCCGTTCAAACCGAGTCGAGGACTCAGACAAGGCGACCCTCTATCACCATATCTCTTTGTCATGTGCATTGAAAGATTAAGCCAGCTGATTCATATGTCTGTACGAGAAGGTGAATGGAAGCCTTTCAAACTGGGACGAAGTGGAGGTAGGATTTCACATTTATGCTTCTCCGACGACCTGCTCCTATTTGGGGAAGCGTCGAGAAACTAAATGAAGACTATTAAGTGATGCTTTAAGATGTTCGAATAGGCCTCGGGCCAGATGATATCAGTTACTAAGACTCATGTCTATTTCGCAGCTAGTGTACCCCAAAGTACAAGAAGAAAGATTAATAGAATAGGAAGATTCAGGGAAACTGATGATTTAGGGAGATACCTGGGAGTTCCTATCATACACAAGAAGATCACTAAAGAAACATACTCAGATATCCTGACAAGAATAGATTCCAGAGTCAATGGGTGGGTGTAAAGGTGCATATCTCTTGCGGGAAGATGTTGCCTGGAAAAATCAGCACTGGAGAGCATTCCCACCTATACCATGCAAACGGCGGCACTACCTCTGGGCTTATGCGGCAGAATCGATGGATGTATACGTAGATTTCTATGGGGAGGGGGACATAAGGCCAACCCACTGTCTCTCGTCCCCTGGAACAAGGTTACTAGCCAGAAAGAAGAAGGAGGGCTCGGTCTCAAGTCCATGAGGGAGTGGAACACAACCTTGATAGCTAAAAATGCATGGTATCTATCATCTAACAGAATGACCAGCTGGTGCAAGTTCATTAGAGAAAAATACAATAAGTACATGGGCGGAAAAACCTCAAATCTATCCAGATTGGCAGCAGCCACATTCAAGTGCAAGAACCTAATCTTAGAGAATTCATACTTACTTCCCATGAATGGTAATAACATCCTTTTCTGGGAGGATGAATGGGTGCAACCTAATTTTAAACTGGCCAGTGTTGCCTTGCGGGATGTACCTGAGTCTATCAAAGACATGAGCATATGGACGGTGGTGCTTGACAATGGGAAGTGGGACAAGGATTTTCTATAAGATTGGCTTCCCAAGCAGCTGGTAAGGAAAATCACGCAAACTGAACCACCGTGTGCTGATACAAGATCCGATGTGAAAGTATGGACCGGTACCCTACATGGGAATTTTACCATGAAGTCAACATACAATATCCTAAGGAAGGAATGAGATATCACCGTGGAGGGGGAATGGGGAAAGCTGTGGAAGACTAAGTTACCAGCGAAGTTCAAATTCTTTGGCTGGCTGCTTATGCACGATGCTATCTTGACTAATAGCAAAAGAGTCAGAAGACAAATGGCTAGTGACAAAACTTGTGCTAGATGTCAAGATCATGAGGAAACACTAACTCATGCACTTAGAGATTGTGCGTTTGCTAAGGAGATCTGGAGCAAGCTTATGAATGGAGGTAAACTCGCCGTTTTCACCCAACAAGAGGAACGATGCTGGTTGAACAAGCAAATGAAGCAAGAAGCTACATGGAGGAAACTGTTCTTAGTCACTTGTCAGAACATATGGGAAGCTCAAAAACTACATGTGTTCAAGAACCAACAGTCTACTGCGGAGAGACAAGTACAAAAGATACTAAATGACCTTCACATAGTCGAAAAAGCTTGGAGCAGAGATTCGAAAGAATAGTATGTGACTAATAACGAATGTTGGAGAGCTCCCCCACAAGGAAGTATCAAAATGAACACTGATGCGGTGTGGAAGCTTGATAAAGCCACTGTCGCTATTATAGCACGGGATCATGAAGGTTGCTGGATCGATGGACATGTCAGAAGCATTGCGGCAGAGTCAGCCACTCATGTTGAAATTATAGGAGTCGATATTACTCTCGTTATGGCTGAAAGAAATGGCATTGCACATCTCGTAATAGAAACAGACTGCAAGAGTTTCGTTGACATGATTCACTCAGATGGGGGTGAGTTTCCAAGGTTTGTGAGATTGTTGGAAAGAATCAAACAAGGTTTAGCAAAAAACTGAGGCTGGAGAATTAACTTCAGACCACTATAGAGCAACCTTATGGCCGACACTCTGGTCAAAAAGTACCATAAGTTACCTGCAGGGTGTTATGATCTGCCTAGACCTCCCGATTGTATTGAAAACATTTTAATCAAAGAGAAGTGTAATGGAAGTAGTACTTCCAAGTTTATTTCCCGCATTAACCAAGTAGAATGTAATTTTTTCCCGTATTGGCTTGCAAGAGGAGGGCAAGATGAATAAAATAGACTCCTGGCTTCCCCTCCCCAAAAAAAAACAAAACACTAATTAGATGACTAATTTGAAAACGAGTCATTACACTAACCTCACCTATAAAGGGGTACTAGGGGCTTCCCAAGACACAACACAGACAACTGAGAATCAGTTCCTCTGACAATTGTTGTCCCCTTTGGTTGTGGTAACCAAGAGTGCTAAGGTAAGTCCTACCCGATAGGGAGGGATAGCCAAAGGGAGAGAACAACTGATAGTTGTTGTTGTGAGAGATTAGGTTGGTGACTAGTACACCAACGGGAGGGACAAATTCGTCATGTCTATTCTTAACAAATTATGTGAGTTCTAGTTGGTCCGTGTGTGGACTACTCTAGAGGCAGGAGTCTGTTGGTTGCTATTAGGAGGACTACTGCAACCTACAGTCTGTGGCAAGACCACAGGAGATGTTGCATAAGCTATTTATGTTCGTGGTGAAGACCAGGAGCTGCACATGTGCAATCCAAAAGCAACTTATTAGTAGTTTCAAAGAAGCGAGTTTTGTCATTGGACTTGCTTCAGGACCATGTATAACTCGCTAAAACCATATTTCGTATTTCAGAGTAGTTGATGTGATCTTACTGTTATGGGAATACAAATTAGATAATTTTTTGTTTCTGCTGCGATACTTTGTGTTATTTTCCATTAGTGGTATCAGAGCCGCGTCAATTTACTATGTTTTAGGATAATCAATATGATCAGATTTTAGTTTTATTATTTATTTATTGCATACGATGTGAATAGTTAAACTACTTTCATAAGTGCATCCAACCAATGACCATATATATATATATATATATATATATATATATATATATATATATATATATATATATATATATATATATATATATATATATATATATGGGCCCATCTTTATTGCCCACGCGGGTAGCTATCCGCCCACCCTTCCGACCACTTTTTTTCAAAAAAAAAATTTCTTTATTGTAGAGGACTATTTTGTCTAGCTCTCCAAAAAATTTTAGCCAAAAATAATATCATTTGCCCCTCCAAAATCAAAAAACCCGTCCTTACATATATCTGTTGTATATTTTGTACAGAGTTACTTTTTTGGCCAGCGGAGTTACTTTTTTGACACCATAGTTACTTTTTTTACATCAGAGTTACTTTCTTAGCTAGGAGAGTTACTTTTTTGGCTGTAGGGTAGCGAAAATCGAAGTTACCCGCGTGGGCAACGAATGAACACCCTATATATATATATATATATATATATATATATATATATATATATATATATATATATATATATATATATATATATATATATATATATATATATATATATATATATATATATATATATATATATATATATATATATATATATATATATGCAATTTACATGTGTCACCCTAAAATCGGTTTTGATGGTTGATGTATATCGTGGTTATGGAAAAAACCCTATATTTGTGTGTGGTTGGATGGTTTGGTTCTTGTTTATCTCAGTCTGCGTATCGAACATGTACCTCTCTCCCCAATGTAAAGTTAATGCATTTCTACCTTTGATCCCCTCGAATATAACTCAAGGTTTTGCTTATTCTATGTAATTAAGTAGCAATATGATAGTTTCTTATCATGCAACGACGTTGAATATGTTCATCTCCGGTTGAGATGACCAGTTCGTTAGATGAGCCAACCGTCTAGAGGACCATGGAGGACATAGTGATGGAACCAAATGACCGCCTGCTGGATCCAACTGACTGTTTGGAAGGAGTCCATACATCGGTTGGATAGGAGGCCAGACGACCGTCCCTATAGGCCCAGCCGACCGTTTGGAATGAGTCCAAATATCAGATGGACAAGAGGACCAACCAACTGTCTAAGAGGCGAGATGACTACTTCAAGGATTGAACCGATCTACCCAGATTGGCAAGCACAGATCTACATCAACTGCAGGTTCATGCATGTGATGTGATGATTAACCTAGGTGGTAGTAATTACATGTGGCTCCATGGAATTACAAGTAGACATGACCATAACCATTTCCTTTTTTACATTATGTGTTTACATTGTGGGATATAGCATATATATGATGCATGGTGATTGGATACAACATATGTATATATATGATATATATAAAGCCCCTCAATCTAACATATTAAGTTTAACATTCTTTCCAATATAGATATACATGAAAAACTTGATCGACCAAACATAGATTGGCACAAAGCATGCTACAAAGTCTATCTCATGGAAGTGTGATGATAAATATGTAGATTTGCACAATGCATGGTGTGTATCTATTGTATTGGCTATTGGGTCAGGCTTAATTGGTGACTTGGAGAGCCCAAGCCCAGAGGCATGCATATGATCATGGAAAAGAGTTGTAGATGTAATCTATCCAAGAGTTTCATATGAGGAAATCGTCATTATTGCCTACCTTAATGGTTGATTATGGACGCTGGTGTAGGCTGGGTAATAATTCAATCATTTTAGATCTTGGCTCATTAGAAAAATTTTTGCTACAATTTTCCAAATTGATACTTGAGGGTTTTCAATTTGAACAAAATAACAAGAATGATAATTAATTAAAGACCTAATTATTATCACCCAACATTTTAATCAAATCAAATCAAATCAAAAATGAAATGGCAACAAAAAAAATCACTTTTCTCTGTGATTGGTCCTTGAGAAGGACAAGTTAACTAGGAACACCTTCCATGACTGGTTCAGGACATTGAGAATTGTTCTCACATGGGAGTGAAAGCTCTATGTCCTGGAAACACCAGAACCAGAGGAACCAGCTCAAAATGCTCCAAGGGCTGACAAGGATGCTTATAAGAAGCATACTGAGGACTTCGTGGATGTCAAGTGTCTGATGCTTTGCTCCATGAATCATAAGTTGCGAAGGTAGCATGAGAACATGGGGTGATTGATATGGTCCCACATCTCAAGAACATGTACCAAGATCAGGCAAGACATGAGAGATACGATGTCTTCAAGGCATTATTCAAGTACATCATGACAAAAGGAGATCTAGTAGGTCATCATGTACTCAAGCTCATTGGGTATGTGGAGAACCTAGCTAGACTGGGATTCCCCTTGGTTCAAGAGTTCGACACCTACATGATTTTGTAGTCCCTACCAGAGTCATATAATCAATTTGTCATGAACTACAACATGAACGACTTTGACAAGTCGTTGACAGAGTTGTTGGACATGTTGAGGATAGTTGAGACACCAATGAATAAAGACAAACCCAAGTTTGTGATCGTTATTAGCAAGACAAAGGGGAAGTCTAAAGGCAAAGGAAAAGCTAAGAAGACTTCTAAATCTATCCAGAAGCCCAAGTCTTCCGATCTCAAGGCAAAAGGTGGAGTGAAGAAACAAAGAGGTGACTGTCACCATTGTCATCAGCCTGGACATTGGAAGAGAAATTGCCCACTATGGTTAGAAGAACTAAAGAAGAAGAAGGTTGGCACTGAGGCCTCCACTTCAGGTATAAAAAACATAAGATAAATTTAATTACTTCTTAAAATTTTGGTATATGATACCAGATAAGAGATCTGGCATACTGATGTATAGGATCTGACAAGAAGTAAAAGCCTTCATGGAAGGACAAAGTTGGACAAGGCAACACAAGTGTTGTGGAAGCCATAGTCTACATTTAAATTAATCTTAGCCCAATGGGCATTTAATAGATTTATTAGAACTTCTATTTCATTATGCCATTAGAATAGAAACATTTTCTTTATGCATCTGGTATGGACAAGAATGGTTATCAATAAAGAATTATTAGTGCTTCTATTTCAAAGATATGGTCTTGCATGACATTGACCCCAAAACATCTTGTGATTTATGAAAAATGATCCAAAGATGAATGTTTATAATAATTATACCAAATGATTGTAACTGATAACTCAAGACTATCATTAGAATTAGTCATCTTGTACGAATATGAGAGGTGCATGCCTAGAACACATATTGATGTTGATCTAGATTGCCTTGGTTATTGAACCTAAGGAAACATGCAAGTCTTATTCACATATAATATGACATGACATACTTCACTAAATGTAGAGGGATGATAAAACTTTCATTAGACCTTATGCACATGATGCATAAAGATCTTATGAAATGAATGCTATAGATAATTAACTAATACTTCATTTTCATTTACTGGTAATATGATGATATTTACCAAATGGAATGAAAGCATTAATCTCTTGCAAATGTCAAAGGAGATTGTAAATGAAGTGTGACATTGATGAAAGTATTAAGATACTTTGATATGATCAATCGTTGAAATACTTTTACATCAATATCTTGAGAACCTTCTGGAAAAGACTATGATAATGTATCACAAGTCAAATCCACATGAGCATGATGATGTGTTAGAATGAAGGAATGATACCATGATGAGTCATGATATAGTTATCAATTAATCTAATCTTCTTACATCCTCATAAATATATACCTATCATTAATGTACCGTCTGAATGGTTTATGAGACATCATATATGATATGATTTGGGAGAGTCTCAATATGTCTAAGGGATTGAAACATACCTTGAGAAATTAGTTTCTTGAGAAAGTTTATCCAAATCCTTGACTGTTGAATATTACTATTAGTCCCAATCCAATAAAAAAATTGTTTTGTTAATAGGATAACTGAATTCCTAAAGAATCAGTGTGAGTAAAAGTAGAACTCAAAGTGTTTGAGGTCAACAACAAGGTACAATGAGAACAATGAGAATCCAAAGTTGTTGTAGAATCTCAGGTTCATCATGTAATACAAAACAAAATATTTCTAGTAGAACACATCTGAAATTTGAGGATTGTGAATCCAACAATTCAGATGGGATGATCATACAAGATGAGCCAACTAGTCAAGTAGAAGCTTTTTTTGAGCTATATGGAATCCATGTAATCTAATAAGGTAGGACCTTGATAGTGCCACCTAAAGGAGTAACACCTAAAGGGTGCAATAGGGTCTTATGAAAAGGACCTACATGGATAACATAAAGGGACACATTGGTTGAATATATCAAATTCAAGTTGTTGGACATGATAGAAATTCCTTTACCAATTGTCATGCTTGTTGTTGTAGTTAGAATGGACTATGATATTTTGCATATGAAGATAAAAATGGATTCCTAAAAAGGAATACATCAAAGGATGTGTACGTGACACAACCTAAAGGGTTTTATAACTTTAGGAATGCAAATGAAGTCTATAAATTACAAAGTTCAATCTGGGATTGAAACAAGCAACTCAGAAATGGGATCTTTTCTTTTGATAAGATAGTCAAAGAGTTTGACTTGAATCAAGATAAAAGATGAAATCTGTCATTACAAAATATTTAGTGGGAGCATATATGTGACGACCCCAATTTCTATATACTTTCCATAGTGACATTCACAGATATGTGTGCACTCATATATATAGATGTCAAAAGGGAAAATATAAGAGATTAAGAAAATCTACTAAAATCAGAGATTGAGCCAAGATCAAAGTCCACATCATCTCATAAAGCCACACAAACATTCATTCATAATGATAAAATAAAGTCATTACATAAAGAGAGAAAAATATTATTCTAGAGAAAGATAACTTTATTACATAGGATCTCAATCATCCTCAACATCAACTAGGAAAATAAACTAACATCTAGCAAGAATAAGATAAGAGGAATAGATCTATCTAATTGACGCAGTGCGGAAGAACATGATTAAAGCAAACACTAAAACCCTAAAAGGTAACCAAGTTTGCAAGCACAGAACTTGGGGAAGACAACCCAAAATCCACCAGGGAACTGGAATCCACTAGAGAGAGAGCAAGTCTCAAATTTTATTAAATGATAAGAGATGCCTTGATGGCTACAACTAAGAGTGTATTTATACATGTTGGGATAACCCTAACACAAATCTTAATCCAACTACTTTCCTAATTCAGAATTAAAACTACAAAGGAAACAAAAAGGAAATTGCTAAAACATAAAACTTGCTATTTCCAGGCTGAAACAGACTCAAACACCGATTTGAGGGTATACCTCGCGGTGAAGTGGTGATTTGTAATTACTGGCTCATTTCCTTTCTGAAAAGGTATTATGGGTTTTTTTTCTGACATCGGACGTCATTTTTGGAAAGTCTTGGCAAATTGGATTTTATCTTCAATATCTGCGGCCAGTATTCCTACATTAGTCTCCTCCACCTCTAAAGAACTCGACCCCAAGTTCTCTTCTGGATATAGGGACTCATCTGCATGGTACTTATGAATATCAACAACATTAAAGGTGTTGGATATGTTCATGTCTTCAGGAAGTGCCACCACATAAGCGTTGTCATTGATCTTTCGCATTATTTTGAATGGACCGTACTTGCGTGGTTGCAACTTATTGTAGGTGCCAATTGGTTACCTCTCTTTTCATAGAAAAACCATCGCAGAATCTCCTTCTTTGAAAATTTTAACTCTTCTTTTCTTGTCATCCGCAGACTTATTCTTCTTCCCAGTAGCTTCCAACTTAGCTTTGACATCTTCCTTTATAGCAACAATCTCCTCTGCCACAGTTTTGGCCGCTGCACTAGTATCATGTGTCTTGGGGATTTAACCAGGTCGACCACATGCCTTAGAACTGAACTGTAAACCATAGAGAATGGGGATCTTCCTGCAGTAGAGTTCTCAGTGCTATTGTATGCGAACTCAATCTGAGCCAAAGCTAAATCTCACTACTTCGACTTGTCTCCACAAACACTTCGGATCATGTTACCCAAAGTCATATTTCTTACTTCAATTTTTCCATCAGTCTGCGGATGAGAAGTAGAACTTATTTTTAGCGTGGTCCCAAATAATCTCCAAAGTGTAATCCAGAAGTGATTGATAAATTTTGTATCCCTATCTGACGTGATTGATTGAGGAACCCCGTGGAGACGCACAATCTCCCTAAAGAATAGCTTGGCAATATTAGATGCATCAGTCATTTTCTTGCAAGCTATGAAGTGTGTCATCTTGGAAAACATGTCCACCACCACGACCACTGAATCCATACCTCTTTGTGTACGGGGTAATCCCAACACAAAGTCCATAGTCAAGTCTTTCCAAATATCATCAGGAATAGGCAAAGGCATGTAAAGTCTAGTATTTTGAGATTGTCCTTTTGAAACCTGACAAGTGTAACATCTTCTAACTATGGTACTGACGTCTCTCCTCAAGTGTGGCCAGTAGTATCTTTCCTCCAGGCTAGCAATAGTCTTGTCTCTGCCTAGATGTCCGCTAAGTCCACCACTATGAAGATCTTGAATCAACTTCTCTCTCAAAGACGAGCAAGGAATGCACAACACATCTCCTTTGAAGAGGTACCCATCTTTGATATGAAAATATGCACAAGGGTGTCTGTTGTTGCACTTTTCCCATATCTCTTTGTAATCAACATCTTAATTGTACAAACCTCTTATACACTCGAAGCCTATGATCTCTTGAGAGAGGGTGACCAGTAGAGAAGTTCTTTGACTTAATGCATCTGCCACCTTGTTGAGCATCCCAAATTATGTTGTATGATAAAAGGAAACTTTTGTAGGTAACTCACCCACCTAGCATGCATCTTATTGATCACCTTATGGCTATGGAGGAACTTCAATGCTTGGTGGTCAGTGAATAAGATGAATTCCCGATGCACTAAATAATGTTCCCATTGACGGAGAGCCCTAAAGATGGCGTAGAACTCCTGATCATAGGTACTCCACTTCTGGCATGCCTCGCTTAACTTCTCACTGAAGAAAGCCACGGGTCTCTTCTCTTGACATAAGACAGCTCCTATGCCAATTCCGCTGGCATCACATTCAACTTGAAAGACTTTGTCAAAATCAGGAAGTGCCAATAATGGAGCCGTACAAAGCTTTTCTTTAATCAAAGCAAAACTATGATCTTGTTCAAATCCCCACTTAAATTTTCCTTTCTTTAAGCACTCAGTAATAGGGGCGGCGATGGTGCTGAAATCCCAAATAAATCTCCTGTAGAAAGTGGCCAGACCATGAAAGTTTCAGACTTTGGTAACAGATTTAGGTGTAGGCTAGACCATGAAAGCTTCGGACTTTGGTAACAGATTTAGGTGCAGGCCAATCCCTAATTGCTCTCACCTTTTCTTCATCCACTTGAATCCCATCCTCACCAACAACAAAACCCAAAAAGAGTAACTTGTTGGTATTGAATATGCACTTCTTGAGGTTGATGTACTACTGATTTTCTTGCAGGACTTGCATCACTTGTCTGACATGCCCCAGGCGATCATTCTTGGTCTTGCTATAGATCAGAATATCATCGAAGTAGACCACCACAAACGAACCAATAAACAACTACAACACCTGGTTCGTTAATCTCATGAAAGTGCTAGGAGCGTTGGATTACCCGAAAGGCATCACCGTCCACTCAAACAGTCCATCCTTGCTCTTGAAAGTCGTCTTCCACTCGTCTCCTGGTCTGATCCGGATCTGATGATAACTACTCCGCAAGTCTATCTTTGAGAATAATTTAGCACTGGAGAACTCATCAATCATGTCTTCTAATCGAGGAATTGGGAAGCGATACTTGATGGTTATTTTATTAATGGCCTTGCTGTCAACGCACATCCTCAATTGGTTGTTCTTCTTTGGGACCAGGAGGACAGGGACTGCACAAGGACTCATACTCTCATGAATGAATGCTTTCTTCAATAAATCTTCAATCTGCTCTCTTAGAATCTCATTCTATTTAGGACTCATGCGGTAATGAGGGAGGTTTGGCAGACTTGAACTAGGAATTAGATCAATTTGATGTTGAATATCCCGCATAGGAGGCAATTCGTTTGGCAATTCTTCAGCAATCAACTCTTTGAAATCTTTCATAACTTCCATCACTTCTTCTGGAATCGCCTCTTGTTCCTTCTCTGCACTTAGCAACCCTTTGACTACCACTGGATAGAAACATTTTGAATCTTTCACATCTTCATCAATTTCCTTGTCATCTTGAGTCATTACCAGGAAACTTGATTTCTTCTCTTCTGGCTTCCTAACAAAGTGTAATACAGGAGCCATGGCAATTTTGTGTATGTTCCATGTGAACATCAGCACATTATCACGTCCCTGATATGTGATATCATTATCATACTGCCATGGTCTACCAAGTAGGATATCGCAAACATCCATGTCTAGAACGTCACATAGAACTTCCTCCTTGTAGTGCTTCCCGATTGAGATAGGAACTTTGTAGGATAATGTAACTCGAAGTTGAGAACCACTACTTACCCATCCCAGGGTATAGGGCTTCTCATGGGGAACCGTCGAGAGTTGCATGTAGTCGACTAGTTTCTACAAAACTAGATTTTTAGTGCTTCCATTATCAACGATCACATTGTAGACTTTGTTTTTGATAGAACAATGAGTTTTGAATAGATTTTTATGCTGCCCTTCCTCCTTGGATGCAAATAAGGTCCACTGCAACACAAAATTCAGTTGTTCCTCAGATTCTTCTTCTGCAAACTCGACATCTGCATACTCGTCATGGTCTTCATATACTTCGTCGTCTTTTTTATCGTTCAGGATAGCAACAACTCTCCTTGTTGGACAGACATTAGATCTATGTCCCTTTCTGCGACATCGAAAACATGTGTCGCCTGAGGGTTTGGCATATGAATTTTCTGGTTTTTGGGTAGGTGCTTTACCCTTCTATGCTCCGCTAGAACTGTCGCTCTCCTTGGATCCAAGAATCGAATCTCGGGTCGTATTCTTCTCCTTGTTGCTATTGGAATCAAAGTTGAATTGGGGAGCAGTTTCCCTGAAGGATGAGAAACCACGTGGACTTTTCTCCATTAATTCGGCCTTCAATGCAAGACTGGATGCTTTGGTCACAATCCATACAGTTTGTAACCCCATCTTCTCTTGTATAGAGCTTTTTAGTCCGCTATTGTATTGAGCCGCCTTTTGATTCTCTGTTTCTCCCAGTTCGTTACATTCTGAATCACATAGGAATTCAGTTGTGTACTCCGTCACTATTCGTCTGCCTTGAACGCACTCGATGTACATCTTGTAGAGGATTTGTTCATAATCTTCAGGTATAAATCATTCAATCATGATTTGCTTCATCCTCCGCCAGGTACAAACTAGTCCTTTCTGTTGTCGCTGCCTTTGAAGGATAAGTTGGTCCCACCATACGACGGCCGTGCTCTTCAATCGGATTGCCACCATCTTAACTTGCTTATGTTCAGGAACCTCCATGACGTCAAATAAACGATCAACGTCGATTTTCTAATCTAGAAATTCCTCTACTCCCATAGTCCTCTAGAACAAGGGAATATCAGCCTTTACACGATAGTCTTGATTGCTTTGTTGGTTGCCTTGGCCTGCCGATTCTTCCTCCTCGACTCTTCTTCTTCAGAACTCAAGTTTCCAGTGTTGTTGCCACCTCGCGGGAACCGGTATGGTTCCGCTCTCCTGTCTTGTTGTCCATGATCATGGTTATTGTTGTTGTTGGCGTTGTTGGCTTTTTTGTTTTTGTTCGTGACTGCTACCGTAAACGCCGCCATCTGCTCATTCAGATTAGTGAGAGCCATGGTAAAAGTCGTGTTCATACTCTCAATATCTTCTTTGGTTGCTAGTTTGTCTCCCATGGCCGAGATGAAAAAGAACAAGAGAGGGCCTACTCTGATACCACCTGACATAGTGCGAAAGAATAAGATTAAAACAAGCGCTAAAACCCTAAAAGGTAACCAAGTTTGCAAGCGCAGAATTTGGGGAAGACAACTCAAAATCCACTAGGGAACTGGAAACCACTAGAGAGAGCAAGTCTCAAATTTTATTAAACGATAAGAGATGCCTTGACGGCTACAACAAAGAGTGTATTTATACATGTCGGGAGAACCCTGATACAAATCCTAATCCAACTACTTTCCTAATTCGGAATTAAAACTACAAAGGAAACAAAAAGGAAATTGCTAAAACATGAAACTAGCTATTTCCGGGCTGAAACAGACTCAAACGCCGATTTGAGGGTATACCTCGCGGAGAAGCGGCGATTTGTAATTACTGGCTCATTTCCTTTTCGAAAAGGTATTATGGGTTTTTTTCTGACGTCGGATGTCGTTTTTGGAAAGTCTTGGCAAATTGGATATTATCTTCAAATCTGCGGCCAATATTCCTACATCACTAATAAATCCTCCATGCTTATTAATTTATGCCTTCAAGTACTTTGAGCATGCATTTCACTTTGTTTGTCAAATGTTCCTTGCACCTAGAAAAAACAAGAAACATAAACATCAACAAAGTTGGTACATGGTAAAAAGTTACACTAATAAGGTTGCATAAAGGAAAATATTTGAAAAGGAAGAAGGAGAGATAAAACCATTTCTTAAGGTGAAAATCAGGTAAACATTCCTTTTATTACATTTATTTTGATGCGGTTGTACTACAAATATTACACTTGACTTACATCTAGTGTGGGCAATATAACATCATCATACATCTAACATGGTCCAAGGAATCATACATCTATGTTAGGCAACATACATCCACACCAAGATATGTGCTCTAGTAGCTACAACCCATCATAATCATTTATGTTCTATTAGATTTGATGAAGTATAACTCATACTATTTTAACCAAGCAATTATATCCAAATATGAGCATTCAAGATATTACATATCATAGGCAACCAGAAATCTAGTCTTATACTTATAAGACCACGTACCTTCTTGTTTAGATCAGATATCCAAGAATTTAGAATCAACAAGAATTAAGTCACCCTGCAAGGAAAGTAAGGGTACAACATTATAATTGGTCCATATGACCAAGACTAAGATATGTTCTTAGTTATTATTCTTTTCATGTTTTCTTATTCAGATCAGGGATTTTCCATATTTAAATTGAGTTTTGAGATATTATTAGGTATGATCCATCATACAATAGTTTGATTAAAAGATAGTATTTAGTTAATTAAACAGAAGATTATCATAAGCTAGGATTTCTAGTATGGTCGGATAAAAAGGGAAAGCAACCCTTAGGATATTAATGATTTCATAAAATCAGGGTTCGATTCAGAGTTCAGGACCATTCATGATCACTAATCATCATCTAATAATATTAGATTTTATATAAAGATGTACATTTAATTTGATGTAGAGAGAGAGAGAACTAGATTTAGGGTTTCTTCTAATCATTTCATCATTTATTAACTTAGACTAGTGTTTTGAGTTATTTTGAAAACAAGGTTTCATCTAGGGTTAAATATATTGTAGAAAGTCAGATATCATCAAGGAAACTATTATTGATAATTAATTATAATCAAAAGGTCATATAGGATCTAGACAACTATTTTTGAAAAAGGAAATTGATATAGGTCTTCATCATATTTTATTTGTATAGAGAATATTTTTCTGATCAAAATGGTAAATAGCTTCTATATTTTCTGATAATCTTAGCATTTACTATGATTTTTCTAAGTTAAGCTATTTTCTTGAATAAAATAAAATAAAAGAAAAGAGTAAAACCTCGATCAATGGCCGGATCCGCCTGGATCTACGGCTCAGATTGATCCACATTGATCGGGTGCTCCTGGATTGATCCAGTTGGTGTCCTCTTTGGCTTGCTGCTAGCTCGAGCAGTGGCTAGCAGATCTAGAGGGTGACGACGCTCGCCGGCGCCGAGGGAAAAGGGGGCAGCAGTCTCCCACGAGGGCGGAAAGATGTCGCCCAAGGTCCCTACGACCTCGTGGTATCAGGTGAGGCAAGGATTTGGAGGGAAAGGGTGAGGCAGAGGAGATCGACCCTGAGGTAGTGCGGCAATACCGCTAGGATTTGGAGATCAGTTAGAGATCTCGGGTGGCAACCAGGGTCGTAAAATAGGGGTTCATGGAAAAGGAAGGTAGAGGTGACATCGAGGGGGTGGTTTTATAGGCAATTGGGGTCGGTTTAGGGCTTTGGTTGGGTCTTGGGCTTCTCGACCACCGTCGGACAGAGTGAGAAGAGCGGAGAAGGGGGAGTCTGTTCTCCTTTTTCGAGAGTAATGGGGGTCGAGGTAAGGATAGTTGACTTCGTCTTGGCAAGACGGAGATATCTATTTGGAAGATATTGTGTGGGAGGGGTTGAGGTGGTGCCTGTGAATGGGGCTTGGGTTCCCTGTCTTCCCCCCGCTCTTTGCGGGAGGTTGAAGACGGGTTCTCTGCCCTTGGATTAGGGTGGGAATCTGAGGGCCTCAGATCAGATGGCTAGGGTTAAACTTTAGTTAAGTGGCTTGATCACTGTAGAAAGACGGAGAGGAATGCGCGGGAGCTGAACGGTCGCATCTTCCTAGGCGATCAGGCGGGCGATCCTAGGACGATCGCGCCTGGCGGCGCCACCGCCACCCACTCCGGTTTGGCACTCCGCCAACCGAAGGCCACCAACAATCTTCCTCTCTACCGAAGGTGACTTGGTGTTTGTCCTTCGGCGGTGATCGGGTTGCGTGGGGCTCTCTCTTCGTCGTTTGTGATGACGGGGTCGGTTGAAGACTGTGGTCTTCCGACGCTGACCTTTGGTTCGATCTCCCTGCTGCGAGATCGTCCACCGCTCAACGTTGGCCTCAGGGCGCAAAGAGTAGTGAGGGAGCGCCGGTCAGAGTCGGTGGTCGCACTTGAGCAGGTCATTCCGGATATAGCCAACCTGTTTGACGCCAACCCTATTGTGCCGATAAGATAAGATGCAACTGACACGATGCCTATTCCTAGTGGCTCCCTGCCTCTGCCCCCTGGACCTCCTCCTCCGGTGGGTGAGACTGCCGTACCGACGACGTTACTTACTCCCGCAGGATCGATGAATGGTCTCGGGAATCTAGAAGCCGCACCGGCTGGAAGATCGAAAGGCTATGACAACCGGCAGAAATTGCTCTTCGGTATCCCTAAAGATATGTGCTTTCGCTGCATGGAGAAGGGACATTGGCAAGCGCAATGTCCTAAACCTAAGGTCTGTTACATCTGCCGACGCACCGGTCATCTTGCCCGGCGATGCAGGAATGGTAGAGCCCCCCAGCCACCGCGGATGAACCTTGCTTCTACGGTTGATTTTCCCCCCTCTGCCGGCGGGGATCCCGGCGAGAGGCGCCCCCCAGCATGTACCCAAGAGGCTGGCTGTCGACCTTGGCCCTCATGATGATGACCGTTTGCAGAGGATCCGCTCACTGCAATCCGCACTGGAGATTTCCTGGCAGCAAGTTCTACGATGGGCAGATATTGTCGTCACTCTCAAGAAAACTTTCCCAGACGCTCTTGATATATACAGATTCCATGATCGAAAGGCAGTTGCTTTCTTCCATAGCCCTGGAGAAGCTCGTTCGGCGATGGGTAATGGTTCGATCAACCACTTGGGCGCCCAGTTACTGGTTAAACCTATGGCTTTAGAATCCTTGGGAGCGCAGAAGGAAACCTTTTGGTTCTGGCTTTCCGGCGTACCTATCGTATGCCGAGGTCATCATGTTATCCGAACGGTGGCCGAGTCTTTCGGTAAGCTGGTGACTATCTCAGACTGGCGAAGGGACACGTACGACATGACTGGTTGTCTATTCCAGATGGAGGCCTTTAATGAAGATATTCCCCAGTTCATCGCCCTATCCTTTGGCAACATCCGTTCGCATCTTCAACTGCGTATGGTTGCGAGGGCCCCTTTTGCTTCAAAGGATTTCGCCATTACTGAAGATGGCAGATGTCTTGATATCTCGATTGGGATTCTGTCAGATGGAGCAGGCGTTTCAAATGAATCATGAAGTGGAGATCAACATCGGCGGACGCTACAGACTGATAGGGTCGATACCCTTGCAGGGCCTCAACGGACTTACGATTCAAATCCTGAAGGTGACCAGACCCACCGTCGCGTGGTCATGGATAAAGATGGTGATAGGGCGTTCCTGACTAACAGGCGGTTAGATGATTTTATCTGTTTTGAAGATCGCAATCTTATCAGACAACCGAGGAGGAGCAGGTCAAGTCGAAGAAACTGGGGGGATGAACATCTACTTTCGACCGCCCGAACTTCAGGAGTGGTGATAGACACAGGCACAGGTCCCCTCTCCGACCTCGCTCATAGAGTCCTTTCTCTGTAGGAGACTCTTGCGACAACTTGGAGGATATGCGTAGGAGGGATAGCTGGTAGTTCCCTGTCGTTGGGTGTTTTTCTCTGCATTCCCATATGATCATGGATTGTCGCTTTCTTTTCTGGAATATTAGAGGTGTTGCTAATGGTGAGACACGGAAGGTGTTGAGGAGGATTTGCTCCAGGTATAAACCTTCTTTGATATGCCTGTTCGAACCCTTTCTTCATGCTAATCGGGCGGAGGAGTTAATGGACATCGTCAACCTGGATTGGGTGACGGATAATCAATGCGAAGGTGGCAAGATTTGGTTTTTTGGCAATGGTACCCTGCAACCTGAGGTGGTTCAAATGCACCGCCAGCATCTGACTGTGAAGCTCAAAGGGGTGGATGATTCTACTCGCTTTGTCTCTGCGATCTATGCTAGCTGTGACTGCCTAGCCAGACGCTTGCTTTGGGAGTCTCTCCTGGCTTTGGCTGATGACATTGGGGAGCAGCCGTGGATTGTTGGTGGAGATTTCAACGTCATCCGATCTCTGGATGAGAAGAGGGGAGGCGAGCCTACTCCTCTCCAGGATATGCTGGACTTCAATGGCTTTATTGCAGATGTCGGCCTCTATGAATGTCCCTTTGAGGGCAGTCGCTTCACTTGGGTCGACAAACAGCGTTTGTCGCCGACGACTTGGGAGCACCTCGATCGTGTGCTCTTTAATTCAATTTGGCATGATTCTTTTCCTGCTATGAGTTCTTCCCATCTGACGAGATACAGGGTTTCAGACCATTGCCCTATTTTGACATCCTTGGGCAATGGGATGTAGCACAAGACACCGCCCCCTTTCTCCTTCCTCACCGCGTGGCTCCAACGGCCGGAGTGCCTGGAGTTGATCAGAAGCTGCTGGGACACGGAGATCATAGGACATCCTTCCTTTGTCTTCTACTCTAAGCTGAAGCTTGTTAGAACGGCCCTGAAAGAATGGAACAGATCCTCGTTTGGTCACCTGGGGCAGAAGAGAAAAGACCTAGAGGATGTGGTACATACTGCACAGATCTCCTTTGATGAGAATCCAACGGTGATAAATGAAGCATCTTTAAGGGCGGCGGAGTTAGAATTGCATGATGTTCTTGATATGGAGGAAACGATTTGGAAAGATAAGGCTCGATCCAGCTGGCTCCTCGATGGGGAACGGAACACTAGGTTTTATCAGGTTGTGGTGAAGAAGAAAAGAAGGGCTAGACAAATTCAGTCTTTAGTTCTTCCTGATGGCGATACCATTACAGACCAGCTACAAATGGTGCAGGCTGCTGCTTCCTTTTTTCAAACTTTCTACAATGAAGAGATGAGCATCGATAAACATGTCCTGGAGGATTTTATCGCTGATATCCCAGATTTGTTGACTTCTGATGACAACATCTCGATCTCCCGCATCCCTGATAAGGAGGAAATACGTCGTGCTATCTTCGACATGGATCATCACACCGCCCCTGGACCGGATGGGTTCACGGTGCCGTTTTACCGTGCTGCTTGGGATATTATAGTAGACGACTTCATGAGCTTGACGGAGACCTTCTTCAAGGGCCAGCCTTGTCACAGGAGCATCTTTTGCAGCCGGATTGTGTTAATTCCCAAGGTAGATGACCCGAAGCAGCTCACCACTGACTTCCGCCCGATCTGTATTGAGAATGTGGTGCTCCGTATTCTTGCCAGGGTGATCAGCTCGAGAATCACACCCATTATCCCGCCGATTATCTCTGAGTCTCAAGGAGCCTTCGTCCAAGGTAAGGACATCACAAACAACATCAGACTAGCTCAAGAACTAATGCATGACATCAAGCAAGGTCAACCCTACCCTAATGCGGTGATTAAGTTTGACATGACTAAAGCTTTTGATCGTGTTCACTGGGGAGTGCTGCGACAAGTTCTGCACAAATTTGGTTTTATGCAAGACGTCATCGACCTACTGCTTCGTTTCTCAGAACAAGCTTGGGCGTCAGTTGCCTTGGGTAATTTCACAGCAGGCTTCTTTCAGATGAGTAGAGGCCTGAAGCAAGGGAATGCGTTATCTCCTTTTCTTTTTATTATCTTTGAAGAGTTGCTGTTGAGAAGGATGCATAGGCTGATTCGTGAGCAATCCATTACCCCCTACCATACCAGAGGAAATGCGGCGGCACCTCCGACCCTCTTCGATGCTGACGACATCCTCGTCTTCATCAGCGCTTCTCCGGAGACCAGGAATGTGATCAGAGATACCTTTTCAGCCTACTCTTTAGCCACGGGTCAAGCTGTGAATCAGGCCAAATCGGTTTGCATAGTGGGCACCTCTGATCCGCTCACTGCCATGGAGATTGCTAACGTGATTGGGGTGGCTGAACCTGTGGAGACCCTCACATATCTGGGCGTCCCGTTATCTGCTGGTCGGAGCAAGGTGGAGCATTTTGAATACCTGGTTCGAAAGATAAATCATAAGGTTGCTTCTTGGAAAGCGAAGCTGTTGTCTTTCGCCGACAGAAGGATGTTGAATCGTCATGTGCTTTCCTCTACTCTCACGTATACAGCAGCCTCTCTGGGCATTCCAGCAGGTATAGCTCATAGGATTGAATCGATCCTTTCTCGATTCCTATGGACGGATAGAGAGAACCATAGACACAAGGCTTGGGTGGCCTAGAAGAGAGTGGCGAAGTCGGCGGAGCAGGAGGGGCTGGATCTTGAGCCCATCGCTCTCCTGAACCAAGCTTATGTGTTTAAAGCAGCATGGGAGATTATGAGCGGATCATCTTCTTGGAGCTCTTTCTGCAGACAGAAATATCAAAGTTCTTTGCGCCATCATACAGGTTGCTACCCCCCATTCCTGAAGTTGAGCTCTTACGCATCCCCCTGCTGGAAAAAAATTTGGAAGAGTTTTCCAACCACTCTACCCTTGTGTAGATGGATATTAGGTGAAGGGAATGTTTCCTTCTGGTATGATCGGTGGTGCGATCATAGATTGGCTGACTATGTTAGGCATGATTCTGATCTTCGACATGATTTCAAGCCAAAAGATTTCTGGAATTTTGAGGAAGGCTGGGATTGGGATGCGCTCGGTGAGATTGTTAATGCAGAGGGGCTGGAGGTCATTAGAGAAGCTGACACTATGATCTCGCATGAGCCAGACAAGATAGTATGGACTCCGGAATAGAATGGAGACTTCTCCCTCAGATCGGCCAAGAAATTTCTTTGAGGCACTGATGTCCATAGTCGTTACAATATTGCTCATGTCTGGAAGCTTGGCAGTCCTAAAGCCGGTACTTTGATTTGGAAGATGGCCAACAAAGCTTTGCCCACGGATGAAAATATAGCTAGATGTCGCATTCAAATGGCTTCGAGATGTAATTGCTGTAGTATTCCTTAAACGGAGACGCTGATACACCTGTTCTTCGGAAGTGATCTGGTCAAATTCTTTTGGAGGATCTTCTCGGTGATTGCGGATAAACAGGCACCTGTTGACATCCCCTCGCTTCTTGGTTTCTGCTCTGTATCCCACACGGATTCTGCGAAGGTGTGGATCACACGTAGAATGGCGGCGCTGATCCCTTGCTCCATTTGGAGAGTGCGCTGTACAGCTAGATATGACGGCAGAGGCATAGCTGCGACTATGGAATGGAACTTCATCTCTTTCCAGCTGAATAAGATGATGACTAATCAATCCTTTTCACGCCTGGAGACTCCGGAGTTCTACCAGCATCTGCGGAGTTTCAATATCATGGAACCGGATCACAAGGTTAGAACTATCAGGTTGTTGAAATGGAGTTTGCCGGACCTAACCAACATCAAGATGAACCTTGCGGTTGGCAAGTATGTGGATGTTCTCGGTCACAAGAGATGGTGGGCGGCTGGCCTTGCCCGCAACTCCCTTGGTTTGCTTCGGGTGGCCTTCAGGTATTGGATCAGGGTGACAGAATACTTGACAGCTATTTTCCAGGCCTGTGTGATTGGTATCAGGATTGCTAATGAGCGTGACATTCATTTATCGATCCTGGAGGTGAGTCATAGTAGAGCTTTTCACATCCTTTGGCAGGGAGCGGTTTTTTTTTTAAAATTAAAAGCGAGGTCCTTCTTATTCATCTTGCCCCTCAAGCAAGCAAAAACCATCACCTTACATAGCAGCATAAACCCGATCAAACATCATGGTACTCTGCATTGGAATCATCCCTCGCACAACCCAAAACCCCTCTCTTATCATCCCTAAAGAGCTTACAGAAAAAATCATCATCCCTTCTTCTTACCCCAAAGCCCACCTTGCATCGTTCTCGTCCCCATCCCAAGAAGCTTCACTAGCCATCACCCTCACAGACGATCTGCTATCTTCACTGTGTGCCTACAAACTCGCAAAATCACCGCCCGATGAAGGCCTTAGAAAGTCACCGAAGCAAGCAGAGTACAGGCGCTGACGATCACCAGCTGCATCCTCCACCCATCTCGCAAAGGTATCGCTCTTGTCACCAAGAGTTCCTCCATTGCCAGGGATCTTTGGAGTCTGCGTGTGTCGGGGAGGCCCACCAATCGAACTCAGATGCAGGCGTGGGGCCGACTTTCACATCGGGCAGTCCTTCACACAGTGTCTAGCTGCTTTGCATCGAAAGCATCTGATCTCGGAGGAGCATCGATTCCTCCAGTGGCCCCTCTGAAGGCAGCGGAAGCATCTCCCCTTGACCTTTCGGCGTATACCGCAATCACGCGCCAAGTGACCAGGAGACCGACACCTGAAACAGATCAGATCCGCCTTGCAATGAACCTGCTTGTGTCCGCATTACAAACAGCGAAAGCACTTGGCGCGATGACGGCCCCGGAAGGGAGCCATCGTCTTCATTAGTTCAGCATCAGCAGCTGTCTCCCCCGACGACTTCATCATCGAGGACGCTCCCGGGAGAAGAACACAATTGAACCCACCCAAAAGCAACCCCCAAAGATGGCCTCATCAACTGCAACAGACTCCGGCAAAATCTCAAACACCTCGCCTACATCATTCTGTTGCAGATCTAGTTCCGCCGCAATCAGCCTCTCCCAGCCCACTGGGGCGTCAGTTTCCACCTCGCCATCGATCCCACCTGCAAGAGAAGGAGAGGGAACAGGTGCTTCGCCCACCCGATCCTCCAAAACAGCCTCCTCCTCAGCCGTATGCCCGCCGTCGCACTCCAGGACGATGTCCGCTGCCAACGCCGCTCCCTTCTTCATCGATCCCTTGCTGATGACAACATCACCGCCAACTCCAGTAGCAGTGGGGGAAGAAAGCGTATCTTCGATGATCGACGCATCCGTGCGCAGAGGCCATTGGTTCCGTAGAGCCAGGAGTCGGGCTCGGAGAGGGGAGATAGATGGGGGACGGACAGAACCGGAGTCGGTGTCGCCCCCAGACCTACCATCATCAGACCCGTCCCCGCCAACCACCGCTGGATCAGCCGACGAAGCCCCTGCCACCGTCCAAGCCTCCTACGCTCTGAGAAGGCGCGCCCTGAAGTCAGAGATCTCATGTGAGCCGACTACGGACGCCGCCAGGTGCTCTATGGACATCATCGCGGGTCGGCCCTTTCCACGCTGCCCTCGTGAAGACGCGAAATGGGGGGGAAGCCCCCCCCTCGCCGGCCGACGCCCCTAGGGCAGAGGCGCCCTAGGAATCGCCCGCCCGACGCGACCGGCCTCTCCCTCCTTCCAGGGAGCGGGTGAGGTGAGCCTTGGAAGAACACCGCGATGGTTAGAGAGCTCAGGCATGTGATGGAAGAAGATGGCATCATCAGCTCATTAGTGGACGACGTGGTCAATTCCTCTGCTGTTGAGCTCGGGCGTTGGGGATGCAACAGGGATGATGCTTTCCTCTGCGTTGACGCTACCCTTCTTCCTATGAAGATCAGGGGGATGATGATCATGGATAGGAGAGGTGTACCCTATGTCTCCATATCGTAGGGGCTCATAGCTAGTTGCTTGTCTATTCCTGTGGGAATGGGGGGACGATACCCAAGTTATAAGAGCGGAAGTTGTATATTTTTGATGATTTAGCCCACAAGAGGGGTGTGGGATGAATAAAAGCGACCCCTGGCTTTATTAAAAAAAAAACCTTAGTTAAGTGGTCTGCACCCAGCAACTTAATGGGCCGCGTGACCAAAAAATCAACCTATTAAATCGAAACTTAGGTCCTAAAGTTTGAGAAAAAGGAAATATACACATAATTTCAAATGCTTATATCTCCTAATTGGGTTGTCCAAATGCAATAAAATTTTAGGGGTAGTTTTATAAGGTCATTATGAAACTATTGTATAAATTTGAAATCCAAATTCGAATATTTGATATGTTCATTTACTAAATACACTAACACATGCATTTTATCAACATAGCATACTAGGGTTTGCATTTTGTGACACATCTTTGTTCAATTGAGTGAGGAAAGTATATGAGGGTATTTTGGTCAAAAAAATTGACACGAAAACTTTTACGAGAGAGAAAATATTATAAAAACTCACTTTGTCACATTTTCCCCTCCTTTTAAGAATTTTGCCCTCAAAATTCAAGCAGGCTGAAAGAGATGTGGGTATTTCCGCTCGACTTCAGACTTGAGCTCCCATGTAACATCAGTTTGATCATGGTGGCTCTAAAGAACTTTCACCATATCTATACACTGATTATTGCAAAGCTCTATTGTCTTTAAATTGAGGATTTTCAATGGTGACTCAGCATAAGATAGATCATCTTTCAGCTCGAGAGGCTCATGATTCAGAATGTGACTGAGGTCTTTGACTTAAGGCTTCAGATTAGATACATGAAAGACATTATGCATGGAACTATACTGAGGTGGCAAAGCAAGACGAGAGGCACATTCTCCAACCCTTTCAAGGATCTCGAAGGGTCCCACATAACAAGGACTTAGTTTTCCCTTATTCTTGGCCAAAGCTCGAATAGGTCAGATCTTCAGAAAGACATGATCACCTTCCTTGAATTGACATTCCTGTCGGTGAGCATCTGCATATGATTTCTACCTATCTTGTGCTCACTTCATTCTCTTCCTAATCAGTGCAACTTTATCTGCATACAACTGCATCTCCTCAGATTTCATCAAGGTGTGTTCTCCGACATCGTCCCAATGTAATGCAGATCTACATGGTCGGCCATAGAGAGCCTCATATGGTGGCATCCCAATACTCACCTGATAGCTATTATTATAGGCAAACTTAGCTAAAGGTACTTAATGGTCCCACGAGCCTTCCCAGTCAAGCACACAAGCTTGTAGAAGATTCTCCAGAATCTACACTGTTCATTCTGACTGTCCATCTGTCTGCAGATGATAAGTTGTACTAAAGTTCAACTTGGTGCCCAATTCTTCTTGAACCTATTTCCACAACTTTGAAGTAAACTTTGGGTCCCGGTCCGAGACAATGGATGCTGGAACTCCATGCAGACGTACAATCTCCCGTATGTAGAGGTTGGCCATCTCAGACACTTTTGTAGTGGTTTTCACAGGGAGGAAATGAGCTGACTTAGTGAGACGATCCACTATGACCCATGCAACATCGTATCCTTTCCTGGTCCTGGGTAATCCTACCACGAAGTTCATGGTGATGTGTTCCCATTTCCATTTTGGGATCTCAAGGGGTTGTAGTAGACCGCCTGGTCTTTGATGCTCAACCTTGATTTTCTTGAATGTCAGACATCTAGACACGAAATCAGTGATATCGCGCTTCATGCCTCTCCACCAGAACTGACATTGTAGGTCCTTGTACATCTTTGTTGTTCTGGGATGAACGGTGTACTTGGACCCGTGTGCCTCAGAAAGAATCTTCGTCTTTTCAGCTGACTATTCAGGAACCCATATACGGTTCTTATATCAAAGACCACCATCAACACCCACAGGCAGATATGTATGAGGTTTAGCCAGGAGAGAGGAGAGCTATGCAAGCTCGGGACTAGCTTTTTGTGCCTCCAGAAGTTCAGAATATAGGTTGGATGTGATAAAGATGTTATTGACATGCATACAATCAACCAGGAATTGTGGTCTCCGACTTGCTAGGTCCTCCATGTTCCTCCATTCGAGTACAGACAAAGATGCACCCATAGCTCATTTCCTACTAAGAGCATCTACAACTACATTGGCCTTGCCTGGATGGTAGCCAATGGTGAAGTCGTAGTCCTTCAGGTACTCGATCCACCATCGTTGCCACAGATTCAGATCCTTTTGTGTCAGAATGTACTTGAGGCTATTGTGGTCGGTGAAAATATCAAACGTTGCCTCGCACAAGTAGTGCCTCTAGATTTTGAGAGCATGGATGATAGCAGCCAACTCCAAATCATGTGTAGGATAATTCAGCTGATTGGGTTTCAGCTGTCTGGAAGCGAACGCCACTACTTTCCCATTCTGTTGTAGGACACACCCTAGTCCATGTCGGGAAGCATCGTTGAATATCACAAATCCTTCATTTCCAGATGGTAGAACAAGGACATGTGCTGACGTCAACTTCTGCTTGAGCTCTTGGAAGCTAGACTCACAAGCAACTGACCAGATGAAATGCTCGTCCTTCCGAGTCAGCTTGGTCAGAGGAAGTGCGACTTCAGAAAAGTTTGGGATGAAACGACGATAATATCCGACCAGACCCAAGAAACTTTGGATTTCAGAAGGATTCTGAGGAGGTTGCCAATCAAGTACAGTCGAGACTTTGGCGGGATTGACAGATATATTACCCCCAAAGATGACATGACCAAGAAACAAGACTTTGTCAATCCACAATTCACATTTAGAAAGCTTGCCATAGAATTTCTGGGCTCGAAGAATCTCAAGGACAGACTTCAAATGCTCTTGATGTTTCTCCATAGAATCAGAATAGATCAGAATATCATCAATGAAGATGACCAAAAACTCATTAAGATAAGGTTGGAAGACTTTATTCTTCAAGTTCATGAATACGCTAGGTGTGTTGGCCAACCCGAACGACATCACCAGAAATTCATAGTGCCAGTAACGAGTTCGAAAAGTAGTCTTAGATATATCTGAATCCTTGACCTTAAGTTGATGGTAGCCAGAACGAAGATCAATTTTGGAGAAGACTTTAGCAGTACGAAGTTGATCAAAGAGGTCCAATATGAGGGAGAGGATACTTGTTTTTAATGGTAGCTTGGTTCAACATGCGATAGTCAATACACATCTACATTGAACCATCTTTCTTTTTAACAAAAAGGACAGGTGCACCCCAAGGGGAAACACTAGGGCAGATAAAACCCTTATCAAGAAGTTCTTGTAATTGTTTCTTTAACTCCATAAGCTCAGCAGGTGCCATTCTATACGGTGCCCTAGAAATCAGAGTGGTTCCAAGAAGAAGGTCTATGGAGAACTCAATGTCTCTATTTGGAGGCAACCTAGGAAGCTCCTCTGGAAATACATCTAGGAAATCACATACCACCTCCAGTCTTTCTACAGGCCCGTTGTCAGGACTGGTCTCTGAGACAAATGCGAGGAAGACTTTACATCCTTTAGATATGAGCTTTTTAGCTTTAAGAGAGGAAATTATTACAATATTACAAAATCTCCTTCCCTGAGGGATCACCATAGGAGAGGAATGAGGCTGAGAGAGAACTACCATCTTATTTCTACATTCAATGTGAGCATGATATGTGTATAGCCAATCCATGCCAAGAATAATATCAAAGTCTTCCATGGTTAAGAGAATGAATTCAAAGGGCATGTCATGATTTTCGAATTTTAGAGGGAGGACATCAGTTTTCAGCAATGTAGTGAATATTTTGCCACTAGGAGTTGAAACATTCAGAATATAACCCAAGTCCCTTATATGTAAGTCCAACATTGAGGCTGGATTTCGAGAAATGAATGTAATTGTGGATCCTGAGGCAAACAATGCTTTAACAGGATGTCCATTCAAGAAAAAAATGCCTACACAAGATAATTATATTTTAAATAATTGAAGGCATTGAATAAGATATTAGATATATGAAAAAGATTTAAGGTTACCTTCGACAAGCTGGTTCGGATTTGCTCTAGCCTCTTCTGCTATTACTGTGAACACTCTAGCATTGCGGTGTCCCTGAGGGGGTGGAGCACCCGCTGGAGGTTTGCCAAGGATAGATGCATTGGGGGACTTGGCAAGGAAATGTCCCTCTTTCTTGCAGTTGTAGCGGACTGGCTTAGTGTAGAGACAAGGCCCATCATGTCCTCATCCACAAGTCTTGTGTTTGTTGCGGTAATCCATTAGCTTGCTATTCTTCTGTCCTTTCTTCCCTGAACCTCCTCCTTTTCCTGATCCTTTATTATGGTCGGGGTGGAACTTCTTGAACTTCTCTTCCTCAGTGGTGGTCAACCCTAAATATCCCATACTAGAAGGCTTGTGCAATCCCTGCTCCCTTTCCTGCTTAAGGTCCATGTCTAGGGCTTCATCTATACTTCTGGGACGAGAGGCTATAACTAGGGTTTTCAGATGGGCAGCAAGGCAGTCTACATAAAGCTCAGTGAGGCGGTCCTCAATCCGAATAGGGTCATAGCATTCTAGAAGCCTAAACTTCTGGGTATAATTAGCCATTGAGAGACTACCCTGCCTAAGCTCCATGTACATCTTCTCTTTCCTCTTCCTCTCAACTATGGGCATGAAACGGTCAGTGAGGAGTGTCTTGAAGGCTTCCCACCCCAAGTTGTCTACTTACTCTCCCCACTTCCCACCAGATCTTCACCCCTCCCTTAAGCAATGGGTGGAGAATTTGACCTTCTTTTCCTTGGGTACTTTTAGGGTACGAAAGGCATTCTCTACAGAAAGGACCCATTCCTCAACCTTGTCCATGACTTCAGGTTGGTCTTCCCCCCAAAAGCTGTCGGGGTTGATCTTAATGAAGTCTATCACCGTCACTTCCTTTTTCCTAGAGGAGCTAGGTTCAGGGGTTCCTTTAGTGGTGAGGGTTTCCATAAAGTCTAGAAGGATTTTCTTCTGTTCCTCCCACCTTTCCTTGTCCACGACATCATGATCAGGTACTTTAGAGGTTTTAGGCTCTTTTCTCTTTTTAGAGGACGATTCCTCCGAGGCCTTTGAGTTGCGAGTTTTAGGAGGCATCCTAAAATTAATTTGAACATATTAGATTTATTACTTCAACAATTATTCTCATCATTATCTTTATTATTATCACATGATATTTCATTATTCTCCTTTATCAATTATTAATGTTATTAATGTTATGATTTATGGAGGATATTCTAAAATCCTTATCAGTCCATCCTTAGGACTTTCCAAATAGAGAGACTCCTTCCTAACCTTATAACAGAGGTAAGATGGGAAATTTATTTTAAAACATAGATGAGAGGAAAATTTTCCTGTAGAAGGGATGAGAGGGAAAATATATAGATGAGAAGGTTCCTAATTTAAGGTAATCCCAAGAATAGGGGACACTTAGGGTATTGGATAGGTAGACTTATACTGCCATAAAGGTAGCCTCGTGATTTCCAAGCTAAGTGGCTCAGAGACTTTAGTCAGACCCATGGAAGATGCTATCCTAGACACCTCCACCCTTCACATCCCTAACTCAAGGACTACCCTAGACTCAAAATAGGGTGAATGAAGTTCATTTGACTTGATGTGTGAACATTGGCTCTGATACCAACTGTGACAACCCCAATTTCTATATACTTTCCATAGTGACATTCACAGATATGTGTGCACTCATATCTATAGATGTCAAAAGGGAAAATATAAGAGATTAAGGTAATCAACTAAAATCAGAGATTGAGCCAAGATCAAAGTCCACATCATCTCATAAAGCCACACAAACATTCATTCATAAGGATAAAATAAAGTCATTACATAAAGAGAGAAAAATATTGTATAAGAGAAAGATAACTTAATTACATAGGATCTCAGTCATCCTCAACATCAACTAGGAAAATAAGCTAACATCTTGAAAGAATAATATAAGAGGAATAGATCTATCTAATAAATCATCCATGCTTATTAATTTATGCCTTCAGGTACTTGAGCATGCATTTCACTTTATTTGTCAATTGTTCCTTACACCTAGAAAATACGAAAAACAAAAACATCAACAAAGTTGGTACGTGGTAAAAATTTACACTAATAAGGTTGCATAAAGGAAAATATTTAAAAAGGAAGGAGAGATAAAACCATTTCTTAAGGCAAAAATCAGGTAAACATTCCTTTTATTACATTTATTTTGATGCGGTTGTACTACACATATTGCACTTGACTTACATCTAGTATGGGCAATATAACATCATCATACATCTAACATGGGCCAAGGAATCATACATCCATGTTAGGCAACATACATCCACACTAGGCTATGTGCTCTAGTAGATACAACCCATCATAATCATTTATGTTCTATTAGATTTGGCGAAGTATAACTCATACTAATTCAACCAATCAATTATATCCAAATATGAGCATTCAAGATATTACATATCATAGGCAACCAGAAATCTAGTCTTATACTTATAAGACCATGTACCTACTTTCTTAGATCAGATATCCAAGAATTTAGAATCAACAAGAATTAAGTCACCATGCAAGGAAAGCAAGGGTACAACATTACCATTGGTCCATATGAACAAGACTAAGATATGTTCTTAGTTACTATTCTTTTCATGTTATCTTGTTCAGATCAGGGATTTTCCATATTTAAATTGAGTTTTGAGATATTATCCGGTCTGATCCATCATACAATAGTTTGATTAAAAGATAGTATTTAGTTAATTAAACAGAAGATTTGCATAAACTAGGGTTTCTAGGATGGTCGGACAAAAAGGGAAAGCAACCCTTAGTATATTAATGATTTCATAATATTAGGGTTCGATTAAGAGTTCAAGACCATTCATGATCACTAATCATCATCTAATAATATTATATTTAATATCAAGATGTACATTTAATTTGATGTAGAGAGAGAGAACTAGATTTAGGGTTTCTTCTAATCATTTCATCATTTATTAACTTAGACTAGTGTTTCGAGTTATTTAGAAAACAAGGTTTCATCTAGGGTTAAATATATTGTAGAAAGTCAGATATGATAAAGGAAACTATTATTAATAATTAATTATAATCAAAAGGTCATATAAGCTCTAGCATTTACTATGATTTTTCTAAGTTGAGATATTTTCTTGAGTAAAATAAAATAAAATAAAAGAGTAAAACATCGATCAATGGTCGGATCCGCCTGGATCTATGGCTCAGATTGATCCACACTGATTGGGTGCTCCTCAATTGATCCAGCTGGTGTCCACTTTGGCTTGCTGCTTGCTCGAGCAGCGACTAGTAGATCCAGAGGGCAACAACGCTCCCCGATGCCGAGGGAAAAGGGGGAGCAGGCTCCCATGAGGGCAGAAAGATGCTGCCCAAGGTCCCTGCGACCTCATGGTATCAAGTGAGGCAAGGATTTGGAAGGAAAGGGCGAGGCGGAGGAGATCGACCGAAAGGAAGTGCGGCGGCGCCACTAGGATTTGGAGATCGGGTAGAGATTTTGGGTGGCAACGAGGGTCAGAAAATAGGGGTTTATGGAATAGGAAGGTAGAGACGACATCGAGGGGGTGGTTTTATACGCTATTGGGGTAGGTTTTGGGCTTTGGTTGGGTCGTGGGCTTCTCGGTCATCGCCGGAGTGAGAAGAGCGGAGAAGGGGGAGTCTGTTCTCCCTATTTCGATAGAAATGGGGGTCGAGATAAGGCTAGTTGACTTCATCTTAGCGAGATGGAGATATCTATCCAGACGATATTGCATGGGAGCAGTTGAGGTGGCGCCTGGGAACGGAGCTCAGGTTCTCGGTCTTCCCCCCGCTCTTTGCGGGAGGTTGAAGGCGGGTTCTCTACCCTTGGATTAGGGTGGGAATCTGAGGGCCTCAGATCAGATGGCTGGGGTTAAACCTTAGTTAAGTGGCCCACACCCAACAGCTTAATGGGCCACGTGACCAAAAAATCAACCTATTAAATCGAAACTTAGGTCCTAAAGTTTGAGAAAAAGGAAATATACACATAATTTCAAATTCTTATATCTCCTAATTGGGTTTTCCAAATGCAATAAAATTTTAGGGGTCGTTTTATAAGGTCGTTATGAAACTATAGTATAAATTTGAAATCTAAATTTGAATATTTGATATGTTCATTTACTAAATACACTAACACATGTATTTTATCATCATAGCATACTAGGGTTTGCATTTTGTGACAAATCTTTGTTCAATTGAGTGAGGAAATTATATGAGAGTATTTTGGTCAACAAAATTGATAATAAAACTTTTATGAGAGAGAAAATATTATAAAAACTCACTTTGTCACATTTTCCCCTCGTTTTAAGAATTTTGCCCTCAAAATTCAAGCAGCCTGAAAGAGATGTGGGTATTTCCGCTCGACTTTAGACTTGAGCTCCCATGTAGCATCAGTTTGATCATGGTGGCTCCAGAGAACTTTAACCATATCTTGCGCCGATTATTGCAAAGCTCCTTTGTCATTAAATCGAGGATTTTGACTGGTGACTCAGCATAAGATAGATCACCTTTCAACTCGAGAGGCTCATGATTCAGAATGTGACTGAGGTCTTTAACATAAAGGCTTCAGATTAGATACATGAAAGACATTATGCATGGTACTATACTGAGGTGGCAAAGAAAGACGATAGACACATTCTCCAACCCTTTCAAGGATCTCGAAGGGTCCCACATAATGAGGACTGAGTTTTCCCTTATTCTTGGCCAAAGCTCGAATAGGTCGGATCTTCAGAAAGACAAGATCGCCTTCCTTGAATTGACATTCCTATCAGTGAGCATCTGCATACGATTTCTACCTATCTTGTGCTCACTTCAATCTCTTCCTAATCAGTGCAACTTTATCTGCATACAGCTGCATCTCCTCAGATTTCATCAAGGTGTGTTCTCCGACATCATCCCAATGTAATGGATATATGCATGGTCGGCCATAGAGAGCCTCATATGGTGGCATCCCAATACTTTCCTGATAGCTATTATTATAGGCAAACTCTGCTAAAGATAGGTAATGGTCCCATGAGCCTTCCCAGTCAAGCACACAAGCTCATAGAAGATCCTCCAGAACCTGCACTGTTCGTTCTGACTGTCCATCTGTCTGCAAATGATAAGCTGTTCTGAAGTTCAACTTGGTGCCCAATTATTCTTAAACCTGTTTCCACATCTTTAAAGTGAACTATGGGTCCCGATCTGAGACAATGGATGTTGGAACTCTATGTAGACATACAATCTCCTGTATGTAGAGCTCGGCTAGCTCAGACACTTTCGTAGTGGTTTTCACAGGGAGGAAATGAGCTAACTTGGTGAGACGATCCACTATGACCCATTCAACGTCGTATCCTTTCCTGGTCCTAGGTAATCCTACCACAAAGTCCATGGTGATGTGTTCTCATTTTCATTTTGGGATCTCGAGGGGTTGCAGTAGACCGCCTGGTCTTTGATGCTCGGCCTTAATTCTCTGGCATGTCAGATATTTGGACACGAAATCAGCGACATCGCGCTTCATGCCTCTCCACCAGATTGACGTTGTAGGTCATTGTACATCTTCATTGTGCCGGGATGAATGGTGTACTTGGACCCATGTGCCTCAGAAAGAATCTTCGTCGTTTCAGCTTACTGTTCAGGAACCCATATAAAATTCTTATATCGAATACCACCATCAAGACCCACAAACAAATGTGTATGAGGTTTAGCCGGGAGAGAGGAGAGCTCTGCAAGCTCGGGACTAGCTTTCTGTGCCTCCAGAAGTTCAGAATGCAGGTTGGATGTGATAAAGATGTTATTGACATGCATAGGATTAGCCAGGAATTGTGGTCTCCAGCTTGCTAGGTCCTCCATGTTCCTCCATTCTGGTACAGATAGAGATGCACCCATAGCTCTTTTCCTACTAAGAGCATCTGCAACTACATTGGCCTTGCCTGGATGGTATCCAATGGTGAAGTCGTAGTCCTTCAGGTACTCGATCCACCGTCGTAGTCGCAGATTCATATCCTTTTGCGTCAGAATGTACGTGATGCTTTTGTGGTCAGTGAAGATATCAAACATTGCCCCGTACAAGTAGTGCCTCCACATTTTGAGAGCAAGGATTATAGCTGCCAACTCCAAATCATGTGTAGGATAAATCAACTCATTGGGTTTCAACTGTCTGGAAGCGAAGGTCACTACTTTCTCATTCTGCTGTAGGACACACCCTAGTACATGTCGGGAAGCATCAGTGAATATCACAAATCCTTCATTTCCAGATGGTAGAACAAGGACAGGTGCTGACGTCAACTTCTGCTTGAGCTCTTGGAAGCTAGACTCACAAGCAGCTGACAAGATGAAATGCTCATCCTTTGGAGTTAGCTTGGTCAGAGGAAGTGTGACTTTGGAAAAGTTTGGGATGAAACAAAGATAATATCCGACCAGACCCAAGAAACACCGGATTTCAGAAGGATTCTGGGGAGGTTGCTAATCACGTACAACTGAGACTTTGGTGGGATCGACAGATATATTACCCCCAGATATGACATGACTAAGAAACATGACTTTGTCTATCCACAATTCGCATTTAGAAAGCTTGCCATAGAATTTCTGGGCTAGAAGAATATTAAGGACAGACTTCAAATGCTCTCGATGTTTCTCCATAGAATCAGAATAGATCAGAATATCATAATGAAGACGACCACATACTCATCAAGATAAGGTTGGAAGACTTTATTCATCAAGTTCATGAATACGCCAGTTGTGTTGGTCAACATGAACGACATCACCATAAATTCGTAGTGCTTGTAACGAGTTCGAAAAACAATCTTAGATATATCTGAATCCTTGACCTTAAGTTGATGGTAGCTAGAACGAAGATCAATTTTGGGGAATACTTTAGTAGTACGAAGCTAATCAAAGAGGTCATCAATATGAGGGAGATGATACTTGTTTTAAATGATAGCTTGGTTCAACATGTGATAGTCAATACACATCCAGATTGAACCATCTTTCTTTTTAACAAAAAAGACAGGTGCACCTCAAGGGGAAACACTGGGGTAGATAAAACCCTTATCAAGAAGTTCTTGTAATTGTTTCTTTAACTCCATAAGCTCAACAGATGCCATCCTATATGGTGCCCTAGAAATCGGAGTAGTTTCAGGAAGAAGGTCTATGGAGAACTCAATGTCTCTGTTTGGAGGTAGCCCAGGAAGCTCCTCCAAAAATACATCTACGAAATCATGTACCACCTCCAGTCTTTCTACAGGCCCATTGTCAGGACTGGTCTCTGAGACAAACGCGAGGAAGACTTTACATCCTTTAGATATGAGCTTTTTAGCTTTAAGAGAGGAAATTATTACATTACTACAAAATCCGCTTCCCTGAGGGATCACCACAGGAGAGGAATGAGGCTGAGAGAGAACTACCATCTTATTTCTACAGTCAATGTGAGCATGATATGTGTATAGCCAATCCATGCCAAGAATAATATCAAAGTCTTCCATGGTTAAGAGAATGAATTCAAAGTTCATGTCATGATTTTCGAATTTTAGAGGGAGGACATTAGTTTTCAGCAATGTAGTGAATATTTTGTCACTAGGAGTTGACACATCCAGAATATAACCCAAGTCCCTTATATGTAAGTGCAACATTGAGGCCAGATTTCGAGAAATGAATGTATTTGTGTATCTCGAGGCAAACAATGCTTTAACAGGATGTCCATTCAAGAAAACAATGCCTACACAAGATAATTATATTTTAAATAATTGAAGGCATTGAACAAGATATTAGATATATGAAAAAGATTTAAGGTTACCTTCGACAAGCTGGTTCGGATTTTCTATAGCCTCTTCTGCTATTACTGCGAACACTCTAGCATTGCGGTGTCCCTGAGGGGCGGAGCACCCGCTGGAGGTTTGCCAAGGATAGACACATTGGGGCACTTGGTAAGGAAATGTCCCTCTTTCTTGCAGTTGTAGTAGACCGGCTTGGTATAGCAACAAGGCCCATCATGTCCTCATCCACAAGTCTTGCATTTGTTGTGGTAATCCATTAGCTTGCTATGCTTCTACCCTTTCTTCCCTAAACCTCCTCCTTTTCTTTATCCTTTATTATGGCCGGGGTAGAACTTCTTGAACTTCTCTTCCTCAGTGGTGGTCAACCCTAAATATCCCATACTAGAAGGCTTCTGCAATCCCTGCTCCCTTTCCTGCTTAAGGGCCATGTCTACGGCTTCATCTATACTTTTGGGATGGGAGGCTATAACTATGGTTTTCAGATGGGCAGCAAGGTAGTCTACATAATTCTCAGTGAGGCGGTCCTCAGTCCAGATAGGGGCATAGCGTTCCAGAAGCCTAAACTTCTGGGTATAATCGGCCACTGAGAGAGTGTCCTACCTAAGCTCCATGTACATCTTCTCTTTCCTCTTCCTCTCAGCTATGGGCCTAAAACGGTCGGTGAAGAGGGTCTTGAAGGCTTCCCACCCCAAGTTGTCTACTTCCTCTCCCCAGTTCCCACCATAGTTCTCCCACCAGATCTTCGCCCCTCCCTTAAGCAGATGGGTGGTGAATTTGACCTTCTTTTCCTCGGGTACTTCTAGGGCACAGAAGGCATTCTCTACGGAAAGGACCCATGCCTCAGCCTTTTCCATGACTTCGGGTTGGTCTTCCCCCCAAAAGCTGTCGGGGTTGATCTTAATGAATTCTATCACCGTCACTTCCTTTTTCCTAGAGGAGATAGGTTCATGGGTTCCTTTAGTGGTGAGGGTTTCCATAATGTCTAGAAGGATTTTCTTCTATTCCTCCCACCATTCCTTCGCCGCGACATCAGGATTAGGTACTTCAGAGGTTTCAGGCTCTTTTCTCTTTTTAGAGGATGATTCCTCCGAGGCCTTTGAGTTGTGAGTTTTAGGAGGCATCCTAAAATTCATTTGAACATATTATATTTATTACTTCAACAATTATTCTCGTCATTATCATTATTATTAGCTTTTGATATTTCATTATTCTCCTTTATCAATTATTAATGTTATTAATGTTATGATTTATGGACGATATCCTAAAATCGTTATCAGTCGATCCTTAGGACTTTCTAAATAGATAGACTCCTTTCTAACCTTATAACAGAGGAAAGAGGGAAAATTTATTTTAAAACATAGATGAGAGGAAAATTTTCCTATAGAAGGGATGAGAGGGAAAATCTATAGATGAGAAGGTTCCTAAATTAAGGTAAGCCTAAGAATAGGGGACACTTAGGGTATTGTCCAGGTAGACTTATACTACCATAAAGGTAGCCTCATGATTGCCAAGCTAAGTGGCTCAGAGACTTTAGTCAGACCCATGGCAAATGCTATCCTAGACACCTCCACCCTTCACATACCTAACTCAAGGACTACCCTAGACTCAAAATAGGGTGAATGAAGTTCATGTGACTTGAAGTGTGAACATTGGCTCTGATACCAACTGTGACGACCCCAATTTCTATATACTTTCCATAGTGACATTCACAGATATGCGTGCACTCATATCTATAGATGTCAAAAGAGAAAATATAAGAGATTAAGGTAATCAACTAAAATTAGAGATTGAGCTAAGATCAAAGTCCACATCATCTCATAAAGCCACACAAACATTCATTCATAAGGATAAAATAAAGTCATTACATAAAGAGAGAAAAATATTGTTCTAGAGAAAGATAACTTTATTACATAGGATCTCAGTCATCCTCAACATCAACCAGAAAAATAAGATAACATATAGTAAGAAAAAGATAAGAGGAATAGATCTATCTAATAAATCATCCATGCTTATTAATTTATGCCTTCAGGTACTTTGAGCATGCATTCCACTTTGTTTGTCAATTGTTCCTTGCACCTAGAAAATACGAGAAACAAAAACATAAAGTTGGTATGTGGTAAAAAGTTACACTAATAAGGTTGCATTAAGGAAAATATTTGAAAAGGAAGAAGGAGACATGAAACCATTTCTTAAGGCGAAAATTAGGTAAACATTCCTTTTATTACATTTATTTTGATGCGGTTGTACTACACATATTGCACTTGACTTACATCTAGTGTGGGAAATATAACATCATCATACATCTAACATGGGCCAAGGAATCATACATCCATGTTAGGAAACATACATCCACACCAGGCTATGTTCTCTAGTAGCTACAACCCATCATAATCATTTATGTTCTATTAGATTTGGTGAAGTATAACTCATACTAATTCAACGAAGCAATTATATCAAAATATGAGCATTCAAGATATTACATATCATAGGCAACTAGAAATCTAGTCTTATACTTACAAGACCACGTACCTACTTATTTAGATCAAATATCCAAGAATTTAGAATCAATAAGAATTAAGTCACCCTGCAAGGAAAGCAAGGGTACAACATTACCATTGGTCCATATGACCAAGACTAAGATATGTTCTTAGTTATTATTCTTTTCATGTTATCTTGTTCAGATTTGGGATTTTCCATATTTAAATTGAGTTTTGAGATATTATTAGGTCTGATCCATCATACAATAGTTTGATTAAAATATAGTATTTAGTTAATTAAACAGAAGATTTTCATATGCTAGGGTTTCTAAGATGTTCGGATAAAAAGGGAAAGCAACCCTTAGGATATTAATGGTTTCATAAAATCGGGGTTCAATTTAGAGTTTAGGACCATTCATGATCACTAATCATCATCTAATAATATTAGATTTAATATAAAGATGTACATTTAATTTGATGTAGAGAGAGAGAACTAGATTTATGGTTTCTTCTAATCATTTCATCATTTATTAACTTAGACTAGTGTTTCAAGTTATTTAGAAAACAAGGTTTCATCTAGGGTTAAATATATTATAGAAAGTCAGATATCATCAAGGAAACTATTATTAATAGTTAATTATAATCGAACGGTCATATAGGCACTAGACAACTATTTTTGAAAAAGGAAACTGATATAGGTGTTTAACTTATTTTATTTGGATAGAGAATATTTTTCTGATCAAAATGGTATATAGGTTCGATATTTTCTGATAATCCTAGCATTTACTATGATTTTTCTAAGTTAAGCTATTTTCTTGAGTAAAAAAAAATAAAAGAAAAGAGTAAAACCTCGATCAATGGCCGGATCCGCTTGGATCTACAGCTCAGATTGATCCACACTGATCTGGCGATCCTGGATTGATCCAGCTGGTGTCCTCTTTGGCTTTCTGCTTGCTCGAGCAGCGGCTAGTAGATCCAAAGGGTGACGACGCTCACCGACACCGAGGGAAAAGGGGGCAACAAGCTCCCCCAAGGGTGGAAAGATGTCGCCCAAGGTCCCTGCGACCTCGTGGTATCAGGTGAGGCAAGGATTTGGAGGGAAAGGGCGAGGCGGAGGAGATCAACCCATAGGTAGTGTGGTGGTGCCTCTAGGATTTGGAGATCGAGTAGAGATCTTGGGTGGCAACGAGGGTCGGAAAATAGGGGTTTATGGCAAAGGAAGGTAGAGGCGACATCGAGGAGGTGGTTCTATAGGCTATTGGGGTAGGTTTAGGGCTTTGGTTGGGTCTTGGGCTTCTCGGCCACCGCCGAAGTGAGAAGAGTGGAGAAGGGGGAGTTTGTTCTCCCTATTCCGAGAGCGATGGGGGTTGATGTAAGGTTAGTTGACTTCGTCTTGGCAAGACGGAGATATCTATCTGGAAGATATTGTGTGGGAGGGGTTGAGGTGGTGCCTAGGAACGGGGCTCGAGTTCCCTGTCTCCCCCCCGCTCATTGTGGGAGGTTGAAGACGGGTTCTCTGCCCTTGGATTAGGGCGGGAATCCGAGGGCCTCAGATCAGATGGCCGGGGTTATACCTTAGTTAAGTGGTCTGCACCCAGCAGCTTAATGGGCCGCGTGACCAAAAAATCAACCTATTAAATCGAAACTTAGGTCCTAAAGTTTGAGAAAAAGGAAATATACACATAATTTCAAATGCTTGTATATCCTAATTTGAAATCCAAATTAGTCCTCCAGGTACTCGATCCACCGTCGTTGCCGCAAATTCAGATTCTTTTGCGTCGTTATGAAACAATAGTATAAATTTGAAATCCAAATTCGAATATTTGATATGTTCATTTACTAAATACACTAACACATGCATTTTATCATCATAGCATACTAGGGTTTGCATTTTGTGACACATATTTGTTCAATTGAGTGAGGAAAGTATATGAGGGTATTTTGGTCAAAAAAATTGATAAGAAAACTTTTAAGAGAGAAAATATTATAAAAACTCACTTTGTCACAATATATGAGTATTCCACATACGATGAGGAATGCCATCTCAATGGAAAACTCTTTTAGCAATGAAGTTATAGGTGAAACATCTTATGAGATAAGGATCAAGACATATGAGATAGTTCTTGTTATAACCTCATTTTCCAATACATGTAATGAGATTTGTAAATCTCTTCTAAATAAATAAATAAGACCAATATGTGATTTCATGGTTTGTTTTGAATGACTTTCGTATATAATGGCCTTGCATGCTTTCTTGATGGGCCTTATTGGCCATTAAGCCCATTTGAAAGAAAAATAAAAAGAAATGATAAACGAAATTCCATTTAATAAAAGAATCCAAGGGAATAATGGAATATATATGAAAATTGTTGAAAGTGATAAAAAGGTTAGAAGATAATTTCCCATAATAGGTTTTCATATTATAAAGGATCCTTGGGGTTCAAGGAACTCAAAATAATTGAATAATGGCCAAGGAAATAAAGAATATGTGGAAAATACCATTAAATAAGAGATAACTTGAAACAGAAGTAAAGGACTCGTTGCCTTGGGATAATGACTCCAATTTTTGCACAATGAAAGATAAACGTATAAATTACTTTCCTTTAAAATTTGAGGCCAAAAGGACTTACGGATTAGGAGTTATTAAATTTTCAAGTTATCTTTAAAATAAGGACTTTCCTTATATAATTGGGAATTCTTTTCCTTTTCTGTTTAAGCGCGGGTAATCGTGTCCGTTGGATCATGATCCAGTGGATCGGGCTCATCGTCCAGAGTCCCACAGGGACGCGGACTGTAGCACAGTTACAGGAAGGGGAAACTCTCCCCATTGTTTTCTCACGATCCAGTGCTTGTGCGCTTGTGGAAACTTTCTCGTTGAGTCTGGGCGTGAGAAGCGCCAGTGTTCCCGGCCCATGCACCTAAAGCAGGTGTCTTTCGGGATGCCAAAAAGCGACGAGTACTGCTTCGTTGGTCTAGTCTCTGTCGTCGCCGACTGATGGCCTTCTTTTTCTGTCGTCGCCGACTGATGGCCTGCTTCCGTTACCTTGTCCCCCACAACTAGGGTTTGCGGGTTCTCCATTAGGGCTTCACCAACGACCGGTGTCTCTCCTTGGTCCTCCGCCCTGGGCTCGCTTGACGGCGAGAGAGGTCTCAATCCCACATCTTCTTGTTGAAGCATTCTCCTCAAGTCAGGGATCACCGACTCCGGGTCGACAGCGGAGGCAGCCGATTCCGATCTCCGTTGTGCAACCACCCTCTGGGCTCTCATGCCGTGGCGGGAGGGGGGCGCTGTAGGAATCTCGTAAGGTTTGGCGCCGTCGTGGGTATCATCAACGATCCACAAAGGATACTCATCCTCCAGACAGACCCAGTCAAGGGGATATAGGTGATGGTGGACTCCGGTGGGCGGAGTGCCCGACCGGAGGGGGAGAGGTGGTCCCCGGGCGGCGGAATACCAGGCCCGGAGAAAATCGGCGCCGCCGGGGCGCGATCGCCCTCGGGATCGCCCTAGCAGACGCGACTCTTCCCCCACTGCCATGCTTATTGAATATTATGACTACTCTTGCCATGACTACTTTTCTAGCATGTGGATTTATGTTCTATTTAATTTAAAGTAGCGGTACTTAAGTACAACCACCCACAGAGGGCATGTAAATAATTGCCCTGGGGAATGTCTTATTATCCCCACAATATTGTAGGTGACTAGGAATGTCTTATTCTCCCCTCACCTAAGGTTAGAGGTCTGGTAGGTGCCTCAACCCTACTTAGTTAGGTAGGCATAAATATCTTACATGCAAATCCTTTTTGATATAATTGTTACTGGCAAGTTTCTTTTGAATATAACCTCATACTCTTGTTATCTTCATCTTATGATGATCCCTAGCCTATTTTTATTCGCTTTACTTATCTTGTTATCCTAGACTAATTTTGTGACACATCCCTTTTGCTGGGTGCCTTCCCAACCACCGAGGTGCTGAGCAAGGTGATGGACAAGACAAGGAAGATCTTAGCTTTTGGCTTGGACTTAGTTGATGGAGATGTTGCTTGGATACAAGATAGTAGTAGTCTAGACTTCCCTCTATCTAGATCCTAATTGTGTGTCTTGATGTAAACCCTAATGGGAGATTTTGATGTACTTGTGTAATCTTTTATGAAAGATGAATATAGTCAGTTATTTTTTTATTCCGCTGCTTTCTAATGGTCTTTTGTATACCAATGTTTGAGAAGTTTGGAAAATTTATGCCCATTCCATCATACCTCTGAGAGTGTTTGGAATGGATGTCAATTCTTCAAATTTTTAGTAAAGGGGTGATTTCACTCTCCTTACAACACAGTATCAGAGCCCATGGTGGTTAGAATCTGACTATTTCAGTTTTGTCTCCCTAATTAGAATCCATGCCTTAAAGAGTTCCTTTAGGTGACATGGTTGCCCTATAGTTGATCTATGAATGATGAAAGGTTGATTTAGGACCCTATAGTTCCACATTAGTATCATGATGAATAAAACCATAAAATACTCATAACTAAAATATGCATAACTTAATGTTGTTTAGGTTTGGCTTTAGTCAAATATTAGGGCATGAAGTTGAAGCAAAGGTGTCTAGAAAGGATCGGGTTCTGGGGGCTGGCAATATTTTCCTCGACGCCACTTGCTTGGTTTACGAGGACTCCCAGATCCATATGATACCGGCCTGGCCTAAGCTGAAATGGATTGTCCAAAATAGTTTGCTTTTAGGCAATAGTGACCTTAGACATCTATGTTGTATATCTTTGGGAACCCTAAGTTTTAGGTGTATGATGACTTGTTTGAGGATGGATACCAAGATAGTCTCCTTATGTCCCTTGGGACCACATGCTTGGATAGTTTATCCCTAGAACCTAGAATTTGATGTTTGGGGTTAAGTGAGCTATCAGAGTGCACAGTGGAAGTGTGATGGATCTTGTACATGGTTTAGTTAGACTCATCCTTTAACCCTAGTGTAGTTTGGCTTGATAGGCCAAACATTTTAAGGGGTGGAGTATAGTTAGTTTGATTATGTTGGGTGGTTAGATTTCGAGCACGAAATCCTCTTTAGGGGGGTGGATCCCTATGACATATTGAAATATATCTGCACTATCTTTAGAAACCCTAACCCCATACTTAGGAGGTTGTTGTGCTTGAAACCTTAGTGGGGTCTAAACAAGTAATAGTTAGAGCCTAACATGTTTGTTTTTATATTAATGAACATATAATGATAATTTGAGGAATAATTTATATGTTCAAACCCTAATGAATACCTAATGCACATAATATGAGTAACTCACATATTAATCCTAATGGATATGCATGGTGTTGCCCATGTTATAAACCAATAAACTCTAATGAAATGACAAGTAAGATGATTGTAACCTAATCTTGGACTTAATACATGCTAATTAAAATATAGCAATCATATTAACATGAACCCTAAGTTGTAATCATCTAACATTAACATATACATCCTTAATGCTTTTCATGATACATTAATGACATTAGGTGCCATAATCAGTTAACATACTTTGATACACATAAATGATATATATAATCATCTAATCACATATTAATCAAGTCATCAATATGAAATGCATGGTATGTTACCTTGTTATCTAATACACACACGATTAGTCAATTAATGTGAATCAATTGGTAATATGCCTCACCTTGATCATTAAAATACATGGAATGGATTAAATATCAATATGAAGTGATTTTATTCACATAAATGTGCAAATCGATAATATAAATAAATATGAGAAAATGATTAATGATGACATTAATATGAGAAATAAAGATAATGTGGTAATGAGATAAAGTTTAATATAAATGCATGTAATTGATGTGACATAATTTGGATTGAATAAAGACTTATTGACAAATTGAATATTTCATGCAAAATAATTCATTATAACTTAATGTGGTGATAGTATAAGGATAATGAAGTTGAAGTTCAAAATATTAAGGATAATGATCTAGTATATTGAAGGAATCGAGTAACCCATAATTTTGCTAAAATTCTTAGTAAGATAAATGATAAATATATATATACGATGTTTCATAGATGATAATGAAATATAACTTCATTTTAAATAAAGTGATTATGAAATGACATAATTAAAATAATGGTGATGATGTGATATCATAATGAATATAATTTCAATGAGCCAAAAACATTAAATCTCCTAAAAAGAATATCTAAACAATGGAACCTAGGTGATCCTTGAGAACCTAACATATGTTGAGATGCTTGTGGAGTATATATTGATGAATTGCTTGGTGGAAGTTAAGGTTGGAGAAATAACTTGATGTTTTGTGATGAGATGTTGCACACTCACCCTTCCCTTCTTGCTTGTGATTTCGGGGACGAAATCCTCTTTAAGGGGTGGAGTGTTGTAACATACCAAATTTTGAAATTTTTTCTTTTGACCCTCTTTCCCATATTTTCCTTTCATTTCTATCCTAATTGGCCTTTCTATTTAATTAGTTGAATTTATAGTGGTTTAGTGAATATTTATTCACTAATTGTACCAATATAAGGGTTTATGCACAAATACCTCAGTGAAGGCTTAATTACAATAATTAAGTGCTCTAAACCTTAATATAACTTTTTGATATTATTTTAAAATATAAAATGATCCTAAGTTTCAAATTTGGTTCGATTTGGATGTTGTTTGTGCAAGTTATGCAATTTTAGGTACATTTTGGACTTTTATACAATTTACCCAATTGGGAAGTTTTCTTTGCAAATTATCAACTGCATTTTAATCCTTAGATATTCCCTTACCATTAACGAAATTTTTAACCATTGGAGAACCTAGTTTCACCTTGGTTTGATGGTATTTCTTTCCAAGGGCATTATAGGAATTACCCTCTTTATAAAGGTGCTTATCTTTAAAAGCTATCAGCCAATGATGTTATTTCTTTCTTGAAAAACGGTGGGTATGGCCTTGAAAGATCTGCAGTCTCTTAGTACCGAGTTTGATATCCAAGAAAAGTCCATGAGCTTTCCTCTTGCATGGCCATCAAGCCCTCGGCTAAAGACACATGGAAAGTCCCTTAAGACACCTCATGCTTCACCTCTTTCTATATATAGCCATGTATACCCCTTCCAAACTCACAATTCAAAAACTCTTGCTCCCTATTTCTTTCCTCTAGCTTAGATAATAGTTCCTTCTGTATTTGGCCACGAATTTTTTGTCCCAAGGTAATAGAGAGAGCCTACCTTGGTGAAGAAGGCTCCTAGGGCTTCCAAATTGCTCTATTGGGGTTTCTAAAGCTCCTCCTTGGTAATTTCGACCAAAACTAGTAAGTTTCCTCCCTTCCTTCCCTATTTTCATACTGTTAGTCTTCCTTAAACCTTCATCTAGGTCGGAACCATGACCATACATGGTAAAACTTCACCTAAAGCCCTAAAACATCTCATCTCCATGCTCTTTTGCTAGGGTTTGCACCTTTAAAGTGGAGAAGGTGGTCTTTGCTCAAGAAAGGAGCTTAGCTTGGAGAAACCATACGTTATAATCTCAGGATTCTTTCTGTTTGGACCTTCTTACATTCCTAGAGGCAAGTTTTGTTAACCCCCTTCTCATATATTTCTTAGTACATACTTAAAACCCATGCTTCTATGTTGATAATCGATGATTTCCATCTCTTTTTACCATGTTCTTCTAAGGTTTTGGTTTCTTGCTATTTTATCTTCTCTAGAATCTCTAGTTTGGTTATCTAAGAAACTTCAAACCTGATCTTGGGTCAAATGGTGTATTCTCCCTCTCCCTCTTTAATTATCTCGATCGGTTTGATGATGTGGCAATTTCCTATTGGTCAGTATTGAAAAATTCATATCTTCTAAACTGCTTATCCAAATTTGACAAATAAATATGTTTTGGAATTGGAAAATTAATCTATATCAAATAAAAATATTGTCAAGGTCTGATTTCATGGTTTGACGAAGGGTGATTTTTGTAAAACGAATTTAATGCATAAAATCCATAAAAATTACATCTTAATCAGCATAACTCCAAAATTAACATAAGCATATGTTTTCTTGATCAAGAGAACTTAATAAGTTTATTGATGATGTTTTAAGAGTCTAAATCCTAGTTTTTCTAAAACGGTCTAAAATTAGGGTTTCTATACATTAATGTGCACTATGTACTCTAATACATGTTAATACATTGAAAATAGGCAAAGTGGAACTTGGACTCAATTAAAGTGGTAAAAGTTAGTAATTGATATTAGTAAGAGAGGTATGTGCTATGTATGTGAAATCCCTATTTAGGTATGTGCTATGTATGTGCAATCCCTATTTAGGTATGTGCTATGTATGTACAATCCCTATTTATGTATGTGCATTCCTTACACCCTATATTGGGATAATTGCAGCCCAACCCTATATTTCCCTAATGAGGCTTAAATGAAACCTAAATATTCTATTCTTGAATCCTAATGTTGTTCATGCCTCAAATTAGATTATAATTTCTTCTTATTTGGGTCTTATACCCCACTGCCATGCTTATTGAATATTATGACCACTCTTGCCATGACTACTTTTCTAGCATGTAGATTTATGTTCTATTTAATTTAAAGTAGCGGTACTTATGTACAATCACCCACAGAGGGCATGTAAATAATTTCCCTGGGGAATGTCTTATTCTCCCCATAATATTGTAGGTGACTGGGAATGTCTTATTCTCCCCTCACCTAAGGTTAGAGGTCCGATAGGTGCCACAACCCTACTTTGTTAGGTAGGCATAATTATCTTACATGCAAATTGTTTTTGATATAATTGTTAATGGCAAGTTTCTTTTGAATATAGCCTCATACTCTTGTTATCTTCATCTTATGATGATCCCTAGCCTGTTTTTATTTGCTTTACTTATCTTGTTATCCTAGACTAATTTTGTAACACATCCCTTTTGCTGGGTGCCTTCCCAACCACCGAGGTGCTGAGAAAGGTGACGGACAAGACAAGGAAGATCTCTACTTCTTCAAAAGTGGACATCCAACATGTTAGATCCCATCTACCACATCTACCGCCTTCCACTGCTCTCCAATTGCAATGGCATCGTCGCTATGGGCACCCCTCTTTGCAGAGTCTTCAAACGCTTGTTCCAAGCCTATCGTCTGTAAATTCCTTACAATGTCAGTCATGTCAACTAGGCAAACATCATCGTATTTCTTTTCCTAGTCATATTGTTAAACACTCAAAGCATCCTTATGACATTATTCATAGTGATGTTTTGTGTCCTATTAAAGAGCCAAGTTATAATGTCTTTCATTATTTTCTTTCCTTTATCAATGACTTTTCTCACATGACTTGGGTATACTTATTTGAGTTTTGAGATGAAGTTGTATATGTTATTCAAACTTTTTATCAATTAATAAAAGTCCAGTTTGATGTCAATATCAAAGTTATTCGTATAGATAATGCCTCAGAAGATGCTCATAAGGCTATTTCCACTTTTTGTGACTCTATCGGTATGATACATCAAATAATGTGTCCTTACACACCTCAACAAAATGGAGTTTTGAAATGAAAAAATCGCCATCTTGACATAACCTGCACTCTTCTTTTTTAGATGTCTGTGCCAAAGAAATATTGGTCTAATGCTCTTCTTACTACATGTTTTTTTATTAATCGTCAGCCGTCTTCTGTCTTACAAGGGGTTATCCCCTTTCTGTGTTATGACCCACCGAGCAACCTTTCCATGTTCCCCTTTGTGTTTTTGGTTGCACTACATTTGTTCATGTGTTTGATTCATGTGAGGCTGAAAGAAAGTCAAGCAGCTAATTCCCAGGCCTCCCACCTCACAACTCATATGAGCAACCACCGTCATAGGATTGCCTACCTTGCGTTGAGTGGGGTGAAAACAAGGATGTATAACTGTCGGATTAGATCCAGTCATCGACGACCCAAATATGATGGCTCAGAGCATAGCCAAGATCCCTCTCAAGTCTCACCTCTTGGTGGACATGACGATGCTTGAGCGTCACAATGAGGGATGAGCCCAATCCAACGGTCGACCATTACAATTGTGTTTACCGTACAGTGAGTGGAGCGAGTTGTTCTCCGCTACCAGATCCCACCCAGTCAAAGAAGACTGAGCAATAACTCTAATGGATATTCAAATAAATAAGATCTCAATTTCAAATAATTCTAGATAGTGACTCGTTACCAAATATGACACATGCAGTCAAAAACAAAGAGAAAAATCCAATGAGCACATAAAAATATATGCAATGCCTGAATCCACATTCGTTTTCCATGATTATCTCATATAAATTATTTTGAATTTGAAAAATAACATAATCTTGTTTAAAATGACTTTTAGACCCTCAATGAAAAAATATTAGTAACTCTAATGACTTCCATGATTTTTGTAACCTAGAACACATCTAATCAATTCTAATATTGATAATGCAAGAAGTTGATATGATATGTAAAGATGACATGGAATTTGAATTACATTACCAATTCTTAATCCATATGACTCCTAGACCTTGAGTCTGATCACAACAATAAATTGATTAACTTCTTACAACCATATATTGAACCTTGCTACTCTTGGTTTGATATGATATAAGAATGTACATGTGACGAACCCCAAAGTGAGAAATTAATATGATGAATAATGTCTTGAACTTAATAAAAATGACTAACATGTTCCTGTAAAAGAGTGTCTTTGGTAATACTAATAGTCCCTCCTAATTAAATGGGACTTGTATTGTACAAGCAAATGTCTGGGCGGCTTGAGTGGCTACCTAGTCCTCCAACACCAGGTGCCTAGCCCAATTGGGCGTGTGAGCGGGATGGGCGGTCCGCCTGGGCGTCAAATGGTCTTGGGCCCAATTGAAATAAAAAACTTTTTACACCCCTACTTGCCCTGCCCAATGGGATTTCTCTTCCCCCTTCTTCTCTTTTCCTTTCTCACGCACGACGAGCACGAACCGCACCCGACGCCAGCCGTCACTTCTATAGGTAATCCCTCTCTTCTTCTTCCTTTACTTACACTTGAAAGAGCATTGACTGTTTCAATTATGTAAATGCTAAAGACACATGAGTATCACTAGGCATTAGAACTCAACATCAGAATCTCTTTTTTTGGGCGGTCAGAATCTCATAAGGGTGTGATCACTAATAAGGTTAATACAGACCGGTACGCCCATGGGAAGTCACTAGGAACAAGAGTCCAATGTCAGAACATGATATAGAATCCATTATCAGAATATGAAATAAAGTGTATTGCTAAGAACATCAGATGAAGTTTGATGACAGAACTTATTAGAACAAACATTGGTTTACAATGAGATAATTGGTTATGAGTTGAAAATATAATAATAAATTGTTAAGTTCATTAGTTGTAAAATATTTTTATCATTTATTGTCATATACATTGTTACTGATATATGTGTTGCTTTCATTGCACCCACATACATACCATAGCAATATGTTGACTCGTCATTTGTCGAGGTTTTAAATTAAGCTCGGGATCCAGATGCGAAGCTGTGGCTGATTCGATAAAAAAAAAGAAGGAAGCTCTACATATTCTAGGAGAAATTAGATAGCATTTTAGTTTCTGGGAAGATTTAGGTTTTTAATTCCAATCTATAGATTCCTAGTTTTGTACCTCTATTTAGAGCCCAAAATTGTTGAACGTCTTTTACCTTACCTAATGGAATTACTGATTATTTTTTGTTATCTTTGTGAATATGGTCTTGGAAACATGAATTAACTATCCTTGCCCCTATGGTCCTCATAAATGGGGACTATGGAACGAGGGGTTCGTTACAGTGTGTCTCATGAAATGCTAGAGTGAAGTGTGTTCACTAACTGCTGCAACTCCGACTTTAGTACTAAAGGTTTGCGCTCCATCATACAAGTTGTAGAAATAAGTGAATTGTGTGAAAGAAGAATCATGGATCATTAGGTGTACTTCTCATTCCACCACCTTGAGAAGGCTCATTTAACCAACAACACAGTCACAAGATGCAACTACTTAGAATTTGTATCACACCTATTTCAAGTGCTATGGAGCTTGTCTTTGGATAGTTGGTAGTCTTTATTCCGTACTTAGATACAACCTTCTCACAAACTCTTACCACCCTACAAAGGTGATGCACACAAGGTGCCTCTACGACTCTGCCAAACTGGGGAAGGCGACCAATTTTGTGTTCAAGTCCGAGTCATACTACTACCAAGGAATGAGGTATCTAATTTCGATGTCGTTTTGACAGCATGCAAAACCAAAAATTTTTGAAATTTTGACAAAATTTTTGATAGATGCAACCATGCCTATTTCGACGCCAAAATGAAAGAATTAATATATGAAATATTACAGGCATGATCTCTACGCCTAAATGCATCATTTTATGCAATAAAATTTTATGAGGGGGTAGGTTGGGGGTGGCCCTTGATGTGGGAGGTAAGGGAACTGTCTTGTTTCTTGAGGATTTTGATGAAGGGTTTCGATGAGAAAATGTAGGAATTAAGTTATGTAATTTTGCAAGTATGAGCTATATACATACATGTACTTATTTGTGTTATAATATCAAATATTGGATATGTAGGGCATCCCCACACATTTTACTTGGTTTGATAGTTTGTTGTTGACATTGACTCAATAGTTAATCAAATCATTAGTCCCAAGAACACTAGAGCAATGTTTCTAAGCTAAATCATTATTTTTTGATGTGGTTGGTTTCCTAGCACCGTCATTGTCTAATAAACCACCACTAGGATACATGTCATCCACATTGCAGAATCTAAAAAAGCATGCATTGCATAAGTTTTTAATAATTTGAATAGAAAATATTAGGGAAATGCAATGCAATTATGATATACTATAAGTATAACCCCAATCCTCATTTGCTCCTCTTCAAAAAAGAACAATAACAACAAGGAGTGAGTTATCAAAATTTTCATCAAAATTATCACAATTCATCAAAATCATTGAAATCGACATAGTTGCACGTTTTGGTACTATAGAGATATGTTGTGTTTTGTTGAGTGTCATGTGCATAGCATGTGCCTCACTTATGCTTTCACTTCTGTAGTTTAGTCCCATATTTCTCATCTCTGCTTTAGTCTCTATTCCCTTCTGTTATATAAGAGACTGTATTGTACACTGGATTATTCATTCAATAAGCAATTCCCAGTTTGTCTATAGGTACCAGATCCCATCGAAATAAAAAAAATTGGCAAAATTTTACCAATTTTTCCAAACCCTCATTCCATGACTACTACAAGTAAAAATGTATGAGTTTTGTTTTTCAATGTAAATGATCATAAAAAAATATTCTTTGGTTTCTACATTCACAATAGGATAGAGATGGTCTCAGTAAGCTGCAAATGTGGGGGGAAGAATTGAACCTCTAGATGAGGAGTTGGATGTAAGAGACTATATTGTACACTGGTTTATTCATTCAACAAGCAATTCCCAGTTTATCTATATGGTATCAAGAGCAGGTCCGATTCTCAGAATTTTTCTTTCCCACCCTACCCCTATGTCGTAGACTTTACCCCCCCCCCCCCCGCGACCGCCGCCCACCCCCAAGTCGTCACCGCCTGACCCTCCCCCCTCCGCCCACTACCAGCAACCCCCACCTACCGCCACCGGTTCTGCCTCTCCCCCCACCCACCGCCTCCCCTCCACCCTTCTCCCCCGCCACCGCTCCTCCTTCTCCCCCGGCGTTGCCCCTCCCCTCCTCCTTACTCCACCAAAATCGTCGCCCCTCCTCTCTATACCAACCTCCATCCCTCCTCCCTCCACCACCCATTGCTGCCCTCCTTCTCTCAGGTTTCCTCCTCCTTTTTTGCACATGCAACCTTCCGGACAGCCATAGCCATCCCATGTTGAGAGTCTCCTAACTCTCTGGTTATTTTTCTGCCCGCGCCTCATGATGGGATATTGATCTTCCTCATGACGGCGTAGGTTCATTTATTAGCTTATCTGCCCGACGTGGGTTTCTTATGATCTGATGAGTCAGATCCATGTTGCTGCTACTGCCCCATAGTGGGTTATTTATTCATTACTTCTTGTTGCTGCGTCGCCACTTCACTACTGCTTGCCTCTGCCATTCATGGCCTTAGTTGAGCCTCCTCACTCTCTGTGTGTTTCCACCGTCAAGCTCGATGGTTTGAACTATCATCTGTGCTCGGCGTCCTTTATCCTCTATGTCAAGGCCCAAGGTCGGTACTCACATCTTACCACTGATCCTCCTGCTGCCCCTGTTGCTACTGTTGAAGAGAAAAGCAAACAAACTTATGCCCAATGGTCCAAAGATGACTCTGGTGTTATGCCCTGGCTTCTTAACAGCACCGAGCCGTGGATCAGTTAGTCTCTATTATATCTTCATGATGTTAAAGCAATGTGGGACCAACTTTCTCATATCTAATCCCATCAGTAAAATCCTAAATAAGTTTTTGAAAATTTCAAAAACTTGGCCAAGAAGGAGTTTTCTTCTGATGCTTCCATCAAGGACTTCTACAACCAGTGCTCTTCTCTCTAGAATGAGTATGCAATCTACCATCCGTTGACTGCTGATATCAAAGAATCCCAGAAGCAGCGCAATGAACTACAACTGGTTCAATTCCTGGTTGCCCTACCTACTTCCTTTTCCGGCATGGTCGATCAAATTCTATCAAATGACCCCTTACCTACTCTTCATGACATTCTCAAGAGAGTTCAACGGCTACCATCTGTGACCTCCACTCTTGTTATTGATCATCCTTCTCTAGTTGCTCACACTGCTAATTCTGGACGTGGCCATGGTCGAGGATGTGATCGTGGCAGACATATGCCTCCAACTAACGGATGAGGCTCATCTACTGCCCCTGGACGAGGTCAAGCTACTGGTCCTCGCTACTGCAACTAGTGTGGTTGTAATAATCACACTGAAGATAGGCGTTGGATCAAGCACAACAAGCCATCCTAGGCGAACAAGGCCTCTACAGAAACTGCTATTGATGTTGCTTCCAACCCACTAGCTGCCCCTCTGACTACTGAATGGCTTCTCTCTGGATTCGAAAAGTTTTTCCAAGAGCGCATGACTCAGCTACCTTCAACATCTACTACTGGTTCTTTTGCCATGCTTGCTTCTCCTTCTGTTGGTAATAATAAGTGGTGCATTGATTCTGGTACGTTTGTCCATATGGCAGGTGACATCCAATTGTTTTTTTCTCTGTCTAAAACCTTTAATATTCCATCTGTCACTGTTGCAAATGGCTCTAAGACTCCTATTCATGCCATTGGCACCATTCCTCTAACTCGCAAGCTGAATCTTCAATCTATTTTATACATACCACAATTTCTTGTTAATTTATTATCTGTCAGTAAATCTGTAAAACAACTTCAGTGCTCCATTAATCCCTCTGGTTGTGTTTTGAAGGATTTCCACATGAAGATGAGGATTGGTTCGGTCCTTCCCAGGATTTCAGTGGCACTTCAAGTTGGGTCATCCGTCTACTATAAAGTTGAAGCATTTATTTCCTACATTATCTGAAAACAATTTTTCATGTGCATCTCGTGTTTTGGGAAAACAAACGAGGTCTGTCTTTCCTATTAAAGAAGGAACTTGGTTCTATAGCAATTTTTGATATTGTTCATGTGAACATCTGGGGTCCATGTTCTATTCCGAGTCAAACTGGTGTTAAATATTTTCTGACATTTATTGATGATTATTCCTGTACCACCTGGCTATTTTTGCTCAAAGATTGTAGCACTATTTTGGATAATATCTGTATTTTCTTTTCTGAAATACAGACCCACTTCAATAAATACATTAAAATTTACCGTACCGATAATGTCCTGGAATTTATGCAAAAGTATGTCACATCTTTTGGTTCTGATAGTGGCACTATCCATCAAACCACTTGTCCTTATACTCCATAGAAAAATGGTGTTGCTGAACTGAAAAACCGTCACTTATTAGAGGTTGCTCGAACCATTCTTATTCATTATAAAGTTCCTCACCATTTTTGGACTAAGGCAGTTACTACAACATGCTATCTTATAAACTATATGCCATCTTCTATTTTACAAAATTGATAACCTTACTCCATTTTGTTTCCTGATGCACCTCTGTACTCTGTTCCTCCTCGCATTTTTGGGTGTACTTGCTTTGTTAAAAATTTACGCCCATGAATGACGAAACTTGATCCTCAATCCACTAAATGCATTTTTTGGGGTTATTCTAGAAACCAAAAAGCTATCGCCGCTTTGATCTGGTACTCAAACAATGGTTTGTCAGTACGGATGTGATCTTTTTTTAGCATATGTCCTATTTTTCTGATGGAGCAACACTATCCAATGATATGTTGGCACCTACACCTCTACCAGATATTGTTGAAGACTTGCCTTCTTCTAATCAGCCTGAAAATTGTCTGTTGTAAGTGTACAAACGCCGGTCGAAGACAAGCACTCCTTCCATGGCCCCTCTCCAACCAATTCCTCCGTCTGCGAATGATCAAATAAACATTAAGGTAACTTCTGACTTGCACCTTCCTATCAGTTTGCGCAAAGGTGTTCACTCATGTATTAAACATCCTATCAGTAAATATTGCACTTCTGCCAATCTGCATAACAACTTTGCCTGTTTTACTTCTGCAATTTCTACTATCACCATTCCAAAGATTGCTGCAGAGACTCTTGTTATTCCTGCATGGAAATAAGCAATGGATCAGGAAATGCAGGCACTCTGTGATCGCAAGACATGGAAACTTGTGGATCGCCCTTTTTCTTGCCCTACTGTTGTTGGGTCTTTACCATTAAATATCAACCTGATGGGACTATTGAACACCTAAAATCTCACCTTGTTGCAAAAGGCTACACGTAGACATATGGTGTTGATTAGTTTGAGACCTCTCCTGTTGCACGATTAAACTCAGTTAGAACTCTGATTTCTATTGTTGTTAATAAAGACTAGTATCTCTTTTAGTTAGATGTTAAAAATGCATTTCTTTATGGAGATCTACAAGAGGAAGTATACATGGAGCAACCACCTGGGTTTGTTGCTCAGGGGGAGTCTGCCCTTAAAGTTTGTAAGCTGAAAAAGGCCATCTACGGTCTCAAACAGAGCCCACATGCTTGGTTTGACAAGATCAGTCAGATCTTAGTCACTTTTGGCTTTCGTCACTCTCACTCTGATCATTCAGTCTTTATCTGTAAAATAGTGGTTGAACTTGTCATTCTTATTGTTTATGTTGATGATATTATCTTATCTGGAAGTGATACTGTGTTTTAGTTTCTGAATAAGTGGTAGTAGTGAAATTCGTGATCAGGTTTATATTAATTCTGGAGGATGATTCTTCTTTTTTGTTTCTCGTGAGTTGAATCTTGCTTAGGTATAAGCAATGGGTATTTACGAAGACCTAATTTTTGAATGATTTTCTAAATATCTTCCCCAGATATGTTGTAATGAGTACAAGTGCTTAACTAGCACAATTTCTTTTCATCCTTCACATCGAAGAAGAAAATTCATGCTTGTCTATTGTAGTCATTCAACTCTTTCTATGACCCGTACACAGTTCTTATCCAAATAAGTTTTGTTTTTCTTCTACGATCTTACTTAATAATGCCTAGATGCCATGTGATCTTTCACTAGCCGCTTTTTCTAGCAACTTGTCATTGGTGAGTGGTTGCTTGATACTGAGTTTTAGAACTTTTTTTGTCAGACTGTGTTCAATATTCTTCGTACAGTTGAGCTGAGTCTTGTATAGAGACAAATAAGGGGTAGTTGACAATATTTGATTTTGGCGTTATTTTCTAAATATTTTCCTAGGACGTCTTGTAATTTATAAAAGTGCTTAGCTAGCATATTTTCCTATGAAGTCACGTTGAAGAAGAAAATTCATATTTGTCTATTTCATTCGAACAACTTGGTGAAAGTATTGATGGTACCATGACCTTGCATTGATTAAATTGGGGAATCAACATAGTAGGTGTAAAAGGTGAGATGGACTATGAAGAGGAATTTAAAAGAGGAAAAAAGGAGAAAAATAGAAAAGATAAGAAAATCAAGAATATTATCATGATGTTACTTGTAATTTCAAATAATTAGACTGCATAAAAAATAAATATCTTTTGAAAATGTATTTACACCAAATGTGAAGTTTAAGCTACAATGTCAAAATAAATATGCAAATGCACAAAACGACAATGAAAATAACTTAAAATAGTCCATTTGCCACTCACCCAATAAAATTCATGCACATTTTGTGTGCATGCAATTAAATTACCAAAGCAACACAAACAGTTGTCTGCAATAGGACAATTCCAAAGTAATATGAGCTTAAAGTCATCTCCTACAGCGTATAATTCCTTTTTTTTTTTTTTTTTTTTTTAAATTAAGCCGGGAGATGCTTTTATTCATCCTACTCTCCCCGTGTAGGCACAATCAACCAAAATATACAGCTCCTGCTTATAATATCGCAGGTATCACCCTTGAACAAACCACGAAACCAACAACTCACCCCGTGTAAAAAAAAAGGAAATCCACCAAACGTAAAAAAACACCAAACGAAAAACATCTTATATCGTCTTCTCCAGCTGAATGTATGGTGTATTCCGTCTTTCCATCATCAACATGCCTCTGATCTTACGAGGAAGAGTCTCTTGAGCCGAGCATACAAACACATCATCCAGGTGTTGCCCCCATAACCCTAGTTCCCTCGGAATCGAGTTAATGATCTTATGAACCAAGGTGCCGTTAATGTTATCCCCAGAGATCTTACTTTTTATCTCCCTGATGATATGTGCCGCCTTCCATGGAGCTGCAGCAACCCCCCACAAAATATCAGCTATTCGTAGGTCATCAATCTCCATATATGAAATCTTCAGAAACTTATCATCAGCTATCTTCAGCCCTACAATACAAGCCTGTATGTATGCTAGAACATAGTTCTCAGCTTGCAGCCAGGAACGGAAAGCCACAACGACTTTTCCCCTAAAATTTCTCACTATTCCAGCAACCCAACGACGAGGATTTCCCACCGGATCACTAGATTTCCCTATCGTGATATTCATCTTCAAATTATGAATGTCCGGTGGTCTCCATAGAAAGGTTTTAATCTGTCTAATGCTCCATTTTGGCTCCTTCACCCCAAAACGATCTAGTGCTTTGTAAAAGTCTGGCTGTTCATTGTGAGTAAAAGAACGCTTCTGAACCATCATATTAATTCTGGACATCATGTACTCCCACTCCAACCCTGGGTTCTTCTTGACGTTCTCATATCTTGCCTTACAACGGATCCTCCAAATGCTTTCCACTATAATAGCAGCTAACCTACTCCCAATCCATTTTCTGACAGAATGAGTGTAACTGCAGTTGCACCAAAAAAGCAACGTATCCAAATCCGTTGGGGCAGGTTCCAATATCAAGGATTCAAATCTTTTCCAAAAGAAAGAAGCCAATTGGCTCTCGAAGACTAAGTGTTGCATACTCTCCATACTAGGTTCCTCACAGCAAGAGCATTTCGAAACGATCTGAATATGGCAGCGCCTAACATGTTCATCCGTTGGAATAGCTTGATACATCATCTTCCAAACAAGAGCACTTGCTCTAGGGCAGTCCAGCTTCCATATCTTTGCTATGTTCACAGACCCCGAGCTATCATTATCACTGAGAAGCTTCTTCACCGATCTAATATCAAACCGGCCATCCTCCGTTAACGTCCATTTAATTCTATCTTCTTCGTCGGATAAGAAAATACCCGCTTTCTTGATAGCTTCCAGTCCATCCTCATCAATTAACTGACTGAGAGTCTGCCAATCCCATCCTTCCTCCGCGTCCCAAAAATCTCTGACCAAAAAATTAGAGCCCCTATCCACCCTGTGAATAGCGTGATCAGCAAGCCTACGGTCGCACCACAAAGCTTCCCAAAACGGGATATCTCCTCTGCCAACAATCCACCGACATCTAGGGTATACAATCGGAAACATCTCCCACATCTTCTTCCATTGAGGTGATGCAACAGCCCCTTTCTTCAACCTTGGTGGATATATGCCAGAATAGTTCGTATTGCTGGAAAAGTATTTTTTTCTGCAGAACTCAGCCCACAACGAATCTCCATTTATAACCTCCCAACAGGCTTTAGCTACGAACGCTTTGTTCAAGGTCTGCAACGAATGAAAACCCAGCCCTCCAGAATCCGTATTCTTCGAAACTTTGTCCCACGCCACCCACGCTCGTCTCGAGTTGTTGCATCTATCCGCCCAGAGAAAACGCGACATCGATTTCTCCATATTTCTGCATATCGAGATCGGAATACCTGCTGCCGACGAGGAATGAATGGCGGTGCTTGAAAGCACATGCTTAATAAGAAGCTTTCTACCTGCAAACGAGAGCATACGTGCTTTCCAAGTAGCAACTCTTTTCTGAATCTTCATCGTTAAATAATCAAAGTCTTTATTCTTCACTCTACCAATAGCAATCGGAACACCCAGGTAAGACATAGAGTCGGAAATCTGATCAATACCAATCTCTATTGTCGTTTTACGACGAATCTCCGCATCCTTGCTACCCATGATACACATGGATTTACTTCTATTAATCTTCTGTCCAGTGGCTTTCTCATAATCTTCCATCACCTGTCTAGCAATCTCAGCAGATCCGTTTGATGTGGACATTAAAAGAATGAGATCATCAGCATACATTAACACCGGTGGTGATCTACCGCCCCCCCTTGTAAAGAAAGCATCAATTACAGCTTCATCTTGTAGGTGAACCAGCCGTCTTGCAAGCATGTCTTCAAAAATAATAAAAAGAGAAGGGGATAAGGCATTCCCTTGCTTCAAACCCTTTCTGAAGGGGAAGAAACCTTCCGTGTAATCTCCTATAGAAACAGTTGTCCAGGCCTCTCGAAAAAAACTAATGCAAAGATCGATCGTGTCTTGAATAAACCCATATTTCTTCATAATCCTCTCAAGAACTTCCCAAGAAACTCTGTCATACGCCTTCGTCATGTCGAGCTTAACCATCATGTTCCTTTGGTGAGGTCCCTGTTTAATATCATGTGCAATCTCCTGAAGCAATCTAATATGATGAGAAATATCTCGGTTCTTCACAAACGCCCCTTGAAACGGGGAAATGATCTTCGGCAGCAAAACAGCCATTCTGTTATTCAAAATTCTAGCAATGATTCTCAAGGTAAGGTTCTCTATCGATATCGGTCTGAAATCCCTCACTAGGTCCTTCGGAGAATCGTTCTTAGGCAATAAAACCATACGACAGCAGAATAAACTCCGATGACAGCGATTTCTCCGAAAAAACTCACCCACCAGGCTCATAAAATCCTTCCTGATGTACTCCCACATGTAAGTAAAGAAAGTCAATGTGAAACCATCCGGACCTGGTGCCGTGTGTCTATCCATACCCTTCATACAATCCCATGTTTCTTGTTCCGACGGGATAGCAGAGATGAAGAAGTTATCCTCTAAAGAAATAAGCTCCGGAATCTCTTGAGTGAATCGATTCAGAATATCAAAATCAATCTGTGAATCTTCCTCTTGCAACGACTTATAGAAATCTGCTGCTTCTTTGGCTATAAGAGTCGGGTCCTCCACCATATTACCTGCAGGTGTAATAATCTGCACTATATTACGCCTCTTTCGTCTATGTTTCACCACCGAGTGATAGAATCTAGTGTTACGTTCCCCATCCTCTAACCAATCAATTCTGGACCTCTCCTTCCACATCAGTTCTTCTTGATCAAGCACATCTTGCAGTTCCTTTTCAGCTTGGATAAGCATCGCCTCGTTCGTTGAATGAGGATTTTCATCAAAAGCCTGCTGTGTGATAGAGACTACGTCTTCTAAATCCTTTTTCTTCTGCTGTATATTGCCATAGACTTCCTTATTCCATTTTCTAAGGGCCTTTCTGGTCATCTTCAACTTCTCATAAAACACGTATGAAGAATGTCCACTGACCTCCGTGTTCCATGCCTCTATCATCACCTCCTTGCACCTCGGGTCCACGAGCCAAGAAGATTGGAACATAAAGGGTGCAGGCTGTTTAACCGACGACGTCCTTCTCGCCCAAGAAAGAATAGGACAGTGATCTGATATGCGAAATCTAGTAAGATGCAACGAAGATGACGCCGGAAAATCAAGACTCCATGCTGAGTTAAAGAAAACCCTGTCTAATCTCTCCCAAGTATCTGGAGTGAGGTATTGTTTATTCACCCAGGTGAATTTACTTCCTTCAAACGAAGCTTCTGTCAAGCAAGCATCTGCAACAAAACTGTTAAAATCCGCCATACCCACCTGACTGGGAGGTGAGCCACCCCTCTTCTCTTCCTCCTTCCGCACCACATTGAAGTCACCTGCAATCTGCCACTTTGAATCCCCAATATAATTAGAAAGCATAATTAGCGATTCCCATAAATCTCTACGTTTGTATGTGTCACAACTAGCATAAACTCCAGTAAAGAAAATTTGATTGCCTGCCAGATCTGAAAGACGGATCGTAAGGTGTTGGCTGTGACTGCACACTACTTGTGGGTTGTATCTAGCATCCACGAACATCCATACTTTGCCACTGTCAGCTTCATTATCACTCGTCCAGTCTAACCTGACTATATCCAAGAGCTCTTCCGCCCTCTCCGCATGTAGGAAAGGCTCAAGCAGACACACAATAAGAGGTTTGTGTCTTCTACAAAGATTCCCCAAGACTTTCCGCGTTTGATTGTTCGCCGCGCCTCTAATGTTCCATGTCATGGTTTTCCAATCCATACAAAACGAGGAAAACACCTCCATCTGTTGGAATCACGCCCCAGCTCAAAAGCTATGTCTACCCCTATCGTTGAATTCATCATCAGATCGCCATCGTTCATCATCTGCCGATCTTCTACGGCTGCTACGCCTAGTTCTCCTTCTGTCCGAGTTCTCCTCCCATCTTCTAAGATCGATCTCTATGACTCTCTGACTAGATCGTCCTCTTCGTCTATTTGGAGCCTCCCTTGGATCGAAGCAGAGATAATCTTCCAGCCTCCTATTGCTTAGGGAAAACCTCTGACCTTCATGGTTCATCACTACTCTCCCATCTTCTCTGTGCAAAGATAGCATGTCATCACTGTCTACCTCTGACGTTGATGATCTATCCTTCCTACGCTCATCTATCTCTCTTCTATCTGCTAGTTGATAAGAATTAGGGTTCGTCATCTGTCTTTCTGAAGGGATCCGAGCAGATATAACCTCCATAGGAATCCCTAGTTCCTTACCTTCCTCCGTCAAGATAGCTTCCATGGACCCGAGTTGTCCCCTCGCCACCATCTGTATTTTGATAAGAGATCTCCTGTCTCCATAATCCAGATTAATGAATTGAGGAACGTCTTCAGGAAAAGCTTCTATCTCAACCAAGGTACCTGTTACCTCATGTTCATGTCGTCTCCAAGTTGAAACACTTCTTAATCTCCCGAAGGCCTCTGACATCTTCTCAAAAGAGTCTCTATCCCTACACGCAATAGGGACTCCAGTAAACCAGAACCAAAACCGCTCCTTTTGCTGACTCGACTGGCCAAATTCCATGGTTTTAACATGAATGTTAATACCCCATGGGTCTTTAATCCCTTCTGCTGCCGCCATCTTCGCTTCCTCCTCCGATTCAAAAAAAACTACAGCTTTAGTTTGAGCAAATCTGTAAAAATCAATCGCATCTGGCCATCTTCTCTGGATCGGGTTCACCAGATCGTCCCAAACCACCCTCGGCATCCATGTGAGTTCAATCGCCCTCCTTAGTGATGACATCCTATCCTTCCGAACCTGATCATCGGGCCCTAGGTCGACAATCAACCTCTTAGCCACATGCTGAGGACCTCCGCGTGCCGGTATGCCGGCCGGGAGCGGCGGGAAATCCCGACTAGATGATATGTCTGGAGGTTTATCATCCACTACCATTCTGCAACGGCGAGCAACATGGCCGGGCTTTAAGCATTTGTAGCACACCCGTCGACGACTGCATTGAGATTGCCAGTGTCCTCTAGACATACAGTTAAAGCAAGTATCCTTCGGTATACCATACAAAGATCCTTTCTTCTTGTTTAAATCTTGATCCCCCACCTTCTTGCTTCTCAGAGATTCATGATCAGCCTCTCCTTCTTCTCCAGCAACTACCACAGCCCTCTCCTGATTAGGGTTTCCATCTTCTGCGCGTGATGCTTCCTTCCCTCTTGAACCTATCCCCTCCTGACGGAACAAAGCCCCGACATCCGGAAGGATCGTCTCTGGCTCCACCGCCGACGCCGCTGACTCCGATCGTCGTTGCGCCACTACTCTCTGTGCGCGCAGCCCGTGCCGCGGCGGTGGATGATGAAGCCATCTATTCAACGTGGTCGCCGTGTTGGGTATCACCGGGTTAGGAACCATAATCGTGCCGCATACGAAATCCATCCTAGCTTCGACTCCCCAGTCCCCCTCGCAAGCACGCTAAGGATACGCTGGAGAATAGCGGTGGCCTCCGGTAGGCGGAGTGCCTAGCCGGAGCAGGTGGCGGCGGCGCCGCCAGGCGCGATCGCCCCTCGGATCGCCCGCCCGATCGCCTAGGTTTCCGCGCTCCTAGGTTTCCGCGTATAATTCCTTATTGATTCAAATAGTAAGATGATGGTTTTGATTTTATTCTAAGTTAACTAAACTAACTATTAGATCAGTTTAACTCACATTGAAGAGATTGGAGAACTTGGACTCATCGCACATACAACTCATGATAACCTTATCAATTTTTGCCAAAACATTCCTTTGTCTAATGTCCTAAAAACGAAAGAATTGGTCTAGATCTCTTCAAGGAAAAATGAATTACATTAAGTTAATGCATGATGTAAGTAATCACTGACTTCTATTCACTTCTATTCATTTACATGCAATGATGATTATTGCTCTAAGTTACAACCCTATAAACTAGTTTTTCTCAAAATCTAATTTTCACAAGCAAACAAAAGCAATTTAGAAAGACAAAGAAGAAAATTTGCAGTATTAAAAAGAATCCAATTCTTTCTGAGTTTTCGCGTTGCTCTACTAGGGTTTCTGGCGACGATCGCGTACGTGCATGAGGGGCGGCGGCACCGGTGGCTGTGGAGGCCGTGGTGCGGGGCGGGGTTACTTCAACGTGCCTCACCCACACCCCAGTTAGGGGGACATCCCCCTCCCGGATGAACCTGTGGCGGCAGAGCAACCGCCGCTGAATGAGGAATCCAACAGTGACGATAGGGCTATGGTCGACGAGCAGCATGATGATAGCTTCCAACCTGTCCGCACTTCCTTCCATGATGCCATCATTGGTGGGGTGCGACCCCCGACGATCAAGCATGTCTCCCCGGACGCGCTGCAAGCGTCTGACATCCGCATCGATAGGAGCGGACCCCTCCCAAACTTTCACATCAACCCTGCGGCGCTGCCGCCACTACTCGAGCCCTGGAAATATGCCGTTGTGATCAAAGTGGTCGGCATGAATGTGGGCTTCACCACGTTGGTGAACCGCATCACGACACTTTGGAAGATCAACGAGCAATTTCGGGTCATCGATTTAGAGATGGGATACTTCATTATTCAACTTGGAAACAAAGAGGATTTCGAGCGAGCCATGACGGAAGGACCTTGGATGATCTTCAGGAACTATCTATCAGTTCAATCCTGGTCGTCTCTAAGAACTTCCAGATTCATGCAGCTATGAAAGAAGCGGGGATTGCTAGTACTCGTAATATCATCAATAGTATTTCTTTACATAGATGGACCACACCGGATCTACACAACCTGAAGTTAAACATCACGATTGGTAGGTGCCGGGATACGCATGGTGTTTCTCGAAGATGGGTTGGTGGTGTTATTCGAAACCATCGAGCGGATATTTGTTTGGCCTTTCGTGCTTGGTTAAAGGCTACTGATTACATTGAAGCCTATGTGAAGGCTTGTTTTGTAGGGGTCTCATTGGCGGTGGATAACAGGTTGAAGATATCGTCCATTGAGATTGATGATAATGATACTTATAACATCCTTTGGCGGAATGGTAAAGCTCCCTGGAAGACTATTTATGCTGCTAGGTTGCTCATAGACGAGCTACGAGAGAGGGACATCACAGGCTGCTGTGTACATAAAGTGGTGAACTCCCTGGCTAAAGAGATTGGGGTTTGGGGAAGATCTTTTATGGCTCCTTTCTTTTGCTCAGACAGTAGAAACCTTCCGCAGAAGATACGAGGCATGGCGATGTTGGAGAAAAACCACATGCCCTATATTGTCAAGAGTAAGTCCAAGGTATAGATGTTGTTTTGGTTGCTTGTTTGTGGGTTTTTCGTGGTTTAAAGGGAGGATACCTGCACTTTTATAAGCAGGAGATGTAATTTTGATTGATTTCGCCCAGACGAGGGGGCTGGGATGAATAAAACGTCCCCCTGGCTTTATTTAAAAAAAAAAGTTCAATCCTGGTCGTCGGACTTCCGGCCGGTTGATCACATACCCAAGAAACTCATGGTGTGGTTACGGATCCCCTAGCTTCCGGTTTACTTATACCAATACCACCTCCTCTCAAGCATTGGTGATGTTGTAGGCAAGACGATCAAGGTGGACACAACCACGCTGGCATGCCACCGCGGAAAGTTCACCCGGCTCATGGTGGAAGTCGACACCCTAAAACCACTCCTGCCAGCTATTCACCTCAACGGTGAATACTTTAGGCTGGAATATGAAAACCTTCCGTCAGTATGTATGAGGTGTGGTCGCATGGGTCACGAGGAGCAATCGTGCACTCACGTCATCCTGTTCTCACCCGCGGAGCGTCCCTCGGCTTCCGGTCCGTCTCTCATCAACCTTATCCAGTACACACCTCAGATCCACGTGAAAAAACCTGAAAAGCGGCAGCTTCCACCTAAGAAGGCTGCTCCATCGCAACCAGAGGCCAACACAGGAGATTCTGAGCCCCCCGTGACTGGTGCGACTGCCAAGGAGAACCCACCGATGCCTTCACTGGGTGTCGAAGATGTGCCTGCGGAAGAGTGGCTAACTGTTCAGTCGAGGAAATAGAAAAGGAATGGGAAGGCCAAGGTCCCTGCCCAGCCGAGCTCTGGACCCCCTGCTACACCCTCGCCACAACCAGTCGGTGTCCAGGCCACGGACTCGAGCAATACCAGAGTCACCTTACTGAACGACGATGTTTGCTCGGGTAGGGCACATGATGTAGGCGTGGCGTCGCCTTTTCAATTTGTTACAAGTGAACCCACCCCAGCCACAAATCAGTGCTCGTTCCAGTGGGGCGAGAAAGGAGGAGGCAGTGGTGTTCTTTTGAGGAATAGGAAAGTAATTTACCAGACTGTCAGTCCTGGTAGAGAGCGGAAGAAAGGCAAGCTTGCCCAAATGGTAGACAGCCTAAGTCAAGTGCAGAAGCCAAACATGCTATTGACTTCAGTACAGAGTTTGTGGCACCCCAGGATGATGACATGGTCGGAGATGATCAATCCGTCGGCCTATGTGCGGCAATTGTTTAATTGCCCACACCCCCTCTTTCTCAGTTTCTTACATGTTGAACATCCTCTGTTGGAATATACAGGGAGCTTGTTATAAGAAGAAAATCAGTCTCCTTAAAGACCTTAAAAGACATCACAAGCTACACATTATGGCTATTGTTGAGCCTCGGATCAGCGGTTCTAAGGCTGATTACATCATCAAGAAATTGGGCTTCCCCTCCTCCCACCGTGTCGAGGCCATCGGTTTCTCTGGTGGCATTTGGGTTCTGTGGGACGACGCTCTCTGCTCTATTTAATTCGTATTCAATCATCGCCAGTTCATCCACTGTTGTATAGACAACTCTTGGCACCTGACCTTCGTCTACGGTGCCCCCAATCCCAGTCGTCGGGATCATCTCTGGAAACGTTTACAGGAGCTCTCTCCCTCTATCCCTGGTGCTTGGGCGGTTCTTGGTGACTTCAACACAATGCTAGATGTATCTGAAAAACTCAATGGGCGCTCCTTCGACCGCCGTTCTAGTAGGAAATTCAAATCTCTCCTTCTGCAAACCGGGCTCACGGACATCAAGGCCTGTGGTCCCTTCTTCACTTTCAAGCGACTTCAATTACTGGAAAAGCTTGATAGGGTCCTCGCCAATGAAGAGTGGCTAACCATGGCAAACAATGCTTCTGTCTTGGTGCTTCCTCGCCTTTACAGTGATCACAGCCCGTTTCTGATTCATGACTCATTGGCTCACCGCCGACCACGGCTCTTCCGTACGAGGGACAGCTGGTCGCTGACGCCTGCCTTTCGTGACGTCCTCCTACAGTCTTGGGACACTACCAAGTGTTTCCTTGACGCCCTCCCTGCTTTCCATGCTGCTGCCTCAACGTGGGATTCCAAGCACCAATTTGCTAACCACAAATTAAAAAACAAGATCCTACGTCAAGTGCACAACCTTTAGGTATCAACCAGTTCTCTTGTTTTTGTTACTGCTAACATCGCTGTAGCACATTTGCAAGATGAATACAGCAGCATCCTCCTTCAAGAAGAGGCGGACTGGCGTCAGTGAGCCAACATCAACTGGCTCAGCCTTGGCGATGACAACATGAAATTCTTCCACACATATGATGAGGCACGCCGCCTTTTCAACAAGATCAGCCGCCTTAAAGATGCAACCGGTACATGGGTGGAAGACTCAACATCTTGCAAATCCTGGTTCGCAGCTTCTTCTTCAACCTTCTATCTGCCCCGCGTCCCACGGCCAGATCCAGGGCTGCCACCGCCGGCTTCAGTGGTATCTTCTCCAACCCGCCAACTGCAGTTTGTACCAGTATCCAAGCTATCCCCTCCGCCGATGAGATTAAGCACACTATGTTCATGATGGCACCTAATAAGGCACCCGGTCCTGACAGCGTCTGTAATTCCTTTGTCCAGAAGAAGTGGTCTGTCATTGGGCCATCCTTTGTCCGTACTGTACAAGACTCCTTCATCTCAGGCACTATTGATGATCGTATTGCGGATTCCTACATTTGCTTGATTCCTAAGACTAAACAACCGCAGACCTGCAGCGACCTCCAGCCCATTTCCCTGAATAACACTTGCTTCAAGCTGATCTCTAAGATTATTGTGGAACGCCTTAAACCTCTCCTTTGCGGCTGGGTCTCTGAATCTCAATCAAGCTTTCTCCCGGGCAGACATATAACTGATAATATTCTTCTAGTTCAGGAGGTCATACATACCATTCGCATGAAGCAAAGCGGCAAAGCTTTAGTTTGTATCAAGCTAGATTTAGCTAAAGCATTTGATAAGATGAGTTGGGCATTCATCCATGACACTTTGAAAAGGATTGGCCTTCCGGCGATCACTGTTAGCTTGATCATGCAAATCATTACAAAAGGGCACACCTCTATTTTATGGGAGGGTTGCCCCTTGGAATCCTTCAAAGCTACCCAAGGGGTACGACAAGGTGATTTGATCAGTCCCTATGTTTTCATCTTATGCATGGAGAGACTCAGTCAAGCCATCTCACATTCCATACACCAAGGAGTCTGGAAGCCTATCCGCCTATCAAGGCATGGCCCGCCCCTTTCACACGTCTTCTTCGCAGATGATATCCTTCTTCTGGATGAAGCAAGCATTGGGCAAGCACGGGTCATCACCAAGGTCCTTAAAGCCTTTTCTAACGCCTCCGGCCAGTCAGTATCGTCTTCTAAATCACGGTGTTACTTCTCGCCCAACACACCACAGCCATTACAAGATACGTTCTGCAGTCGCTTGGGCATCCAATCTACTACTGACCTCGGTCGCTACTTAGATGTTCCTATCCTTCATCATCGGGTCAATCGAGCATCCCACTCTACAATTGTTGACACCATGTAGGAACGTATGTCAAGCTGGTCAGCATGACAACTATCCCTGGTGGGTAGGATTACCCTTACAAAGTCTACGCTTCATGCCATTCCTGCATATGCTATGCAGTCAGTTAAGCTCTCTCCCACCCTATGTGATGAGATCAACAAACATGTCAAAAATTTTATTTGGTCTGGGAGCAGATTACATCACAACATATCCCTTCTTTCTTGGAAGAAGATCACCATGCCTAAGGCGGATGGGGGTTTGGGAGTAAAGGAGGCGCGTGCGCAAAACTAGGCCCTTATGCTCAAGAATGTCTGGTCTTTTATGAATGATCATCACACACTCTGGGTTCGTGTCATGCGGGCCAAGTACTTGCACAATGGCCACATCACCAAGAAACCTTGCTCCTCAGCATGGTCTTCTATAAAGAAGCATATTCTACCCTTGCAACAGGTTTCGGCCATCACCATCAATAATGGCGAAGCCACAAATGTTTGGACTGGAAAATGGTTGCATGGTCTATCCATCACTGACGTAGCGCCTTCCTTCACGCCGCCTTCTGATCTCACAGACCTCAGTGTTGCCTCCATTGGCATGGGGCACAACGGGTGGGATTGGGACTTCATCCAACACTACCTGCCACCATCCTCATGGCCGCACGTCCGTCATGTGTACCCACCTGATCCAGACGCGGGCAGCGATACTTGGCAGTGGTTGTGGTCTCCATCCGGTAAATTTACAGCCCAATCCGCCTATCAATGGCTCCGCAAGGACGTCTCTACTCCCATTCCTGGTAAATGGTCATCCATATGGAAGCTGGCGGTACCCCAGCGCATACCTACGTCACTATCGTAGTCATGTACCGATCGGGCACACCCTAGACTCATCTAGAAAGAAAAAATCAATATTCATTCTTTTATTCGCACTTAGGATTTCATTAGTCTCATTTTATTTCATTGGCATGGGTCTTATTCATTTTGTAGGTTTTCATGCTCATTAGAGTTTTTTAGTTGTTTTTGATATTGGGGGGGGGCGCCAAGCCTTTTGTGCATTTTTTTATTTTATTTTTTGACTCGAAAACCAAATTGTGAGAATAAGGTAGTTCCTTCCAAAGATGTAGTCAAACTCGATTACTATTCAAACTCGTCAACCACAATCCTGATTAACAGGTGAGATCAACTATGATCCAATGAATCCTTAAGAGTTTAGACAAATTCATGAAAGGTAGATGGATTTTGATCAATCGTCAGCTTAAACAACCACACAAATCCTAGAAAAGTTGTCCACAAACTGAAATGAGTTGTTGACAAGTGACTTTGAACCCTAAGAGATGAAAAACACAAACATGTAGAATCACTTGTCGAACAGAATCGTTAGAAAGTATTACCCTATTTAGTTACTATATTATATTGTGTACATGGGCTTGTTAGTCGTGGTCGTCAAGGTCTAGACCAATTCCTTGTAATTGCCTCATCTCCTAAATATAGGGCATGGGTGTACATATCAATACACAACAACGATTACAGTGTCCCACACGCTTGTTAACAATAACCATGAAGCTCTAGAAGGATAACGATGAACTCAACTGAGTCTGAGAAATAAGCAAGAACCAAAATCTTGGGGCAACCAAATAACGACCGTGAATGGTAGGTTAAATTCCTTGATATGAAATCATGATTAGTGTTAATCGTCAAGTTACAAATTATGTAAATACATACTAAGTAGTAAAGGCTACTCTAGTATCAAAATAAACATGCAAATGCAAAAATAAAACAATTCAAACAACTAAAACAACTTAAGATTTCTATGATAAACATGATTGGCTCAAATATAATTATTGTGATCTGTTCATGCCAAACAATGACAAGCCAGCAAATTGGGAACGGTTAGGCCAGTGCGTACTTGTTTAAAAAGCCTCAACCCCCAAGTCACGTGTCTTGACAAGTATGACATGAACCATAAGTATTAGACCGTCATGGCTCTTTAATTTTCTAAGTGTATTTTCTCTAACTTAAGTATAGCATTAAGTCAGCAAGAGAATTTTCCTAAATACACATGTTGGGTGTCTATCCATAGTTATATAGATATACATAACTTCTCATAAAACCCATATATAAGCCCAAAACAATGAATAAAACATTTCTAAAGTACACTTCATTCATGGTAACTGTGAAGTATAATTATTTAGGGTTCTTAATATTCATATTAGTCTGGATTTGGTTAATGCTAATTGTGGAGTTAAAGTACTCGGGGTTCCTATAATATAAAAATTGGTCAGGTTTTGGTTATGGAGCACTCCTTCTGGCACCATGACACCTAGGTTGCAGTGAGCATGGAGCTTTATTCATGCTTGGTTAAGATGATGTCGAGTTAGGAGCTAAATAGAACCCATACCACTCTGGTGAGTCTACCTCCTAGATGCACCTTAACAAGTATAATATGGAAACAATACTAAATATGGACATAAACATCAGCATGAATCAAACATGCTACGATAAGGTGTTGAGAGCCAAGGCAAGGTATCTTGGCAAACATTGGCTCATGGATGTTATTATTTATAGTCCCTCATTCATAATGCAAGGTGTTCAATAACATTCATAGTCATGAATTATGCACCACTATATATCTTGTATAGCATTTTCAAAATAACTATTTTGAATGATACTTATTGTTAAGACAAGGTATAACATTTTTCATATTAAAAATGAACATAAAAATGAGCATGAACCAAACTAGTCAAGGTAAGGTATTGAGAGTCAAAGTGAGGTGCCTTGGCAAGCCTTGGCTCCTATATGTTTTTATTTATATTCTCACATTTTTAATCTAAGGTGTTCATTATATTCAATCATAATCATGAATTATGCACCATTATAAATAATGTATAACATTTTCTGAATAGCTATTTTGAAAAGAAATTTATTATTTATGTAGCCTGTTTATTTGAAAGTACATGTAGCATTCTTGATTTTCTTTTCTTTTCTATTTTTATCCTTTCTTCCTCTTTTTATTCCTCTTCATAGTCCCATCTCACCTTCTAAACTTGCTACGCTAATTCCCTAATACATGTACCTGAGCCACGCATCACCTTAGACCAAATAATCCACTTACTCTAAGGCCCTGTTTGGTAGGGTGTAATTAGAGTACAAAGTGTGCTTTATAATGAATGATGATTAAAACATAGAGTTGGAACTGCATAATTTATTTGGTTAGGTGTAACTGGATCTTTTATCTTTCATTTTTGTGTATTTGATTGGCGAAGAAGGTCTAGTAAAACACAATGACAACTATTGGTATTTATCTGTTCGTTTCGTGGTAAAGTAGGCGTTGTAGGCATCTGAAATCGCAATATGAACTCCGCATAGAGAGAGAGAGAGGGAGAGACAAAAAGAGAGAGAGACCGCACCGGGGGTCACATTCTGGCCACCACGTTCTCAGTTGTTGTTACAACTACTGCTACAGCCTATAAAGCAAAAAACACACTGCTCCCTAGAAAGCATGGCACACGTCACAAACAGCCTAACTACAACTGACCATGCCCGATCTGGGCACGGTACATTTTCCGAGAATTCATGAAAGATCGAGTAGTTAGATGCAATTACAATTCCGCAAACTGCATCCTATTACACCCTACCAAATAAAATTAAATAATGAAAACATCACATTCAAACTCATTTTTTTTCAAACAACACCCAACCAAACATGGCCTAAATTCAAACTCCTCTATCATATCTATTATAGAGATACACAATGTGTGTCTCAGGAGCATTATGGAGTATTCACTCTAATTCTCGGCCTTATAAAGTCGGTTACCTCTTCAACTTGCACCAAAGCTTCAGGATGCAACTACTGTGGATAAGTATAAAGCAATGCTCTGGAAAAGTGTATGTTTGGGTGGGGATGGGCCTTATCTTTAAGAATGTGAAAGTCTCATATGTCATACTTAGGTAAAATTGTCTCACCAACTCGTAGTCCCTTGCAAAGGAGCACAAATCGAGGTTCCTCATCGACTCCACCAACCTAGGGAAGGTGGCCAAAAGTGGAAGATTACAGTACCATCAATGCTTTCATCGAGTTGTTTGAATGCAATAGACAAATATGAACTTTCTTCTTCAATGTACTTCATAAGAAAGTGTGCTAGTTAAGCACTTTTATTCATTATGATACATCCTGGGAAAATATTTAGAAAATAATGACAAAATCAAATGTTATCAACTACTTGTTGTTTGTCCCTATGCAAGACTCAACTAAACTATAAAAAGAATTTTGAACATAGTTTGGCAAAAAAAGTTTGAAAACTCGGTAGTGAAAGATCACGACTGACAGGTTCCTTATATTCAAACATCAACTGAACATACCAAAAGCGGAAAGTGAAAGATCACATGGCAGCTAAGCATTATTAAGTAAGATTGTTGTAAACCAAGAAAACTTGTTCGGATAAAAATCATGTACAGGACACAGAAAGAGTCAAATGTCCACAATAGACAAGCATGAATTTTCTTCATGATAAGTTTGTGAGTAAAATTTCAAAGCCTTTAATTCCTTTTTCTAAATATAAGAAAGAGGAATGCTTTGGCATAATTGATTAGGTTACCATGAGTTGTATGTGCTATAACATCAAGTGCTTCTATCTCTTATATGTGAGTTAAAATTGATCTAATGGTCGGTTTAGTTAACTTAGAACTAAATCAAAACCACCAACTTAATCTTTGAATCATTAAGTAATTATATAATTTATATTTTGATATGGATTGATTCCTAGTAGAGATGACTTTAAGCTCATACTACTTTTGAATTGTTCTGTTGCAGTCAATTGTTTGTGTTGCTTTGGTAATTTAATTGCATGCACACAAAATGTGTATGAATTTTTATGGGGTGAGTGGCAACTGGACTATTTTCAATTGTTTTCGTTATCTTTTTGTGCATTTGCATGTTTATTTTGACATTGTAGCTTAACATTTACACTTGGTGTAAAAGATTTTCAAATATGTTGACGTAGCCATGCCTAGAAATTAATCTTTTTCTGAATTATCATCGTTTTACGTGGCATTTTTTTAGTCAGCGCCTATTTATCATTTTCACACTAGTGCTTATCACCTGGAGTTGTTTTTCATGACTTGAAATTGAGTGTTAATGAAAATCCTTCCACGAAAATGTCATAACAACTAACTACATTTTTTGCTATTATAATTGATATGTACACATGAGTGATACAAATTCTTAATAAACATAAAATTTTAACCAAACTTTATTATTGTGGTTTCATTGTTTATGGCAAGCAGTCAATCTTCCCCGACATCCTCAACAATCCACCACTCTAAATTTTATCCTCGAACAATATGACCAATGATTTTCCCATCCCAAGTACTCCTTATCTAAGTATAACTATGTTCCCCTTTTCTATATGGAAGAATTATAGCATTTTACCAGTCCCGACTGCTCACTAAGACTTACGCCTACGTGGGGAGCTGTTTGGGGCATCATTGGCCCTCTTTTCTTAATGACTAGGCACCCAACCATCGCAACCAGATCGGTATTTTAAGCTAGATTGGCATACCAAGTGGGCTATTTTCATGCCTCTTTTTGCAAGTTTTAATGATTTTAAATTTTAGTTTGATTATTTTCAATTGATAGAATCAGGGTCAAGTTCTTACTACAGATAAATTTTCCTAAGCGGGTTCATCATTGGGTTGTTGCATGAAGTACTTGAAGTAGTTGATTCATGACGATACGAGGAAGAGTGGCTGCTTGTCATAAGTAATAGAACCATAGTAAAAAAGCATCATTAAAAATTTAATCTATTACAATTTGCTATTACTCATGTTTTCTTATATGAATTGTAAAACCATAAAAAAATAGTTGGTTGGTATGACATTTTCATCAAATATAATGGTCACTATCATTTATACTCAATTTTAAGACAAGAAAAACCACAATGGGTGATAAGCACTACTGTTAAAATGATAATATGTACAGTAGAATCTAAGCATATGCCATGTAATATGGTGATAATATGTATAGTAAAATGACAATACAACTATTATGATCTTTTCACACCAAACACTGACAAGTCAACAAAATCGGTAATGGTGTATGCCAATGCGTACTTGCTTAAAAAGCCGCAACCCCAACTCACTTGTCTTGAAAAGTGTGACATGGACCATAAGTATTAGACCATCATAGCTTTTTAATCTTCTAAGTGTATTTTCTCTAATTTAAGTATAGCTTTCAGTCATCAAGAGAGTTTTCCTAAATGAACATGTCAGGTGTCTATTCATAGTTATACAGATATTCATAGACTTCTCATAAAACCCAAATATAAGCCCAAAATAATGAATAAAACATTTATGAAGTACATTAAATTCATGCTAATTGTGAAGTATGGGCATTTAGGGTTCTTATGATATGCATATTGGTCTGGCTTTTAATAGCGTAGATTGTGGAGTATAAGTACCTGGGGTTCCTTTAATAAAAAAAATTGGTCAGACTTTGGTTATAGTACTCCTTTTGGTACCATGACACCTAGGATGAAGTGATCATGGAGCTTTATTCATTTTTGGTGAAGACAATATCTAGTTACAAACTAAATAGAACATGTACCACTCTGGGGTGTCTACCTCCAAGATGCACCTTAATAAGTAATCAAAACCACCAACTTAATCTTTGAATCATTAAGTAATTATATAATTTATATTTTGATATGGACTGATTCCTAGTAGAGATGACTTTAAGCTCATACTACTTTTGAATTGTTCAGTTGCAGTCAATTGTTTGTGTTGCTTTGGTAATTTAATTGCATGCACACAAAATGTGTATGAATTTTTATGGAGTGAGTGGCAACTGGACTATTTTCAGTTGTTTTCGTTGTCTTTTTGTGCATTTGCATGTTTATTTTGACATTGTAGCTTAACATTTACACTTGGTGTAAAAGATTTTCAAATATGTTGACGTAGCCAATTCCTAGAAATTAATCTTTTTCTGAATTATCATCGTTTTACGTGGCATTTTTTTTAGTCAGCGCCTATTTATCATTTTCACACCAGTGCTTATCACCTGGAGTTGCTTTTCATGACTTGAAATTGATCGTTAATGAAAATCCTTCCATGAAAATGTCATAACAACTAACTACATTTTTTTCTATTATAATTGATATGTACACATGAGTGATACAAATTCTTAATAAACATAAAATTTTAACCAAACTTTATTATTGTGGTTTCATTATTTATGCCAAGCAACCAATCTTCCCCGACATCCTCAACAATCCACCACTCTAAATTTTATCCTCGAACAATATGACCAATGATTTTCCCATCCCAAGTACTCCTTATCTAAATATAACTATGTTCCCCTTTTCTATATGGAAGAATTATAGCATTTTACCAGTCTCGGCTGCTCACTAAGACTTACGCCTACGCGGGGAGCTGTTTGGGGCATCATTGGCCCTCTTTTCTTAATGACAAGGCACCCAACCATCACAACCAGATCGGTATTTTAAGCTAGATTGGCATACCAAGTGGGCTATTTTCATGCCTCTTTTTGTAGGTTTTAATGATTTTAAATTTTAGTTTGATTATTTTCAATTGATAGAATCAGGGTCAAGTTCTTACTACAGATAAATTTTCCTAAGCGGGTTCATCATTGGGTTGTTGCATGAAGTACTTGAAGTAGTTGATTCATGACGATACGGGGAAGAGTGGCTGCTTGTCATAAGTAATAGAACCATAGTAAAAAAGCATCATTAAAAATTTAATCTATTACAATTTTCTATTACTCATGTTTTCTTATATGAATTGTAAAACCATAAAAAATAGTTGGTTGGTATAACATTTTCATGAAATATAATGGTCACTATCATTTATACTCAATTTTAAGACAAGACAAACCACAATGGGTGATAAGCACTACTGTTAAAATGATAATATGTACAGTAGAATCTAAGCATATGTCATGTAATATGGTGATAATATGTATAGTAAAATGACAATACAACTATTGTGATCTTTTCACACCAAACACTGACAAGTCAACAAAACCAGTAATGGTGTACGCCAATGCGTACTTGCTTAAAAAGCCGCAACCCCAACTCACGTGTCTTGAAAAGTGTGACATGGACCATAAGTATTAGACCATCATAGCTTTTTAATCTTCTAAGTGTATTTTCTCTAATTTAAATATAGCTTTCAGTCATCAAGAGAGTTTTCCTAAATGAACATGTCAGGTGTCTATTCATAGTTATAAAGATATACATAGACGTCTCATAAAACCCAAATATAAGCCCAAAACAATGAATAAAACATTTATGAAGTACATTGCATTCATGCTAATTGTGAAGTATGAGCATTTAGGGTTCTTATGATATGCATATTGGTCTGGCTTTTAATAATGTAGATTGTGGAGTATAAGTACCTGGGGTTCCTATAATAAAAAAATTGGTCAGACTTTGGTTATAGCACTCCTTTTGGTACCATGACACATAAGATGAAGTGATCATGGAGCTTTATTCATTTTTGGTTAAGACAATATCTAGTTACGAACTAAATAGAACATGTACCACTCTGGGGTGTCTACCTCCAAGATGCACCTTAATAAGTAATATGAAAACGAAACTAAACATGAGAAGAAACATGAGCACGAATCAGATTTTCCAAGACAAGGTGTTGAAAGCCAAAGAAAGGTACCTTGGTAAACCTTTTCTCATGTATGTTTTTATTTATAGTCTCTGATTCGTAATGCAAGGTGTTCAATAACATTCATAATCATGAATTATGCACCATTATAAATCTTGTATAACATTTTCAAAATTAATATTTTGAATAATATTTATTGTTAAGATAAGGTATACCAATTTTTTATATTAAACATGAACAGAAACATGAGCACGAACCAAACTTGTCAAGACAAGGTATTGAGAGCCAAAGTAAGGTACCTTGGTGAGCCTTGTCTCCTATATGTTTTATTTATATTCTCTCATTTGTAGTATAAGGTGTTCATTACATTCAATTATAATCATGAATTATGCACCACTATAAATCATGTATAACATTTTCAAAATAGCTATTTTCAAAAGATATTTATTTTTTATGTAGCCTGATTATTTGAAATTACAAGTAGCATCATGATTATATTCTTGATTTTCTTTTATTTTCTATTTTTCTCCTTTTTTCCTCTTTTAAATTCATCTTTATAGTCCCATCTCGCCTTTTACACCTACTATGTTGATTCCCTAATTTCATCAATGCAAGGTCATGGCACCATCAATGCTTTCACCAAGTCGTTTGAATGCAACAGACAAAAATGAATTTTTATCTGCAATGTGCCTTCATAGGAAAATATGCTAGTTAAGCACCTTTATAAATTATGAGACATCCCAAAATATTTAGAAAATAATGCCAAAATCAATTGTTGTCAACTACCTATTATTTGTCTCTATGCAAGACTCAGCTCAACTGTAAGAAGAATTATGAACATGGTGTGACAAAAAAAGTTTGAAAACTCGGTATCAAGCTACCAATCACCAGTGACAAGTTAATAGAAAATGCGGCTAGTGAAAGATCACATGGCATCTAAGCATTATTAAGTAAGATCGTAGTAAAAAAAAACAAAACTTATTAGGATAAGAATCGTGTATGAGTCATAGAAAGAGTTGAATGACTACAATGACAAGCATGACTTTCTTCTTCAATGTGAAGGATGATAAGAAATTGTGCAAGTTAAGCATTTTTACTCATTACAAATATCTGGGGAAGATATTTAGAAAATCATGCAAAAAATTAGGTCTTAGTAGATACCCATTGCTTATACCTAAGCAAGATTCAACTCACGAGATTTAAAAGAGAATAATCATCCTCAAGAATTTATACAAACCTAATCACAAATTTTGCTACTACACTTATTGAGAAACTACAATAAATTAAAAGAAAATACTCTAATGACCTTAGGAATCCCAAATCTGCTATAGGCATTCATCTAGCAAGCTATGGTCCCTACAGTCTGAGTCACTTGGTCCAAAGTAGTGAACATCCTCCTGGTACTGTGCCAGACCCAACCATGCTCTTGTAAGATTCTGGTAGCTAAATGACTCTAATGAGTTTTTGGATGATACTACCAGGCACATCATATTTGCATCACTGTCACAGTCATATACTCATCAAGCACCACCCTAGACTCTCCTAAAAATAGAGTTAATTTATGTTTTTATGATGAGCATAATTTAGTCTTTAATTCATTCAAAATTAATGTATATATAAAACAAAACAAAAGGACTCTAATGGCCTTTGGAATCTGCAATAAGCTATAGGAGGTCCATGTAGTGCGCAACGGTCCCTATAATTTGGGCCAGTGATCCCAAAGTAGTGAAGTCACCCTCCTTGTACCGCACTAGCACACTCGAACCAACCATGCTCTTGGGAAGATTTTCTCAGTCTCCTAGTGGTTTTGAAAAGGCTCAGATGGGTTTTCCAACGACACTACTAGGTAGAGCATACCTATGTCACTATCACTGTCATGTAACGATCGGGAACACCCTAGACTCACCTAAAAAGAAAAAATCAACACTCATTCTTTTATTCAGGATTAGGCTTTCAATAGTTTCATTTTATTTCATTGGCATGGGTTTTATTCATTTTTTAGGTTTTTATGCTCATTAGAGTGTTTTAGTTGTTTTTGAGATTGGGGGCACCAAGCCTTTTGTACATTTTTTATTTTCTTTTTAAACTCTAAATTGAATTGTGAGAAGAAGATAGTTCCTTCCAAAGATGCAGTCAAACTCGATTTCAATTCAAACTCGTCAACCACAAGCCCGATTAAAAGGTGAGATCAACTATGATCCAAAGAATCCTTAAGAGTTTAGACAAATTCATGAAAAGTCGATGGAGTTTGATCAATCACCGGCTTAAACAACCACGCAAATCCTAGAAAAGTTGTCCACAAACTCAAACAAGTTATTGACAAGTGACATTCAACCCTAAGAGATGAGAAACACAAACATGTTGAATCACTTCTCGAACATAATCGTTATAAAGTATTACTGTATTTAGTTACTAGGTTAATCAGTCTATTGTGTACATGGGCTTCTTTGTCATGGATGTCAGGGTCTAGTCCAATTCCTTGTAATTGCCTCCTCTCCTAAATATAGGACATGGGTGTACATATCAATACAAAACAACGATTACATTGTCCCACACGCTTGTTAACAATAACCATGAAGCTCTAGAAGGATAATGATGAACTCAATCGAGTCTGAGAAATAAGCAAGAACCAAAATCTTGGGGCAACCAAATAACAACCATGAATGATAGGTTAAATTCCTTTATATGAAATCATAATTAGTGTTAATCGTCAAGCTACAAATTATGTAAATTCATACTCAGTAGTAAAGGCTACTCTAGTATCAAAATAAACATGCAAATGCAAAAATAAAACAATTCAAACAACTGAAACAACTTAAGAATCCTATGATAAACATGATTGGCTCCAATATAATTATTGTGATCTGTTCATGCCAAACAATGACAAGCCAGCAAAACGGGAAAGGTTGGGCCAATGCATACATGCTTAAAAAGCCTCAACCCTTAAGTCACGCGTCTTGACAAGTATGACATGAACCATAAGTATTTGACCATCATGGCTCTTTAATTTTCTAAGCATATTTTCTCTAATTTAAGTATAGCATTTAGTCATCACGAGAATTTTCCTAAATAAACATGTCAGATGTCTATCCATAGTTATATAGATATACATAGACTTCTCATATAACCCTAATATAAGCCCAAAACAATGAATAAAACATTTATGAAGTACACTTCATTCATGCTAATTGTGAAGTATAATTATTTAAGGTTCCTAACATGCATATTAGTCTAGTTTTGGTTAATGCTTATTGTGGAGTATAAGTGCTTGGGGTTTCTATAATATAAAAATTGGTCCGGCTTTGGTTATGGAGCACTCCTTTTGGCACCATGACACCTAGGATGAAGTGAGCATGGAGCATTATTCACGCTTGGTTTAGACGATGTTGAGTTAGGAGCTAAATAGAACCCATACCACTCTGGTGAGTCTACCATCTAGATGCACCTTAACAAGTATCATATGAACACGATACGAAATATGAACAAAAACATCAGCATGAATCGAACTTTCTATGACAAGGTGCTGAGAGCCAAAGCAAGTTACCTTCCAACCTTGGCTCATGTATGTTATTATATATAGTCCCTCATTCATAATGCAAGGTGTTCAATAACATTCATAATCATGAATTATGCACTATTATATATCTTGTATACCATTTTCAAAATAACTATTTTGAATTATATTTAATGTTAAGACAAGGTATAACATTTTTCATATTAAACATGAACAAAAAAATGAGCACAAACCAAACTAGTTAAGACAAGGTATTGAGAGCCAAAGAAAGATACCATGGCAAGCCTTGGATTTTATATGTTTTTATTGATATTCTCTCATTTGTAATCTAAGGTGTTCATTATATTCAAGCATAATCATGAATTACGCACCATTATGGATAATGTATAAAATTTTCTAAATAGCTATTTTTAAAAGATATTTATTTTTTATGTAACCTGATTATTTGAAAGTACATGTAGCATTCTAGATTTCTTTTCTTTTCTATTTTTCTCCTTTTTTCCTCTTTTTCTTCCTCTTCATAAGTCCCATATCACCTTCTAAACTTGCTACGTTGATTCCCTAATACATGCACCTGAGCCACACATCACCTTAGACCAAATCATCCACTTACTCCCACTCTAAATTTGAACTCTTCTCTATCATATCTATTATAGAGATACACAATGTGTCTCAGGAGCATTACGGATCATTCACTCTAATTCTCAGCCTTACAAAGTTAGTTACCTTTTCAACTCGCACCAAAGCTTCGGGATGCAACTACCATAGATAAGTATAAAGCAATACTCGAGAAAAGTGTTATCTTTGTGTAGGATGGACATTATCTTTAAGAATGTTATAGTTTCATATGTCATACTTAGGTATAATTGTCTCACCAATTTGTAGTCCCTTGCAAAGGAGCACAAATTGAGCTTCCTCATCGACTCCACCAACCTAGGGAAGGTGACCAAAAGTACAAGTTACGGTACCATCAATGCTTTCATTGAGTTGTTTGAATGCAATCGACAAATATGAATTTTCTTCTTCAATGTACTTCATGAGAAAATGTGCTAGTTAGGCACTTTTCTTCATTATGATACATCCTATGGAAATATTTAGAAAATAACGCCAAAATCAAATGTTATCAACTACTCATTGTTTGTCCCTATGAAAGACTCAACTAAACTGTACAAAGAATATTCAACATGGTTTGGCAAAAAAATTTTGAAAACTCGGTAGTGAAAGATCACCAGTGACAAGTTCCTTGTATTCAAACATCAACTAAACATACCAAAAGTGGCAAGTGAAAGATCACATGGCAGCTAAGCATTATTAAGTAAGATTGTTGTAAACCAACAAAACTTGTTAGGATAAGAATCGTGTACGGGTCACGGAAAGAGTCAAATGACTACAATAGACAAGCATGAATTTTCTTCTTGATACGTTTGTGAGTAAAATTTCAAGGTCTTTAATTCCTTTTTCAAAATATAAGACATGAATGTTTTGGCATAATTGATAATGTTATCTTGAGTTATATGTGCTATGACACCAAGTACTTCTAACTTAGAAGTTAGAACTAAATCAAAGCCATCATCTTAATCTTTGAACCATTAAGTAATTACATAGTTTAAATTTTGATATGCATTGATTCCTAGTAGAGATGACTTAAAGCTCATACTACTTTTGAATTCTTCTATCACAGTCAACTGTCTGTGTTTCTTTGGTAATTTAACTACATGCACACAAATGTGTATGAATTTTTATGGAGTGAGTGGCAACTGGACTATTTTCAGTTGTTGTCATTGTCTTTTTCTGCATTTGCATGTTTATTTTGACATTGTAGCTTAACCTTTACACTTGATGTAAAACATTTTCATATATGTTGACATAGCCAATGCCCAAAAATTAATCTTTTTTCTGAATTATCATCGTCTTATGTGGCATTCTTTTTTTAGTCAGGGCCCATTTATCATTTTCACACCAGTGTTTATCACCTGTAGTTGTTTTTCATGTCTTGAAATTGAGTGTTAATGAAAATCCTTGCATGAACATGTCATAACAGCCAACTACATTTTTTACTATTATAATTGATATCTACACATGAGTGATACAAATTCTTAATAAACATAAAATTTTAACCAAACTTTATTATTGTGGTTTCATTGTTTATGACAAACAGTCAATCTTCCCCGACATCCTCAACAATCCCCCACTCTAAATTTTATCCTTAAAAAATACACCCAATGATTTTCCCATTCCAGGTACTCCTTATCTAAGTACAACTATGTTCCCTTTTTCTATATGGAAGAATTCTAGCATTTTACCAGTCTCGGCTGCTCACTAAGACTTACACCTGCGGGATGCAATCTTCGGCTCTAGGGTAGTGTTTAAAAGTTTGTTTTCTATGTAATCATTTATCTTTTATTGGTCTCATATTACTTACAACCTGTGAATTAAAAAACGGCCCAAGCGGCCGCTGCCTAATTTAGCCCCTAAGCGTCGAGTTAAGCATTTTGAACATAATCACTCACTTTTGCCCGCCTCACCCACTTTTTTCCCGCTTTGTTTAAAAATACTAATGTAAGCATCTAAAATTAATTAATTACAAAGTCCAAGTAGTGTCAACTATAATATATGAAACTTGTATACATTAAATGTTCTATGATATAGCTAGTCCTAATTTAGAATGCATACTTTGTGTGCAAGTTGTAATAATTGGGTATTGCTGTAATGCATCTAAGTAAATATCATATTGCTCTATTATACTTCTAACACATGATTAGTTTTACTGATTTCGTTGCTACTTTCAGTGATTAATGATTGGTACTACTGGTTTGTAGTACTTTAGTGATTACTTTAAATCAATAATTCATAGTTTGTGATTTACAATTACAAACACTTAGTTGATTACTGATTTGCAGATTAGATATGTATAGAAGTTCCTTAGAAATATATTTTTTATTTACACATACATGTAATTTTGTATAAAAATATATACAATTTCGACACCCGCTTTTTAAAAAATCGCATGCTTAATCACCCGCCTACCGCTTAATCGGTTACATGGTGTTGTCTGCACGCCTCTCGCTTTCTGATACCTTGCTTACAACTTAATATGTGTACACCTGTTCTTGATTGTCAATATTAAACTATACATATATATAAATATATATATATATTAAAAGGTGTGTCTGGTTTTCCAGAAAGTGGCCGCTTCAAAATTAAGCAATCAAGGAGGGTTGGGCGCTTGCTTCCTACTTCACACTTTCTGTTGGCATTACGATTAGGGAAATAACAATAATTCCTTTTGTTGTTGAGGTTCTTGTTTTAACCATCAACCTACACAACCAAATGCATTTTTGTTACCACTACAAATACAAATTTGAAATTTAGGTAGACGCTAGCAGACCTTTGAGTCTCTCTTTGTATAAACTAAGTGGTGGTCGTAGCTGGAAAACTCTTGAGTGATACTATAATCAACATGCAACAAATAGTTTATGATGAGGGTTGATTGTGTCTATAAACATGGATTCTTATTTACAATATCTAACATGGCAGTGAAAAAAAAGATCAATATTTGGTGTTTGACTAATGTGCACTAATCCAATGTGTATTAATAGAAATATTACTATAGGTGCAAAGGAGAATTCATGAAAAAAACCTAAAGAGATTGAACCAATTACTTTAAGAATGATGAGGCTACAAATATAAACATGAAACAAATAGAATCAGATCATGTTGGTATAAGGATAATAAAGAATTAATTCATAAAATCGGTGTTGTTTTTTTATCATGTCAACTAAATCATCCATAAGCATAGCTGCACTAATGCTTTTCTTTTATATTTTTTACCCTAGTGTGGATGATGGATTGTGATTGTGGTCATGACAAAAGTAGTTTCATAATCATACTACTACAAAACATAAAATAGCTCGTATGACACAATGAGCAGTGTAGATCAGGGATTTGAAAGTGAGTGAGGCTACCCTATATAGTTTCTATATGTTTTTCACTTTTTCTTCACCTTTTTTGGGTATCTCAAGCTCCTTTTTTCTCTTTTCATTAATTAGGTCTATGTAAAAATCTATAATGTGGTATTGTTACACCTTTTTCTAGTAAACATGCAAATTAAGAAATAGAAGTAACTAAGAATTGGCAACCACTACTGAACCAAACCTCAAAGGGGACCTCAGACTGACAAAACCCATCTGACTAAAGGCTATTTTCTCTGAGAGTATTTATCAACTTTCTCATATGATCAAACTCTCGTGAAAGAAGAAATCAGAAAGAGTCCTCAAATTCAAGTAGATAAACATCAAAAATCTATGAAACGAGTAAAAAATAATGAATCTCCTTATACATATATAAAACTAACAGGAAACCCTTCAACATCTTTCTCTCTACATAAAAACAAATGACCATTGAAGTACTAAAGAAAAAATGTTGCACACAAATCAGTAGAAAAAATTATGGATCTCCATTTAAGTAAATTAAAACCCAAACGATAAGCACGGTAGATTTCAAAGGAATCAACATCACCTTGGAAAAAGGCCAGTAACAGTAGAAGAGAACTACAAAACACTCTGCTTGAACATCTAAAGTCTATCCTACAGATATTCCAAAGAGACAGAAAAGTATATAATAAGAGAATCATGACTTTGAATGACAGAAAGCTCATCAATCAGCAATAAAAAATCAAAACAAAGAACATAGAAGCTAAACCTCTAGGAAAATCAGATGCATAGTAGATTCAGAAGACAACAACAAAAAATCCATGGTTCCATGTCAATGGACTCGTGCCCATTAGGTAAAGATCCAAAAATCAAGCATGTGTTGACCAATCAAACCCAACTGAAAACTCATGAACCAACCATTTCACTTTTTTATGTGGTTAGACATGAAACTCTTAAAAGCCTAAGAATGTAAGTCTCCAGGATACAACATGATCTATCAAGTAGGAGTGAGGAGAGAGATTTTTTATTTATAAATTAGAATGGGGTCAATCTCATTCATCAAACACAATAGATAATCATAAGTAGATACATCATTAACTAAATCCCTCTCGATCTGTGTCTTTTCCCACCACCTGAATCGTCACCAAGCCAACCACAAAAACCACCCAACTATATACATCAAAATGAAAGGAAAAGAGAATTGTAACGTATAATCATCTATCTTACTATGTGTCTTTATATAGTCCATAAAAAAAACTAAAATGAGATGAAAACGGCCAAAAATCACAAAGAGAGATTGTGACCACTCTTAACATTTATCACCTTCTCCATATAGTCATACCACTAGTGTTCAACATCTGTGAAGAAGCAGTCTAAACTTTGTGACAGAAGATTTAAACAAAATCCATAACAAGCCCTTAATTTTATCACTTAGACCAAACACTGCTCCACCCCTATACTCCGAACTCTGTCAACAAGGTGCCCCATATGCAACACGCCCTAACATCACCCCTGCCAACATTTTCCCTAATTAAAACGCTTATAATCAATGCCTGCAAAGATCAACTATTAACATAGCACCGCCTTAGTCTTCCTTCTTATAGATAAACCAAGGCTTGTTTATTAAGTGAGTAAAATAGTGTACAATGTTGTCTCTTATATAATAGAAGAGAATAGAGACTAAAGTAGAGGTGATCAATATGGGACTAAACTACAGATAACAGAAAACAACATATCTCTATACTCCCCCTCAAGCTGGAGCGTAGATGTCGATCATGTCCAGCTTGTCAACCAGAGTTAGAAAGCAAGCTTTGGGAAGCATGTTTGTGAAGATGTTTACAACTTGCTTGTCGGTATTGAGATATGGAGTGCAAATTCTTCCAGAGAGAACTGCTTCTCAAATAAAGTGATAGTCGACCTCGATATGTTTCATCCTCTCGAGAAATGTGGGGTTGCTTGCAATAAAAATGGAAGCCTTAGTGTCATAAAACATAGGAATAGAGCTAGAATAAGATATGTCAAACTCTTAAAGGAGACTCTGAACCCATAACTGTTCACAAGAAGTATGAGCCATTTCTCGGTATTCCTCTCCACTGGATCTGGCGACAACAGTCTACTTTTTACTTTGACAGGTGATAAGGTTTCCACCCACTAAAGTACAATAGCATGAAGTTGACTTCCGATTAGAATGACTTCTTGCATAGTCTGAATCTGAGAACTCAGATAGGTTACACTGGCCATGCTTTTTATACATCAAGCCTTTTCCTGGAGAGCTTTTAAGATATCTCAGAATATGGCATACAACATCCCAATGACATTGTTGGGGTTTGTCAAGATACAAGCAGATGAATCTGAAAGTAGCAGTAAGATCAGCTCATGTGATAGTCAAATAAATAAGCTTGCCTACCAGGCTCCTGAACTGGTGATGATCAGCATAGGGAGGAGAGTTTGAATCATCCCAGTCCATGTTTGGATCAAGTGGAGTGTTAGCTGATTTGCAACCAAGCGTGCCAGTTTCCTGCAACAGATCAAGTACATATTTCCTCTGAGAAAGACACAGTCCTACAGATGATCTGGAGACTTCAATGCCTAGGAAATATCGAAGTTTTCCCAGATCTTTAGTGACAAAATGCTTCTCTAAGTAAGTTTTAGTTTCTTGTATGCCCACTGTGTCACTACCAGATAATATAATATCATCCACATAAACAATTAGAATCACAAGTCCGGTTGCTGTCTTGTGAATAAAGACTGAATGGTCAGAATGAGAATGATGAAAGTCGAAGGTGACTAAAACTTGACTGAGCTTGTCAAACCAGGCTCGTGGACTTTTCTTGAGACCATATATAGCCTTGTTTAGCTTACATACTTTGGAGGAAGACTCCCCTTGAGCAACAAACCCAGGTGGTTGCTCCATGTAGACTTCATCCTATAAATCTTCATAAAGAAATGCATTTTTCACATCAAGTTGAAAGAGAGACCAGTCTTTATTCACAGCAATAGAAATCAGAAAGCAAACAGAGTTTAACCGTGCAACATGAGAGAAAGTCTCAAAATAATCAACACCGTATGTCTGTGTATAGCCCTTAGCAACAAGACAGGCTTTGAGGCATTCAATAGTTCCATCTGGCTGATATTTAATAGTAAAGATCCAATGAAAGCCCATTGTAGGGCAAGAAGAGGGGCAATCCACAAACTCCCATGTCTTGCGATCACATAGTGCCTGCATTTCCTAGTCCATTGCCTTCTTCCATGCTAGAATAGCAAGAGCTTATGTAGCATTTTTCGGAATACTGACAGTAGATAGTGCAGAAGTAAAGCAGGCAAAGTTGTTATGCAGATTATCAGAAGCATACACCTTTCCTTAAGTTGATCCCTCTGGTTGTTATACAGGAGCATACACCTTTCCTTAAGTTGATAGGAAGGTGCAGATCAGAGGTTACCTCAGTGTTTATTTGATCATCCGTAGACACAGGAATTGGTTGAGGAGGGACCATGGAAGGAGTGATTGTCTTCGGTTGGCATTTGTACACTTGCAGTGGACGTTCTTTAGGCTGTTCAGATACAGAGAGATTTTCGACAATGTCCGGCAGAGGTTTTTGTGCCAACACATCAGGAGTTAGGCTTGCTCTATCCTCAAAAAAGAAGGGCATATGCTCAAAGAAGACAACATCCACACTGACAAACCATTGTCTGAGTACCGGATCAAAACAACAATAGCCTTTTTGAGTTCCTGAATAACCTAAAAAATACACTTAGTAGACTGAGGGTCAAGTTTCGACATTATTGGGCGTAGATTTTTAACAAAACAGGTACACCCAAAAATGTGAGGTGGTACAGGAAAGAGAGGTGCATCAGGAAACAAGATAGAGTATGGGATGTAATTTTGTAAAATAGAAGAGAGGGCATGCAATTTATAAGAAAAGATGATGTAGTGACTGCCTTAGGCCAGAAACGGTGAGGGACTTTGTAGTGGATAAGAAGAGTGCAAGCAACCTCTAAGAGATGGCAACTTTTGCATTCAGCAACACCGTTTTGCTGAGTATAGTGACAAGTGGTTTGGTGTATGGTGCCATTATTAGAACAAAAAGTGGTGACATACTTTTGCATAAACTCTAGGGCATTGTCAATATGGAGAATTTTGATGTTTTTATTGAATTGGTTTTTTATTTCTGAGAAAAAATATGGATATTGTCCAAAACAATACTCTAGTATTTGAGTAGAAAAGCCAGGTAGCACGGGAATAATCATCAATAAATGTCAAAAAAATACTTAACACCATTTTGACTCAAGACACTACATGGACCCTAGATGTCAGAGTGAACAATGTCAAACATATCTTTAGACCCAATATCATTCTTTGCAGGAAAAACAGACCTCGTTTGTTTACTGAAAATGCAGGTTTCACAAGAGAATTTATTTTCACCTAAAGTAGGAAGTAAAAGCTTCATCTTTGCAGCAGATAGATGACCCAGCCGAACGTGTGACTGAAGTCCTGAGACAAATGTAGATAAGAGAGTTGACATTGTAGGTGGTCCATCTAAGTAGTAAAGTCCATTTGGTCCTTCATGGCCCGAACCAATCCTCGTCTTCGTGCGGAGATCCTTCAAAACACAACCAGAGGGATCAAATTTAATAGAGCACTAAAGTTGTTTAACCGTTTTACTGACAGATAGTAAATTAATAGGAAACTGAGGTATATATAAAAAAGAGTGAAGATTCATCTTGTGAGATAACGGAACGGTGCCAATGCCATGTACAAGTGCGTTCGAGCCATTAGCAATGGTGACCGATGGAATATGTGAAGTTTTAGAGAGGGTAGAAAATAAGTGGAGGTCACCTGACATGTGAATAGATGCCCCAGAATCAATACACCACTTTTGGTTACTAGCAGAGGGAGACGCCAACATAGCAGATGAGCCTCCTGTCGATGTTGAGGGTAGTTGAGTCATTTGCTCCTAGAAGAATTTCTCGAACTCAGAGCAAAGCCAGTCAATGGATGGAGGAACAGCTGGTGGATCAGATGTGGCTTCTGTAGTAGCTTTAGTGGAGGCCTGGTTTGCCCAGGATGGCTTTCCGTGCTTGATCTAGCACCTATCTTCAGTGTGATTGTCATGACCACACCAGTTGTAGTAGCGAGGTCCAGTGGCTTAACCAAGGAATGAGGTGCGAAATTGGCGAAATTTCGCCCAAAAAATTCGATTTTGATGGGATCTGGTATCGAAACGTGCGCTATGTCGATTTGAATGATTTCGATGAGTTTTGCCAAATTTCGATGATTTCGATGAATTTCGGCAAATTTTGATGAAAATTTTGATAATTGCAATCCTTGTTGTTATTGTTGTGTTTTGAAGAAGAGCAAAGGGGGATTTGAGTTATTTCACCATTTAGTACTTATACATAGTATATACTTATAGTATATCATAATTGCATTGCATTTTCCTAATATTTGCTATTCAAATTATTAAATACTTATGCGATGCATGATGTTTTAGTTTCTACAATGTGGATGACATGTATCCTAGTGGTGGTTTATTAGACAATGAAGGTGCTAGGAAGCCAACCACACCAACAAATAATGATTTAGCTCGGAAACATTGCACTAGTGTTCTTGGGACCAATTAAATGATTGACTATTAAGTCAATATCAACAACAAACTATCAACCTAAGTAAAATGTGTGGGGATGCCCTACATATCCAATATTTGATATTATAACACAAATAAGTACATGCATGTATATAGATCATTCTTGCAAAATTGCATAACTTAATTCCTACATTTTCTCATCGAAATCGTTCATCGAAATCCTAAAGAAACAAGACAGTTCCCTTACCTCCCACATGAAGGACCAACACCCCAACCCACCCCCACATAAAATTTTATTGCATAAAAGGATGCATTTAGGTGTAGAGATCACGCCTGTAAAATTTCATTGTTCATTTTGGCATCGAAACGGGCACGTTGCATCTATCAAAAATTTTGTCGAAATTTCAAAAACATTCGGTTTCCATGCCCCGTCGAAATGGCATCAAAATTGGATACCTCATTTCTTGGGCTAGACCTCGTCCAGGAGCAGTAGAAGTGCCTCTTCCTCTAGAAGGTGGTGGATATCCTCCACGGCCACGTCAACGACCGCAACCACGTCCAGAATCAGTAGTACAAGCAACCAAGGCAAGATGTTCAATAGCTGGTGTAGAGGAAGCAGATGGTAGTCGAGAGACCCTCTTTATAACAGCACGAAGAGTCGGTAGCGGATCACTTGACAATATTTGGTCAACCACACCTAAAAAAGAAGCGGGAAGTGTAGCCAAGAACTGAATAAGTTGGAGTTCATGGTGTTGCTTCTAAGCTTCTTTGATGTCAACAGTCAACGGTTGGTAGATCTCATAATCGTTCCAAAGAGCAGAGCACTGGTTGTAAAATTCTTCAATAGACGCATCTGAGGAGTACTCCTTTTTGGCTAGGTTTTTGAAAATTTCAAAAACCCTGTTCGGATTTTGCTGATGTGAGTAGATATGAGACAGTTGGTCCCACATTGCTTTGGCATCATGAAGGAACATGAGAGACTAACTAATGCATGGCTCGGTGCTGTTGAGAAGCTAGGACATAACACCTAAGTCGTCTTTAGTCCATTGGGCATAAGCCAGTTTGGTCTTGTTGTTAGCAGTAGCAGCAGCAGGGATCTGACACATTAGATCAGAAGGAACTGTATTCGGGCAGAGAAAGATGAAAAGAACCTATGTCGTCATGAGGAAATCAATAATCCTTCATGAGGCGTAGGCAGAAAAAGAACAGGAGACGTAGGGGACTCTCAATGTGAGAGGTCTATGGCTGTCTAAAAGTGTAGATTACCCTCTAGGAGCGGAAGGATGGGATTGGTGAAGAAGAAAGAAGATGGAGGCATAGGTGGAGAGGGAGGGGTGGCGGCAGTCGATGGGTGAGTAGAGGGAGGTGTTACGGCGGCAGCAAGAGGGGGGGCGGTCGGCGGGTGGTGGGTGGGGATTCGGGGGCGGCGGGTCATGGTGGGGCTGGGCAGCGGCGCTGGGGAGGAGGGAGGGTGGCGGCGACGCTAGGGGAAAGGGAGGGCGGGGGGGGGAAGGTAGGGGGCACTTCAGGGCATGGGGGCAAAGTGGGAAGAAAAAACAGGGACTGGGCCTACTCTTGATACCATATAGATAAACCAAAGCGTGTTTATTGAGTGAGTGAAATAGTGTACAATGCAGTCTCTTATATAACAGAAGAGAATAGAGACTAAAGTAGAGGAGAGCAATATGGGACTAAACTACAGAAGCATAAGTGAGGCACATGCTACGTACATGACACTCAACAAAACATAATAGAAAACAACATATCTCAATACTTCTCGCTGACCTTACCACCCAAAGAAGCTTCCCGTCCACATTGACGGAGACACGTTGAGGCACGAGGAAGGAACATGCCTTATCTAGCCACATTGATGTATGTTTCTAATCAAGAAAAGTCAATATACCAGTATAACCTAAAATGTGGAGTTCCCTAACATGTTTCATATCTGTTGCATTTTTTAACTATTGTTCTACATTGAAGCATGATGTCATAGAGATTAGATGGCAACCACTTCAACCATGATCCATCAGCTTGTGATAGAATTCAACAACATGGTAGAAAAAAAATTACGAAACACCAACATCAGAAATTACCACTGTGTCTACATGATAAAGACGACAACAACCAAAAAAAATTAATTCTTGGAGAATCTGTGCAAAGAACAATTGTGTCCAAGAATACGTCATTTGGATAGTTCTTACGGTCTGGTTTCATGTATGATTTGATTAGATTTCTTGTTAATGTAGCCATAATATCACAGTTTATTGTTTTCATCGAGGGGTTCAGTTCTGCTATTTAAATATATAGAATAAAGAGGGTACATATAGGGGTTCCCCTCTGTCCATTCTGATTTATGCTAATCATGAAATCTCTAACTCACACAACATAAAGGATGTCAATGATAGTTTAGATTAGGTAATAGAAGGCAAGATCAATAAAAGATGCCCCGACTCTCTTCTTTTTTGCCAATGATCGTAAGTGTAAGTAAGCATTTCTTGGCCAGGTTGATGAGGGTTTTACATTTAATGAGCAGGTAGAGCGCTATTTATTGTATGGACCAAATAACATCCCGCAAGAAGATCTACTATGGTGAGGATGGCTGAAGTTATTGCCATGCTCAATCTAGAATAATGTCATACTGGTAAAGATAACATTAAGGTGCAATGATAAGTATATGGGGTGCAGCAACCAGTGTGGGGTAAGAGACCGCCAGTGATAGTGCCATCACCATGGAGACACCAACAGTGAATTTCTCAATAAGGTCATCTTCAATCAGGTCAAGGACCTCATAGATGAAGACATATCCACTTTCATAAAAGGAGACCATATAAGAATTTCCTGATGTCGAGCTTGGCAAAAAGGACAACCTTCTCCCTGACCTCCTTGAGATCCCCAGGTAAAGATGAGGCCTATATTTCCGACAAGCAAAGGGAGCAGGTTACAGTGAGCGTCACTGCCCATCTTCTAGGAGTGCATCTTGACGGACCTATTCACCATGGTGTTCTTCCCCATGAGATCTGAGCAGATGGAGGATACAGGGGTTAGCAAGAAGATCTACATTAGCAGGAATCAAAACTAAGGGACAAGGAAAAGCAGAGGCTCACCATGGTGAACGACCACTGAGGACCATGGCATTAGCCTTAGGAGGGGAGAAAGTAGAGATCAGCCACAAATGCAAACTTATTGATAATTGTTAAATGCTATTGAAATGGAAATCAGAACTGAATTGGGCATCACAAATCCAGGGAAAGATGAATACAAAATGCATTACGCTGATATTGTTGTGTTTGTAGTAAACATGAAGCCATCACCTCCTTCCTTGTTGTTGTTTCTTCCTAGGCTTGCGTAGTCGCCTCTTGTCTTCCACTGTCCTTCCTCTTGCCTTCCGTCAACCTTCTTTTTTTTTTTAAGCAGAATTCATAAGCATTCTCTTCTCAACAAAATCGCTATAGGAGTAGCAACAAAACAGCTTATAACTTTTCATACATCGTCATGAAAGTCGCAACGGAACAATGGAACAGAAATCTAGGGACATAACCAAAAATCTCACATCCTACAAAACAGTCTGGGTTTAAGCTTTAATGGCATACTTCCTCTTTGGGAAGTACAATGCGTGCTTCTTTTCACGCTCGGTCTTCAAAGAAAGCTGGTGCTTCGTGAGACGGCGCCTGATGGCACGGGTCTTCTTGGGCCTAAGGTCGAGAGGCTGAAACTTCTTGTTCTTGTACGCCTCCCGCAGAGCAGCCCTCTGGGTCTGGGAGATGACGGTCAGGACCTGCGCGATTGATTTCCGCACCACCTTGATCTTGGAGAGTTTGTTGGTGGCGCCTCCGGTGACCTTGGCGACACGGAGGAGAGACAACTCGGTCTTGAGGTCCTTGAGCTGGCTCAGCAGGTCCGCCTTCGACTTCCCCCGTAGCTCGTGGACCTTTATCCTGGCCATCGCGTTTGTCTTCCTTCTTCTCCTCTTCCGCCGCCGCCGCTCTGCTTGGGTATGCTGGTGCTGTCGGGCCGAGAGAAAAGTCAACCTTCTTCTTGCTTGGATCTTAAGCTAGAGCAAGTTTGAGAAAGGAGAACGGTTTGCTTATTGATACCGGTGCGACGTTGTGGTGATGAGATCAGTGAGATCAGGAGTAGGGTGGAGAATATCACCACAAAAGAGAGCCGAAGGGGGCAGATCAGACTCTGTGATGGTGGGGCTGGGCGAGGAAGACCGAAAAAGGGAAATTTAAGTAAATAAAAAGCGAAAATGAGTTTTTATTTATTCTTTAAATGATATTTTAGTTAATGTTAGGTATAGAAAGAGAAAGAGAAGCTTTAATGACAGAATGATCATCATATTTAAGATTGATTATATATTTTTCCATTTTAACTGTACGACAATAAAAAGAATGTCATTTTCAAGGTAACAATTATGACAACAGTTTAATTTGTTGTTATTTCAGTTGTTAATGCCTTACTTTCTTGTAGTGATTTGACTAGAGAGAAGCTCATTATAGTGATTAACAATAGGAACTAAACTAAAAAGAAAAACAATAGATAAGACAATGCATGATAAGGTATAACACAAAGCACTACAAAAATGTTAGCAAAGACATTACAATGTATATTTATATTTGTCATTTATAAGCTTTATGCATCATAACTTCACCCGCATTAAGTCTAACATGACCTAAACAATGCCTAATTGGTCCTAAATTGACCTAACTTGATCTAAATTACACCGAATTCTTCCTAGTTTGCCCTGATTTGTCATAACATGACCTAATCAAACCAAATCATTCCCTAATTTGCCATGTATTGGCCTAAACAACACCTAATATGGCTATTTTAGATCCAATTTCTCCAAATCAAAACCTAGAAACCTCAAATCAGACATGTTTTCCCAAATCAAATATGGTTTGTCCAAAATCAAATCTATTTCAACCCTAAATTGACTCAATTTGGTCTCATCTGGCCAAATTGAGACCTAATTCATGCTATTTTGGGCATTAAGTTGCTTAATTTGGGCCTACAAGGCCTTAAGTGCCTAAGGACATTGGTGCCTAGTTTTAGGCCAGCTGCACAACGCCTAAGGCCACTAGGTGCGCCTAGGCAAGCACTTTGACAACTACGGTCTTGTCTTAAACTTTGATTGGAGGCTAACGAAGTCATTCCATGTTGCATTGAGCCCCTTGCCAACAATGCTTATTGGTCCCTTGATCTTCATCTGTGCAAACTGTCAAGATATGGAAGGAAAGAAACTTTATTAATGAATAGAGCATGGTACACAACAAGACTATGTAGGAATTTTGTTGCAATCCACTACTACTAACTCCCCAATATGGAACTAAACATAACTCTGTATAAGAAAATCCTCTCTAACACTCCCCCTCATGCTGGAGCATATGCATCAACAAATGCCCAGATTGTCCAATAGAGTAGTAAGGTCTACTTCCCAGACGTATAGTGAAGAGATCAACAACATATTCTTCACATCAGGTGAAGGGAGTATATACGATCTTTGGCTAAATTGCTTTTTTGACAAAGTGAGAATCAACCTCAATATATTTGGTTCCTTCATGGAAGACAAGATTGTTGGCATTGAATATAGCATCAAACCATCAAACTTGTCACAAAACATTAGCATCTGCATTGAAGGGACAAGTTCATAGAGGAAGGTTTTGATCCACATCATCTAACCCACAGTCTAAGCTATCATTTGATATTCAATTTTAGCACACATATTGCAATAACTGCTTGCTTCTAAGTATGCCAACTACTAGTTACCTCTAACAAATGTACAAAAAAATGCAGTCAGCTTCGGATAAACTGGATTGTCTACATAATTGGAATTAGAAGAACCACTAAGATTGCAATGCCTATGGTTGCAGTAAAATAGTATGTTTCAAGGACAATCTTTGAGGTTGCTAGTGACATGATACACAACAGATTAGTGGCACTATTGACGTTTGCCAAGATATGCACTCACCTTGCCAACTGTTGCAGTAATGACCGGTCGAGTGGACGTCAAATAAACAAGTTTGTAGAATGCTCTTTGAAATTGATGTATCAAGAAAATGCAGGTGACGAGCCATCGTCCCATGGAATATTAGCATCTAATGGAGTATATGTAGGCTTCTCTCCCAGCATGCATGTATCAATTAGAAGATTTAGAAAGTATTTCCTATCTTAATTCCCAAAAAAAAAACTAAATTTGTCCAAATCCTTGATAGTGAAATGCTTGCACAAGTATTGTTTAATAGTTTGAAACTAACAATAACACCTCTAGAAAGAATATATAGTCAACAAACACAAGTTAGAATATGGTGTGCAAGTACTCTTTTAACAAAAGAGTCAATGATCTACTTGAGTGAAGAAAACTTGTCATAAAATCATCTAGCTTAGGTTTTCAAACCAGGCACGTGGGTTTTGTTTGCGGCCACATAGAACTTTTTGTGTGTGAAAAACCTTGTGACACTCCCCTTGAGAAAAACATCGACAAAGGTGCTCCATAACAACAGATTCATCCAAATCCCCATAAAGGAAGGCATTTTAAAAATCAAGTTGAAAAAGTGGCCAATGAAATTTCACTTCAACATATATCAGGATTTAAATACACTTTTACTGTACAATTGGACATAACTTCTCAAAATAACTCACAATATAGGTATGTGTGTAGCTTTTGACAACTAAGCATACCTTTACGTGTTTAATAGTTTTACTACGATGACATTTCACATAAAAGACCCATCGAAAACCAAATGGTTTGCAATCACTCAATGGAGACCAAATATCAAATATGACGATCCAATAAGTTTCCATAGCATGCACTAGTGTAACGTTTGAGCCCACCACCCAAGGCTCTAGTAGAGTTTTAGGAGTGATGACTGGTCCACAGAACATCACTAGCCTCGACTCTGCACTTTGTCCTCACACAAAGCTTGAGTTCAATTTTGCAACAAGTCGCCATCCTAGTACTACTCCAGGCCAAGCACACTTATCCATAGAGTACCTATTGATACAAATGGTATCAGAGGATGTGGCATTGTAGTGCGGTCCATGTATGAGGAAAGGGCAATTAGCTGAGGCGAGATGGAGAATCCTTTGCATTGGTAGCCATGAACAGGAGTTGGGTGTGTATGGACCATTTTGGGTATGTGTTGCAATCATGATGCCATAACATTGAGCCTTGACGAGGAGTACAAATATAAGTGAGGGAGATTGTAACATCCCAAGATTTGAGGCCTCGAATGAAAATGATATTAAAAGCAATGATTGGACTACAATATCACCAAGATGCATCTCATTTCCAGGTAGCCCATTAATAGGTACTCCGCAGTTAAGCATGCTCGGCAAGTAGTATACGATGGGTGATCTTTTGGAAAGTTAAGCCTAGGTTGCACAAGAGGGAGGACAATGTGCAGTCTGGTCTGTAGAGCTAGTCATCATTCTGAAAACTCTACTTGGGCCTTAGGTAGTGGGCTTGGGCATTTACACCCAGTCACTATGTATAATGCCTTGAAAACTGGTTGAGGAATTGAAATGACAGAGAGAGCAATAGTAAATCTATAAAAATGAATTGAAATTACCAAGTGAACAATATTTTGTAATGTTATAAGAAGTAGACATGTGATGGCCCTTTTGTTTAGCAATGTACTTATTTAAATCAAGAGATGCAAAGGAGCAATGTTTACGTGACTCGCAAGGTTCGTACCTTCAGGAAAAATAAGCGATGTAGAAGGGATGTAGAGGAAGGTGGACTCCATCGACGTTGGTACCCATAAAGCAGCTTCTCTGGCACAATCTTTACTGGCGAAGGGATGAGCAAAGTTATATTTAGTAGAGATGAAGCCCGAATATCAATGGATAAAGATGTGTTGCTTTACAATCTGTGTTAAGAGGAGCATCACAGATCATTGGGTCTACTTCTTATACAACTGCCTATATAGGTACCCGTTCAACTAATACCATAACCTTAGGAGGCAACTAGACAGGAGATGGGTGTAATAGAGTGGGTTTGTATACCAATGGATGTCGATTCAGGATCCAAGCTTACAAAGGCATCCCCTTAGATCATGGTGGGATCTTCCAACTAAGCCAACTTTAGTTGTTGTAGTTACATCAAATGCTAGCTCTAGATCCACAAAGGCCTCCTCCAAACAATGACCACAATATGCAAAATGATATATACCACAAGGCCACCATTGGCTACATCAATTACAACATCATAAATAGAGAGTCAAGAGGGATTGAACTGCAAAGGGGAACGAAACTAAAAAGAGAAAAAAGAAGGAAAGGCCAAGAGAAAAACCCTAGTGGAGATATAATTAAAAACATAACTAATGACAAAATAAATTGGTTTATATTATTTAACTGTGTAAAACAAGATGACTAAGTCAAAAGCCATTGTGAACTAAAACTACATGGATCTATAAAAACTCAAATTACTAGGAAATATAACAGAACCTAGATAAAGCAAATGAAAGAAAAAAAAGTATGAGCATTAGATTGTTAGCATCTACATTCATAAGTACACAGATGTTGTATTTGTACTAAATTGTCTCCCCACAGTTGTAGAAGACTCGACTATGTCAAGTCGACAGAAAGGTGCCTGCATAAAAAGATTGACATCGATGTAGCAAAATTTGTCTGCGATGATCAATGTGGCGTTAGTAGGTAAGCAATCATGCCATCAAACTAGGAAGCATTGCAGTGCCCTAGTCCTCAAGAACTATGTGAAGGAGTCAATAATCTGACGAGGTTTGTGACCATGGACAACTTCAATGGGGCTCATCCCAGTATACCTATTCACATAACTGTTATAAGAAAATTCAAAATTCGATAAAAGCAAGCCTCAGTTTCTCAAAAGACAATGCACATGCATCGCAAAAGTTGACTGAAACTCTTATTGGCCACCTCAGTTTGACCGCCGGTCTAAGGATGGATAGCCAAATAAAACTTCAGTTGGGTGCAAAGATTTATACGATTCTTCTAAAAATGTTGACAACTTTCCAATTGTGGTTAAACACTACGATGGTCGGGAGGCCGTGTAGCTTGACTTACTCCGCGAAGAAATGACAGAAACATGCCAGCATCATATTTCTTGTTACATGAGATCATATGAACTATTGTGGAAAAGCGATCAAAAATACATGTCTATGACAAATGTGGGAAGGCCAAGAATGAAATGCATGCGAAATATTTCTAAGAATTATAGGGAATGGCAAGGGTAATGTATAGTTACATATTTTGCCTTTTGGCTTTGGCCAATCAGCATGTACTGCATTGAAAAACCAAATACTCAACATCGCGGTATATAAAAGGCCAATAAATATGCCAATTACAATAGTGTACTATGCTGAAAAACCATACACTCAACATCATGGTATACAAAAGGCCAATAAAATCTGTCAGTCACAATAGCAGTGGCCTTTTTCCTACCAAAATGACTAGCTAGCACACTGGCATGTAATTCCCAAAAAAGAAAATTGTAAACAACAATATTAGGAATACATAGCTTGGTAATATAGAAGAGGAATCCTTATTGAAGCACAAAATCATAAGAATAGGTAGACGATTTCACAAAAACCCCTCAGTAGATTACTCTAAAGTAAGGGTAAAAGCAAACTAATCCTTCAGGAGGTAGATTCTAACAACTTCAACATTCATAAACTAATCTTCAGGTAGAACAACAACTCAAAGCTTTGGCATATTTGATCTCAACACCCGAAAGATGTTTGAGAACGAAGGTGTATCCCAAAAGAAACTCACACAACTTAGCGTGCTGCTACTCAAGCTCTTTAGGGAGTTTAGTAAGCACATAGCTTGATTAGTAGACCAAAGTCAAGGCAAGAAGCAAATGGATTCTTCAAGCAGTCAAATATGACAACTTCAACATTCATAGAGCAAAGAGTGGTCACACAACAACTCAAAAAATTGACCTCCTTGCTCTCAACACCCAAACTATGTTTGAGAATAAAGGTGCATCCCTAGAGAAACTCACCACACTCAGCGTGATATACACTCAAGTTCTCATGGGATTTCATGAAGTGCAGGGCTTGATCATCAGACTATAAAATGAATTTTGGCATAATAGATAGGACAATTATACAACTAAACAACAATGTAGAATTCCTTTACATACGAGGAATATTTCTACTTAGCATCATAGAGTTACTCGTTGAAGAAGGTTGTTAATATGTTTGTAGATGGACCTACTTGTAAGTGTGAGAAAAGGACAGGAGCCTATGTGTAAAATCTGTACAATCTCATGTATATAAATATACCAAAACCCCACCCATGAGAAGTGTCAAGGGTTCTCTCACACTGATTCCATAGTCATAATATGGTATTAGAGCAGAGGTGCTGGAAACCCTAGAAATTGTCTTGTGGGTGGTCGTCAATGCTTCTCTACCCTAGGGTTTCTTGGTTTGTCCTGTTGGGAAATACGGGCATAGAATATAGCAGCGAAAACAAAAAATTTATCCATCCATATTCCCATAATAGCAAGATCACGTCAACTACTATGAAATAGGAATGATGGTTTTAGCGAGTTATACCTAATCCTGAAGTAAGACCAGTGACAAAACTCGCTTCTTTGCAACTACTGACAAGTTAATCTTGGACGGTGGTTGTGCAGCTCATGGTCTTCACCACAAACAACGTCTGCGCAACCTCTGCAGCTCTTGGTCTTCACCACAAAACTCGCTTTTTTTAGGTTAATCTTATTCATCATGCACCTCACGCAGTATAATGCTATCATCATCAAAGATTACATCATATCATCCTCACAAGCAAGCCCAAAAACAAAGAGAATCGCCAACTCATCATCATACTCAACCTTTTCATCTAGATCCCTCAAAGCCTGAAAGTCTCTAACCAGCCTCCTCAAAAGAAACCATCCTCCCCTCTACCTGGCTCCAAAGATGGCACAACAACTATCCTGATCATCATCAAACTCAAACACATCCGTAGAGGTATCTTCATTGGAGCTGTAGGACGACGAAGCTGATCTCCAGTCATCAACCACAAGCAAGGTACTTGGGGCACCATCCTCAAGTTGAAACTGGAAGAAATCCTTCAGGCGTCTTCGTGATAGACGTTTCCTGGCTCCGTTCGAATCGCGGATCCGTCGAGTACCCTGTCCAGCCTTGGCATCTAGCTTTCCACTAGGCTTCCCTGTGTCTCAGTCTTCCATAGAAGAATCAACATCATGTGACTCACCTGCCTTCTGTAAGCCCATCACGGAAAGCTGCCTAGTATCGCAGGCGCGAGCTAAGTGTCCTGGGGTCTTGCAGCGGAAGCATACCGTCAGAGAGGAGCATTGGCTCCTCCAATGCCCACGCTGTAGACATCTGAAGCATGTACTCCTATCTCTGTAACCATGGGGGCCTCGCCACCTCCCCTCCTTCCTCGTCTTGCAATCACGCGCCAAATGCTCTGGGGATCTGCAGAGAAAACACAGCCGTAGGGCAGAACATTGATGTTGCCAATGCCCTCTTTGTAAGCAGCACAAGCAAGTGTCCCTCGGGACATGGAAGCCCCGCCATCCATGTTTGGAAGACACCACCTCAGTAGACTCAGGCAGGGGAGAAACTGTAACCCGCTAAGATGTCACCGCCTGCCCCCCTGCCACTCCACCGTCCTCTTCCTGTCGCCAAGAACCAGACCCAGCAGCAAACGTCATGGGGACTCGAAGGTCGCCGACCCAGAAGAAATAGCCTAGGTCAGCCGCGATACCATCCACAACCCCACACTGGTCTGTCTCAACACCAGGCAGAAGGTCGAACACCTGTGGAGCACTATCCATGTCCAAACTTCCACCAGCATCCGCCGCTGCCATCTGCGATCTCGTTCCTGAATCACCACGAGGGAGCACTCCACAAACATCCAGACCATCACCCGAGCCTCCCAGAAACCGTCCGACGCCAGCCGCATTGCCATAATCAGCATCCTTCCCTCGGTTCACCCCCATAGACCTCGAGGAATCAGAGCAACAGGACTGCCCGCAGGCATTGGACGGAGAAGCGGGGAGAACCCCCCACGCATCCTGAGCCTCCCTCAAGCGCAGCCTGAAGGCGGAGATGGTGTCCATGCTCCTCACCGATCCCTGCCGACGCGAACGCGTAGTTGCCAATCTGATGGAGAGAGTATCCTCCGCACCGATCACGACGGAGAAGATTCGCCCGCACACGCCACCGCCGCCCAGCAAGGAAACCGCCCGCTCCCACCCCATTGCCGCCGCTAGGCCATCATGCTGATCACCACGATCTGGTCACACTCTGCTCGAAGAAGATCTCCGAAGCCCGCTCACTGCAGACGGCGCCAACGGGGGCCTCCCGGCTGCCGCCGCCCCTAGGGCGACGCCCCAGGGATTGCCTCAGACCCCCGACGGTTCGGCTCCCACTCAGGCAGCCTCAGCGTGTATCAGTAGGTCGAGCTCCAAGAATGCCAATTTCCTGTAGAAGATCAAGACCATACTTTTGTGGTCATAGAACAAGATCATTAGCAGTCCTAGAAACTTCAATCCCCAGAAAATATCTCAGTTTACCCATATCTTTAGTGAAAAAATTCTTGCATAAGTAGGCTTTTAGTCAACATACACAATAAGAACCACAATACGAGAGGACGTCTTTTTAATAAATACAGAATGATCAACATGTGATCTGAGAAAGCCATAGGTAGATAGAATCTTGCTCAGTTTATCAAACCAGGCACGCAGACTCTGCTCGAGTCTATAAATATACTTTTTGAGGTGGCAGACTTTATGTGACTCCCCCTAAGCAACAAACCCAAGTGGTTGCTCCATATAGACCTCCTCTTAGAGATCACCATAAAGGAAGGGATTCTTAACGTCCAGCAGATAAGGGGCCAATCTAGATTGATTGCCACAAAGAGAAAAACTCGCACATAATTTAGCATGGCAACATGAGAAAAAGGTTCAAAGTAACCAATACCGTAACTCTAAGTGTACCCTTTCGCCACGAGGCGAGCCTTCAGGCATTCAACAGTTCCATCAGGATGATACTTGACAGTGTAATCAGAAGGAGGATCAACCAGATCCTAGGTACCTCTATCAGTGAGAGAAGCCATCTCCTCAGTCATGGCATGTGTCCAGGTTGTACTCTGTAATGCGTCATGCAAATTTTTGGGTACATAGACAACAGAGAGAGAATCAACAAAATTACCCATAGGTAAATCTAGATCAGAAGTTACCTCGGCAGAGACAAGACCTTCTGAAGGAGAAGATTGGTTGTCAGTGGGAGGGGGGGTCTTGAGCAGGAGTATGTTGCGGCGACCGATTCTTGCATTGTTAAACAATGAGAGGAGGAGACGTAGTCTCATCAAGTTGCACATTAGATGTAAAACAGAGGCACTGCAATGAGATCTAATCTCAACATATGTTCCCCTTAGTAGGGTAGTATGGAGTGTCCTCAAAGAAAACTACATCACTACTCACGAATCACTTTTTAGTAATAGGACTATAGCAACGATATCCTTTCTAAGTCCATGAGTATCCTAGAAAAATATATTTTTCATCTCGAGGAGACAACTTGTCTTGAGTAGGTCCAAGCAAGCGAACAAAACAAGTCGACCCAAAAATTCTCAAAGGTACAAAAAATAGAGGAAGATTGGTTGTAGTACTTGTACAGGAATTTTATTCCCAATAACAGAGGAAGGCATACGATTTATTAGATAACAAGCAGTAAGAACCGCTTCTGGCCAAAAATGTTTGGGAACATTAGAATGCAGCATGATAGTTCTAGTAACTTCAAGTAAATTCCTATTTTTCCTTTCAGCAACACCAATTTGTTGGGGTATATAAGCATAAGAAGTCCGATGCATTGTTCCCATAGAACGACACAATAATTCAACATTTTTTTGAACAAATTCCAATGCATTATCAGTACACAGGATTTTAATAGGCATAAAATACTGAGTTTTAATATTAGCAAAGAACTTAATAGTAGGAAAAACTTGGGATCTATCTTTCAACAAAAACAACTAGGTAGCACAGGAGTAATCATCAATGAACAAAATAAAATATTTATTGCCAGACAAACTTGGAACATGACAAGGACCCCATACATCAGCATGCACCAAATCAAAAATATTTTTGCTACCAATATGAGATTTTTGGGAAATACAGTTCTGGACTGTTTGCCTAATTGACATACATCACACTAAAAACTATGCATGCCTACACCAGAAATAACATGTGTTAATTTATGGATGCCGAAGTCTAAAATGCCATTGTAATGTGGAAATAGAAGATGATAATGTTGAAGCCAGTGTCGTAGTGACAATCCATTTCAACTCATTTAGGTAGTAGAGTCATCAGGTCCTTCATGTCCCCCACCAATCTTCATCTTGGTGCAAAGATCCTAAAAAACAAATACACGGTGCAAAGGTCAGATTGCAGTTCAAATTGCGTACAATTTTACTGACAGATAGCAAGTTTGGCAGAAAATTTGGCACATATAAAGCAGATCGCAGAAGGACTTGAGCAAAGATATCACCAATTCTAGATACAACAAATTTAGAACCATCAGCAAGCATAACAACACATTTAGAATAAGGCTTAGACATTCTATAAAAGAGAGAACGGTTGCCAAAGATATGAGAAGAGGCTCCAGAGTAAATCACCCATTTGGTATTACCAACACTAGAAGGAGAACTCAAGAAGGCAAAATCCCAACTAGTATAAGTGGTAGTGTGAGCTCCGCATTCAGTAGTAGATGAGGAGGAAGCACCAGTCCTCTCAAGCAGGATATGTTCCACCTCGAAGCGGATGAACTCACTAGTGGAGGCGGTAGAGGGAGCATCAGAAGGTGTTTGAGAAGCACCCTCAGATGCAACATTGGCCCACGCAGGTGTGCCATGTTTCTTCCAACATCTGTCTTCAGTATGGTTGTTGCGGCCACAGAAGTCCACAGTACTGCTGAGTAGCAGCACCTCCAGAAGCATCAGCAGATGAGGCACGACCAAGGGAGCCACGGCCAAGCGAACCACGTCCCCATCCAGGAGCAGAAGAAGGATTGTCTGGAGGTCGACCATGACCCCTACCACGACCACGGCCAGACATAGAAGCAAGAGCAGTAGTGTCACTAGTGTTAGAAGGCAGATCCGATGAGGAAGCCGGCAATCATTGTAGATCCTGAAAAGCACTCTTCAATGTGGGTAAGGGATCACTGATGAGAATCTATTCAACCACACCAGCATGAGTCAGGAAGGCCACAGAGGAACTAGACAACCTAAAGTTCTTGTCGTTGTCATTACATCATGGCTAAGTTGGTAGATAAGGGATGACGATTCTCAAGCTCAGCCCAGACGCCTTTAAAGGTCGAAAAATAGTCAGCAATATATGGCCCAGTGAAGTGCAGGCGGGACAACTATTTTGTTCAGGCCAAACACCTTCGGATTCTTACTATGCAAGTAGGTGTTGGCCAGTTGATCCCACGTCTCCTTGGCAGTCAGGAGACAAAGTAGAGTAACGTTGATGCAAGTTTCACTGTTGTTCAGAATCCACATCATCACGGTCGAGTCATCTTTGATCCAGTCATCATAGATCTTTTTCTCCTTGGACTCGGTAGTACTGGGCGGAGCAGGAGGTGGAGCAGGAGGTGGGGCCTCAGTCATATGGGAATGCTTGCCTTATGACTTTGCAAAGATCTCTAAGGAGAAAACCCAATGTTGATAGTTGCACCCATCTAGCTTCACAGTAGTCACTTGACGACGAAATTCCTCATGGGAGGAAGCCATGAGGGAGACCGAGTCCAAAAACAACAGAGAACAGCAGCAGGAGTCAGAACCACCTAGGATCCTCCAACTAGACGGCAGTAGGGAGATAGAGAAACTAGAAGGACCAGCTTACATGAAGACTACGCCGAGGCACAGCAGAGAACCTGGTGGATCAAGTGTCAACGCAGGTAGAAAGAAGGGGTAGGGCTCTGAAGACCCTCAACATGAACAGTCGGAGGCTAAACAATGATCGAGTGGGTTGCACCAATAAGCCAGGCCCACACGTGAAGGGCCTCTGGCAGTAGTGAAGGGCACACCAGGCTGCATGCTAAACAAGGTTGAAAAGATACTTATATATACTATATGAGTTTATTTCAATAAAAAAAATTATAGATACACAATATTTCAATTTTTAAATTAATTCATATACAATTTCAGAACCTAAAATAATAAAAAATGTGAAAAAAAGTAGACCATTATGTATGATGCTAATAATTTATACATACATCATATCTACCATAGTACCATTATTTTACAAATCTAACTTATATTCTTCTTAAGAAAATGCATAAAAATAGAATAAGAACTAGAATACCAGTGGACGTCTTTTTGATAAAAATAGAATGATCAGCATAAGATCTAATGAAACCATAAAAAGACAGAGTCTTGCTCAATTTGTCGAACTAGGCACACATACTTTGTTTGACTTCATAACAAGACTTCTTGAGGCAGCAAACTTTGTGTGACTCCCCCCTGAGCAACAAACCCAGGTGGTTGCTCCATATATACCTCCTCCTGAAGATCACCATAAAGAAAAGCATTTTTGATGTCCAGCTGGATGAGGGGCCAATCCAGATTAATTGCCACAAAAAGAAGAACTGACACATAATTCAGCCTGGCAACGGGAGAAAAAGTTTCAAAATAATCAAAACCATAGGTATGAGTGTACCCTTTCACCACGAGGAGAGATTTCATGCGTTCAACTGCTCCTTCAGGATGATACTTAACAATGTAGACCCAACGAAATCCAACATGTATGCAATTAGAAGAAGCATCAACAAGATCCCAGGTACCCCTGTCAGCGAGAGCAGCCATATCCTCTGTCTTGGCTTGAGTCTAGGCCTGATTTTGTAATGCGTCATGCACATTCTTGGGTATAGAAATAGCAGATAGTGCAACAACACGATTACTAACATGAACACTCTGATGAGCAGTGGAGACATGATTAGCAATATTATGAGATGTACATGATCTAGTACCATCTTGAGAGAAATAGGTAAATCTAGATTAGAAATTACCTCAGTAGGGGCAGGACCTTCTGAAGGAGAAGATTGGTTGTCAGTGGGGGGTCTTGAGCAGGAGTAGGTTGTGGCGGCTGATTTCTACGTTGATAAACAATAAGAGGAGGTGTAGTCGTATCTGATTGCACAATAGAGGTAGAATCACAAATAATAGGAAGAGGTGTTGCAATCAAATCAAATCTCAACATAGTCCCTTTAGTAAAAAAACATCACAACTCATGAACCACTTTTTATTAACCGGACTATAGCAGCGGTACCCTTTCTGAGTTCGTGAGTACCCCAGAAAAATGCATTTTTCAGCTCTAGGGGACAACTTGTCTTAAGTAGGACCAAGCAAACAAACAAATAAGTTGACCCAAAAATCCTTGGAGGAACATATTACAGAGGCAGATCTGGTTGTAGAACTTGTATAGGAATTTTATTCCCAATAATAGAGGAAGGCATACGATTTATCAAAAAACAGGTAGTAAGAACCACTGTTGGTCAAAAATGTTTGGGAACATTAGAGTGTAACATTATAGTACGAGCAACTTCAAATAAATGCCTATTCTTCCTCTCAGCCTCTCCATTTTGTTGGGGTGTATAAGCACAAGATGTCTGATGAATTGTCCCACAAAACGGCTGAATAACTCCACATTTTTTTGAACAAATTCCAATGCATTATCAGTACAAAGAATTTTAATAGGCATAGAATACTGAGTTTTAATTTCAACAAAAAAGAATTTAATAGTTGGAAGAACATGTGATCTATCTTTAAACAGAAATAACCAGGTAGCACGAGAGTAATCAACAATGAACAAAATAAAATATTTATTGCCAAATAAACTTGGAATATGACAAGGACCCCATACATTACCATGCACCAAATCAAAAATAGTTTTGCTACCAACCTGAGTTTTTTGGGGAAAATAGATCTAGATTGTTTTTCTAATTGACAAGCCTCGCATTGAAAACTATGTGAGCCAACATCAGAAATAACATGTTTTAACTTCTCAGCGACGGATGCCCAAATTTAAAATGCCACTGTAATGCAGAAACATAAGCTGAAAGTGTTGAAGCCAGAGTTGTAGTGTCAATTTGTTTCAACTCATCCAAGTAGTAGAGTCCATCAGGTCCTTCATGCCCCCCACCAATCTTCATCCTCGTGTGAAGGTCTGAAAAAACACACAAGTACCCGGTGCAAATGTCTGACTGCAACTAAGACTGCAGACAATTTTACTGACAGATAATAGATCCAGTGGAAAATCCGGAACATATAAAGCAGATCGCAAAATTACTTGTGCAAAAATATCGCCAATTCCAGATACAGTAGATTTAGAACCATCAGTAAGCATACCAATAGATTTGGAATAGGGTTTAGTCAGTTTATAAAATAGAGAACGATTGCTAGAAATATGAGATGAGGCTCTAGAGTCAATAACCCATTTGGTATTACAAGCACTAGAAGGAGCACTCAAGAATGCAGAATCACACCCAGAGTAAGTGGTCGTGTGAGCTCCACATGTAGCAATAGATGAAGAGGAAGCATCTGTCATCTCAAGTAGAAGACGTTCCACTTCAGAGCGGATGCATTGAGCAGTGGACTCAGTCGAGGGAGCAGTAGTGACTGTCTAAAAAGTACTATCAGTCGCAGCAGATGAAGAGGAAGCATCATTCCTCTCAAGCAGAAGAAGTTCCACTTCGGAGCAGATAAACTCAACAGTGGACTCAGTCGAGGGAGCAGCAATGACCGTCTGAGAAGTACCATCAGTCGCAGCATTGGCCCACACAGGTGTGTCATGCTTCTTCTAACACTTGTCTTCGGTGTGATTGGTGCGACCGTAGAAGTCACAGTATCACTGAGCAGCGACACCTCCAGAAGTATCAGCAGACGAGCCACGACCAAGGGAACCGTGACTAGATGAGCCACGTCCCCGTCCAGAAGAAGTAGAATGATTGTCTGGCAATCAACCACGACCCTACTACAACCATGGCCAGACATTGTAGCAAGAGCAGTGGGGTCAGCTGTGTTAGAAGATACATCTGATGAGGAGGCCGGGAGGCATTGGAGACGCTGAAAGGCACTCTCCAAAGTAGGTAAAGGATCGTTGGTGAGGATCTAGTCAACCACCCCAGCATATGAGTCTGGAAGGCTGCAGAGGAACTGGACAACCTAGAGTTCATGTCTTTGTCATTGCATCGTAGCCAAGTCAACCGAGACACCCTTAAAGGTGGAGTAGTAATCAACAATATTAGGTCTAATAAAGTGCAGACTACATAGTTGTTTGTTCAGATCAAACACCTTTTTGAGATTTTTGCTATGAGAATAGGTGTTGGCCAGTTGGTACCACGTATCCTTTGTTGTCAGGAGACGAAGTAGAGTGATGCTAATGCAAGTTTTGTTGTAGTTCAGAATCCACATCATCACGGTCGAGTCATCTTTGACCCAGTCCTTATAGGTCTTTTTGTCCTTGGACTTGACAATAGTAGGCAGAGCAGGAGGCGGATCATCAATCAGATGGGAATGCCTGCCCTGTGACTTGGCAAAGATCTCCATGGAGCAAACCCAGTGTTGGTAGTTACGTCCATCGAGCTTCACAGTGGTCACCTGCTTGTCCTTGGACTCAACAGTAGTAGGCCGAGCAGGAGGCGGATCATCAATCAGATGGGAATGCTTTCAATGTGACTTAGAAAAGATCTCCATGGAGCATACCCAATGTTGGTACTATTGGTTAATATTACTTTAGTGATTAGAAATATTGATTAGTAGTAAAGTATTGACTAATACTTAGTTAATTACTGATTTGCTGAATAGATATGTATAAAACTTCCTGAGAAATATATTTTTTATATACACATACATGTAATTTTGTATAAAAATATATAAAATTTAGGAACCCACTTTTCAAAAATCTCTCACTTAATCGCCCGCCTACTGCTTAATCAGTTACAAGGTGTTGTCTGCACGCCTCGTGCTTCCCACTTTCTAATACATTGTATATAAAAACAAGAGGACCACCTTTGGAGCCCCCGATCTACTACAGGCGGCCCATGTTGCAAGCAATGGTCCCTGTGTTTTGAGCTAGTTTCCCTCGTACCACACTCAAACTAATCATGCTTATGGTAAAAATTCATCAATCTCATGGGGTTTCACATACCTTTTTAGCACCATCCTAGATTCTCCTAAAAAGATAGAAACACTCATTCAATTATTCACACTTGGGCTTTTACTCGTGACATTCCATTTCACTAGCATGGGTTTTATTCATCTTTTAGGTTTTTATGCTCTTTAAAGCTTTTTTTCATGTTTTTTACATTGTGGGTGACCAATCCTCTCTTGCAAAAAAAAATTGTTTTTGGATTACCCTACTATGGGAAGAAGCGATGTCCTTCAAATGATGGAATTCCAACTCGATTTAAATTCAAAACTTGTCATCTGCAAGCCTGATGTGTGTAAAAGTTGCTCAGATTTTAATTGAACATTGTCTCAAACAACCATACACAACTCATAGGATAGTCATCCATAATCTGGAACAAGCTAACAAGTAGCTCTAAACCCTAAGAGATGAAGAACAAAAACTCTAGAGTGTCTTACCAAACATAGCCATGAAGCTTAAGACAAATAATGATCAATTGGATCGAGTCGAATATATAAGCAAGAACCAAAATCTAGGGGCAAACGATTAACATCCATGAAAGACAGGTGAAATACCCTGGAGATAAACCATCATCAGTCCTTATCATCGATCTACAAATTATACAAAAATTCCTACTAGGTAGCAAAGGCTACTCTAGAAAGCAGTAAATATATAAAAAAAAGATGTCAATGCATGTCATGATAATGAAAAAGAAAAACATACACTTAACAAACAGAATGTGTGAAACAAGATTGTATATGCATGCAAGTATAAAGAAAATGGATAATAGAGCATAATGTCCTATCAACCCAAGCTTAGGTTTTTCTCATCCTTGAGCAAACCTAAACTTGGGCATAGTAAGAATAGTGACATGAGAAGAACCAAGCTTGTGAAGACAAGGTATTGAGAACTACAATGAGGAACGTTGGTAGCCTTGGCTCCTATATGTGTTATTTTGTGCTTCTCATTTGTAATATGAGTTATTCCTTACATACATAATCACAAATTATGCATGAATAAAATTACTATTTTGGAATGATATTTATTGTTTTTTTATAAGTAGCATGATAATTTAAAAAATTATAGGTGGCATCCTGATATTATTCTTGTTTTTCTTTTCCTTTCTCTCTTTTCCCTCTATTTTCCTCTTTCTCAACTTGAACGGGCCTTAAGATGTAACTACCTCAGATGCATAAAAAACACACTTCATCCGCATTGGAAAGTGTATCTTACAAACTTTTAGTCCCTTGTAAAGGTGCACAAATCGAGGTACCTCTTTGGGTCCACAAACCTAGGGAAGGAAACCATTTTGGCAATCAAGTGCAAGATTGTGGAACCAGTAATGCTTTCATTGCGTCGTATGACTGTATTAGAGAAGCACGGATTTTTTTCTTCAATGAGAAGGATCATAGGAAAATGTGCTAGTTAAGAATTTCTATCCATTACCAAATATCCAAGGAAAATATACAAAAATAATGTCAAAATTGGATGTTATCTAGGCTTTGGAAAGTGAAGTAGAAAGCGTGTAAATCCCTTGAGTGCTTAAGCGCGAAGTGGGTTTTGAAGTTGTTGCTCTTAAAAAACGGCCTATTTTTAGTGAAAAACCACTCAATAACAAAGAAAAATGAGTGATATTGATCAATGATTTTCATCAGAAACAATCAATAACAAAGAAATATGAGTGATATTGATCAATAAATTTTGATCATACTATATAAGTTATACAGTTTAGAGATTGTATTTGACATTTAGGGCAGGTAATAGGAACAATAACTTCTTGTCAGGAACTATCAAATACTTACATATAAGTATTGTGTGCTTAACTGACAACGATATCTGTATTAATAAAAAGATAGTCTGGATTACTAATAGTTTGGTTGTATTTTACACAAATAATCAATTAAATAAATGTGGCCATATACTAATTGTAGATTCTCAATGTGTCAGTATAACTCACTGTAACATGTTCTACATAGATAAGTCGTGCTCTAAATATAATCATTTTTACATCAGTGTGAGATGCATCACTCATGTTTCACGATAAACAATAACTTAATAAATATCACACATTTGACTATTTTAAAGATTCATACAAATGGGGCATACATGTGTTAGGTTTAAAGTAGTACACATATACATGCTTTACAAAAGGTACATGCACATGCATTATTTACAAAAACAATGCCTGAGTTTATATATACTGCTACCATACTATTAACAAGATTGTTAGGGCCTCAAAAAACAAGTCAAAGAAGCAAAAGCGGGAAAATAAGCCCGCTTCAATGCAAAACTCTTAAAATGTCACTCAGTTGGAAAAACAACGGCCAGGATTGACGGACGCTACAGCCAGTTTTTAATTCCATGAATGTTATCAACTACCCATTGTTTGTCCCTAAGTAAGACTCAGCTCAACGAGAAACAAAAAATACTGAAAATGGTTAGGCAAAAAAAGTTGGAAATATCAATATCAAACTGAAAATCACCCATGACTATTTGCTCTAGAACAAACATCAATTGAACATACCAAAACTGGGCAGTGAAAGATCACAAATCGAAAAAGATCTTTGCAAACCAACAAAACTTGTTTGAATAAGAACCACACTTGGGTCACAAAAAAGAATCGTGAGAAGCAATGAAGTGAGAGAACAATCATCCTCTAGAATTTAGGCCTAATCCAAAATTTTGCAAATACCATTTATTCAAAAACTACAATAAATAAAAAGAAAATACTCTAATGCCCCTAGGAATCCCTTATCTTCTACATGTGGTCCATGTAGCTAGAAATGGTCCATGAGGTCAAATCTAGTAGGCCTAAAGCAACAAGTCAACCTCCTCGTACCAAGGCCGAACCAACCCTGCTCCTGGTAAGATTCCATCAGTCTACTACGGGTACCTAAAATACTACCAGCCACATTGAATCCATGTCATTGTCACAATAATATACCTGTGTGGCACACCCTAGACTCTCCTACACATTTTTTTTACTCATGCTTTCATAATGAGTTTAATTGATCCTTTAATTCATTCAAAACTTATTAACTTAATATATATAATCCTCGATTAGGTACAGGAACTCCATGCAGGATCAACGGTCCCTACAATCTGGGCAAGTTGGCCCAGAGCAGCAAATCAACCTCCTCATACCACACTCAAACCACCTTGATTTGGGAAGATTTCACTTATCTCCTAGGGATTCCATAAGACACTCTAATGAATTCCAAGTGATGCTAAAATAAATCATTCTTACATTCACACTCAGGCTTTTATTCATTGCATTTTCTTTCATCGGCATGGGTTTTATTCGGTTTTAAAGTTTTATGCTCTTTGGAGCATTTTTAGATGTTTGAGATTGAGGGTTGTTGGCCTCTTTTGAACATTATAAAATAATGTGGGACAAAGGTAGGTCATTAAGAAGATACAATCCATCTCAATTTCAATTCAAAACTCATTATCTACAAGCCTGGTTAAAGGTGATATCAACTATAGTACAAAATCATTAAAGAGTTTAGACGAATGCATGAAAAAGCCGATTGGAGTTTGATCAAAACACCAGCTCAAACAACCTCATACAAGCCCTAGGAGAGTTGTGCATAATCTAAAACTAAACCCTAACCGATGAAGAACACAAACTGTAGAGTCACTTGCCAAACATAACCATGAAGCTAAAAGAGGAAAACTATGAATTGACTCAAGTCTAAGCAACAACTAAAATCTTGGGGAACCAAATAGTAATCATGAAAGATAGGTGAAATTCCTTAAAGATAAAATCATAATCAAATGTCGAGCTATAAAATTATGCAGAGGTCATACTACGAGTAAAGGCTGCTCTAGAAAGTAGTAAATATAAGAGGGGGGATTTCAATGATGGCATGGTAATGGAAAAGAAAGAAAAATACACATACAAAAATATATGAAATCATGAAAAAGCAAAGAAAATGGATAGAAAGTGCATAATCTACCACCCCAAGTCTAGGGTTTTGCTTGTCTTGAACAAACCTAAACTTGCCAAAAATCCATGTAATTGGCATCCTATTGGTGTTGGAACGACACGTGTGACTCGAAAAAGAACGGTGCCTGGAGATATGGAGGTACCAGTTGTTGTGACCTAATGAGAGGATGCTTGTAAGATGGCATGGCATCCAGTATCTACATACCCAAACATCAAAGTCAAGGCAAGGTATTATTGCAGCTAGTGATGAAGTTTAGTATCGTAACGTTGAGCCCCACATCAAAAGAGGAATGTGACCCTGAAGTACTCGTCAGTGACTCAGTGATGTGTGTGATAGTTGAACACTTTGTTGAGCAGTGTCAAAAGGAGGAATTCTTTAGTGATGAATATCGATAATCTCATCATACTCTACCTCTTGTTGCTCATGTTAGGGGTTGTATGGTTTCACTTTCTTTGATTCTCCCATTGTGATAGAAAACATTCACATCAATCTTGTGAAACCAACGCAATGCTGGGTTTTGGATTTTGGTTGCATTGGTAGATTCATATGAAATTTCTTGTCTCGTTGATGAGCTCTTCCTCAAATGAAGTTGTCAGCCCTTTTGTTAACTTTGATATTCACCTTCTCGCATGTAGCGTAAAACTTGAGTCTTAGTTTAGTGATAAAATCGAGGGAAGGATGGGAAGGTTGGTCTTCCTAAGAAATCATGATCCTACTAGTCCAAGAGTATGCAATGTCAGTGAATCATCAAAATTAGTATGAGTCTACAATGCCACTAGATCAAAAGAATGCATTAGAATCAAGCTCCTTTTCTGCAACTCGAACATTCACCCTCTTTTCTCATATTATGGAAGTTCTAGCAGAGGGATGCATGTCAGGTGATGTCATGTTGCTTTAGAAGGTAATGGAGCACTGCCATAAGGAAGTGGAGTAAGTTATGTAATGGTAGATGTGCCGCATTGTGAAGAGAAAGGTCGCTTTGTGGAGGATGCACATTGCGACATAGATGGTCACTCAACCAGGGAGGCATTGGTGAGAACATGACATTTTCCTCCTTTTCATACAAGTTTTAGTTGTAAAAGATTAGTTAATAATATAAGGAAGTTTGAACAAATATGAACGTAATGGGAGATCATATGTGGTTTTGTGACCAATTTTGAACTATAGGAGAATAATAGGAAGGAACCCCAAAATTTCAAGCAAATGGACCTTCCTAGTGTTCTAATGATTTTCGGGAAGTTTTGTAGTTTTTATTTTGTTAGAATAGTCCCATACCGTTGAGCTCTGGGGAGGTCCTCGAGCTTATAAGGTGTGTGCTCCCTTCACCCATTTCTAGTTGGTTTTGGGTTGAATACCACACATTCTAATATGGTATAGTGAACCCCACGAGACAAGTGTGAGGACCACACCGTACCTAAAAAAGAACAAGTGCAAGCACACAAAAGTGGTTGCACTTGAGGGGGATGTTAGAATAGTCCCATATCGTTGAGCTCTGGGGAGGTCCTGGAGCTTATAAGGTGTGTGGCCCCTTCAACCATTTCCAATTGGTTTTGGGTTGAATACCACACATTCTAATATATTTACCTAGGAGGGGACCAAGATGTGACCTCTTGACTCATCATGCGACCTGCAAGCCCTCCAATCTGGGATCATCCCTAACCTTGCAACATGGAAGGAAAGAAGCCACAGACATACGTCGCTTCTAGATCATCTCTCTTTCACTACTCTCCCTCTCACACCCTAAAAACCTAGAACCTTCTTTCTCTCTCTAATTTGACACTGGCCATTACCCTGTTTGGGGGGGCAGCTGTGGAGAATGCATCCCACGTTTCTTCTCCCTTTCACCACGTGGAGTAGCAAATCTTAATAACCCTATACCTACATGAACCCATTGTCTATGCCACCTCACTCCTGACTCAACCTCAACAAGTCATCATGAAGCCCTGGATCCCCCAACAACCCTCACCTTCTTCCTCCTGCTTTAGTGGCACCTCCTCAAGACCCGTATTGCTAGAGAAAGTCTTCCTTCGGGTTCGTGAGGCCGAAAGAAAGTCAAGCGACTAATTCCCATGCTCTTTTGTGCCTCCCTTCCTCCTCACAACTCATATACCGAAAGAAATTCAAGCGACTAATTCCCAGGCTCTTTTTTGCCTCCCTTCCTCCTCACAACTCATATGAGCAAGCACTATCACAGGATTGCCTACCTTGCATTGAGCGGGGTGAAAATGAGGATCGGTAGCCGTCGGATTAGATCCAGTCATCGACGACTTGAATCTAAGGGTTCAGAGCACAGTCAAGATCCCTCTCAAGTCTCACTGCTTGGTAGACATGACGATGCTTGAGCATCACAGCGAGGGACGAGCCTAATCCAACGACCGACCATTACAGTCGTGTTTACCGTACAGTGAGTGGAGCGAATTGCTCTCCACTACCAGATCCCACCCATTCAAAGAAGACCGAGCAATAACTCTAATGGATATTCAAATAAATAAGAGTTCAATTTAAAATAATTCTAGATAATGACTCGTTACCAAATAAGACATATATGTAGTCAAAATTGAAGAGAAAAATCCAATGAACACATAAAAATATTTGCTACTACAGATTGTAAAAATATGAAAATCTCCATTCCAATTTCCAAGCACCTAAAGTCATCGACTACTTCGCTACCGAAAATAAATATAATTAACATTTTGTAAATGGAAATACATTATTCTTCCTTATTCTAGGAAATGGAAAACTTGATGATAGAGTAATTAGAGGGCTACAATGCTCGCATGCAATATGTATTAAAGATAGAACTAGATAATTTTTATAGAATATCGTTGTTGTATTAGGGATGATACTATATAATTTTATACCGGTAGCTATATGTAGATTGTTAAAAACACCAATGAGAATAGCATTTCCAGTGCCCAAACTAAAAGTCCATGAGGATCCTGTAATATTCCTATAATGAAGCTAGGTTTAGAGGCACACAACTTCCCAGCCAATACTCAAACCACTGGTTTTATTTTTCTTCAATGATCATGTTTCAAAATTGATTTACCTTGCATTGTTTATAAAAATACATGTTAAAACAATTAGAAAAGTAATCCTTCTACTACCCTCCTAGTCTACATAATTTGATACTCTTGATTGAATTCAGACATAAACTTAACCATTGTGCATTTTACTGTCTCTACTTAACACAAATGTAATAGTTGACTCTAGCTAATACAAATAATAAAAGTCAAATCAGGTACATGTACCCATTCACTAATGTGCAAAGTGTTTGTAGCCCAAAGGTTAGGATAATTTCCTTCCAAGCAATAAACCTAGGTTCAACTACCGGCAAATGCACTGTTCACAAGTCAACTAACTAATGGGTTGTGCAATAGTGTGTGTAGTCCAACAGTTACAATAATTGCCTGCAAAGCAATAAACTCGGGTTCAAGTCCCAGAAGATGCACTGTTACTAATTTTTCCACATAAGAACTATTGACTAATGGGTTAAGAAATATAGCTACTGCTTCACAACTGAAATAAATATAATTAACATTGTGTAAAGGGAAATACATTATTCTTCCTGATCCTAGGAAAAGAAAAACTTAATGATAGAGTAATTAGAGGGCTGCAATGCTCATATGCAATTATGAATATGTATAGATAGACGTAGATAAAATTTATAGAAAAGTGTTGTTGTATTAGGGATGGTACTACATAGTTTAATATCGGTTGCTTATATGTGGATTGTTAAAAACACCAATGAGAATAACATTTCCAGTGCCCAAACTAAAAGTCATGAGGATTATTAGAGATTCTAATTAATTTAGTCAATTAAGTTATTTGAGTTTAATTGTATATGGGCCCAAATGTGTCTTGGCCCATTAGGGTTTAGTCTCAAGTCTGTTTGCTTACCCCTTCTACTTTATATAGGAGAGGGATTCCTCTTATCAATATATAGATTAGCCTTTTTTATTCTCTGACATGGTATCAGAGCAGTGATCCAAAACCCTAGTCCCAGAGGAGACAAAAAGAACTTGTTCCGCTATCGGGGGGGCTGCCTTCTTGGCCTGGCTTGGCTGTCTGTCAGACATTGCCTTCATCAACTCCTAATGGTGTGGACCGTGCGCTACGCCGGTCATGTCTTCCTACTGTTATTTTCTTTTTTACTACTACTCATCGTTGTGTGCCTGGAGAGACTATGCACTCCGCCCACCTTCTACCAACCATGATCACATTTTTGTTTAGCTGCAATCTCCTTGTCAACTCAACCAACAACACTAGTCGTCACACATAACCCTCAGCTGGAGCCTTGCCAATCCCCGCTGCCATTATGTTGCCCCAACAAAATTGAGACCCACCAGCCCTAATCCCACCCTTATCCCCTACCATCTCCTCACCCCTAGCCATTAATCCTTTCCCCGCCTAGTCCAGCCGCACTCCAAAACCCGTTGTTGTCACCTCCTCCTCTACCAACTCCTCACCAACCTCCAGCAAACTTTCGCACCACTCCTTGCATCACATTATTCCTATCGCCGCCCCTCATCCTTTGATCTTCCCTATCCCTTATAACATCATAAAACTTGTTACCTTTCATGATTGTGGTAAGGTAGCTCCCTTGTAGCGAGTTTCGCCAAGGGTCCACTAAATCCATTACGTACGTTGATAATTGGGTGGAAAACGACGGTTTTTGACTCCTCTGTGCTCAAGGATGGGAGAGTAACTCCTCTTGCTGGCTCTCACCCTTCATGCAATCATGTCCTGAAAATGTGAAGGTTGCTTTTGTAGTTGTCATGATTCTGCTACTCCATCGTTCCCTCAGCGCTTTCTCCCTAGGAATTATCTATGGCAAGAATCTCTTCGTTGTCATGGTGTGCAAGTCTACATGGAGGAGGTCACTACACTAAGCCTGATGTTCTAACCTTTTTTTCTTCAATCTACTTCATCTATTCAATGACCTCAATGAAGATTTGTGCTTAATTCTTTTCAAAAATCTTTATAAACCCTAAACCCAACAACAAGACTGTGATGGACTAGATTTTGACTTAATTTCGAGGATGAAATTTATTTTAAGGTATGTAGGATGTGATAGAATGAAATATTTATATTCTTGAATGGTCAATATCAATGAATGTTGTTATGATAAAGATAAAGCTATGGTCAAATTTTTAGGAAGTTTGGAGGTTCCTAGAGAGAGATATTTAGGTTTGAATATGATGCAATTATTGAGGTGTAGATTTGATATCCTATGTTGTGGATTTGATATCGTGTCACGTGCCCCTTTGGTTGAGGGTAGGTTGTGCAGCCAGATCCTGGCCATTCATGGTTAATCTAGTGGATGGGATCGTCGACTTAAGTGAGCCATGTATCTTGTTTTGTGTGGGTTGCTTCACAACCGTAGGATGCACTTTCGACGGCAGTGAGATGATCTTCAAGCACCAAATTTGGAGGAATCATGGATTAATGTGGCGTGTGAGCACCCACGCCACCACGTTCTCTAAATGTGGGTTTAGGACCGAAATTGACTGATACATGTTCCCTTTGGTGGAGAGTAGAGAGAGGACAAACCTTCCCACACATTTTGTCTCACAAGATCGGTAGCTATAGGAGATGAGGAGGACGGGAATACTGGTAGAGAGTGTTGAGGAGGAAGCTAAGAGATGGAAAAGATAGCCTCAAGCATGAGGTGGAGATCCTTCTCGTCTTGGTGCACTGATATTGCAGTCTTGGGGATGACGAAGAGGTTTTTGCTGAAGGAGAAAATGGAGTTCGGCGCACTACGAGGAGTTATATCACCACAATTGGAGGTTAATGATGAGTTCTTGTATGTAGATCAAAGCTCTACTGACAGTACACTTGAAGTTTCATGGCTCTAAGTCTTTTTCCCCTTTTTCTCCATCATGGCAGCAGATAACGGCGGCGAGCATGGGTCGTTGGGATTTAGTAGCCGTGAAGGTCTGTTTGGAGTCACCGAAGATGATGGCGTCATTGGGATCCAATGAGGAGCACCTAGTATCTATTGGCATCTCACCATAGGAGATCCATGAAATAGAGAAGCACGTGCTTCTGCAGAGTGCAGGCTCTAGCGTTGAATGGGGAAAGAAAGACGGAGCAGACAAGGTCCAGCTCAAAAGGTAAATCTTCGGTAAATACTAAGATCTTGTATAATTCATTGGTACATTTGTCAAAAAAGGTAAATCTTCGGTAAATATCAAGATCTTGTATAAGCTCATACTACTTTGGAATTGTCCTATTGCAGTCAACTATCTATGTTGCTTTGGTAATTTAATTGCATGCACACAAAATGTGCATGAATTTTTATGGGATGAGTGGCAACTAGACTCTTTTAAGTTGTTTTCATTGTCGTTTTGTGCATTTGCATATTTATTTTGACATTATAGCTTAAACTTTACATTTGGTGTAAATACATTTTTAAAAGATATTTATTTTTTTATGTAGCCTGATTATTTGAAATTACAATTAACATCATGATAATATTCTTGATTTTATTTTCTTTTCTATTTTTCTCCTTTTTTCCTCTTTTAAATTCCTCTTCATAGTCTCATCTCACCTTTTACACCTACTACGTTGATTCCCTAATTTCATAAATGCAAGGTCATGGTACCATCAATGCTTTCACCAAGTCATTTGAATGCAATAGACAAATATGAATTTTCTTCTTCGATGTGACTTCATAGGAAAATATGCTAGTTAACAACTTTTATAAATTATGAGACATCCTAGGAAAATATTTAGAAAATAACATCACTCAAATATTGTCAACTACCTGTTGTTTTTCTATCCAAGACTCAGCTCAAATGTACGAAGAATATTGAACATGGCTGACAAAAATAGTTCGAAAACTCGATATCAAGCTACCAATCACCAGTGACAAGTTGCTTGGCATCTAGGCATTATTAAGATCATCGTAAAAAACAAAACTTATTAGGATGAGAACCGTGTATGGGTCATAGAAAGAGTCGAATGACTACAACAAACAAGCATGACTTTTCTTCTTCAATGTGAAGGATGACAAGAAATTGAGCTAGTTAAGCACTTTTACTCATTACAAGATATCCGAGGAAGATATTTAGAAAATCATTCAAGAATCAAGTCTTAGCAAATACCCAATTCTTATACCTAAGCAAGATTCAACTCACGACAAACTAAAGAGAAGAATCATCCTCAAGAATTCATACAAACTTGATCACGAATTTCACTACTACCACATATTCAGAAATTAAAATAAATTAAAGAAAATACTTGAATGACCTTAAGAATCCCAAATCTGCTACAGGCATTCATCTAGAGAGCTATGTTCCCTACAGTCTGAGTCACTTGGCCCAAAGTAATGAGACATCTTCCTGATACTGTGCCAGAACCAACCATGCTTTGGTAAGATTCCATCAGTCTACAAGGGGTACCTAAATGACTCTAATGAGTTTTTGGGTGATACTAACAGGCACATCATACTTTATGTTTTTATGACAAGCATAATTTAGCCTTTCATTTATGTTTTTCAAAATAGAGTTAATTTATGTTTTTATGACAAGCATAATTTAGCCTTTCATTCATTTAAAATTAAGGTATATATAAAATCATGCTCTTGGGAAGATTTCCCCAATCTCCCAGGGGTTCCTAAAAGACTCGGATGAGTTTTCCAACGACACTACTAGGTACACCATACCTATGTCACTATCGCAGTCATGTACCGACCAGGCACACCCTAGACTCATCTAAAAAGAAAAAATCAACATTCATTCTTTTATTCATGCTTAGGCTTTCATTAGTTTCATTTTATTTCATCGGCATGGGTTTTATTCATTTTTTAGGTTTTCATGCTCATTAGAGTTTTTTAGTTGTTTTTCAGATTGGGGGCGCCAAGCCTTTTGTACATTTTTTATTTTATTTTTAGACTCTAAAACCAATTTATGAGAAGAAGCCAAAGATGCAGTCAAACTCGATTACAATTCAAACTCGTCAACCACAAGCCTGATTAAAAGGTGAGATCGACTATGATCCAAAGAATCCTTAAGAGTTTAGACAAATTCATGAATGTTCGATGGAGTTTGATCATTCACCATCTTAAACAACCATACAAATTCCAAAAAAGTTATCCACAAACTAAAACGAGTTGTTGACAAGTGACTTTGAACCCTAGGAGATGAAAAACACAAACTTTTAGAATCACTTGTCGAATATAATCGTTAGAAAGTATTCCCATGTTTACTTACTAGATTAATCAGTCTATTATGTACATGGGCTTTTTTGTCATGGCCGTCAGGGTCTAGTCTAATTCCTTATAATTGCCTCCTCTCCTAAATATAGGGTATGGGTGAACATATCAATACATAACAACGATTACAGTGTCCCACATGCTTGTTAACAATAACCATGAAGCTCTAGAAGGATAACGATGAACTCAACCAAGTCTGAGAAATAAGCAAGAACCAAAATCTTGGGGAAACCAAATAACGACCGTGAATGGTAGGTTAAATTCCTTGATATGAAATCATGATTAGTGTTAATCGTCGAGCTACAAATTATGTAAATCCATACTAAGTAGTAAAGGCTACTCTAGTATCAAAATAAACATGCAAATGAAAAAATAAAACAATTCAAACAACTGAAACAATTTAAGATTCCTATGATAAACATGATTGGCTGCAATATAACTATTGTGATCTGTTCACGCCAAACAATGACAAGCCAGCAAATCAGGAATGGTTAGGCCAATGCGTACTTGCTTAAAAAGCCTCAATCCCCAAGTCATGTGTCTTGACAAGTATGACATGAACCATAAGTATTAGACCATCATGGCCCTTTAATTTTCTAAGTGTATTTTCTCAAATTTAAGTATAGCATTTAGTCATCAAGAGAATTTTCCTTAATATACATGTCGGGTGTCAATCCATAGTGATATAGATATACATAGACTTCTCATAAAACCCAAATATAATCCCAAAATAATGAATAAAACATTTATGAAGTACACTTCATTCATGTTAATTATGAAGTATAATTATTTAGGGTTTCAAACATGCATATTAGTCTAGCTTTGGTTAACGCTAATTGTTGAGTATAAGTACCTGGGGTTGCTATAATATAAAAATCGGTCACCCTTTGGTTATGGAGCACTCCTTTTGGTACCATGACACCTAGGTTTAAGTGAGAATGGAGCTTTATTCCCGCTTGGTTAAGACGATGTCGAGTTAGGAGCTAAATAGAACCCATACCACTCTGGTAAGTACCTCCTAGATGCACCTTAACAAGTATAATATGAAAATGATACTAAACATGAACAGAAACATTAGCATGAATCAAACTTGCTATGACAAGGTGTTGAGAGACAATGCAAGGTACCTTGGCAAACCTTGGCTCATGTATGTTTTTATTTATAGTCCCTCATTCATAATGCAAGGTGTTCAATAACATTCATAATCATGAATTATGCACCATTAAATATCTTGTATAACATTTGCAAAATAACTGTTTTGAATGATATTTATTGATAAGACAAGGTATACCATTTTTCATATTAAACATGAACAGAAAAATGAGCATGAACCAAAATAGTTAAGACAAGGTATTGAGAGCCAAAGCAAGGTACCTTGGCAAGCCTTGGCTCTTATAAGTTTTTATTTATATTCTCTCATTCATAATCTAAGGTGTTCATTATATTCAATCATAATCATGAATTACGCACCATTATAAATAATATATAACATTTTTTAATATAGCTATTTTTAAAAGATATTTATTTTATATGTAACCTGATTATTTGAAAGACATGTAGCATTATTGATTTTCTTTTCTTTTCTATTTTTCTCCTTTCTTCCTCTCTTTTTTCCTCTTCATAGTCCCATCTCACCTTCTAAACTTGCTACGTTGATTCCTTAATACATGCACCTAAGCCATACATCACCTTGGACCAAATCATCCACTTACTCCCACTCTAAATTCAAACTCTTCTCTATCATATATATTATAGAGATACACAATGTGTGTCTCAGGAGAATTGCGGAGCATTCACTCTAATTCTCGGCCTTATAAAGTTAGTTACCTTTTCAACTTGCACCAAAGCTTTGGGATGCAACTACCATGGATAAGTATAAAGCAATGCTCTAGAAAAGTGTATCTTTGTGTAGGTATGGACCTTATCTTTAACAATGTGATAGTCTCATATGTCATACTTAGGTACAATTGTCTCACCAACTCATGCAAAGGAGCACAAATCGAGGTTCATCATCGACTCCAACCTAGGGAAGGTGGCCAAAAGTGCAAGGTTTTGGTACCATCAATGCTAGGAAAATATTTATAAAATAAAGCCAAAAGCAAATGTTATCAATTGCCCGTTGGTTGTCTCTATGCAAGACTCAACTAAACTGTACAAAAAATTTTGAAAATGGCTCGGCAAAAAAAGTTTGAAAACTTGGTAGTGAAAGATCACCAGTGAGAAGTTCCTTGTATTCAAACATCAAGGGGTACCTAAATGACTCTATAGTCCAAGTCACTTGGCCCAAAGTAATGAGACATCATCCTGGTACTGTGCTAAAACCAACCATGCTCTGGTAAGATTCCTTCAATCTACAAGGGGTACCTAAATGACTCTAATGAGTTTTTGTGTGATACTACTAGGCACATCATATTCGCATCACTGCCACAGTAATATACTCGTCAAGCACCACCCTAGACTCTCCTAAAAATAGAGTTAATTTATGTTTTTATGATGAGCATAATTCAACCTTTCATTCATTCAAAATTAAGGTATATATAAAACAAAGCAAAATGACTCTAATGGGATTAGAATCCGCAATAAGCTATAGGAGGTCCATGTAGCGAGCAATGGTCCCTATAATATGGGCCAGTGAGCCCAAAGCAGTGAAGTCAACCTCCTTGTACCGCACTAGCACACTTGAACCAACCATGCTCTAGGGAAGATTTCCCCAGTCTCCCAAGGGTTCCTAAAAGACTCAGATGAGTTTTCCAATGACACTACTAGGTACAACATACATATGTCACTATCGCAGTCATGTATCGATCAGGCACCCCCTAGACTCACCTAAAAAGAAAAAATCAACATTCGCTTCTTTTATTCATGCTTAGGCTTTCATCAGTTTCATTTTATTTCATTGGCATGGGTTTTATTCATTTTTTAGGTTTTTATGCTCATTAGAGTTTTTTAGTTGTTTTTGAGATTGGGGGCCCCAAGCCTTTTGTACATTATTTTTTTTTAGACTCTAAAACCGAATTGTGAGAAGAAGATAGTTCCTTCCAAAGATCTAGTCGAACTCAATTTCAATTCAAACTAGTCAACCACAAGCCCAATTAAAAGGTGAGATCAACTATGATCCAAAGAATCCTTAAGAGTTTAGATAAATTCATGAAAAGTTGATGGAGTTTGATCAATCGCCGCCTTAAACGACCACGCAAATCCTAGAAAAGTTGTCCACAAACTGAAACAAGTTGTTGACAAGTGACTTTGAACCCTAAGAGATGAAAAACACAAACATGTAGAATCACTTGCCTAACATAATTGTTAGAAAGTATTAGCCTATTTAGTTACTCGGTTAATCAGTCTATTATATACATGGGCTTGTTTTTCGTGGTCGTGATGGTTTAGTCCAATTCCTTGTAATTGCCTCCTCTGCTCAATATAGGACATGGGTGTACATATCAACGATTAAGGTGTCCCACATGCTTGTTAACAATAACCATGAAGCTCTAGAAGGATAACGATGAACTCAACCGAGTCTGAGAAATAAGCAAGAACCAAAGTCTTGGGGCAACCATATAACAATCGTGAATGGAAGGTTAAATTCCTTGATATGAAATCATAATCAGTGTTAATAATCGAGCTACAAATTATGTAAATCCATACTAAGTAGTAAAGGCTACTCTAATATCAAAATAAACATGCAAATGCAAAAATAAAACAATTCAAATAACTGAAACAACTTAAGATTCCAATGATAAACATGATTGGCTCCAATATAACTATTGTGATTTGTTCATGCAAAACAATGACAAGCCAGCAAATCAGGAATGGTTAGGCCAATGCATACTTGTTACTTAAAAAGCCTCAACCCCCAACTAACGTGTCTTGACAAGTATGACATGAACCATAAGTATTATTAGATCATCATGGCTCTTTAATTTTCTAAGTGTATTTTCTCTAATTTAAGTATAGCATTTAGTCATCAAGAGAATTTTCATAAATAAACATGTTGGATGTCTAACCATAGTTATATAGATATACATAGACTTCTCATAAAACCCAAATATAAGCCCAAGACAACGAATACATTTATGAAGTGCACTTCATCCATGCTAATTGTTAAGTATAATTATTTAGGGTTCCTAATATGCATATTAGACTGGCTTTGGTTAATGCTAATTATGGAGTATTAGTACTTGGGGTTCCTATAATATAAAAATTGGTTAGGCTTTGGTTATGGAGAACTCCTTTTGGCACCATGACACCTAGGTTGAAGTGAGTCATGGAGCTTTGTTCACGCTTGGTTAAAACGATGTCGAGTTAGGAGCTAAATAGAACCCATACCACTCTGGTGAGTCTACCTCCTAGATGCCCCATACACTTAGAGCTTTGTTCACGCTTGGTGAAAACATGAACAAAAACATCAACATGAATCAAACTACGACAAGGTGTTGAGAGCCAAAGCAAGGTACCTTGGCAAACCTTGGCTCATATATGTTATTATTTATAGTCCCTCATTCATAATGCAAGCAGTTCAATAACATTCATAATCATGAATTATGCACCATTATATATCTTGTATAACATTTTCAAAATAACTATTTCGAATTATATTTATTGTTAAACAAGATATAACATTTTTCATATAAAAAATGAACAGAAAAATGAGCACAAACCAAACTAGTTAAGACAAGGTATTGAGAGCCAAAATGAGGTGCCTTGGCGAGCCTTGGCTCCTATATGTTTTTATTTATATTCTCTCATTCATAATCTAAGGTGTTCATTATATTCAATCATAATCACGAATTATGCACCATTATAAATAATGTATAATTTTTTTGAATAGCTATCTTTAAAAGATATTTATTTTTTATGTAGCCTGATTATTTGAAAGTACATGTAGCATTCTTGATTTTCTTTTCTTTTCTATTTTTCTCCTTTCTTCCTCTTTTTCTTCCTCTTCATAGTTCCATCTCACCTTCTAAACTTGCTATGTTGATTCCCTAATACATGCACCTGAGCCACACATCACCTTAGACCAAATCATCCACTTACTCTAAATTCGAATTCCCCCATCATATCTATTATAGAGATATACAATGTGCGTCTCAGGAGCACTACAGATTATTCACTCTAATTCTCGGCCTTATAAAGTTAGTTATCTTTTCAATTTGCACCAAAGCTTCGGGATGTAACTACCACGGATAAGTATAAAGCAATGCTCTGGAAAAATGTATCTTTGTGTAGGGATGGACCTTATCTTTAAGAATGTGATAGTCCATATGTCATATTGAGGTACAATTGTCTCACCAACTTGTAGTCCCTTGCAAAGCAACACAAATCGAAGTTCCTCATTGACTCCACCAACCTAGGGAAGGTGGCTAAAAGTGCAAGGTTACGGTACCATCAATGCTTTCATCGAGGTGTTTGAATGCAATAGACAAATATGAATTTTCTTCTTCAATATACTTCATAAGAAACTATGCTAGTTAAGCACTTTTATTCATTATGATACATCCTAGGAAAATATTTAGAAAATAATGCCAAAATCAAATGTTATCAACTACCCATTGTTTGTCCCTATGCAATAATCAACTAAACTGTGCAAAGAATTTTGAACATGGTTTGGCAAAAAAAGTTTGAAAATTCGGTAGTGAAAGATCACCAGTGACAAGTTCCTTGTATTCAAACATCAACTGAACATACCAAAAGCAGCAAGTGAAAGATCACATGGCATCTAAGCATTATTAAGTAAGATCGTTGTAAACCAATAAAACTTGTTAGAATAAGAACCGTATACAAGTCACGAAATGAGTCGAATGACTACAATGAACAAGCATGAATTTTCTTCTAGATAAGTTTGTGAGTAAAATTTCAAGGTCTTTAATTCCTTTTTCTAAATATAAGACAGAGGAATGTTTTGGCATAATTGATAAGGTTATCATGAGTTCTATATGCTATGACACCAAGTGCTTCTGTCTCTTGAATGTGAGTTGAAACTAATCTAAAAGTTAGTTTAGTTAACTTAGAACTAAATAAAAACCACCAACTTAATCTTTGAATCATTAAGTAATTATATCTAGTTTAAATTTTGATATGGACTAATTCCTAGTAGAGATGAATTTAAGATCATACTTCTTTTGAATTGTTCTATTGCAGTCAACTGTTTGTGTTGCTTGGGTAATTTAATTGCATGCTCACAAAATGTGTATGAATTTTTATGGGGTGACTGAAACTGGACTATTTTCAGTTGTTTTTGTTGTCTTTTTGTGCATTTTCATGTTTATTTTGACATTGTAGCTTGACCTTTACACTTGATGTAAAACATTTTCATATATGTTGACGTAGCCAATGCCTAGAAATTAATCTTTTTCTGAACTATCATCGTCTTACGTGACATTCTTTTTTTAGTCAGGGCCTATTTATCATTTTCACACCAGTGCTTATCACCTGGAGTTGTTTTTCATGTCTTGAAATTGAGTGTTAATGAAAATCCTTGCATGAAAATGTCATAACAACCAGCTACATTTTTTTCTATTATAATTGATATCTACACATGAGTGATACAAATTCTTAATAAACATAATATTTTAACCAAACTTTATTGTTATGGTGTCATTGTTTATGACAAGCAGTCAATCTTCCCCAACATCCTCAACAATCCCCTACTCTAAATTTTATCCTCAAACAATACAACCAATGATTTTCCCATCCCAGGTACTCCTTATCCAAGTACAACTATGTTCCCCTTTTCTATATGGAAGAATTATAAAATTTTACCAGTCCCGGATGCTCACTAAGACTTACGCCTGTGTGGGGAGCTGGTTGGGGTATCATTCGCCCTCTTTTCTTAATGACAAGGCACCCAACCATCGCGACCATATTGGTATTTTAAGATAGACTGGCATACCAAGTGGGTTGTTTCAAGCCTCTTTTTGCAGGTTTTCATGATTTTCAATTTTAGTTTGATTATTTTCAATTGATAGAATCTGTGTCAAATTTTTACTATAGATAAATTTTCCTAAGTGGGTTCATCATTGGGTTGCATGAAGTACTTAAAGTGGTTGACATGACGATATGGGGAAGAGTGGCTGCTTGTCAAAAATAATAATACCACAGTAAAAAAGCATCATTTAAAATTTAATGTCTATCACAATTTGCTATAACTCATGTTTTCTTATATGAATTGAAAAAAATAGTTGGTTGGTATGACATTTTCATCGAATATAATGGTCATTGTCATTTATACTCAATTTCAAGGCAAGACAAACCACAACGGGAGATAAGCACTACTATAAAAATGATAAATATGTACAATAGAATCAAAGCTTGTGCCGTGTAATATGGTGATAATATGTACAATAAAATGACAATACAACTATTGTGATCTGTTCACACCAAACACTGACAAGGCAGCAAAATCAAGAACGGTGTACGCCAATGTGTACTTGCTTAAAAAGTGGCAACCCCAACTCACTTGTCTTGACAAGTATGACAAGAACCATAAGTATTGGACCATCAAATCTTTTTAATCTTCTACGTATATTTTCTCTAATTTAAGTATAGCTTTCAGTCATCAAGAGAATTTTCCTAAATAAACATGTCGGGTGTCTATTCATAGTTATACAGATATGCATAGACTTCTTATAAAACCCAAATATAAGCCCAAAACAATGAATAAAGCATTTATGAAGTACATTGCATTCATGCTAATTATGAAGTACGGACATTTAGGGTTCATATGATATGCATATTGATCGGGGTTTTCAATAACGTTGATTGTGGAGTATAAGTACCTGGGGTTCCTATAATATAAAAATTGGTCAGACGTTGGTTATAGCACTCCTTTTGGCACCATGACAGCTAGGCTGAAGTGAGAATGGAGCTTTATTCATGCTTGGTTAAGACAATATCTAGTTAAACTAAATAGAGCTTGTACCACTCTGGCGAGTCTACCTCCTAGATGCACCTTAACAAGTAATATGAAAACGATACTAAACATGAGCAGAAACATGAGCACGAATCAGACTTGCCAAGACAAGGTGTTGAGAGCCAAAGAAAGGTACCTTGGTAAACCTTGGCTCATGTATGTTTTTATTTATAGTCTCTGATTCGTAATGCAAGGTGTTCAATAACATACATAATCATGAATTATGCACCATTATAAATCTTGTATAACATTTTCAAAATTACTATTTCAAATGATATTTATTGTTAAGACAAGGGATAACAATTTTTTATTTTAAACATGAACAGAAACATAAGCACAAACCAAACTTGTCAAGAAAAGGTATTGAGAGCCAAAGCAAGGTACATTGATGAGCCTTGGCTCCTATAAGTTTTATTTATATTCTCTCATTCGTAGTGCAAGGTGTTCATTACATTCAGTCATAATCATGTATTATGCACCACTATAAATCATGTATGACATTTTCAAAATAGCTATTTTCAAAAGATATTTATTTTTTTATGTAGCCTGATTATTTGAAATTACAAATAGCATCATGATAATATTCTTGATTTTCTTTTCTTTTCTATTTTTCTCCTTTTTTCCTCTTTTAAATTCCTCCTCATAGTCCCATCTCACCTTTTACACCTACTATGTTGATTCCCTAATTTCATCAATGCAAGGTCATGGTACTATCAATGCTTTCACCAAGTCGTTTGAATGCAATAGACAAATATGAATTTTCTTCTTCAATGTGCCTTCATAGGAAAATATGCTAGTTAAGCACTTTTACAAATTACGAGACATCCTAGGAAAATATTTAGAAAATACTGCCAAAATCAAATGTTGTCAACTACATGTTATTTGTCTCTATGCAAGACTTAGCTCAACTGTACATTGAATTATGAACATGGTCTGACAAAAAAAGTTCAAAAACTCAGTATCAAGCTACCAATCACCAGTGACAAGTTGCTAGAAAACACGGCTAGTGAAAGATGGCATGGCTAAGTAAGATCATAGTAAAAAAACAAAACTTATTAGGATAAGAACCATGTATGGGTCATAGAAAGAGTTGAATGACTACAACAGACAAGCATGACTTTTCTTCTTCAATGTGAAGAATGATAAGAAATTGTGCTAGTTAAGCATGTTTACTCATTACAAGATATCTGAGTAAGATATTTAGAAAGTTACAACCTGAAGTTGAATATCACGATTGGTAGGTGCCGGGACGTTCATGGTGTTTCTCGAAGATGGGTTGGTGGTATCATTTGAAACCATCGAGCTGATATATGCTTGGCTTTTCATGCCTGGTTAAAGGCCACTGATTACATTGAAGCTTATTTGAAGGCATGTTATGTAGGGGTCTCGATGGCGGTGGATAACAGGTTGAAGATATCATCCATTGAGGTTGATGATAGCGATACTTTTAAAATTCTTTGGCTGAATGGAAAAGCTCCCTGGAAGACTATATATGCTGCTAGGATGCTCATAGACGAGTTACGGGAGAGGGACATCACAGGCAGTTGTGTTCACAAAGTGGTGAATTCTCTGGCTAAAGAGATTGGAGTTTGGGGCAGATCCTTCATGGCACCTTTCATCTGTTCAGATAGCAGCACTCTTTCACAAAAGATCCGTGGCATGGCGACTTTGGAGAAGAATCACACACCTTATATTGTCAAAAGTGTGTCCAAGGTGTAGATGTTGTTTTTTTGTTTGTTGTTGTTTTCTGTTTTGGGCTGTTTGGTTTGAGGGAGTTTACCTGCATTCTTATAAGCAGGAGATGTATTTTGTGGTTGATATTTTGCCCAGACGAGGGGGATGGGATGAATAAAATGACCCCCTGGCTTTTATAAAAAAAAAGATATTTAGAAAGTTATGCAAAAATCAGGTCGTAGAAGATACCCATTGCTTATACCTAAGAAAGATTCAACTCACGAGCAGCAAAAGACAACAATCATCCTCAAGAATTCATACAAACTTGATCACGAATTTCACTACTACCGCTTATTCAGAAACTACAATAAATTAAAAGAAAATACTCTAATTAGCTTACAAATCCCAAATCTGCTACAGGCATTCATCTAGCGAGCTATAGTCCCTACAATATGAATCACTTAGCCCTAAGTAGTGAGACATCCTCCTGGTACTGTGTCGGAACCAACCATGCTCTAGTAAGATTCCATCAGTTTGCAAGGGGTACCTAAATGACTCTACTGAGTTTTTGGGTGATACTACCAGGCACATTATATTCGTATCACTGTCGCAGTCTATACTCGTCAAGCATCACCCTAGACTCTCCTAACAAATAGAGTTAATTTATGTTTTTATGATGAGCATAATTCAGTCTTTAATTCATTCAAAATTAAGGTATATATAAAACAAAACAAAAGGACTCTAATGACCTTTAGAATCTGCAGTAAGCTATAGGAGGTCCATCTAGCGAGAAACAGTCCCTATAATTTGGGCCTGTGAGCCCAAAGCAGTGAAGTCAACCTCCTTGTACCACACTAGCACACTCGAACCAACCATGCTCTTGGGAAGATTTCCCCAGTCTCCCAGGGGTTCCTAAAAGACTAGGATGAGTTTTCCAACAACACTACTAGGTACAACATACCTACGTCACTATCGCAGTCATGTACCAACCGGGCACACCCTAGACTCATCTAAAAAGAAACAAATCAACATTCATTCTTTTATTCACGCTTAGGATTTCATTAGTTTCATTTTATTTCATTGGTGTGGGTTTTATTCATTTTTTAGGTTTCATGCTCATTAGAGTTTTTTAATTGTTTTTGAGATTGGGGGCGCCAAGCCTTTTGTATATTTTTTATTTTCTTTAAGACTCTAAAACCCAATTGTGAGAAGAAGATAGTTCCTTCCAAAGATGCAGTCCAACTCAATTACAATTCAAACTCGTCAACCACAAGCCCGATTAAAAGGTGAGATCAACTATGATCCAAAGAATCCTTAAGAGTTTAGACAAATTCATGAAAGGTCGATGGAGTTTGATCAATCACCATCTTAAACAACCACACAAATCCTAGAAAAGTTGTCCACAAACTGAAATGAGTTGTTGACAAGTGACTTTGAACCCAAAGAGATGAAAAACACAAACATGTAGAATCACTTGTCGAACATAATCGTTAGAAAGTATTAACTTGTTTAGTTACTAGATTAATCAGTTTATTCTGTACATGGGCTTATTTGTCGTGGACGTTAGGGTCTATTCCAATTCCTTGTAATTGCCTCCTCTCCTAAATATTGGGCATGGGTGTACATATCAATACACAACAACGATTACAGTGTCCCACACGCTTGTTAACAATAACCATGAAGCCATAGAAGGATAACGATGAACTCAACCGAGTCTGAGAAATAAGCAAGAACCAAAATCTTGGGGCAACCAAATAACAACCGTGAATAATAGGTTAAATTCCTTGATATGAAATCATAATTAGTGTTAATCGTCGAGCTACAAATTATGTAAATCCATACTAAGTAGTAAAGGCTACTCTAGTATCAAAATAAACATGCAAATGCAAAAATAAAACAATTCAAACAGCTGAAGCAACATAAGATTCCTATGATAAACATGATAAGCTTCAATATAACAATTGTGATCTGTTCACGCCAAACAATGACAAGCCAATAAACCGGGAACGATTAGGCCAATGCGTACTTTCTTAAAAAGCCTCAACCCCCAAGTCACATGTCTTGACAAGTATGACATGAACCATAAGTATTAGACCATCATGGCTCTTTAATTTTCTAAGTATATTTTCGCTAATTTAATTATAGCATTTAGTCATCAAGAGAATTTTCCTAAATAAACATGTTCGGTGTCTATCCATAGTTATATAGATATACATAGACTTCTCATAAAACCCAAATATAAGCCCAAAACAATGAATAAAACATTTAATAAGTACACTTCATTCATGCGAATTGTGAAGTATAAGTATTTAGGGTTCCTAACATGCATATTAGTCTAGCTTTAGTAAATGCTAATTGTGGAGTATAAGTACTTGGGGTTGCTATAATATAAAAATTGGTCACCCTTTGGTTATGGAGCACTCCTTTTGGCACCATGAGACCTAGGTTGAAGTGAGCATGGAGCTTTATTCACGCTTGGTTAAGACGATGTCGAGATAGGAGCTAAATAGAACCCATACCACTTTGGTGAGTCTACCTCCTAGATGCACCTTAACAGGTATAATATGAAAACGATACTAAACATGAACAGAAACATCAGCATGAATCAAACTTGTTACGACAAGGTGTTGAGAGACAAAGAAAGGTACCTTGGCAAACCTTGGCTCATGTATGTTATTATTTATAGTCCTTCATTCATAATGCAAGGTGTTTAATAACATTCATAATCATGAATTATGCACCATTATATATCTTGTATAACATTTTCAAAGTAACTGTTTTGAATGATATTTATTGTTAAGACAAGGTATAACATTTTTCATATTAAACATGAATAGAAAAATGAGCACGAACCAAACTAGTTAAGACAAGGTATTGAGAGCCAAAGCAAGGTACCTTGGCAAGCCTTGGCTCCTATAAGTTTTTATATATATTCTCTCATTCATAATCAAAGATGTTCATTATATTCAATCATAATCATCAATTACGCACCATTATGAATAATGTATAAAATTTTTGAATGGCTATTTTTAAAATATATTTATTTTTTATGTAGCCTGATTATTTGAAAGTGCAAGTAGCATTCTTGATTTTCTTTTCTTTTCTTTTCTATTTTTCTCATTTGTTCCTCTTTTTCTTCCTCTTCATAGTCCCATCTCACCTTCTAAACTTGCTATGTTGATTCCCTAATACATGCACCTGAGCCATACATCACCTTAGACCAAATCATCCACTTACACCCACTCTAAATTCGAACTCTTCTCTATCATATCTATTATAGAGATACACAATGTGTGTCTCAGGAGCATTACGGAGCATTCACTCTAATTCTCAGTCTTATAAAGTTAGTTACCTTTTCAACTTGCACCAAAGCTTCGGGATGCAACTACCATAGATAAGTATAAAGCAATGCTTTGGAAAAGTGTATCTTTGTGTGGGATGGACCTTATCTTTAAGAATGGTATAGTTTCATATGTCATACTTAGGTACAATTGTCTCACCAACTCATAATTCCTTGCAAAGGAGCACAAATCGAGGTTCCTCATCAACTCCACCAACCTAGGGAAGGTGGTCAAAAGTACAAGGTTACGGTACCATCAATGCTTTCATCGAGTTGTTTGAATGCAATAGACAAATATGAATTTTCTTCTTCAATGTACTTCATAAGACAATGTGCTAGTTAAACACTTTTATTCATTATGATACATCCTAGGAAAATATTTAGAAAATAATGCCAAAATCAAATGTTATCTACTACCCGTTGTTTGTCCCTATGCAAGACTCAACTAAACTGTACAAAAATATTGAACATGGTTTGGCAAAAAAAAGTTTATAAACTCTGTAGTGAAAGATGACGAGTGACAAGTTCCTTGTATTCAAACATCAGTTGAACATTCCAAAAGTGGCAAGTGAAAGATCACATGGCATCTAAGCATTATTAAGTAAGATCGTTGTAAACCAACAAAACTTGTTAGGATAAGAATCATGTACGGGTCACGGAAAGAGTCAAATCACTACAATAGACTAGCATGAATTTTCTTCTTGATAAGTTTGAAAGTAAAATTGCAAGGTCTTTAATTCCTTTTTCTAAATATAAGACAGAGGAATGTTTTGGCATAATGGATAAGGTTATCATGAGTTGTATGTGCTATGACACCAAGTGCTTCTATCTCTTGAATGTGAGTCAAAATTGATCTAATAGTTAGTTTAGTTAACTTAGAACTAAATCAAAACCATCATCTTAATCTTTGAATCATTAAGTAATTACATAGTTAAAATTTTGATATGCATTGATTCCTAGTAGAGATGACTCATACTACTTTTGAATTGTTCTATTGCAGTCAACTGTTTGTGTTGCTTTGGTATTTTAACTGCATGCACACAAAATGTGTATGAATTTTTATGGGTTGAGTGGCAACTGGACTATTTTCAGTTGTTTTCATTGTCTTTTTGTGCATTTGCATGTTTATTTTGACCTTGTAGCTTACCCTTTACACTTGGTGTAAAACATTTTAATATATGTTGACGTAGCCAATGCCTAGAAATTAATCTTTTTCTAAATTATCATCGTCTTACGTGGCATTCTTTTTTTAGTCAGGGCCTAGCTATCATTTTCACACCAGTGCTTATCACCTGGAGTTGTTTTTCATGTCTTGAAATTGAGTGTTAATGAAAATCCTTGAATGAAAATGTCATAACAACCAACTATATTTTTTGCTGTTATAATTGATATCTACTCATGAGTGATACAAATTCTTAATAAACATACAATTTTAACCAAAGTTTATTATTGTGGTTTCATTGTTTATGACAAGCAGTCAATTTCCCCGACATCCTCAACAATCCCCCACTCTAAATTTTATCCTCAAACAATACACCCAATGATTTTCCCATCCCAGGTACTTTTTATCTAAGTACAATTATATTCCCTTTTTCTATATGGAAGAATTATAGCATTTTACCAGTCCCCGCTGCTCACAAAGACTTACGCATGCGTGGGGAGCTAGTTGGGGCATCATTGGCCCTCTTTTCTTAATGACAAGGCACCCAACCATCGCGACCAGATTGGTATTTTAAGCTAGATTGGCATACCAAGTGGGTTGTTTCATGCCTCTTTTTGCAAGTTTTAATGATTTTAAATTTTAGTTTGATTATTTTCAATTGATAGAATATGGGTCAAGTTGTTCGAAAACTCAGTATCGAGCTACCAATCACCAGTGACAAGTTGCTAGAAAAAGCGACTAGTGAAAGATCACATGGCATCTAAGTATTATTAAGTAAGATCGTAGTGAAAAAACTTATTAGGATAAGAACCGTGTATGAGTCATAGAAAGATTCGAATGACTACAACAGACAAGCATGACTTTTCTTCTTCAATGTGAAGAATGATAAGAAATTGTGCTAGTTAATCACTTTTACTCATTACAAGATATCTGGGGAAGATATTTAGAAAATCATGCAAAATCAGGTCTTAGCAGATAGATACCAATTGTTTATACCTATGCAAGATTCAACTCACGAGCAAGGTTGTAAAATGTGTGAGGTGTAATGAGGCATTTTTGTCTCATTGAGGCGATACGTAAGCCTCAAGGCATTTGAGGCGTAAGCCTCAAAATGTGTGAGGCAGCCATAAAATATAAATTTATACATGTATTATATATATATATATATATATATATATATATATATATATATATATATATATATATATATATATATATATATATATATATATATATATATATATATATATGTGGGCCCATCTTTATTGCCCGTGCGGGTAGCTACCCGCCCACCCTTCCCACCACTTTTTTTTTAAAAAAAAATCACAATTGTAGAGGACTATTTTGTCTAGCTCTCCAAAAAATTTTAGCCAAAAATAATATCATTTGCCCCTCTAAAATAAAAAAACCCATCCTTATATATATCTATTGTATATTTTGTACTGAGTTACTCTTTTATTCGTGTAGTTACTTTCTGATCACCATAGTTACTCTTTTGACAACAGAGTTACTTTTTTGGCCAAGAGAGTTACTTTTTTGTCTGCCGGGTAGTGAAAATCCAGGCTACCCGTGCGGGCAACGAATGAACGCCATATATATATATATATATATATATATATATATATATATATATATATATATATATATATATATATATATATATATATATATATATATATATATATATATATACACGCACACATATATGTGTTGTTTATATGAATGTGTATAAATGGAAAGACAGATGCCAGAAGAAGATTGGGAAATCATGCATCTAGTCTTTCCCATATCCCCTAAGTTAGTCAGGTCCTGGAGGATAATGTCATTTATATGCCCATTTTGGTGTAGTGTCAATCCTCATAAGTACTTTATCAGATCAACTCCATGTGTGCTATCCTAGATTCATACCTTATAGTCAATTAGATGGCATAACAAGAGAAGCATATATTTGTGATTTATAGCTTCTCGTTAATGCCCAAAAAAATGCAGCAACAGACATTCTGATGGCATGAATTTTGATTGGCCCAACAATTAATGCATTTGATGATGCTGCCTAGCTAGAAAGGTGGATTAAAATTATTGAATCATGCTAGTCGTATATCAGTGTGAAAATATAGGTAACAAAATGATGTAGGCAATGTGGATCATCTTGAGGTATAGTATGATTAGACTCTCATATAACCTAATACATATATTATGGGACTCTAGGAATTACTAATACTTAGAGAAAAATCTTATCAATATTTGGAGAGAATACCATTTATATGATGATTTCCATGCACTTTCTCAAAAGAAGTGATACAATGGAGATACAGAATCAATTATTAGATGATCGTGCCAAAGTCCTCTGGTTTTGCATCTAGATGGTAACCCTGTCGAACTTGTTCTAAGTTACCTTCTTTATGAATCCTTTTTCACTTTTCCACCTTCATCAGTTGAATAAAGCAAGTGAACATGTCTTTTTGAGTCAAATACAAGAAGATTTGAAATTGTTGTGGATTTCAAAGTACTCAACAACCCTCCCATTTTTATTGGTCATGAAATCACTCTAGTGGACAGGAGGCCATGTATAGAGACAGGTAAATGCCTCTAGTTCATAAGAGATATATATTTGAATACAACTATCGAGACCTTCATAGACATCCTTCCAGGAGCTTCATAACACCATGTCAGATTAGCACCCTCAATCTCTAAAACTGAACTTCGAGGCTACTCTACAAGTACATGCTCTATTAAAACCTCTAGTTTATAGAAGAATTGCATCGCTTGTTTCTCTTAAAAGACCATATTTGTATAAAAGTTCCTCTCAAATTGCAAGTATATCAAACAAGTTTAACATGCATATGCCATTCACCAAATATGTATTGGATGTCACCTTAGTAAAACATTGTATCATGACTGAGCCCATGCCCATCATTGTCCTTTGGTACATTGTTTTTCCTATATATCTTTCCATTTAAACGTGATCCTTTAGTTATTTTCAAGCTCTCCAGGTTGCAATGCATTTTCTTCCACATCTCCAGGTTACAATGCATTTTCTTCCACATTTCTGGTTTTTTATTATATACAGACATAAAAGATGGTAGTGAGGGATATTTGCATAAAGGGTTCTACTATTTTCTCACCTTCTTGTATAATCCATTTGTCCTTTGGCGATACTCATTCAACAGTTCCTCGAAGTAGCTTCCAGTATGCAAGTTAAGAATGAGTCAGAGTGTCAAGTTGAATCTTTACATGCTTTGCTCACACTTGGGTCACATGTACATATTAGACAATTTTACTCCCATCCCTAGTGGCATCAAAGAGCTACTGCAGACACCCAATTTGTCAAACCTACAGCCCGTCGTGAAGAATGTGAACTTTTGGCCTCTACACTAATATGTAATCGCCTAGTAAGATAGAAATCATAGAGCAACTGCCATCATATAAATGTTTTCATATTTGCCCAATGCATTTACAAGGCAAGCTGATCATAAATTGTATGCCCTTCATCTAAGTCTATTATTGTGATGTATCTCATTAGCTTTTATTGCTATATTATCTTATTCTGTATACTTAAGTTTCATTAGTAAAGATACTTATTAATCACTGGACTAGGCAATGTGTATACTTAAGTTTCTAGGGTGTGTTCATATGCATGCATTAAAGTGTACACAACTATAGATAAACTAGATGACTAATATGTAGAAGGGGTGTACAAAAACTAAACAAACAACTTTGCCAACCGAGAAAACATTACATCAAGATTCCCAAACGGACACCAAACGAAAAGAGTTAAGACAAACTTAAATCTCTCATGGGAAGAAAAAATACGCCTGGTAACAGTTTAGTGACCAAGCGAATATGATTTAGTACGCCTGTTAAGACAAAATTAAAGCTTCTCAAACATCAAGAAAATATGATTTAGTGACCAAGCGACAAACATCAAGAAGATTGACAGAAAAACCTGAAATCACAAGAGAAAACTGGAATTCAATCATGAGAAGAGGTACTTTGGGAAAGGAGAGAGGAGCAGGAGCAGAAACCTTTGGCAGCGGCATCTCCTCAACTCAAACCAGAGCTGCCTATCTTCTCCACGATGGAGGGTGTGCCGGCGCCTGTCTCTTCATACCCGCTGACGAAGAGCATTGTGCCCCCCTCCACTAGTAGACGGTGCATCCCCTTGAGCGGGTAGAGCGCCTCAGCCATCCCTGGAGCTCCCTGGGGTGCCAATGAACTTTGTGAGGGCTCAAGATGATTGCAAGGGAAGACAACTCTGTTTGGGGTTGCTTTTGGAGTGTGGGAGTGGGTTGGTTCGGCTGAGCTTGAGTTCAGGTGGGGGTTCTTGAAGCGATCTTCTTCTCGGGGTTGGGGAGGCAGTCCACGAAGCGCCTAACGTCGGTGGTAGGTGGCCTGCGGTGGTGGACGATGGCGCGGGGTTTGTGTTGGGGTTCGAGTGGGGTAGGAGGAGATGTCTATCAAGCGGGTAGTTTCATGGTGGCGAGGATGGTCATTAACCCACCACTGAACTCCGTGGTGGTGACGGGGAACAATAGAGGGGTGGGTTCCTTGGAGGGGTGGTGTAGGCTGTGGCGACGAGTGCGGCCAGTGGATGGGATGACTCGTGGGGAGTTGCTTTGGGGTTCTTGAAGCAATGGAGGGGATGACGGGCGGACCGCTCAAAGGGGAACTGGGAAACGGTGTATGGGGAGGGAGGGAGACGAGAGCCTCCTAGTCCCCCTCTGACAAGGAACTCCTCTGGTCTTTGTTCCCCGATACGGTTGTAACGAATTTGGTTCTAAGCGGTTGTAACTTCTTTTTCTTGGATAGTAAGTTACAAGCGCTAAGCACGTGGACGATATTTGAATTGTATTAAAATTGAATATAAATCAACATAATACTTAATATCAGTTTGTGTCATTATTTTATGTAAAAAAATCTAAGTACTTAAATGTCAACTGTCACAATTTTTTAGAAGAAAAATCATAAGTAAATTAATTTAGTAGTACTTAAACTCCTTGACAAATGGTACTTTGTCATCACATGTTTAGTCTAAAAATATTCAACTGGAATGGGCCTCATATGATGTTATTTGATTGGCATTCTCTAAATTAGAAAAATAACATCGTATGTTGCCAATTTAGAATTTTTTTATACTTATAATTAAGCTTGTAATCATTCTAGTAAAAAAACATAGAAAGTGAATCAAGATGTTCAAAAAGCGTCAAAAACCATTGTCACCATTTTTATATAAAAATTATCAATAAAGCTTCGAAAGGAAGCTATACGAAAAACGGTAATCACCACTTCTATAAAACAACTATGAAATGAAACTACGCAAATAGTTGCTCAAGAAAATTATTTGCTAGGTGAAGCAACCTATATAAAACTTATGCCAATATTTGTCATCAATTTAGTAAAAATAAAATTAAACAAATCAATAGAAAATGGCTACTCGAGTAGCAGCTATCACCGGTTTTATTGAAAAATATTAAACTAAAAATGCATTATACATGTAGAAAGTTATATAGAAGTTGAACTATACGAAAAAAGTAATCCAATGATGCCCCACCTCCATATTCCTTTGGAGCGCATACAATTTTCCAGTTGACTATGTGTAATTTGTTTGTCTCTGAGTGCACTGAAAAGTTGTCCCAAAGGAATTTTCTTCTGATAGAATAGATCGTGTTTCAAGTCTTAGTTGGTAAAGGAATGCAACTAAAGTAGTGTGTTGTGATGGGTGTGATAGAGTTGTTCATGTGAGTGAGGCGGCCATCCAGGTTGAGAAAGTTGTTTGTCCATGAAGATAGTTTGTTTTGGATTTTTTTCTCTGATAGGCGATCATGGTCTATGTTGGATGGGATGTGGCATTATAGGTAGACCAAGATACATGATCGTGAAGGATTCCATTTTGCATTGTAGAAGAGATTTGTATCTATCTAAGGTATCAGTTGTGGCACTGATGCCTATTGTAGAAGATTTACATAGGTTTATTTTGAGTTCGGAGATATAAAAGAAGAGTCCTATGATACGAATGGTGTTGATGATAGTGTTATATTTAGGTTTGACTACAATCAGGGTGTCATCAGCAAATTGGATAATATTTTCAAAACATTCTGATGGTGATGATATAAGTCATGGTATTGTGCATGTTTAACTATCATTGAAAAAATTGGATAATATTTTCAAAACACATCTTCAAGTTTAACTATAATTCGGGTGACACATATGACTTGTTTGCCTTGCATATGCCCTAATATCGACATGGGTCCTATTTTAATGCTCTTCCCTCTTAAATCAGAGTTGATTCTTCTATTCTTGGTTTCCTTATTGTTTGATGCGCACCCAAGTCTTATGTTGACCCCAAATGACATATGAACTGCCTGGATGCTTGAATGTATGTGGGTATGTTGATACCAATGTTGGTTGTTTGATGCCTAGACTCTAGGGGTCATCCACCTATATTTGAATAAGCTTCTTGTGTCTTTATCTTTCTGATGTAATCTCATATCTTGTATAAGTCTCACAACTTGATGAATCATGGTGTTGGTTACTCTATTATGAGTATTTTGACCTTTTTGTGCAAGTGACCTAAACCTTGAAAAAAATCATATAAAGGGAATGGAACCTCAGAATGACTTAAAAACTTGAAACTCACCATCATGATGACCTATAAATCAATATAAGATCATTAAATGGACTAATAAGCAACTTTGAACCTAACTTGGCCAAAACCCCAATATGAATCTAGTTAGGGTTAATGATGAAAATCTAATGTATGTATGTAATCTTGATCTTAATCAGGTGTTTCTTATGGCTAGATGGTCAAGGATAAGTAAGTTAAGAATCTTTGAATCAGATACAGGCTTTAATAATTATATGACCATGGCTTTCTTGCTTGAAATTTGATACATATGTACGCTTGTTTACTTGCTCAAATAGTGTCATGCAGTATTCTAGTATGTACTTGATGTTTGTGTTGTATTTTTATTATATAACTTACAAACATAATATAGAAGCTCCATTATACAAACCTTATGCACCAACATGTATGCTTAGGGTAAGTACCAGGGTAAGGACATGAGGCTGGGCGTCCTACTTGAGGTGTCAAGACAGGGCGGACCATGTTGATAAAAGAGTTAGCTAATCTTAAGCACCTTTATGGACTCTTCCAATGGGAAGTAGTCAAACGCCTTATGATATATGATGTTGTTGGTATAATTGGAGTAAAATGATATGAAACATAGGCTCTCACTTTGTTAAATACTTAACTATTTATTCTTATTTGTTACTTCTATAACTTTTATGAAATTATACAAAGCTTATGTATATGTATCTTTTAACCCTGTACTCAACACTTTGTGTGCTTGACCTCCTTATTTCACGTATTTTATATGTTCTAAAATGGCTAGAGGTGATGGGCTTGGTGAGCTATGTCAGGTGTACTTGTTGTAAGATCTGTAGTGTACATGAGCAGACTTCAAAATTGTACTCTTGATTATGTAATTGAAAGCTTTTTAATAAACAATGTTACTTAATAATATTGTTGAATGTTGAGATTACGATTGGTGACTTTATCTTGTTATTTGTTCATGTATTCTAAGCTTTACACTTCCACGTTCACACGTTGATAATACCATGCTAGGGACGGCCGCCAAGGTCCTATCGCCATTTACTTTATAGTCATTTGGAGTTAGGATTTGGGTAACAAATTGTTCTGTTACATATGGTATCAGAGCATGAACAATAAATACACTAAACATTTCTCACATGAAACACAAAGTAAACATAACCTTACATCTCAACCCTAGAAACTTAAATATTTGCCCTTTATGGATTAAGTTGACTTAGCCTCTAGGTTAGATCCTAGATGTTCTAGAACTAGGTGTAGACTTGTGTAATCCTAGACCCTTCCTTTTCTCTTCCTTCTATCTTGTAGTATGGAATGTAGGTTCAGGAGGGTGAGAAAAGGGAGATCTTATCACAACCCTAGACATATGTTCGTGGCATGTGCTTAGGGCAGCTACATGGGTGTATACCATGTTCTTGGTAGTTCTCCAAGTGTCATGGTACTAGACTGCCTAATGAGTGTGGTAACTCATTTTAGTTTTAGTTTTACTCAAATGGAGTATGTTGTTTTCCATCACTGTTTCAACATTGGAGAAAACTATTTTCAAGTATAAGTATATGTACATTTGAAAAATGTTACCACCCGCAAAAAGGCAGTGAGTATCCATGTAACCTAAGAGAAAGAGATGTAACATCAAGTCTAGATGAGAGTGTTTAGTCGATATTTGTAGTCTATGGAGTTGACTAGAGCCATGATAAAGGTTAGGCTAGTAGTAGAGTAGATGACCTATGATGATGATGATGATGACGACGATGACGACGATGATAATGTTGATCATATAAGTTGACGTTAGAGGATTCAAGTACATTTGATATTATGAGATGAGTTTTTGACCATGCAACCCTAGCTAAACCTAGCACCATGTAAGGTACACGTGACTTGGTTGATGTGCTAAATATAGCTAGTGGGTTGGCATGCTTGCTTGTGCCTAGTCTTGTATATATTGAGATATGGATAGTAAGATACACTTCAGGACCAACATAGGCCTCAACCTCTTTACAAAGGGGGACCTCTAGCCTAGGACTATGAATAGGGTGAACTCTTGATATGGGTCAATCCGACACGGGAGAGGGTCACAGTGCCTGACCTCCAAAATATGTGAAACTTTGGAAAGTCGGCATGATTAAATACATGATGATGGGTCCCCAGCTAGACAACTTGTAATTATATGAGTTGAGTGACCTAGTGTATGGTTCCCTTGAAAATGTTGAACCCTAGTTTTCCTATGAAAAGATATAACCCTAGAGGAAGAGGCAATTGTTTACTATATAGGTGAGAGAGATGTCCCAAGACCCTAAGATGATGTGTCATCTCCATGATGAGCCTCATACTCAGGCTAGTGGTTTGATATAAAGGAATCTAGTGGCTCCTCTCGGTTGGTATGTTGGATAAAATTTTGTTGTGGGTAGACGGTTGTGGTTAGCATGTCTTGTTAGACATGGATATGTCTTAGTTGAGTGGCTTGATCTTGTAGAGAACCTTCGAGATACAAGTGAGATATGTATGAAACCTATACATTGATGATAATGTAGTCCCTCAGATAATGCACGATATATGAAATAATCTCACTATGTTAAACTTGAATATGTACAATAAGTCACTCTTACAAGCTAGACATAATAAGAAACCATACTATACATGAAAGATATAAGTTCGAAATGATGAATTTGATATGAAATGCCTTGATACATTAGCTTGAATAATCATGAATACAATGCTTAATTTTAGACCCAAAATGAAAAGTAATGAACATAACTGGGGAAAGTTGATAGAATTTTGAAAACTAAAACATGCATGAAATATAGTATAATGATGAAGTGCAAATTCTATAATAATCTCATTTAAAAGTCATGATGATGAATATGTACGTTTGAGAATTGAATGTTGGGAAATACGGACATAGAGTATAGCAGTGGATTCCCATAACAACAAGATCGCATCAACTACTATGGAATATGAAAGATGGTTTTGGCGAGTTATACCTAGTCCTAGAGCAAGTCCAATGAAAAAGTTCACTTCTTTGCAACTACTAATAAGTTGCTCTTAGATGGCGGTCGTGTAGCTTCTGGTCTTCACCACGAACGCAAACAACTTCTGCAGCGTCTCCTGTGGTCTCGCCATGGACTGTAGGTTGTAGTTTTCCTCCTTGCAACATCCAACGGATTCCTTCCTCTAGAGTAGTCCACACGGAACAACTAGAACTCATGTCGCTTGACAAAAATGGACAAGAAGGAGTTGTCCCTCCTGTTGGTGTACTAGTCACCAACCTACTCTCCCACAACGACAACTATCATTTGTTCTCTCCCTTTGACTATCCCTTCCTATCGAGTAGGACTTGCTGAGCTCTCTTAGTTACCACAACTAGAGAGGACAATAGTTTTCATAGGAACTTATTCTCAGTCCTCTCTGTTGTGTCTTAAGAAGCCCTCAATATCCCTCCTTTTATAGGCGAGGTAAGGGTCAAGGTTCCCAATCGGTACGATATTGTGTGGGAGTGTAAAGGACCGAAAGAACTTGAAGTTTCACAACCTACGACAGCCAAAATGACTATTTTGCACACCCACATAGTTCCTTGGTGTGCGAAACCTTCATCTCACATTGCCAAATGATTGTTTGGCAGTTACCCAATTGTATACAAATTTGGCAATTTCCATTCCAATTACTATGCATATTAATTTTACTTGCTCTCCAAATATATGCAATTGAAAATATTTGAGAAACATCTTGAACCTTCGTTCGACCCAAACAGACCGTCTCACCCAAGTGAGACACCCGTCTCACCCAAGTGAGATGCCCGTCTCACTCACTCATATGGTCGTCTGGTGAGTTGAGATGAGCTAGTCGGTTCAAAGGTAGAACTAAGCCAAATCTAACTTCGATCAGCCTAATCTCCAAATGGCCGTCTCAACTACTTGAGATGCCCATCTGGCTGCCCAAATGGCTGTTTCACCCAATGAGATGGTCGTTTGGCATACATGGTCATCCAATCGAGTGATTAGTTATGTGAATTTAATACCTAAACACTTTAGTAATCAAATCCAATTATCATTCAAGATCAAACTCCTCTTCTCGATGAGTTTCTATGTGTGTGACCCTATAGGTCCCATATCACATTGGGAGTGAGTGTCCATAACTAGCTTATGACATCACAAGCAAAGATTGGTGCCTAGTCACACATCAGTGCTACCCAAGTGAAATGGAAAGTTGGAGAACAACTTCAACCTAAAATCTGTGTAAGGTGTTGCAGTAATTGTATGATTCCTTTGTCTTTAATATCTAGGATGAACTCGAGGCATGGAATGTCATCCTCTCAATGTTCAATCCATGTTTATTGAACCAAGAGCAGACCATATGAGATAATGTGACCTTAATATCATATATTGATTCACATGTGCATGTGCATGCATTTCTAAGTCTTGCTTATCAAGTGGCTAGGATATCATACTCAGGTAGGAGGGACAAATCCCATAGCTATCACTCATAGTCTATCCCCACATGTCAAAGTCACCCAATAATCACTATTATAACAACCCATGTTTTAGGACTGTGTTTGATTATGTCAAAGTGTACCCAACGACATATGACGAGTGCAGTGATTTTAGGTCTAAGAATCACAATCACCACCTTCACTATGAGATATGACTGTGACCACCAAAACCATATGTCACTCTCAAGGTGGGTATATCAAAATCCATTCTTCCCTAACATGTATCTGTGTGCTTGGTTTGATATTTCCATATCATGACTAATGAGATTTAGTCATCAACCAACTAACACTCCGATCTTATGTGTTATTGTTGTCTATCAACCTTCCACAATAACAACCGATCAGGGACATAATGAGAATATGTATATGTACTCTTAACATCCATATGATCTCATCCACAAGGTTAGTAACTTAACAACATACATCATTGAGTAATATAATTCTCTAGACATTCACTCTGTATCCCCATTATCTCATAACTGAGTGAAACCGATGAATTGGAAGCTTGCCTTTATATATGTTATTATTATTAATCAAATCCTTTTGGGTAATTATGTCATGTCAATCATCATATGATTGGCTCTACAAGCATACCTTACCAACAGACTCCCACTTGCACTTAGAGCCAATCACCAACAGATCTCATCCTTAGTAATCTAAACATGTCCAACATGCTTCTGTTGCATTAGTGCCTATTCAGCGGGTTAGCAACACTTTTCTTATAATCAGTATATTGCATGTTTCTTATCTCTTCATGCTAAGATGAAATTGCTATAATATGGTAGCTGATATTCCTTTTCTAACAAAATTAGCTCCATTGTTGTTACAGTATCTCTAGTGAGTCATCAATGGTAGGAACACATCTATAAGTTCTTTTTTTTTTAACGCAATTGAGGTCAATCTTATTCATCCTGCACCTCACGCAGGCTAAAAATATCATCAGCAGCAAATACACCAGTGCATCCTCATCATCACACCCCAAGACAAAAAGAACCCCATCAAAACTGACCTCATCATCTAGACCTCTAAAAAACCTCCTCGAAAATTCATCCGCCCCTCTACCTAGATCCAAATCTGGCATAGCAGCTACCCTGATCACCATCATACTCAAACCCATCCGCAAAAGGATCATCATCGGAGCAGGACGACGAAGCAGAACTCCATTCCTCAATCCCATGCCGAGCATGCCGAGCACCATCATCAAGCCGAATCTGTAAGAAGTCCTTCAGGCATCTACGTGGAAGATGTTTACATGCTCCGTTTGAATCTCGGACCCGTCGAGAACCCTGTCCATCACTAGCATCTCCCTCTTCACAAGGCTTCCATGCGTCGCAGTCTATCACAGAGGGAACATCATGCCGTGACACACCTGCTACCTGTGAGCCCTTCACAGAACGCCGCCTAGAATCGCAGGTGCGAGCTAGGTGACCCGGTGCCTTGCATCGGAAGCAAACCATCGGAAGAGAGAATTGGCTCCTCCAATGCCCATGTTGTAGGCATCAGAAGCATCTACTCTTACCAGCATGATGGTTACGCTTCCTCCCCTCCTTCGCCTTGCAATCACGTGCCAGATGCTCGGGGGACTTGCAGTGAAAGCACACCCGTCGCGCAGAGCATTGGTGTTGCCAATGGCCCCGTTGTAGGCAGCGCAAGTAGGTATCTCTCGGGACGCCCCGCCATCGCTGTTTGAAGGGCATCATCTCTACCAACTGGAAGCCCTCCGCATGTTGTGCTCCTACAGAAAATCGCTCCCCATTACCATCTGTCGCAGCTTCCAGGAGGGTGGCCAGCAAGGGGACACATAGAGTCCCAACCCAGAAAGAACGACCGAGCAAGCTGACACCATCATCAGGCCCCTGTGCCTCGCCCCCATCAGTAGGATTCGGTCCAGTTGATTGAGGCAAAACCTCGAGCACCTCTCCGACACCGTCCGTCCTCAGCAAACCCGTGGCGCGCCTCCTGCGCCTGCGATCTGTAACTGATGGGGATTGGGGGAAAAGCCAGATCCATTCCACCCGACACACTCACCCTGACCACCATGGTCCCCAGGTCCCACTGCAACTTGCTCCCCTGAAACATCGCTCTCGAGCAGGTCATGGGAACCCCGCCCCGCGTGGACACCTTCTGTCAGAAAAGACTCCCCCACGATGGGCTTCTCTAAGACCACTGCTGAAACGTCCTCCGATCGAAACGCCTCCATATTGTCGTCTATCTCGCAGCCCCGATCCCCACCTGCAGAAGAAATAGTAGAGGGGAGCTCGCCCATCGCAGCCACCTCAGACGTCGACCCGCCGACTTTCGGTAGCCCGGTTGTCTCACCCTCTCTGCAAGGGCTTCTATCCTCCGGCAACTCAAGACCATCAGCAACTGCGCTTGAGTCCACGACCTGCTTCGACAAAGGTCCCGAGCGCTCCCAGGCTGCCTGAGCCATCTTGAGGCGAGCTCTGAAATCCGAGATGGATTCCTTCGTAGGGGGTGTAGAAAGTAGATGGATGAGCATGGAAGGCATGATCGTGGGTCCCCACAGGGCCGCCTCACCCCACAATCGCAAGAGTTCGGCAAGTGGGGGAGGCCCCCCTCACCGGCCGCCGCCCCTAGGGCAGGGGCGCCCTAGCGCTCGCCACTGAGAAGAGACGTTCCGGCTCCCGCTCCCTCTCACATCTATAAGTTCATCATATAAACCTTTTCAATCCATACAGTATCGCTCTATGTTCACAACACAAGTATACTCAGCTTCTATTATAGAATAGATTTAATGGCTATTAGTTTGGAACATTTCCAGCCAATAACATCCTTTTCTCTTTTAAAATCAAAATATATATGTGATCACTTTTGTCATCTTAGAAGCTTGCATCGATGTAACCCTTTACATCTAACTCTTCCTTTTATTACTATCATCTTTGACTAGCAATGTTATCCTTAATTACTTCACAAGTTTTAATGGATATCTTTAAAGACTCACCAACAACTCTTATGAATTTAAAATCATGTTTTCATGTCTAATACATACAAGATTATATGGGATAAGCGTGTTCATAGCTTACATGATAGATCCATTGTTTGGCTGGCCCATGAAATTTTATTCATGATATTTCCATTTTTCACAAGAATGGGAATATAGGGTTCATGAGAGACAAATTCTGATTCTCTTCTCATTGAATCCATCCATGTTGAACTCTTTCAACATTTTGCTATTGTATGTGCTCAAACTTCCATTTGTGAAATATAGATGGAAAAAGAGTTGTTTATTCTGTATTTAAAAAAGGGTACATGGTACTCTCTTATATAGCTATTGAGAGTTGAGACACACACACATGAAGGCAATATGGGAATAATACAATAGAGCAGTATAAGAGATAACACAGTAGAAATAGAAAATAACACAATATTTCTATACTCCCCCTCAAGCTGGAGCATAGATGTCGAATAAGCCCAACTTGTCAATCAGAGTCTGGAAGCGAGCTTTAGGTAGAACTTTGGTGAAGATATCTGCAAGCTGCTTCTCAGTGTTGAGATATGGAGTGGAGATGTGTCCAGATAGAACTTTCTCTCGAACGAAGTGGCAATCAACCTCAATATGTTTTGTTCTTTCATGAAAGGTAGAGTTGATCGCAATGAAAATGGAAGCTTTATTATCACAGAACATAGGAATGGGGCTAGAAGAAGTGATATTAAACTCATTCAGAAGACCTCGGACCCACAGGAGCTCACATGTAGTATGAGCCATGGCTCTATATTCTGTCTCGGCACTAGATCAGGCAACAACTGTCTGCTTTTTGCTGCACTAAGTAACCGTATTTCCTCCCACAAAAGTGCAATATCTAGATGTAGATTTCTTGTCAGATCGACTTCCTGCATAGTCAGAATTAGAAAATCCAGATAAATTGCAATGGCCATGCTTTTTGTACAAAAGTCCTTTCCCTAGAGAGCTTTTGAGATATCATAAGATGTGACAAATAGCATCCCAGTGGCATTACCGGGGTTTATCAAGATACCGGCTTATGAATCCTACAACAACTGCCATGTCAGCTCTAGTGATAGTCAAATAGATAAGCTTGCCAACCAGTCTCCTGAACTGGTGACGATCAACATAAGGAGGAGAAGTATCATTATCCCAATCCATATTGGGATCTAGAGGAGTGTTGGCTGGCTTGCAGCCCAGCATGCCTGTTTCCTGTAAAAGATCAAGAACATATTTTCTCTGTGACATGCATAGTCTTACTGAAGATCTAGCAACCTCAATACCTAGAAAATATCATAGTTTCCCTAGGTCTTTGGTGATGAAGTGATGTGCTAAATACTTTTTGGTTTCCTGTATTCTTGCACTGTCACTGTCAGATAAGACAATATCATCAACATATACAATAAGGATCACAAGTCCTACTGTAGTTTTACAAATAAATACAGAATGATCATATTGTGAATGCCGAAAGCCAAAGGTAAGTAAGATCTGACTGAGCTTGTCAAACCATGCACGTGGCTTTGTTTCAGACCATAGATCACCTTTCTGAGTTTACAGATTTTAGAAGCATACTCCCCCTAAGCAACAAATCCCAGAGGTTGCTCCATGTAGATCTCCTCCTATAGATCTCCATATAGAAGAGTGTTTTTGACATCAAGTTGAAACAAAGGCCAGTCTTTATTCACATCAATAGATATCATAATACGAATAGAATTTAAGTGTGCGACAGGAGAAAAGGTTTCAAAATAATCAACTCCATACGTCTGAGTATATCCTTTCACAACTAATCAGGCTTTCAGGCGTTCAATGGTACCATCCAGTTGATATTTAACAGTAAATATCCAGCGACATCCAATAGTATGGCATGAAGAGGGGCGATCAACAAGATCCCATGTCTTACGTTCACAGAGTGCATTCATTTCCTGCTCCATAGCATGTTTCCAAGCAGGATTGCGAAGGGCCTCTTCGACTGATTTAGGAATTGTCACAACAGACAACATAGAATTGAAGCAAGCAAAGCTATTACAGAGATTGTCAGATGAACAGAAATGACTGATAGGATGTTGAGTACATGATCAAACACCTTTTCTTAAACTGATAGGAAGATCCAAGTCAGAAAATACCTCAGTGGATGTTGGATCAACCACAGACGTAGAAGTTGGTTCGGTCAGGGTTGCAGAAGTATTGATGGTCTTTGACTGGCGCCGATAGACTTGTAATGGGCATTCTGTAGGCACATCCGGTGTTGGTAATTCCTCAACAACCAATGGTAACAGTGTGGTAGCCATAACATTAGTTGACAATTTTTCGCCATTAGTGGAATAATAAGGCGTATGCTAAAAAAAGGTCACATCCGAACTAACAAACCACTATCTTTTAACAGGATCAAAATAGTGGTATCCTTTCTGTGTACGGGAATATCCCAGAAAAACACATTTGACTGAGCGAGCATCAAGTTTGGTGAGGCCAGGATGAATATTTTTCACAAAAACAGTACTCCCAAAAATGCGAGAGGGTAGAGAGAATAAGGGTTTATCAGGAAACAAAATGGTGTACGGGACCTGATTTTTCAAAATAGAGGAAGGCATGCGATTGATGAGATAGCACGCAGTAGAGACAACTTCAGGCCAGAAGTGATGGGGTACTTTGTAGTGTATGAGAAGGGTGCGAGCAACTTCAAGTAGGTGGCAGTTTTTCCTTTCAGCGATGCCATTTTGTTGAGGAGTGTAAGGGAAGGAGGTTTAGTGTATGGTTCCTCGGGAAGCACAAAAAGATGTAACATATTGTTGCATGAACTCTAGGGCATTATCAGTACAAAAATTTTTAATAGGTCAATTAAATTGAGTGTGAATTTCAGCAAAGAAGGTGTGAATAATGTCTAACACAGTATCTCGACCTTTTAGTAAAAACAACCATGTGGTGCGTGAATAGTCATCAATAAAGGTCATAAAATATTTCACATCCGAGTGACTTGATACGGAACACGGTCCCCAAATATCAGCATGAACAAGATAAAAAATTTCTTTAGAAGCAATAACTTTCTTAGCAGGAAAAACAGATTGAGTTTGTTTGCCTAAAACACAAGTTTCACATGAAGTGTCAGTGGAGAACTCTTTTTTCACCAAAGTTATAAAATTTTCAAAGACACGCTTTGGATTCTCCTAATGAGAGTAGACGTGGGACAGTTGAACCCACATAGCATTAGCATCATGAAGGTAGAGAAGAGATTGGCTAATTCGAGGCTCGGTACTATTGAAGATCCAAGACATGATGCCAGAGTCATCCTTGGACCATTACGCATAGCTTTGTCTGGTTTTGTCATCCAAATCAATGGTAGGAATAGGAGGAGGCTCAGTCGTAAGATGGTTATATTGGCCTTGTGCTTTAACATATAGAACAAAGGACACCGACCAGAGATGGTAGTTTGAGCCATCGTCGAGTTTCACCATGGTGACACACAAAGATCATGGAGGCTCAGGAAAGTCATGGCACAAGCAGTAGTTAGCGCAGTAGCAGATTAGAGTAGAGACCCACAAAGGGTAGATAAAATCAGCAGGGATCTGACGTGTCAGGTCAGAAAACTCGTATGAGGCAGAATATGCATAGAGAAACCTACGTCGTCATGAGGAAAACTCAACGTTTCGACATGAGGTGCAGGCAGATAGGATGGTGAGACGAAAAAACTCTCAACTTAGCCGGCCAGCGGATGTCCAAACGTAGATCCAAAGAGCACCTAGACTTTGAGGGAGAAGGGAGGTAAAAACCAGTGGCAACCGGCCAAAAGGGTAGAAGCCTGGAGGAGGAAGAAGGTTGCGGGTGGGGTCGTTTGTTGGGGAGAGGAGGCGTCGGTGGGAGGAGAGGTGGTGGTGGGGAGGGAGGGTGGATGAAGGAGGGTGGCGGCAGTTGGGTGGAAGGAGGAGGGGGTGGCGAAGGGTGGTAGGGAGGGGGTAGGCAGAGGCAGGTGAGGGTGGAAGGGAGAGGAGGGTGGTGGACGGGGGAGAGAGGGAGGGCAGGGTAGTAGGCAGGGAGGGTGGAGGGATCAGTGATGCCAGGTGGGGGTTAGGGGGCGGCGGGTGGCCGGGGGGGACTTACGTCATGGGTGGGTTGGTGGGTGGGGAAATGGAGAACCTGCTCTCGATACCATATAGATGGAAAAAGAGTTGTTTATTTTGTATGTAAAAAAGGGTACAAGGTACTCTCTTATATGGCTATCAAGAGTTGAGACACACACACAAGTAGGCAATATGAGACTAATACAATAGAGCAGTATAAGAGATAACACAGTAGAAACAATAAATAACACATTATTTCTATTTGTAACATTTAAGAACTATCTCATAGGTCTTGATCCTTATCTCATAAGATGTTTCACCTATAACTTCATTGTTGAAAGAGTTTTCCATTGAGATGGCATTCCTCATCATATGTGGAATACTCATATATTGTGGCAAAGTGAGTTTTTATAATATTTTCTCCCTCTTAAAAGTTTTATTATCAATTTTGTTGACCAAAATACCCTCATATACTTTCCCCACTCAATTGAACAAAGATGTGTCACAAAATGCAAACCCTAGTATGCTATGATGATAAAATACATGTGTTAGTGTATTTTGTAAATGAATATATCAAATATTCGAATTTGGATTTCAAATTTATATATAGTTTCATAACGACATTATAAAACTACCCCTAAAATTTTATTACATTTGGAAAACCCAATTAGGAGATATAAGCATTTGTCACTAGATGCTATTTATCACTAGATCTATGATTGTATTATATAGATCTACTGATTTATCACTAATTACCTCACTAATAATTAACATTAACATGTTATTTCATTAATTAATAGTAATAATACAATTAGTACCATTAATACTAGGTATTTAATTTAGGTTTAGTAGAAGAAGTTCTATCAAAGACTAACATGAACATATATAAACAAAAATATACCCAAAATATCTAAATAATTCGTATTTTTTATTTATAAAAATGCTGAAAATAATAAAAACGTTTTTTTTTATTTTTTTTCTTTAGAATTGTGTGTTAATGTTGTAGAAAATGAAACTAGCATGTGGAAAGCATATCACTTGTCTTTTTAATTAGTAAATATCATGTTTTATAATTTTAAAAATAATTTCATACTTTATTTATATTTAAAAAATAATTATCTTCAAAAGAAAAATCTTAAAAAAATCTTGTGTTTGATTTTATAATTACAAGCAAGTATCATACATTATAAAATATCGATTTTGATTCTACATTACATAAAAGAAACCGATTTTGTTCACTTAATGGCTTATTTTTATTTGATATTAGTATTTTGAATAGAGAATAGACTTAATAGTTAATACGACAATGTACATTTCTTACTAGTACTTTTTTATTAAATGCTAAGTTACTAATATAATTTGCTTTGCTTGTTTGTCTTTGTCTTTTTCAGTATTGACTTTTGAGTTTTGAGAAGATGTCTTTTTAGTCTTCAAGTGACGTTGAGGGTGCGGCTGGTCATGCATCAAAGGATGTGGATTTTGCATGGAGTCACTGCAAGCTTGTACCTGGGTCTGGGAATAGGGTAAAGATTGTCCGCAACTACTATAAGAAAACACTTGGTGGTGGAGGAATTACTAGATTCAAGCATCACATTACTGGTGGTGACAAGAATGTGGCAATGTGCCAGAAGTGCCCTCCAAGTGTTAGGGATGACTTCAAGAAACTGATGGGTGCAAAGAGGCAAAAACAACAAAAGTTGAAGCAGGTTGAAAAGGCTTACACAGATACACTCTTTGATGTTAGGGCCACAGGTTCTTCTGTTGAATCGAATGATGATATTGCATATCCTCTAGGGAGTGATACTGCTTATACACGTCATATTTATAGCCGTGCTCTCAGAGACTCCCACAAAAGTGAGTGGGATAGGGAGGAGGCAGCTCGGCTTACGAGGAGATATGGACCATCTGGTGCAGGTGGAGGCAGTGGGGCTCCACGTGTCCCGGTTGTTGACTTAGATGATGATGATGAAAATCAGGATGCTCAATATAAAAGAAAGAAAGGCACCGTTGATACACTCTTCCATTCTGCTAGTGCAAGATTGAAGCATTTTTATGAGCCAGGGGTTAGGAAGCCTGATGCTATGCAAAAAACCCTAAAAGCAATGTTAACTGGTACGGAACAGAAGGTGGGCAAGGCCGTGGGTAAGATCTTCTTTGCTCATGGTATACCCACACATGTTGCAACCAAACCATATCTACAACACATGGTGGATGTCATAGGGGAGTCGGGTAGGGGTATCAAATCCCCCACTGCATATGAGTTGATGAACAAGTATCTTCCCAAAGAGAAGAAAGATCTACAGGTATGGATTGAAAGCCAGAAACAATTGTGGTCTGAGTATGGCATCACACTCATGTGTGATGGGTGGACATCTAGAAATAGAAAGCAAATTATTAACTTTCTTGTACATTGCCGTGGATCTACTGTTTTTCTAGACTCTGTTGATGCTTCTGGTACAGTCAGGAATTACAGTTACATCAAGAATTTAATGAAGAAATACATCAAGCAGGTAGGGGTTGGGAATGTAGTGCAAATAGTGACTAACAATGGCTCTAACTTCAAGAAGGCCGGTGAAAGTACAATGAAGAAATATCCGGTCTACTGGACACCATGTGCTGCCCATTGCATAGATCTGATCCTCAAGGACATGGGCTCAATTGATTACATCAAAAGTGTGACAATTGATGGTAGGTTGATCACAGGTTTCATCTCCAACCATTCCTTCTTGTTAAATGCTATGAGGCGATCTGAGTACTGTGGAGGTGATCTAGTTAGACCAGGGGTGACTAGATTTGCAACGAATTACTTGGCCTTGAACTCATTAAAGTCCAAAAAAGATGGACTTAGGAGGCTTTTCAATGGTGTGGAGTGGACCTCCATGAAGGAGCACAACACCCCGATTGGCAGAAGGATTGAAGAACTAATTGCCAGTCGGGCTTTCTGGGATAAGGTTAGAACAGTGCTGTGGATAATGGAACCTGTTGTCAAAGTGTTGAGGCTGGTAGATGGTGACAAAGCCGCAACAATGCCTTACTTGTATGATGCAATGCAAGTAATGGTGGAAGGTATTAAACAAGCAGCTCCTAGGTCCCATTCACAATACTTGTCAATTGTAGACAAACGTTGGACAGGTATGCTTTTGCATCCACTGCATAAAGCATGTATATAATTTATTTCTTCTAAATTCATATTTATGTTCTAAGTTTCTAACTCTATAACTTGCTATAAGTTAACTAAATCTAAATCTTATTTCCTTATTTGAAATTGGTGACAACTTACTATCTGAACCCGAGGTTCCAATACTCGCGAAAATTGGGCTTAGATGCAACTCTAATGTCTGCTGTGAGAGATATAACTAACAAATTCTTTACCTCTACTAAAGAGCGCACCATAGTGATGGATGAGGTATATAACTAAATATATTACATAACAAATTCTTTACCTCTACTAAAGTTTGTTCTTAAATATTTTTGCAGTTGCGATAGTTTCGTGAAGGCCTCAGTTGTTTTGGTCATCCAAATGCAGTTGCCAACTGTGATTAGGGTGATCCTTGTGAGTGGTGGGTATGGAATGGAATGGGTGCCCCCCATCTAAGAAAAGTGGTTGTTCGTATTCTTTCTCAAACAACATATGCAGGAGGTTGTGAAAGAAATTGGAGCACTTTCAATTTAATTCACTCAAAGAGAAGGAACAGGTTGGGGGCAGACAGGCTAAGATATCTGGTATATGTTCACTACAACATGCAGTTGAGGGCTAGAGCAATACGAGATGCCAACTACAAAGAAGCGGATTTTGTTATCGTCTACGATCCCATTGACATCGCATACACATTCAACCCATCCAGGCGTAGAGGCATAGAAGAAGCTGATGATTCAGAAGATCCTTTAGAGGAATGGATGAATGAGATAGGTCGTCCCATTCTTGATAATCTAGATGGTCGTCCGGATCCATACATAGAAGAGCACTTTGAAGGAGATTCTGATACTAATGTTAACCAAACTCCACCTGAAAGACTTGAGCCTGAGACTGAGCATGAAAATGTTGATATGGAGATCAATAGAGTAGTAGAAGAAGCATTGGGTAGCACAGAGTCTCCTTCTTCAAAAAGTACATATGTGTCAAAATCAAAAGCTGATAATGATGGTTGCAATGATGGCGGCGGCAGTGAGCGCTCTCTTGAATATCCTTCTACTATTGATCCTCAGTATGATGATCGTCCTTATGTTACGACAGCTGCACCTCCTCCTCCAGCAGAAAAAGAATATCCCATGCGTGAAAAAAAATTCAAAGGAGGAAAACTCGAACCGGCAAAGACTACAGTGGTGCTGCACCACCTCAGGCTACAGGCTCCTATGGCTACAACAATGATCATTATTCTGATATTGCTGATTCACTTAGCAACATGAGTATTTCAGGTTCTGATTCTCAATCTCAACATGATTCAACATTGGGATTTGCCGATATGCTATTTGGGCAACCATACCCATCTCACTCGCAATATGGGTATTCTGGATATCAAAATCAGCCACCACCACCACCGCTACAACCAGAGGTAGAACATCATGTTGGATACACCTATACATCAAATGTCTCAGGCCCACATGGAAGTTATCAGTACAACTCCCTTGCATTTTCTGAGGATGGTGGGCAAACATGGAGTGGTGGTCATTCAGTTCTTCTTATTTCTCCAGTCCCAATACTTCCTATGGTTGTGCCTGTAGCTATTCAACATATTCCTCAAGGAAGTGAACGTCCACTCACTCGAGCTCCTCGACCTACATCTCCAAGAAAGGCACAATATCTCAGAGATTTAGAACAACATTTTCCAAAGATTGGGATGATGCAATTTGTCAACGATATTGTCTATGAGGAGCATGTGACTACATATAACCAACTTTATAGGATGCACATGTCATGGGCTGAATATCTCAATAGTATCAACTCATTACAGTATGGACAACCTGCACGCCACTCAACATAGACCTGATGTGAGTTGGTAAGTAAATATGTTATTGATATGTTGTAAATTGTATATTGTTGCATAGTTGTGTATATTTAAGTTTGTGGATTGTGCTAGTAAAATTTCATATCTGAATTCCTACGTTTTGTCATCGAAATCCTTCATTGAAATCCCAACGAAATAGGATAGGTTCCTTACCTCCCACATGATGGACCCCCCTACCCCACATCCAATATAGAATTTTATTGTATAAAACGATGCATTTAGGTGTGTATAATACGGCCAGGATTGCATCTGTCGGTATTTCCGTCGGTATACCGGTAAATACCTATTTCCAAGCTGTCGAAACGGCGTCGGTATCGGTCACCTTATTCCTTGTCGACATAACATTATCTCGACTCTGAATCAGTCTCGATACCATCGACATGTGTGTCGATAGTATCGACCGGGATGCAGGTTGCTCCAACTTGAACCTGAACTGATCTCGATACTATCGACAGAGTGTCGATAGTATCGACCGGGATGCAGGTTGCTTCACAGGGATCACTCACCTCATCATCATTATGATCTTGGTTTCTTCTATACCACTTCATGGATCGCCGCCACTCCCCAAGGTGCTCGTCCTGTCCCCCAAATAGCATCCACCAACAAAGGATCGTCCGTCTCCACAGGTTACTCTGGTGTTCATATCCCTCAAGATTTTTAACATAACAACCATCGCTTTAAAACGAACCTCGTAGTGTATCCCTCCGCTTAGGTACGCTTCGATTGCAACCACCAATCGCCCCAAATGGTTCCTAACCTAGCAGGCCATCCACACTTTCTCCTCTCCCCTATTTTTCTCCAACCAGAAAGCCAGATTTGCCTTCAGATTGTGCAGGTCTGATGGAGACCACTAGAAGAGATCCAACACCTTCATCTTCCTTTTCGGCTTCAGATTGGCTCACTTCATAGTCGTACACAAAGATAAATATGGGTCTTCCATGCTCGCATCACACTCAGGTTGGATTGTGGACTCAAGTGTAACCCAACATACAGATATGCCACATCTTCAAATATGACACTCCCATAACCCTCACTCATTTGTCAACCTGGTAAAGTCTACCAAAACGAGTAAAAATGTGGCTACGTCAGACAAGCATCTTCCATTAAACGATATTTTATTCATGGATTTTTTTGTCATTCACCCTAAAAAACAACCCTTCTCTCTCCATGCTCAAACTTTTGGATGTGTTTGTTTTGCACACAACTTTGATCCAAAAGCCGACAAACTGTTTATTTTGTTCACGACTTCCATCCAAAAGCCGACAAACTATCTTCTAGAGCTATCAAGGCAACCTTGCTTGGGCTCTTAGGGGCGTATATAGTGTGGGTACGATGCGGGTCTGGCCATGCCCATAGCCTTAACCATTTAATTTAGTGGTATGGGTACGGGTTTACATGAAGTGTAGCCATACCCACAATAGTTGTAGGTATGCAGTGTGGGTATACGGATAAGTGGTTATGTACAAAATGTCAGTAAATAGGTTCATAGTAAGTAATACAATGCATTATAGGTTGAAGATGAGTCAAGTTCATTGTTTACATGTTTATAGTCATAGTGTTTATGTAGAATACCACGGTACTGTTTTGGTTTTATCTTTAGATTACATTGATTTAGGTTTGTAATTAGAATTGTTAGTTCTCAATTAGATGAATAATCTCAACTATCATATTAAATCATGATGTAAATAACATATTATTCAAATAGTTATTTACATATAGTAGGTATACAAGTCTAGCAGGTCGAGTCCAAGCATAGCCATTGGTGGACCCGCTTAAATACGAGTCTACGGGTACGCGACTATGCATGTAAAAAATTCTAGACCCGTGAATGGCTTTAAAGGGTAATGATTTGCAGATATGTGGGTTTAATCGAGCCTTTACAACCCAAGTTACTCCCAAGTTCAAAAAGGCTATAAGTGCTTAAACCATGTTACACAATGTATGTGTGTTTCCATCAATGTGACTTTCCACAAAGACCAAATCTTCACCTCCACCGTCACTTCTTCACTCCCCCCTCAATACCTACATTTGTCTCCTTAACACTAGATTGTGACCATGTTCAATTTGATTGCAATCTCACCCTACATGCACCTCCTAAGAGACTGTATTGTACACTTGTTAAATCATCTAATACACAATTCTCATTCTCACTATATGGTATCAGAGTAGGTCCGGTTCCCCTAGTTGCAAATTCCCACCCTGCCCCTATGCCCTAGCTCCTCCGCCCCTCACCCATTCACCGTCGGCGCTGCACCCCCTCCCCCCGCCGTCGTTGCCACCCCCACACTCCTCTTTCCACCGCCGCCTCCCACCCCACCAACCCGCTGCCGTCCCTCTACCCGTTTCTGTTATATCCCATTCTCTCATGTTGTGTTTTGTTGAGTGTCATGTGCCTAGCATGTCCTGATTCATCACATGTTTCCATCCTGGAATAACTAGAGCTTCTGCAGCAGCCTTTGGAAAAGTGACGGTAGAAATTGTAGAAGTGAAGTATGCAAAATTGTTATGAAGATTAGCAGAAGAGCAGAATTGACTGATAGGATGTTTAGTGCAGGAGCGAACACCTTTGCGCAGACTGATAGGAAGATGCAAATCAGAAGTTACCTTAGTGTTTGTATGATCATCCGCAGATGGATGAATTGGTTGTGGAGGGGCCATGGAAGGAGTGCTTGTCTTTGGCCGTCGTTTGTACACTTGCAAAGGGCGACCTTCAGGCTGTCTGAAGAAGGCAAATCCTCAACAACATCTGGTAGAGGCGTGCATATCACTGGAGAGCGTTGCCCCATCATCAGAAAAAAGGACATATGCTCAAAAAATATCACATCCGCACTGACAAACCATTACTTCAGAACCGGATCAAAGCAGTGATCGAGGATCAAGCTTCGTCATCCCTGGGCTAAATTTTTAACAAAACAGGTTCACCCAAAAATACAAGGAACAGAGAATAGAGGTGCATCAGGAAACAGTATGGTGTAAGGGATACGATTGTGAAAACAGAGAATGGCATATGGTTTATAAGATATCATGCCGTAGAAACTGCCTCAGGGCAGAACCGGTGAGGGAATTATAATGAAGAAGATGAGTGCGAGCAACGTCAATTAAGTGGCAATTTTTCCGTTCAGCAACACCATTCTTTTGTGGAGTATAAGAAGAAGTGGTTTGATGGATGATGCCACGAACAGAACAAAAAGATGTGACATATTTTTGCATAAATTCTAGGGCATTATCGGTACGAAAAATCTTAATGGGTTTATTGAACTGGGTTTGCATTTCAGAAAAGAAGATATTGATATTGTCCAAAATAGTGTTGCGATCTTTGAGTAAAAAAAGCCAAGTAGCACGGGAATAATCATCATTAAAAGTCAGAAAGTATTTAACACTAGAGTGACTAGGAACAGAACATGGACCCCAAATGTGGGAAATAATATTTTCCCAATTTCTTTTTTAGCGAGAAATACAGACTGCGTTTGTTTTCCCAAAACACAAGAAGCATAAGAAAAAGTTTTTTCAGATAATGTGGGAAATAAATGTTTCAGCTTTGTTGCAGATGGATGACCAAGTCGGTAGTGTCACTGAAGTCATGTAACAGATGTAGATAGAAGAGCAGATGTTGTAGAGTCTGACTGGTCCTTCATGGCCCGAACCAATCCCCGTCTTTGTGCGGAGATCCAGCAGAAGGAGAGGCAAGCATGGTGGAGGAACCCGCAGTAGATGTCAAAGGTAGCTGAGTCATGCGCTCCTGGAAAAACTTCTCAAACTCCGAGAAAAGTCATTCAGTAGATGGCAGAGCAAATTGTTGGTCGAATGCAGTATCAGTTGAGGTTTCTATAGATGCTTGATTAGCCCAGCGGTAGAGGAGTCGCGTCCACCAGTAGGAGGTAGACTTCCGCCACGGCCACGACCTCGACCGCGGCCATGTCCAAAGTTAGTAGTGCAAACAGCTAGAGCAGGATGCTCAATAACATGATTGGAGGTCAATGACGGAAGTCTTTGAACTTGCTTTAGAACATCGCGAAGAGTACCGTAGGGGGTTGCTAGGTAGAATCTGATCGACCATGCCAGAGAAAGATGCAGGAAGGACAGCCAGAAACTGGACCAATTGTAGTTCATTGCGTTGTTTCTGGGCTTTTTTGATGTCGGTCATCATAGGGTGGTAGATTTCATACTCAATCCAAAGAGTAGAGCAATGGTTGTAGAAGTCCTCGATAGAAGTGTCATAAGAAAACTCCTCCTTGGCCAGGTTTCTAAAAATTTCAAAAACACATTTAGGATTCTGGCATCATGAAGGCATAACAAGGACTAACTGGTCCGCGACTCGGTGTTATTAAGAAACCAGGACATAACACTAGAGTCGTCTTTAGACCATTGTGCATAGGTTTGTTTGCTCTTTTCATCCACAGTAGCAGCAGGAACGACAAGAGGATCAGCAGTAAGATGTGAGTATCAGCCTTGTGCCTTGACATGGAGGACGAAGGATGCCGACCAAAGATGGTAGTTAGAGCCATCGAGGTTGACAATAGTAACACACAGAGAGTGAGGAGGCTCAACAGAAGCCATGATGAGCAGAGACAGAGTAGCAGTGAAGTAGGCATCACAGCAACAGCAATCAGTGGAGAAGGAACCATCTATGGGGCAGTAGCAGCACCAAAGATCCGACACATCAGATCAGAAAAGACCCGTGTCGGACAGATAGACTGATAAAGGAACCTACGCCGTCATGAGGAAGATTAATATTCTGTCATGAGGCGCAGTCAGAGAAACCCAGAGAGACGAGAGACTCAATGTGTGATGGCTATAGTTGTCTGGAAGATTGCACGTACAAAAATGTGGGAGGAAGCAAGAGAGGAGGACGGTAGGAGGAGTGAGCAGGGGCAGGTGGACGGCGGATAGGAGAAGATAAACAAGTCACGTGAACCTAGGTGGTGGAGTGACAAGCGGATTCAAGATGTAGTCAATTGAATCACCAGTATCAAGATAATCAAGTTCATTTAATAATACTTATGATACGTCAAACTACCAAATCAATGTATGATCAGCTAATGCAACCAAAAGATCTAGTCATAAGCAATCAGAAGTTGAATCATGGATATATAAAGACAACTAGATTAGTATATGATACGATCATGAAAACAAGATTCAGCAATCCTAATTAGATCATGAACAAGTGGTGATATGAACGATTAGATGAGCTTGACTAGCGATCAAACCTGAAGTTAGAGAAGTTTAATCATTTAGTTATGGTCTTGTTCTAACATTTAAGCAATTTATTAGACCTAAAGGCTGGTTCAAATGTCTAGTTAATCTTAATAGATTTTGCTTTCATAATTACATCAATTGTTAATCTAGTTGTCTTAACCATGCTGATCTAACTGTATCTGTGATTTCCCAATTTAGTTTAAGAACGATCATTGATTTTGATTATCTTGAGATTGTTTAATTAATTGACTACATCTTGATTTCACTTGTCACATGACCGCCTTGTTTCACTAAATATGACTTGTTGATCTTTTGCTATCACTTTTCTCTAAAAGCGATTAGGATCCTTAATCCATTAGTCCTAAGGGTCGACGAGGAAATGTTCAACGAATATCTTAAGGCCCTAAGTCCCGTAGACCTTAAAAGTTTTATTTTTATTGTTTGCTTTATTTTGTTTAACCCAAAACACTGATATAAGATTTTCATTTCTTAGTCTTTCAGTTAATACGTGCAATACCAATTTTTCCAAGCAGTGCAGGCGTGATTTCCATCTATCATGGTCGTAATAATACTGTCTCACCCCATCCTCATGGCAACTCTTTCCTCTTTTTATCCACCCTTAGGTGGAGTTGTCTTGCCTTTTTGCATTTTCTTGACTATTTACATGTCGATCCATTGTTTTCCTTGAATTCCTTGCAACTTGGTGATTCCAAAAATTTTCTAATCACAATTGTTTCCCATTTTTCTAAGTTTCAATACAATTTTTAATTTTAATTTCAGGTTCTTCTTTTGCTTTCCTTTTTGTATATTTATCTTTGTGGTTTTTATTTTTTTCCTTTTTGGTTTTCTTTATTTTTGGTTTCCTTTTGGAAAAAAAGAGAGAAAACAAAACGCAATTGAGATCCTTAATCCACTAAAGTCCTTAGTCCATAGACAAAAATGTAGATCCTTAATCCACTAGAGTCCTTAATCCACAACTAGAAGAACTTGGGTAGCCTTACACGAGTGCCATCATATTGCAGTGAAGTTAAGGACCCTACAAGTAATGTTTGAATTAGAACGTAATCACATCTACATCTTTGAGATTGTTGAATGGTATTGATTTGATAGGTTGTCTCTTATATGCAAACATGCCAAGGAAGAAAATGTCTGATTTCGATGCCATTTCGGTGGCCACAGAAACAAAAATTTCAACAAATTCCGACAGAAATTTCAACAAATTTCGACAGAAATTTCAACAAATTTCGACAGAAATTTCGATAAATGTGTCCCTGGAGTTTTGACGGCAAAATATGTAATAATATTTCATTTTGGATATGTTGAACTGTTTCGATGGACATTTCGATGGGGATTTTTGATGTTAATTTTCAATCGTGAAATCAACGAATTAAGTCATTATAGTTTGCAAGCACAATATCTAGACTTAAAAATACAAAAATGTGCAAAAAAATATGCTCTAGGTAATACATAGTATATGAAAATGTAGAAAAAAAATCGATGATCTGCCTGTTTCGAGAGTTTCGTCAGTTAATTTCGATGTCTGATTGCCACAGAAATAGAAATTTCGACCGAAATTTTGAGCATTGAAACATGCTCATGTTTTTAAACGATCATGCTCGCCACCCGTACAAAGTCTAAAAGCTACTCAAGATCCTTCCTAAAGTCGTCCCAATTCCAGGTCGCTAGGCCGCAAAAATCACATCAATCAATTTCTCACAGCCTATATATTCACGTCATCACTTCATTATGCTGCCAAAATTTTGCCTAACCTAACCAAATCCTCAGCATGAGAACCTTCCAATGATTTTCGACCTCATCTATGTTGAAAGGATGTTTGTCTCTGAACTCACCATTCAAGCCTATCAAACATATAAATCTTGTCCAAACCGTGGACTCAAAATCATCTTATATGTCGAGATATCAAGGATTCCCATAAAATTAAATTTCTAATTTTGATATCGTGGCCAATGGCCTACAAACATATTTTTTTTTGAAATCTCGATCGATATTTTGATATTTACAACCCTAACGATTTTGACTACCAAATAAGCGAATGAAATCATGAAAAATTACCACGAAGATCTAAATGCCAAGATCTACTCAAATATGAAATAATATTTCATATTTGATATGTGGGGGGTCTCCCACATTTGTAAGTGAAGGAAGCTGAACAATTTTGACAGAATTTTGAAGGCAATTTCGATGGAAAAATGAAGGAATTGAATTATGAAATTCTGCAAACACAATGTCTAGACATAAGCACACTAGGTTGAAGAGAAATATCAAGTGTGCTACACAATTAGACTGTTAAAAACTTTCTAAGTTACAACTTAGAATTTAAAACTTATAGTTGCAAGTTACAAACTTACGAACTACAACTTGTATAAGTCAGGTGTTTGGCGAAATTTCACGCCTAGGGTCAAAATTTTAAGACATCAACCTCACATTGAAAGGCCGTCAAATTAGCTCTTCACATAATAAAACTACTTCAAACTTAAATCATCTCAGGATTACGTCGACATGCTACTCAAATCATGATGTATACCGACATCCAGTATCTAGATCCATCTTCCTTGCTTTGCCACTGGAAGCTCGTCAGGTCAACCCAATCATGCTTGCAAGCTATGTGCTTCTACATCCAAATCACATCTAGCTCTAGGCGATGAACCTCGTGTTGCCAAACATACTAACATCTATCTACAATTCCCAACAACATGTGGGCCTATTCCTATACACATGTTCATGACATACATCTATATCGCATACCCATGTTCGCATGCTACCTTGGCTCAATATATATCGTGATGAATACATGCTTGCTTGAGATTCAAACTCAGTGTACCAACCTAATGATCTCAACTCATATGTTCTTAGTTAAGCTACACCGCCTACCAATGGCTTACACTAGACCCCCTAGGTCCTAGACCGTAATGTAAAATTAGCCCACCCGTCACTCATTAACCTTTGCCCATTGCTCTCGACCTATGACATTAAACTTGCACCAATCTTCACCATTTGTCTAAAGCATGTTGTTTGGCAAATCTATCTGACTCTGGCAGTTTATTCACTCTCACTCTTAATTCTATTGATATCCAAAAGACTTGTGATCAAGATCTACAGGATAAAGGGTGGACTCAGGTTGTAGATCTTGAAATTGAAGCCTTTTGTCAAAATCATACATGTGAATTAGTTGATCTGCCTCATAGAAAATGCATTGTTGGTTGTCATTGGAATATATAGTGAAATAGAAACATGATGATAAAATTGATATACTGAAAGCACGTGTGGTTGCCAAAGGATATACACAAGCATAGGGTGTTGACTTTTTTGACACTTTCTCACCAGTTGATCATCTAAACTCGTCGAGGATTACTGTTTCCATTGCTACTCATTTTGCTAGGCCCTTATATCAGCTTGATGTAAAAAATGCCTTCCTTCATGGTGATATATCAAAGAGGTTTACATGGAGTAATGCTCTCACTCTATTTGGTTTTAATCTCTCTTCTACTAATCACTCCTTTTACTTGTGGAGTCTCAGGGGAATTATTTGCTTGTTGTGTATGTTGATGACAGTCTTACAGGAGATGACAGTGAGGGCATTTCTAGACTCAAAATTTGGCTTTCAGCATAGTTTTGTACTAGATCTCAGGCAACTAAGATACTTCCTTAGAAAATAAGTGATGCATTCTAGGAAGGGTATTAACCTCTCTCAGAGAAAATATGTTTTGGACATACTAGGTGAAACTAATATGCATGAGTCCAAACATGTCTCTACACCCATGGACCATCATGCTAAAGTGATTCCTGATAAAGATGATTTTTTTATAATCCCTCTTTATACCAGAGTGTTTGGAAAATTAATTTATACAGTATGTCGTATCTTGAGATATTTGAAAGGAGCCCCTACAAGAGATTTTACATATTATGGAACAGTTATGTAATTCTACCCTTCTGGTCATTAGCTTTACTAATGTAAACTGGGATGGGGATGAGAAGCTACGTAGGACAAGCAGTCAACTTCAAGACATTGTATTTTCCTTGGGTCTCACATTGTCACTTGGAAGAGTAAAAAGAAAATTGTCGTGGCTTGTTCTAGTACTAAGGCCGAGTAGAGGGCTATGCCCATGCTTGTCGTGAACTGTTGTGGGTTCCTTCTATGCCCTTTGAGTTAAGAATTAGTGTGGAGACTCTTGCCATTTGGATGTGTAACAATCATGTCGTCATTGCTAGCAATATAGTTTTCATGAGAGGACAAAGCATATTGACGTAACACTCCTTTCTACTATGCTACCGTTAGAGCTAAGAGAAGAAGGAGGCGCATCTCGACGCTCAACCTCCCTGACGGTTCTTCTTCTGACAACCTGCAGCACATTGCTCGTGCGGCAGCAACCCACTTTCAAGGGTTATTTACGACACTTGTATTTGATGAACGTGATCGTCTTGAACCCTTTCTCCAGAACATCTCCTCTGTCCTAGATGCTGATGACAACATGGATCTGGTCAGGATCCCCACCGAGGAGGAGCTTCTTTGTTGCATCAAACGCATGAATCGCCATTCGGCTCCTGGACCTGATGGCTTCACCGTTAGCTTCTTCGTGGCTGCATGGGAAGTTATCAAACATGATGTCATGCACCTCACCAGCTGCTTCTTCTCCAATCAACCCTGCCATAGGAGCATCAAATCCTGCCGCATTGCCCTCATCCCCAAGATTGCACAGCCGAGTGATCTCATTTCTGATTTCCGTCCCATAGTGGTTGAGAATGTCACTCTCAGAATTCTCGCTACCCTTCTCAGTGACAGGTTAAAGGGTTTTATGAGCAAGATCGTTTCCCCTTGGCAAGGGGCATACGTCCCAGGCAGAGACATCATCAATCACGTTCGGCTTGCGAGGGAAATCTGCCATGACCTCAAGCAAGGTGAGCTCCATCCGAACATCATTATTAAATATGATATGAGTAGAGCATATGATCGGGTCAATTGGTTGGTGCTCAGATATGTTTTGGACAAATTTGGTTTCCTACCTGAAACCATCCAATTATGCCTTAGCTTTTTTGAAGGCTCCTGGGCTTCGATATCGATTGGTGATCACACTGACGGCTATTTCCAATTACATAGAGGCCTCAAGCAAGGCAACCCGCTGTCTCCTTATCTCTTCATTATTTTCGAAGAGCTGCTCGCCAGATACATGGATCATGCGATACATGCTGATATAATTCATAGATTTCACACTCGTGGGGCGGGATGTGCTCCCCCGATTCTACTGTATGCTGACGACATCATCATTTTCTGTAATGCTTCACCTTCTTCCATTCACAATGTTATGAACATCATGAGCAGCTATGAAACAGCCACGCAGCAGTTGATTAACAGGGAGAAATCCGTCTTCATGATTAGTCCTAATCATAGCAGCGCTGCCAACATTGCTCATGTGCTGGGGGTCACCATTGCTGATGGACCCATCACTTACCTCAGTGCTCCGATTTTCTATGGTAGAGCACGACTACACTTCTTTGACACCTTAGTGGAGAAAATTGCCAGCAAGATTGCATCCTGGAAAGCCCGTTTGCTATCTTTTTCCGGGCGGCGCCTCCTTATTAAGCACGTCATATCTTCCACCACTCTATATATTGCAGCTGCCATTGGCATACCATTTGGTATATGTGACAAGATAGATGGTATGATGTCTCGTTTCCTTTGGACTGGAAGAAATAATACCAAGCGCAGGACATGGGTGGCATGGCAGACCGTTGCCACGCCTATTGATCGTGGTGGTCTGGGTCTCGATTCTCTGAGAATTACTTCACGTGCTTTCCTTTATAAAGCTTGTTGGGAGATCTCGACTGGAACATCTCCATGGGCTACCTTCTGTCGTGATAAGTATAGATCTCCTTCTCCGTATAGAACTGGCTTCTACCCACCATACCTGAAAATGGGTACTACGGCTTCTCCCACTTGGAAGCAGATTTGGCGTACATTCCCTATGTTCAACACCTTCTGTAGATGGATTACTGGGAAAGGTGACATTTCTTTATGGGACGCTAGATGGTGCGGTACCCCTCTTGCTGGATACACCCTCAATGCCAGCGACAGGAGACATGATTTTAGAATTTCTGACTTTTGGAACGAAGACTATGGATGGGATTGGGCATCCCTTGGACAGATTTTAAATGAAGAGGGGATCAGATTCTTCAGGCACAATAGATCTAGCGTCTCTCATCAAGAGGATGTGCTGGTATGGCGACTCGAGACTCACGGCGATTTCTCCATCAAATCAGTCAAGAAGCATATTCTTTATGAGGACACTCCCACAATTCTCCCATCTATGGAGAAGATCTGGAAGCTTCACCTCCCCAAAACTGCTGCTATTCTTTGGAAGATGGCGCACAAAGCGCTCCCTACTGACGACAACATCACTAGATGCCATATTCAGATGGCTTCCATGTGCTCTTGTTGTGACTTACCTGCGGAGGAAACCTTGCAGCACCTCTTCGTGACTGGACAAATGGCATCTTTCTTTTGGCAAAAGATTTGCAACATCACTGATTATCCCCCTCCGTCTAATATACTTGGCTGCATTTCTGCTTGCAGCTCATTCCACCAAAAGATCTCATCCAGAGCCTGGATTCACAGCTCCCTTAGTGCGCTAACTCTGTGGAGTATCTGGTGCTGCAGATGTTCTAGGAGATTCGAAGGGCGAAACATCAATTTGATGGTCAAATGGAATGACATCATCTTTATTCTTAACCATTTCTTGAGAGATGTTGCCTTTGTGAAGATTGAATCCAACAGCTTCTATAAGAACCTTGCTGATCACGGCATTGTTGAACCAAGAATACGTTTAAGAGACATCTCCCTTGTTAGATGGATTCCTCCTGATTTGACAAACTTGAAGCTGAACATTACTATCGGAAGAAGCAAAGATCCCTCTGGGCAGCCAAAGTGGTGGGCCGCGGGTATCATAAGAAACTCCAGGTGCATCGTTCGTCTTGCCTTCAGAGCATGGCTGAGGGATGATGAGTATGTCACGGCGTACCTTGCAGCTTGCACCATCGCGCTAAAGCTTGCGGAGCGATCCAACCTCAACCTCTCCTGCATCGAAGTAGATAATGCCTTCGTTTACAACATTCTATGGGGAAGCACTCAAGAACCATGGCTCGCCACCTCGTTCACGAGAGATCTCAAGGATACGCTACGATCTGAAGGTGTTCTTGGAGTTCTCTCTCACAAGAAGATCAATTCCGCCCCTAGAGAGCTGGGCATCTAGGGCAATGCGCAATCTTCCTTGTTTCTATGCAATCATGTTGTTTCTCTTCCGAATAGAGTTAGAGGGCTCCTGAACCTTGAGGCAAACGGGTGCCCTTATGTGGTCATCACGTGATCTGATCCTTCGCTGGCTGGGATCTAGTGTTGCTTTGCCCTTTCCTCTTTCTCAGGTCTGCTTGGGTTTTCTTGTATAAGATGGGTCGCACACCTGCAATTTTATAAGCAGGAGATGTAAATTTGTTTGATGATTCGGCCCACAAGAGGGGGGTGGGATGAATAAGAATACCCCCTGACTTCCCCCAAAAAAAAAGCATATTGAAGTAGATTATCATTTTTATGTGACCCGATTGATGTGGAACGCACCAGGAAGAAGGGGGGACCAAAGAAAAAAAGAAAAATCATCATCATCTTAGCCTCAGTCCTAACTATGTTGGGGTCGGCTACATGGATCCATTCATCTCTATTATGGGTCATATTTTTCTTTTAATTATCATTAGTTGGTTTGTGTTGCACATGTTCATACCATTTGAGTCGGCCCTCGCACAACTTGTCCTTAGTGCTCGCCAGCCCCACATTATTCCTAATATAGTCATTTATCAAGCGATCTTTTTTTGTCTTGGTGCTTGGAAACTGTAATCGTGATGGCGATGCGACCGGGATACGAAGGAGGCTGAATTCCAAGACGAAGCATAATCCGGTCAAAGTGTTGGTTGATTATTGAGAATGCTTCTCCATGGAGGTCTTGAACTCATTGAGATCCTTAGTAGAGATAGAATCGTCTCCATGTACCTTGTTGTGCGTTGGAGGGGTTAGAAAGTGTTGTTCAATCTGTGAGTAGGCGTGGATCTAAGGTATCGTGCATTTGAGGCAGAGACTTGGCAGTGTGATTGCTGTTAGATTTGCGAGGTGGGTCAGGGGTGGATAAAGGCGTGCCTGTAGGGGTGAAGAGGTAAATCAGTGGGCTACTGAGATTGGGTAGCAATTGGCTACTAGATCGAAATTAATGAATTAAAAGGATAACAAAATCAGAGAGAGGATCTTTTAAGAGGTTACAGGATGGCCATGTCCTTTTGGAAATGGTTATCACTGAGGGGAAAAGTTGAAAGCGAGGAAGGAAAAAAAGAGTGTGTGAATCAGGATGCAGGAGACAAAGTCAACGATGTTGCAGAGAAGGGAAGACAACACACGACTCTTGCACGTAGGGAGGAAGAGGTAAAATGGGGGAGGCCGACTGGTTTTGGCAATGGTAAAAGGGAAGGTTGTTGCTATTTTGGGATGATGAGATGGTTGGATTGCACATGGGGACGTAGGGGTGGGGAGGAGCATATAAGACAAGATGGAGCAAGGGATTTGGGGTTTACGGGTGTAGGGCAATGGGTTGTTGGTTGTTTGGTGTTGGAATTGGAGGTGGTTGTCACGATGAGTTACCAAACGGTGGGGTGTAGTTGGCGGGAATTGTGTTTGGTGAAGACACGGGCGTTGGGTTAAATAGGGTCGCGGGGAGAGAGGCATCACAATTTTTGCAGTAGAAGGATGTCATAGACGGTAATGTTGCAGACCAGTCACAGAAGAAGATAGCAGAGCAACAACAGATTGTGGCACATCCATATAGTATAGTTTGTCAAGTCCCTAATGTCCCAAATTAGAGATATGAGCTACATCATAAAAGGCATCAGAGGTGACATGGTTCGTCCACGCAAGTTCGCCATGTTTTGTCCAACAACGGTCCTTAGTGTGGTTCGTACGCCTACATAAGTTGCATAAGCGGTTGGTAGTCGAAGGGTGTGTTAGTCTAAATCGAGGAGGACCATGTCCAGGAGCAGCAGAAGCATGATCGTCGCAACCGCGACCTCAACAACGTTCACATCCTTGCCCAGGGTCATTGGAGCGAATCGTAAGGATCCAATGATCAGAAGAAGAGGCAGGTAGGAAGACATAAAGGGAAGATGTAGAACATGCTTTAAAACATCCCTTAGTGTTAGAAAGGGATCAATGGATAAGATCTGGTCGACAACACCAGAGAAGGAATGTGAAGTCCAGCCAGAAATCGAACCCATTGAAGTTCATTGTGTTGCCTCTGAACATCTTTAACATCAAAAAAGAGAGAATAATATACTTCATATTCTTGTCTTCTACATATTTGTCAGTTGAATGCTCCTTTTTGTCTATATTCTTGAAGATCTCGAAGTCCTTCAGATTTCATTCGTATGATTGTAATAGACAAGCTACATAACTTTGACTAAATAGTAATTGCAGACTTTAACTACATGTCATATGATAAAAGTATAACTCATTGTAACATGTTCTACATAGATAGGTCATGTTTTAAATGTGAAATCATTGTGACTGGCATCACTCATGTTTCACGATCAACAATGACTTAATAAATATAACAAATTAGAATATTTTCAAGATTCCTACAACTAGGCATACATGTCCCAAAAAATTGCAATGGGTGGGGACTGAAATCAGTGTATTTGTAAATGTAGTTGTCTTACCACATGGGCGGCGGTTGAGTTAAAAAAATTGTTCCCATTGGGAGTTGAAGCCACACCACTAGCCTTTGTAAACAAGCCATCTGCCACTCCAGCAAACTACTTTCTTTGACTACCCTATTTGAGGTTTTTTTTTTTGGGGGGGGGGAGCTGCTCCCTATCAGATTTCACAGATGGCATCTTTGGAATCATAGATTAGTTTGGCTAATAAAAATATGTGTAAGAAGAAATGAAGAAAGGAAAAAGACAGGAACACTGATCACATGTCGGCTGCAAGATGCAGCAAACGTGAGTAGGGCTTGAGCCTACACACTTGTATATATATATTAGGGTAAGTACATGAGGTACAAAGAGAGAAAAAGAATAAAAAATAAATTTCATAAGCAAAATAGGGCTGTCGCTGGACTGTCGTTCCGCCGCTGTGCCCGTGTCGATACCATCGACATGAGTGTCAATGGTATCGACAGAACATTGTCTTGCGCCTGAACCAATCTCGATACCATCGACATGTGTGTCGATAGTATCGACCGAGATGCAGGTGGCTTCAACTTGAACCTGAACTGATCTCGATACTATCGACAAAGTGTCGATAGTATCCATCGGGATGCAGGTTGCTTCACACTCCCCCTCAAGCTGGAGAGTACACATCGTGTATGCCCAGCTTGCGGCAGAGTCTCTGAAAGATTGCTGAACCCAAAGGCTTTGTCAGGATATCTGCTAGTTGATCCTCAGATCTGACATATGGAGTCACAATAGTGTTGTCTTTTATTTGATTATGAATAAAATGGCAATCAACCTCTATGTGTTTTGTACGCTCATGAAAGATAGGATTCCTGGCAATGTGCATAGCAGATTGATTGTCACACTTGAGCTCCATAGAAGGTAGAAGAGAAATTTGTAATTCAGATAGAACATATTTGACCCATTTTAGTTCACAGCATGCATGGGCCATAGCACGGTATTCAGCCTCAGTGCTAGATCTAGCAACCACATGTTGCTTCTTACTTTTCCATGTGATAAGATGATCACCTTTGGTCTAGAATATGTGATACCCTTACCGGGAGCATTTTTCAGATACCGTAGAATTCTGCAGACTGCTGTCTAGTGGGACTGTAGCGGAGAATGCATATATTGGCTGACCACGCCCACAGCAAACGAAATATCAGGTCGAGTGACTGTTAGATATATTAACTTGTAATATTCTGGATCTTGATACTCAGCATCATCAACCACATCTTTGATGTGATAATCCATTGGTGTAGATACCGATTTAGATTCAGCCATGCCTGTCTCCTGTAATAAATCAAGCACATATTTCCTCTAAGATAAATTGACACCTGCATGAGATCTAAGCACTTCAATGCCTAAAAAGTATCTTAGTTTGCCTAGATCCTTTGTATGGAAGTGTTTTTGCAAACCCTCTTTGACACGAGATATTCCCATGGTGTCACTACCAGTAATTACTATGTCATCAACATATACAATAAGAATAATGGATCCACAAGAAGAGCTGGAGTAAAATAAGGAATGATCAGTCATGGAGCGAGAAAAACCCATCTGAAGAATAACTTCACTAAACTTGTCAAACCAAGCTCTAGGTGACTGTTTCAGCCCATATATAGCTTTTTTTAATTTGCATACTTTCTGACACTCCCCCTGAGCAACAAACCCAGGAGGTTGCTCCATATATACCTCTTCCTGTAGATCACCATGGAGAAAAGAATTTTTTACATCCAACTGAAATAGTGGCCAGTCAAAGGTAGTAGCAAGAGAAATAATGATCTGCACAGAATTCAGGCGAGCAACAGGAGAAACTATTTCAAAGAAGTCAACACCATAGGTTTGGGTGTATCCCTTTGCAACCAATCAGGCTTTCAACCGTTCAACTGATCCATCCAGATTGTGTTTAATAGTGAAAACCCATCTACAACCCACTACTTTCTTTCCTGTAGGAAGATCAACCAGATCCCAAGTACCATTATTTAAGAGAGCTGACATCTCAAGTTGCATAGCCTGTGTCCAGCCACTATTCTTCATAGCATCATAATGGTTTCTTGGTATAGGCACAGAATCAATCCCAATAGCGAATGCACGGGCCTGCTTACACATATGAGATAGGCAACATACATTTGTAATAGGGTGTTTAATAGTACAGGACCTAGTACCTTTCTGAACAGCAATAGGAAGGTCGAGATCTGATGTCTCTATAGGAGTCTCTTGAGTAGAAGGCGATGATGAGGGCTCAGGGACTGGTGCCGCTACTTCTTCTGGATCCTGCCTGCCTCGCCTATGATATACATGTGTGTAATGCTTAATGGTAGGTCTATCTCCTGCTTGTTCATCCGAGATAGAAGTAAAATCCGGAATGATAGGTGGCACTCCCTCACTCTACACCGATGGTGCCAGTCTCTCATTTTGTATTTTTGGTGGCTCTTCCTCTCGCAACTACTCCCCCTTGCTCATAGCATTGGAGAAATATGGAGTGGTCTCATGGAAAGTAACGTCGCTAGACACAAACATGTGGCAAAGACTAGGACAGTAACACTTGTATCATTTACTCGTATTAGAGTAACCCAGGAACAGTGTTTTAATGGACCTAGGAGACAGCTTGTCAGCCTTAGGGTCAAAGTTATGGACAAAGGAAGTGCAACCAAACACTCTAAGAGGAATAGGATAGGGAGAGTCCATGGGACGCAATACGGAAAAAGGAGTCTATCCTTGAAGAACAGAAGAAGGTTGCCTATTAATCAAGAAACAAGCAGTTAAAAGAGCTTCAGACCAAAACTTCTTGGGCACATTAGATTGAAACATAATAGATCGAGCAATATCAAGAAGATGGCGATTCTTCCTCTCTACCACCCCATTTTGCTGAGGGGTGTGAGGACAAGATGTGCGGTGAATCATACCAACCGAGCTACAAAAATCAGACATAGCCTTTTGAACATACTCCAAAGCATTATCAGACTGAAGAATTTTTATATTGCACTCAAACTAGACTTTAATTTCAGTATGAAAATGTTTCACAATAGACAACACTGACTCTCTACTTTTAAGAAGGTAGATCCACGTCATGCGTGAGAAATCATCGACAAAGGAGATAAAATAACGAAAACCATTATAACTCGGACAAGAAGCCCGCTTATTGACTCGACTGGGATAGGATAACCTATGGTGCTTTCCCAGTTGACATGACTGACACTCTATGGAAGATAATTGGGACTAGTCTGGTTCCAACTTCCGCAGGTTCTCCAAAGAAGGATGTCCATATCTGCAATGCCATAGTAAGGGGGAACCACTCAACAGGATAGATGGAGCAGGAGCATGCATTTGGCGAGGTAGACTGTCACCGTTGAAAATGTAGAGATCACCTTTCCTAGGCCCCCACCAATCATCTTCATACTCTTGAGATCCTGTAATATAAAACAAGAAGGTCCAAATATTACCCAACATTTTAGAGTGTCAATCACTTTTGCAACAGACAAAAGATTAAAAGGAAATTCGGGCACAAAGTGAACTGATTTAAGATCAATCTTGGGTGTTAGGGAGAGAGATCCACTAGCTAAAACTCTTTTCACTGAACCATCTGCCAGTGTAACAGATTGGTGAGGAATAGATGAGTCAATAGTGTGGAGCAATCTCCTCATACCAGTCATATGCTGTGAGGCGCCAGAGTCAACCACCCAAGATGAGGATGAGCCAGATGCTATGAGAGATGTAGCCTGATTACCAACTGTAGATGCCAGATTTGTCGATGAAGAAGATGATGATGACCCCATACTCATGTGCTATGTCGCCTGAATGAACCGATCATATTCTTCTTGTGTAAGAGTGATGCCGGTGCCTGAGGTAGTACCCACAGTTGTAGAAGATGAGGATCATGTGGTGGTGGAACAATGTGCTGCCCCCACAGGTGGTGCAGCAGGTCTTCCATGTTTTTTCCAACACTTCTCCACTGTATGTCCCGGTTTGTCACAAAAGGTACATCTCGGACGTGTCCCACGCCCTCTACCCATATCGGATCGTCCTCCTCGTACCGCAGCAGCAATAGACGCATGAGATTCTCCAGAAGGTATATCAGAAACAAAGGAAGCAGACTCAAATAGAGATTGTTGGAAGTAGCTAGAATAACGCTCCGAGTGGAGCTACAAGCCGAGTTAAGCCCAGATAAGAATTTGGCTGTAACCAGATCATCTATATCCTTTATCTGTTCACCAACAACCACAGGATGATAATAACTTAGCTCTTGAGCAAGAGCCTGAATCGCCCCAAAATACTCCTCAAGAGACCGGTCACCCTGTTTTTCAGCAAACAGACGATCATAGATCATAAACTGACAGAGAGCATTCTTCTCTTGAGAATAATGTTGCTTCACTGCGTCCCATATTCCCTTAGCCGTAGAATAGAACATGAACCTTGCGGCGATTGCAGGTTCCATACTATTCCACAGCCAAGTCTTCACAAGATTGTCATGTCGCTTCCATTTAGCATACCCTTCGTCAGTAGATGCCTTGGGACCCGAGTCAACATTGCCTTGCTCTGTCATGAGCCTCCAAGACGGTGTGGATGGCGTTCATCCATAGAAGATAATTTTTCCCGTTGAGTTTAATGGAGGCGATAGGTGACACCTCGTTGTAGATCATAGGTGTCTTGATATCCTCCATTGTAGAACGGATTATATGACAGATTGATACACACCAAATAGAGCATGGTGATGGAGAGATACACGTCACACATAGAAGAAAAACAAGGAGAAATGTGTTACTGATGCATTCACAGCCTCCAAATGATCTTCCTAATCACACATGGAGGAGGTGTGACTAGGATGATGGCTGAGACGAAACTAGTCCTCCGGTGGTGTTTTTAGATGATCGTTGGATCACCTGGAGATCCTCAACCGCTTTGTGATAGTGTCTACGGTAGAGTTAGATATCTACCGCAGACCCAGAGTATCCAACGGTGGTTCTACGCAACCGGTGGATTACGCCAAGTTTACGGATGGGAAGCAGCCGGCCGTCAAGGAGAGAGAGACCTGGAGAGATCTGCTGGAGAGAGAAAGGAGAAACCCAAGATCGATCTCCGCTCTGATACCATGTAAGAAGAAATGAAGAAAGGAAGAAGACAGGAACACTGATCACATGTCGGCTGCAAGATGCAGCAAACGTGAGTAGGGCTTGAGCCTACACACTTGTATATATATATTAGGGTAAGTATGTGAGGTACAAAGAGAGAAAAAGAATAAAAAATAAATTTCATAAGCAAAATAGGGCTGCCGCTGGATTGTCGTTCCGCCGTTGTGCCGGTGTCGATACCATCGACATGAGTGTCGATGGTATCGACAGAACATTGTCTTGTGCCTGAACCAATCTCAATACCATCGACATGTGTGTCAATAGTATCGACCGAGATGCATGTGGCTTCAACTTGAACCTGAACTGATCTTCTGTCGATAGTATCGACCGGGATGCAGGTTGCTTCACAATATGTACCTAAGTGCCTGAAGAGGGCCACGTATGTGAGCCTCAAAAACAGGCTGAAACGGGTAAAAGCGAGAAAAGGCATTCGCTTCAATATAAATCGCTTAAAGTGCCACTCAACTGGAAAAAGCAACGGCCAGGTGTGATGGGCGCTTAAGCAGCATCTCCAATCGCTTTTCAATTCCATGGGTGTTGTCAACTACCCATTGCTTGTCCCTAAGCAAGAGTCAGCTGAACGAGAAACAAAAATACAAAAATGGCTAGGCAAAAAAAGGTTTGAAAAGTCAGTATCAAGCTGTACGTGACCCGTGACAATTTGCTCCAGAACAAACATCAACGGAACATACAAAAACTGGACAGTGAAAGATCACACAACATCTAAACATTGTTAGGAAATATTGCTGCAAACCAACGAAACTTGTCAGGATAAGAACTGTGCATGGGTCACAAAAAGAATCGTGAGAAGTACAAAATTTCACAACTAGCACTTATTTAAGAACTACAATAACTAAAAAGAAAATACTCTAATGAGTAATGATCTTGGGAATCCCCAATCTGTTAAAGTGAACCATGTAGTGAGCAATGGTCCCTGAGGTTCGAGCCAGTTGGCCTAAAGTAGAGAGTCAACATCCTTGTACCAGGTCCGAACCAACCGTGCTTCTCGAAATTGGGCTCACCTAAAAATGAAAAACAATCACTCATTCTTACATTCACGCTCAGGCTTTATTCATTGCATTTTATTTCATTGACATGGGTTTTATTCATTTATTAAGGTTTTTATGTTCTTTAGATACTTTTTAGATGTTTTGAGATTGAAGGCAGTCAAACCTCTTTTGCACATTGAAAAATAATGTGGGACCAAGCTAGGTCCTTCAAAAGATACAATCCAACTCAATTTCAAGTTTAGACAAATGCATGAAAAGGCCAATTTGAGTTTGTCAAACATCGGCTCAAAAAACCACACAAGTCCTTGGCGAGTTGTCCATAATTTGAAATGGGCTGACAAGCGACTCTAAACCCTAAGAGATGAAGAACGCAATCCGTAAAATCACTTGCAAAAACAGAACCATTAATCAAAAGAAGGACAACTATGAATTGACTCGAGTCTGAGAAATAAGCAAGAACCAAAATATTGGGGCAACCAAATAATAATCATGAAAGATATGTGGAATTCCTCATAGATCAAATCATAATGATTCCTAATAGTCGAGCTACAACTTATGCAGAGTTCATATTAAGCAATAAAGGTTGCTCAAGCTAACTGATGTTCAACCTTGTAAGATATTTTGCTCATTTACTATCATGTATGTGGTTACCACTATATGCATTGTTGTAGTTGCACCCACGTACAGAACATAGCAATATGTTGACCCGTTGTTTTTTGGGGTTTTAGGTTAAACTTGAGATCTAGATTCGAAGTTGTGGCTGATTTGATAAAAGGCAAAGAACAAAGCTCTAGAGAAAGCCATAATTAGATAGCAGTAGTTCGAATTTAGTTTCCTAAAAGATTTAAGTTTTGAAATCTTGTTTTTAGATTCCTAGTTGTGTACCTCCATTTAGAGTCCAACATTTTTAAACATTATTAACCTAATCTAAATTATGGACTTATTGATTATTTCATCCAGATTACAAAAGATTACCCTCAACCAACACACAGGAAAGAACAAAAAGACCACTTACCAAAGGTTTGTGCTCCATCATACGTGTTGTAGAGATATGTGAATTGTGTCAACAAAGCACCATGGATCGTGGGGTCTACTCTAGCGCCTAGAGTCGTTGAGTCATACTACTACAATAGAAAAGCATGGGGTTTTGTTTTTCAATGTGAATGAATATATAAAAATGTGCTTTAGCATTCACAACATTATAGAGATGGTCTCAACAAGCCGCAAGTGTGGGAAAGAGTCCAATCTCCAGACAAGGAGTTGGACACCATCTCCATATTTGAAGCCACACAGAAGCCTCCTAGTTGCAATACAGAAGAGGATCTCGGTGGACTTGGGGCCCGACGATGAGTCCAGAGGGTTGAAGATGTCCGCCATGGAGAGAGCGGTCGAGATTTCTTGGACCAGCGATCTGGATTGGAACGAAGTGGCCCCCCTCCTTAAACATCACTGGCCTTGCGCGACGGACCTGTACCGGTTTGCCAATAGAAAGGCGATCGCGTTCTTTTCTTTTCTGGATGAGGCAAGAGCGGAAGTGGGGAAGGGCCTCCCTTTGCTTCGAGGCCACAAACTAGGGTTGTTGCACTTGGCAGATGGAGAACGATACAGCATGATGGAGACTTTCTGGTTGGCAGGGATGACATGTCGATCGAAACCTTGGTTAAGCCCTTTGGGAAGCTTGTGTACATCTTTGATGGGCAGAGGAAGCATGATGATCTTTCTGGTATTCTGATTAGGGTTGAGGCTTTTTGTGAGGACGTTCCTCAATTTATTTCCCTAACCTTTGGACGGAGAAGAACGGCAGTCCAGCTACACATGGTAGCCAGGGGCCCTTTGGGGCCGAGCGATGCTTGTCTGACGGAGGTTGGTATTGACCTAGGGATACCCCGTACGGCGTTACGGGATCGTGTGGAGATGCCGGGACATCAAGCATTGGTGGTGGTTCCCCCCAGACCACCGGAACAGCCAACGAGTCGGGATGTGTCCCCAGATGGACGCCATTACCAGCAGGATGATTGTTCTCCGAGGAGAATCGTCGTCGATAGAGAGGGCAACCGAAGAATTCTGTCGCGTTATCGACTTGAAGATTTCTTTCCAAGGGAGGGTGATACATCTAGGCACCATGGAAGGTCGAGGTCCAGGCGCCCGAGATCTGAATCCAAGAGGAATGAGCAACTTGCCCCCCACTCCCATCGTGACAGATACCATAGCAGAAGGAACCGGCATAGTAGAAGATTTTCTGATTATGATAGATCCAGTGATGATGATTACTGCTGGGAGGATGAATGGAGGTGCAGTCGTTGAGGCTCCATCTCGAGACGATTGTTTTGATAGCGGCTTGTAGTTTTCCATGGACTGTACATCTATCTTCTGGAACATTAGAGGAGCGGATAATAACCCTACGAGAAGGGTTCTTAGTAGAATCTGTGGGCGTTTCAAGCCGGGAATTGTTTGTCTTTTTTAGCCTTTTCTTCATGCGGACCTAGCCGAAGAATTGCTGGACGTTGTTTGCCTTGACTGGGCGACAGACAACCATGGCGATGGGTGAAAATTTTGGTTCTATGCTGATCTGAGCATGAACCCGGTGGTGGTCAGGACACACTCACAACACATTACTGTCAGATTTGGGGCGAGTGAGGATCCTTCATTCTTCATTACCGCAGTTTATGCCAGCTGTGACAATGTTAACATACGTTTTTTTTAAAAAATAAGCCAGGGGTCAATCTATTCATCCCACACCCCTCATGTGAGCAAAACATCATAAAAAGGAATACATCTTCTGCTTATAAAATCGCAGATATCACCCACCCTACACATCAGACCCACATCCTAATCGTCGATGTTCATCAGCACAACATAAGGCATGTGTCTCTTCTCCAAAGCGACCATCCCACGGATCTTCCTAGGGATCCTGAGGATATCTGTCGAGATAAAGAGGTCTGCCATTCTGCAGCCCCATTTCCCAATATCCCTCGGTATAGAATTAAGGGTCTTGTGCACAACAGAACCCATAACACAAGCATTGATCAGTTCCGCTTTGAGCTCTCTAGCAAAGGGCGTCGCCCTCCAAGGTGCAGAAGCATCTTTCCACAGAATATTGTAGATATTACCATCATCAATCTCAACTAAAGAAATCTGCAGCCTCTAATCTCTCGCAAGCTTGAGTCTGATCGTCACCGCTTGGAAGTAGGCCATAATGTAATCATCAGATCGGAGCCAAGCCCGAAAAGTTAAGCATACATCCGCATTGTGATTGCGAATAATACCAGCCCCCATCTCCGGTAAGAGCCGTCCAGGCATTTTCTTATTCCTACCGTAACATTCATCTTCAAGTTATATAGGTCAGGTGGCATCCACCTAAGCAGCCTGATCTCCCTCATCTTCAGCCTTGGATCTTCAATATGTTCCTCCCTCATCCTGTCGTATCTCGACGTATCATGCCCAAGCCTGAAAGTCTTCCTCTTCATCATACTGTTGAGAATTGTAATAATCTGATTCCACTCAAAGCTGACATCCCGATGTCTACCATCAAAGCGAGATGTGCACCGGATCCTCCAAATAGCCAGGCACCGGATCCTCCAAATAGCCAGCGACAATGTTAACAGACGTGAGCTTTGGGAGGAGATTAGTTCTATGTATGCTGTTGTTGGTGATTCCAAATGGCTTGTTGCAGGAGACTTCAACGTCGTGAGAACAGCTTTGGAGAAGAGAGGGGGCAATGCTCCGACTTTCCAAGATATGCTGGACTTTAACTCCATGATATCTGATGCCCTGTTGAAGGAGGTTCCTTTTGAAGGCAGTCGGTTCACGTGGGTTAATAAACAGATTCTTACTCCTACAATTTGGGAAAGGCTAGATAGGGTCTTCATGAATGATGCTTGGATGGTGGAGAGACCCACGACGAGATCATTGCACCTTACCAGGTCGAGGGTTTCGGATCACTGTCCGGTGATCACGATTCCAGGGACTCAGGCTACGCCGAGAAGAACAGCACATTTCTCGTTTCAAACGGCTTGGTTGCATGACGAGGAGTGTCTACATGTGATCGAAAATTCTTGGGTTGAACAGGTAGTAGGGCACCCTTCTTATGTCTTCTACCAAAAGATCAAGAACGTGAGGAAGGCGCTTAAGAAGTGGAGTAAGTTGAAGTTCGGTGATTTCTCCCAGCAGATAAAGGACCTGGAGGATGTGGTTTTCACCACTCAGAACGCCTTTGACGAAAACCCCTCGGACATCAATGAGACAAACCTCATATTAGCCGAAGAGGAGCTGAAGCACCTTCTAGACAAAGAGGAGTCCTACTGGAAGGAGAGAGCGAGGATCGATTGGCTCAATGATGGGGAATGGAACACACCGTTTTACCATGCTGTGGTTCGTAATAGAAGAAGACGCAGAAGGATATCCTCTATTGTTATGCCAGACGGGACTACAGTTACTGACCCAGTGGAGATTGCAACGGAAGTTGCGAAGCACTTCAAGCAGATGTATAATGATCTTACTGATATGGACACGACGGAGCTGGACTCTTTTCTGAACGAGATTCCTGCGATCACCTCTGTAGAAGATAGTATCTCCTTTGCCGCTGCCCCTCAGGAAGATGAGATTAAGAATACTTTGAAGGATATGGATGCCTCTACCGCCCCGGGCCTGATGGCTTCACTGTCCCTTTTTTCAAGACGGCTTGGCACATTATCAGGGATGATTTCCTTGAGTTGGCGAAATCCTTTTTCAATGGACAGCAATGCCATAGAAGCTTGTTTTGTTGCAGAGTCCTCCTTATTCCCAAGCATGACAATCCGCAGAGGTTGACAGATGATTTTAGGCCAATTTCTATTGAGAACATGGCCTTGCGTATCCTTGCTAGAGTCCTGAGTAATAGAATGTCTCCCGTCTTGCCCCAGATGATATCTCAGCCACAAGGAGCGTTCATGAAGGGGAATGATATTACCCACCATGTTTGCCTAGCCAAGGAATTGATGCATGACATCAATCAGGGGATTGAAGCGCCCAACGCCATGGTGAAATTCGACATGTCCAGAGCCTATGATAGGATCGATTGGAATGTTATGCGTAAGGTTCTCATTGCCTTCGGCTTCCTTCCTGATACAGTTGAGCTGTGCATGAGCTTTTTTGTTCAGTCATGGGTTTCGGTCACCATTGGGGAGGAAACAGCAGGTTTCTTCTCTCTCTCTAAGGGCCTCAAGCAGGGAAATGCTATCTCGCCGTTCCTATTCATTATCTATGAAGAGTTGTTGTGCAGAAAGCTTCTGAGATTGACTGATAGCGGATATATCTCCAGGTTCAGAACAAGAGGCAATGCTGTAGCACCTCCCTTGTTGTTGTATGCCGACGATGTTGTGGTCTTTTTCAAGGCAGATCGACAGACTGTGCAGGAAGTCTGTAGGAGCTTCCAGGCCTACGAGCGAGCCACTGGGCAGAGAGTCAATAACAGCAAGTCTGTTTGTGTGGTGGGAGGTGAGAATCGCTCTATCGCCTGCAATGTAGCTGCGGCTTTTGACATTGGAGCGCCCGCAGAATCATTCACTTATCTGGGAGTACCCATTACGAAGGGCAGATCCAAGCTGATGGATTATGAGTTCCTGATACACAAGATGAATTCGAAGATGGCTTCATGGAAATCTAGGCTACTCTCCTTTGCGGGCAGGAGAATTTTAATTGCGAATGTTCTGTCCTCGATAATTGTATACACAGCGGCGGCGACAGGTATCCCCGCAGGTATTATACAAACGATTGAGAGCAAGCTTTCAAGCTTCCTTTGGGCTGACAGATGTGATCATAAAAGAAGAGCGTGGATCGGTTGGCATAGAGTGGCGACACCCTTGGACAAAGGAGGCTTGGGTTTGGTTCCCTTATGTACGATTAATGATGCTTTCGCAGCGAAGGCCTGTTGGGAGGTTCTCACAGGGAGCTCGTTATGGGCTTCGTTTTGCAAAAGTAAGTACTACAACAACTGTGAGAGTAGGTTAGGGACATACCCCCCTCATTTGAAGATGAGCAGCACCCCTTCCCCCTTCTGGAAGCGAATCTGGAATATGTTCCCAAAGGTTTTCCCGTGTTGTAAATGGCTAATAGGGAGAGGAGAGATTTCCTTTTGGGACGCCTGGTGGTGCGAGGAGAGACTTACTGAGCACGCCATTTTTCCGAGCGACAGGCGACACCCTTTCCTAGTTAAGGATTTCTGGATGGACGACAATGGCTGGGACTGGGAGGTACTCCGGCAGGTGGTAACTGACAGGGGTATGGAGTTGATTAAGCAGGCTGGGGTCTGGTTGTCCAATGATGAAGACAAGCTCATTTGGGGGCCGGACAGGAAGGGGGTATTCACCATGAGATCCGCCAAGAAGATTCTTATGGAGACTCGGTCTGAAGGACCGGCTAATTTGGGAAAGATGTGGCGTCTTGATGCTCCTAAAGCATGTGCGATCATCTGGAAGATGGAAAGAGGCGCAGCACCTACGGACGATAATGTGCGGTTTAGGTGTGGCATCCCTTTAGCCTCGCGATGTAGCTGCTGTGATACACCGCAGGTTGAAGACACTCTACACCTCCTCTTCTTTGGGTAGTTGGCAGCTTTTTTCTGGGCGAAATTCACTCAGGTCACAGGGAGGGAGGCTCCGGTAGACATTCCTTCTCTGCTAGAGTTATGCGACCTTGGACACACTAACTTTTTTGCAGATTGGGTGGCAGGCATGCTAGCCGTCAACATCCCTATGAGCATTTGGAGATTAAGATGTGCAAATCGTTTCGAAGGGAGATGCCATGATGTTACCCACGAGTGGAATCAGATCAGGGACAATATCAATAACAGGATGAAGAGAAAGAGGTTCAGACTCGGGCCAGATACCTCCTTTTGGAACCAACTCCATGAAGCTCACCTTGATGAACCCAGGCTGAAGATGAGGGAGATTAAGCTTATAAGGTGGACGAGGCCTAACCTACACAATCTTAAGATGAATGTGACAATTGGAAAATGTAGAGACAGTGAAGGGGTTAATCGGAGATGGGCGGCAGGTATTATTCGTAACCATAATGCTGACATCTGCCTTATCTTTCGTTCCTGGCTCAACACGGAGGAGTTTTTGATGGCATATATGCAAGCCTGCATTGTTGGCCTCAAATTGGCAAGAGACCAGATTCTAAGGGTCTCATGTATTGAGGTAGACGATGATAATGTCCACAATATCCTTGGGAATAATGCGCAGGCGCCGTGGAGAATGCAGCATATTTCCAGAGACTTGAAGATGGAGATACGGAGATCAGATATAACGGGATCGCTGGTACACAAGGTCGTCAATTTGTTGCCGAGAGAGATTGGCCGATGGGGCAGTAGATTGAGGGACATTTTGTTGTCCACAGATGCCAACAGGATGCCAAGCAGGATCCGGGGCATGGCCATCATGGAAAAGCGGAGTATACCTTATGTCGTTTTATAATTTGTAGACGCCTAGGAGCGGGCTTTCTTGTTTTGATGGGGGGAAAATACCCGAGCTATAAGAGCGGGAGCTGTATTGTCCTGATTGCTGATTTAGCCCACAAGAGGGGTGTGGGATGAATAAGAGCGACCCCTGACTTATAAAAAAAATACACCAAAGGAAACACCACGTTCTGAGATTGCAAATACCCCCATCTCATTATAGTACTCATGGTGGGATCCTCCGACTGAGAACATTAGCTTCAGGCCTGAATAACCATTGGGAATTGGCTAAATATAGTACTTGTAAATGCATTTGTCATTTTATCTCTTAAGTTGTCGCCTAAAGTAATTGGATGTATTTTTATGTAGGTTTTCAGGATGACAAATTTAGTTGTTTTCCTGTCAAACACAACATGTCATATCTTAGGCATGTCGTGTCATCATCCAAAAGCAAGCAAACGCCTCCACAACAAGAGACAGTGTGTGTCTAGTCAACGACGCGTCATGTCACATTACAAAGGGTCCACACTAAATTGGCCCTAGTCATGTCACAACACAAATTGGCCAAGTCGACCCTTAAAAGGCATGTTGTGCCCACTCAAAAATATGACGTGCTCATTCATCACTAATTGCTCAATGCACTTGTGTACACGATGCATCATGTCAGGTGAACGGATATGGGGGGAAATATTTTGATTTTCAACTTCTAATTTTAGAAGAATAGCCAAAAATGAATAAAGAGACAATTCTACACCCCAAGTGCTAGAAGGAAGAAGAAGAGGAGAATCTACCTTCTCCTAGCAGAGGAGATTGCCCTTGCATCTTTGTTGTAAAGAATCTCTCTTTACAAGTATAGTATTTTGCTTTTTTTTCTTTCTTCTTTTGTTTATTCTCCTTTTTGCCATGTGTTTTGTTGTGAACATGCTTTGCACGTCTATGTGTGAATCTAACAAAATTCTCGTTGTACTTGGTTCCTAAATGGCATCTACACCTCACGTGATTAACAAAATAGTTTTTGTTTTTTTCAGGTGGTTAAAATCAAAACCATCCTCCTAATCTTTAAATCATGAAGTAATTGAATAGATTAAGGTTTGATACGCATTGAATTCCTCGTGGAGACGACGTTAAGCCATAGTACTTTTGACCCATTCTATAGTGAGCGACCGATGTGTTGTAGCCAATGCCTAGAAATTAATTCTTTTTTAGGATTATCACCATCTGACGTGGCATATGCTTCTCCTAGTTTGTTTGTCATGTCTTGAAATTGAGTGTTAGTGAAAGTTATCAAAATTGAGTGTTAATAAAATTCATTGTATTTTCGATGAATATATCAAACCAAGTCGACCCTTAAAAGGCATGTTGTGCCCGCTCAAAAATATGACGTGCTCATTCATCACTAATTGCTCAATGCACTTGTGTACACGATGCATCATGTCAGGTGAACGGATATGGGGGGAAATATTTTGATTTTCAACTTCTAATTTTAGAAGAATAGCCAAAAATGAATAAAGAGACAATTCTACACCCCAAGTGCTAGAAGGAAGAAGAAGAGGAGAATCTACCTTCTCCTAGCAGAGGAGATTGCCCTTGCATCTTTGTTGTAAAGAATCTCTCTTTACAAGTATAGTATTTTGCTTTTTTTTCTTTCTTCTTTTGTTTATTCTCCTTTTTGCCATGTGTTTCGTTGTGAACATGCTTTGCACGTCTATGTGTGAATCTAACATAATTCTCGTTGTACTTGGTTCCTAAATGGCATCTACACCTCACGTGATGAACAAAATAGTTTTTGTTTTTTTCAGGTGGTTAAAATCAAAACCATCCTCCTAATCTTTAAATCAAAGTAATTGAATAGATTAAGGTTCGATACGCATTGAATTCCTCGTGGAGACGACGTTAAGCCATAGTACTTTTGACCCATTCTATAGTGAGCGACCGATGTGTTGTAGCCAATGCCTAGAAATTAATTCTTTTTTAGGATTATCACCATCTGACGTGGCATATGCTTCTCCTAGTTTGTTTGTCATGTCTTGAAATTGAGTGTTAGTGAAAGTTATCAAAATTGAGTGTTAATAAAATTCATTGTATTTTCGATGAAAATATCAAACCAAGTCGACCCTTAAAAGGCATGTTGTGCCCGCTCAAAAATATGACGTGCTCATTCATCACTAATTGCTCAATGCACTTGTGTACACGATGCATCATGTCAGGTGAACGGATATGGGGGGAAATATTTTGATTTTCAACTTCTAATTTTAGAAGAATAGCCAAAAATGAATAAAGAGACAATTCTACACCCCAAGTGCTAGAAGGAAGAAGAAGAGGAGAATCTACCTTCTCCTAGCAGAGGAGATTGCCGTTGCATCTTTGTTGTAAAGAATCTCTCTTTACAAGTATAGTATTTTGCTTTTTTTTTCTTTCTTCTTTTGTTTATTCTCCTTTTTGCCATGTGTTTCGTTCTGAACATGCTTTGCACGTCTATGTGTGAATCTAACATAATTCTCGTTGTACTTGGTTCCTAAATGGCATCTACACCTCACGTGATGAACAAAATAGTTTTTGTTTTTTTCAGGTGGTTAAAATCAAAACCATCCTCCTAATCTTTAAATCATAAAGTAATTGAATAGATTAAGGTTTGATACGCATTGAATTCCTCGTGGAGACGACGTTAAGCCATAGTACTTTTGACCCATTCTATAGTGAGCGACCGATGTGTTGTAGCCAATGCCTAGAAATTAATTCTTTTTTAGGATTATCACCATCTGACGTGGCATATGCTTCTCCTAGTTTGTTTGTCATGTCTTGAAATTGAGTGTTAGTGAAAGTTATCGAAATTGAGTGTTAATAAAATTCATTGTATTTTCGATGAAAATATCAAACCAACAAACTAAAATTTTGATGGTATTAATGTGACATCTACACATGAGTCACAGCAATTTCCTAATAGACACAAAAATTTAAACAAATTTATCTAGTGTGGTTCCATTATTTACAATAAACAACCAATCTACCCTGACATCCTAAAAAATCCCCCATTCTCTAAGTTACATCTCAACATAGTAAACCTAGTGATTTTCCATCCTAGGTACTCCTTATCTAAGTACAACTATCTGCTCACTAAGACTTACGCCTGCGTGGGGAGCTGGTTGGGGCATCATTGGCCCTCTTTTTTAATGACAAGGCACCCAACCATCGCGACCAGATCGGATTTTCAAGCTAGTTTGACATACCAAGTGGGTTGTTTCATGCCTCTTTTTGTAAGTTTTATTGATTTTAAAAATTTTGTTTGATTAATTTTCAATTGATAGAATTGGGGTCAAGTTGTTACTATGATTACAGGGAAGATTAATGCTTGTCATAAATAATGGAACCACAATAGATAAATCATGTTTAAAATTTTATGTCTATTAAGAATTTGCTATCACTCATGTTCTGATATGAATTGTAATACAACACAAATTGTAGTTGGTCGTATGACATTTTCATCGAATATACATTGTGACTTTCATTAACACACAATTTAAGGACAGGACAAACCACACTAAGAGATGAGCATTGTTGTGAAAATGATAAACATATTCTGAGAAATAAAGGATATGCCACGTTATAAAGATTTGATTTCTAGGCATTGACTACACCATAGACTTGTAATCGGGTGTAATAAAACATGCTTCCACTAAATTCAAAGTTTACATTACAATGTCAAAATAAACATACAAATGCAAAAATAAGACATCTGAAAAACAAAGGCATAAAATAGCAAATCAGGATGGTGTACGTCAATGCTTACTAACATTAAAAGCCTCAGCCCCAAGTCGTGTGTTTTGACAAGTATTACATGAATCATAATTGTTAAACTATCACGACTCTTTGATTTTCTAATTCAAGTGTATTTTCTCTAATTTGATTATAGCTTTTAGTCATCAAGAGAATTTTTCCCAAATAAACATGTCAAATGCCTATTCATAGTCATACAAATATACAAATGAATAAATCAATACATTTCCTTCATGCTAATTGTGAGGTATAATTATACAAATTATACGTGATAATAAAACTCATAAAAGATTTTTGAAATAACAATTTCGAAATGATTTTGATTGTTCCTAATATTATTCTAACATTCTACATCCTATGTTGATTCATGATACCTACACTTAGGGTTTTTTCTCATCCTTGAACAATCCTAAACTTCCGACATAAGGGGATGCTACCATATTGATGATGGAACGACAAGTCTAGCTCGAAACAGAATGGTGGTGGTTGTTGTGATCTCACGAGAGGACGCATGTAGGTTGGCATGGCATCTAGTAATTTTGTCCCCAATCATCATAGTCAAGGTAGGGTAATTTTGTAGTCACTTATGAAGTTGAGTATCTGTAATGAACTGAAATCTAGGATCTTACCTTATTTCATGATTAAAAGGCTAGTGATATAGGTTCCTTAGTTGACCAAATATGGATAAAATTGATATAATATTATAATATATATAGAAGTAAAGAGTCTAAACCCTAATTGTATTAGATATCATAAAAGGGAGCTTCAAAACCAAAATCTAAGTTCAAAATCTTACTCCTTGGGTCTCATTTAGTATGTGTCAAATTTAATAATTTGAGTTTTATTTAAGCCCTCAAACAATTAAAATAAGATAAAAATGGCCTGAAATGTTATTTAAATAAAGTCCTGTCAATTATTTTGTCACGCTGGCTTATTTCTCGGTTTTTCTGTGGTTTTATATGACATGCGGTCTATTTTACTTAGTACCCTAATGTTCTGGCTGTCTCACACGTGTTGGTTTCGGGTCTCATATGGGCCCTTAGATTCTGACCGGACGGCTCATCCAGTGTCTCCTACCTTTCGTCTTTCTTTGGAAACAGGCGCATTCCATATATCATCCTAAAAGCACTGGTTATAAATATATACTAGGGTTTCAAATATTCCTCTCATCTACAAGCCTTCAGACCTTCAAAAATCCTTCCATGTACATCCGCATGATTTTGAGGAACTCGGAATCGACCTTTGTTGATCGCGTTCCAGTGAGTCGGGGTAACTACCAACTGGTGGGCACTGTCTCGACCCCGGTAGCAAGGTAGACATCATCAGAGCCACCTAGAGTAACTTTGATCGTTTAAAGTTGTCTCAGGGTACATCCAATCCACGAAGCCTCCCACTATGATAGAAAATGTTCACTTTGATCTTGTGATGCTCATTCGATGTTGGGTTTTGAATTTATAATGTGTTGCTAGATTTGTATGGAATTTTTGCTCATTGATGAGCATCTTCTAGGTGTCATGCTTCTTGAAATCCTTTAGGATACCACAAATCATGCATCTCGGCCTTCTTCAATGAGGTTGCCAGTCACTTTTTCAACTTTGACTATGACATGCTTATCATTCAAGATTTGATTACCTTCTCGCATGTGACAAAAATCGAGCAACAAAGGTTGCTCTTCTTAAGAAATGAGCCCATATGCCCCCTCCAGTCCTAGAGTATGCAATGTTAGTGGATCAACATAACGCATCAAAACCACGATGAGTCTACAATGTCATTGGTCCTTTTCTATTCACCCTGTTTGCTCATATTTTGGAAGCCCTAGCAGAGAGAAGGTGATGGAGCAGTGCCATAAGGAAGTGGAGTATGTTGTGTGTTGGTAGATGTGCGGTGTTGTGAAGCGAAAGGTTGCTTTGTGAAGGAGGCACACTAAACCATAGATGGCACTCAACTAGCGAGGCATGTCTACTAGAAAGCCAGAATGAAGCTATGCTCGTCCATTGCTCCAACTGAAGGTAACCGCTCCATCATATAGGTTATAGAGATACGTGAACTGTGTGATAAAGGAGTATCATGGATCATTGGGTCTACTTCTCATGCCACCACCTAAATAGGTATCGTACAACCAATGCAACTACTTAGGATTTGTATATCACATGTTTCATTTGCTCTGGAAATAGATATCTTGTAGCAGAGTGGAAGCTTGTGTTTGGATAGTTGGTAGTCATGTATTCCATACTTAGATACAACCTTCAAACAGACTCTAGGTCCCCCTACGAAAGTGATGCACACATCAATGTGTCTCTACAGTTCTATCGAGCAAGAGGTTGTGGAACCATCAATGCCTTCATCAACTCATACTACTACAATAGAAAAGCATTTTCAATGTCAATAGTCATAGAAAAATGTGTTTTGGTTTCTACAATCACAACAAGATAGAGATGTTTCAATAATCTACAAACGTGTGGGGAAGAATTCAATCTCCAGACGAGGAGTTAGACATCACCACCTATATGTTCTTGCCCTCTTCATCGTATCCACGCCGAAGAGTCCTCCTAGTTGCAAAAGTCAACAAGTTATACCTAGTTGATCAATTTATGAAACTACTCTACAGATATGACAAGGGCAACAAAATCTAGACATTCCTTGTTTGCCATTAATGGAGAGGTTTGGTACGAGGCTCCACATTCTGAGATTGCAATGAACCCCCTATCCCATTATAGTGCTCATCGCGCAATCTTCCAATTGATACAATATCAATAGCTAGTTTACGTCAACTACTAGCTCAAGGCCCACAATAACCTTCTCCAGACAATGATCAATGAGCACAACAATCCATACCCCAAGGTCACCATCACCTATGTCAAAGGGTTTGGCCACAAGATGAGTTAAAAGGAGAAAATACAAAAAAAAGAGAAAAAAGGAAAAGCTAAGTGTAAAATTTAGACATTATCTATAAAATAACCCTATCATACTATACAAAGAATGTCAACATTAAGGATCATTTCCAATTAGTTTGAACTATAACTAATCACGCATAGTATGAGATTAGATATGTAATCGGCCTTAATATGTACATGTGTTCTATTTCATTTCCCCTCATAAGCATATTTATTTGTATACACTTAGTTATACATATATTACACAGTTAAACCCAAAAATGATTTGTAAACCATGCATGAATAAAACATTGGTTGAACTACATCCTAGTAAGGCTTACTATGACTGTTTAGGTTCTTATACTATGTAAAAGGGGTTCAAAAATAGTCACACCCTATAAGGATAACATATTCATTTTGTATAGGTGACTAAAAAATTACTTCCAACTTAATTTTACCATATAAGGCAGAAGTATCTTTTTTCCAATTTCATTATTTAGGAATTATATGATATGTGAGAGGGACATCAATAAAAATTATAACCCTGTAAAATGCAACTAATGCGCTAATTTAAATGAAAACTCTTCAAAAGAAAATGAATTCATGGCACAAACGTAGGAACACCAAAAACAAATGGTGTGATAATCCATGTCAATATAACTGGAATATTACAGACTTAGAAAGAAAAATGACACCCACTAACAATAGTACTTTGTGTAATATGTACATATAATATATTATTATAGTTAGTGGCGAGGAGCGCCTCAGGTTATGTGGCTCACTAACTCACTGAAAAGGAACACATGTTCGACTCCTGAAAATGCACTGCTCATAACAAAATTCCACTGGTAGCGTAGTCAGCCACTACACCATTAAAAAAGGTCATGTGTAATTTGTAATTAAAATTATACCTCACATTGACTCTGTGTAGGTGAATGGTGGAAAATGTTTAGGAATGAGGATCCTAATATTAAAAAGATTGTGGTTTGTGTCTTGGACCAAACTTGCAGGTTGTAGCCATGTGGTTATAAGAGAAACTAGAGAGGTTTTGATCATCTCCACTCCAAAAGATGGGAATACATTGGAGCAAGGCCTCAAATCCAGTGTGTAACTTTCATATAACATCATTGTATCATATCAACTAGCACAATAATTTCTATCCGTCTTTTCTATCCATCTTTTGAGGTTGCTGAATTTTTATCAGATTGCCACTCATTTGATTAATGTTGATGAGGAGTGCGCGATGGAGGAAGAAGGCAAGGACAAAGATCAGACGACAGATTATTGATATTATCTTACTATATCTTTTAGAACTTGAGATGTTGATGATGCATTTGTATTTCGAGTCTTTTGACTATTCTCAATCTCATGCTTGATATGACTATTTAGCCTTTTTTGTGGCTTAATACTTTTTTAATGACTCCTGATGTGATTGTTCATCGCTACATGTTGTGTGTTGCAGCTTGCAATTCATTAACTCGGTTCGTGTGGAAGGATCCTTTAAGAAGCTACAACAAGAACGTTAAGGATCATTTCTGAATAGTAAATTAGATATGTAATCGACCTCAATAAATACATGTGTTCTATATTCTTTCCCCCCATAAGTATATTTATTTGTATACACTTAGATATACATATATTATATGGTTAAACCCAAAAATGATCCGTAAGCCATGCATAAAACATTATTGAACTACATCCTAGTAAGGCTTACACTAACTGTTTAGGCTCTTATACTATGTAAAAGGGGTTCAAAGATAGTCACACCCTATAAGTATAACATACTCATTTTGTATAGGTGACCACAAAAAATTATAAGCCATTACCAATTTCATTATATAGGAATTATATGATATGTGATAGGGACGTCAATAGATATGATCTTGTAACATGCAACTAATGCCCTAACAAAAATGAAAAGTCTTAACAAAATATATAAATTCATTGTGCAAACTCAGTAAAAGCAAAATCGCAATATAAAAGACTTAGAAAGAAAAAGTGACACCCACTAATAATAGGTTGAGAGACCCAACAAAGAAGACCTAGAGCCGTAATCTCTCATATGAGTCCACTTTGTGTAATATGTACATATAATATATTATTATAGATGTCCTCACGCCTCTCGCTTTCCGCTTTCTAAAACATTAGATACCGTATTGAAAAGTGTGAGGAGAAAACTCACGTGTTATTATACTTAGGATTCAAGGCAGGCTATATGGGTTGATTAACTAACAGATAGGCTAATAATACTTTCTAACAGGAATCCTTGATCTACTACAGGCAGTCCATATACAAAACAACAGTCCTGCAATCGAGCCAGTTGGGCCAAAGCAATGAGTTAACTTCATTGCACTATGCCCGAACAAACCTTGCTCCTGGTAGGATTCCATCAGTCTCCTAGGCTACCTAAGAGACTAATGAGTTTTCAGGTACAACAGATCCATGTCACTATTGTAGTCAGATACTTGTCACTTGTCAGGCACCACCCTAGACTCTACTTAAAATGAAAAAAACATTGTTTTGTATTCACATCTAGCCATTTATTTGTTCAAACATGACGATATATATACATATATATAGACCCTAATGACCTTTAGAATCCCCAATCTGCTACAGGTGGTCCATATAGCGAGCAACAGTCCCTACATTTAGGCCAGTTGGACCAAAGTTGTGCCTAGGGTTCTACCACATTCAAGTCTCCTAGGGTTTGTAAAAAACTCTTAAATGTGTTTTCATATCACACTTCCATGCACAACATACCTATGTCACTATCGCAGTCATATACCCATCGGGCACCACCCTAGGTTCCCTTAAAAGTAAAAAAAACTCATTCTTTTATTTACGCTCAAGGTTTTACTCTTTACATTTCATTTCACTAGCATGGGTTTTATTCAATTTTTATGTTTTTATGCTCTTTTGAGCTTTTTTTGATTTTTTTGAGATTGTGGAAATCCTCTGTTGCACTTTTTTTCTCGTTTTGGATTTTAAAACCTAACATGAGAAGAATGAGGTCCTTCAAAAGATGCAATGCCAACTCTATTTAAATCAAAAACTTATCATTTGCAAGCCTGATGCATGAAAAAGTTGCTCAGAGTTTAATTAAACATCATCTAAAACAACCATACACAACCCATAGGATAGTCGCCCATAATCTGAAACATGCTGACAAGTTTTGAATGATGAAGTGAACACAAACCATAGAATCATTTGTCGTTCATAACCATGAAGCTTAAGAAAGATAATGATGAAGTGAATCGAGTCCAAATCCATGAAAGATAGGAGAAATATCCCGTAATGATATTTATTGTTTTGTTACGTGGCATGATAATTTTAAAAATTTCAGGTGGCATTCCTCTTTCCTTCATAACCCCATCTCACATTCTACACCTATGTTGATTCCCTAATACCACTGCCTTATAAAGTTAGTTAACTTTTCAACTAGCACCAAAGCCTCGAGATGCGACTACCTTGGATGTATACAAAGAATGCATATCTTGCAATAGATATAGACCTTATCGTGATGGTCTCATATGTCATACTTATATATAATTGTCTCACCAATGCGTAGTCCCTTATAAAGAAGCACAAGTCGAGGTACCTCATCAGAATAAAGTGCAAGGTTGTAGAACATCAATGCTTTCATTGAGTCGTACGATTGTAATAGACAAGCATGAATTTTCTTCTTCAATGTGAACAATCATAAGAAAATGTTCAAGTTAAAAAATTTTACTCGGTACGAGACATCCAAGCCTGATTGAAAGGTGAGATCAACTATGGTCCAAATTCCTTAAGTTTAGACGAATGCATGAAAAGGCCTACTATTTGAGTTTGTCAAACATCGGCTCAAACAACCACACAAGTCCTTGGTGAGTTGTCCATAATAAAAAACGGACTGATAAGCAACTCTAAACCCTAAGAGATGAAGAACGCAAACCATAAAATCACTTGCAAAATAGATCCATTAAGCTAAAGAAGGACGACTATGAATTGACCCGAGTCTAAGAAATAGGAAAGAACCAAAATATTGGGGCAACCAAATAATAATCATGAAAGATAGGTGGAATTCCTCATAGATCAAATCATAATGATTCCTAATAGTCGAGCTACAACTTATGCAGAGTTCATATTAAGTAGTAAAGGTTGCTCAAGATAACTGATTGTGGGTTGAAAATATAAAAATATTTGTATAGTTCAACCTTGCAAGATATTTTGCTCATTTACTATCATGTATGTGGTTACCACCATATGCATTGTTGGAGTTGCACCCACGTACAATACATAGCAATATGTTGACCCATTGTTTGTTGGGGTTTTAGGTTAAACTTGGGATCTAGATTCGAAGTTGTGGTTGATTCGATAGAAGACAATAAACAAAGCTCTAGAAAAAGACAAAATTAGATAACGGTGGTTCGATTTCAGTTTCCTAAAAGATTTAAGTTTTGAAATCTTGTTTTTAGATTCCTAGTTGTGTACCTCCATTTAGAGTCCAACATTTTTATACATTATTTACCTAATTTAAACTATGTACTTATTGATTATTTTTGTTATTTATGTTATTAATTTTAGAAATATGAGTTACCTACTTTTTTTAAAATTTTAACTGAGGTCAATCATATTCATCTTGTCCCTAAAGCAAGCAGAGTGATGTCATCCAGATTATAAAAGATCACCCTCGACCAACACACGGGAAAGAACAAAAAGACCACTTACCATGAAAACCCCTCCAAGGTAAGCCACACCCAAACAACACAACTAATCATATATTCAAACCTTGCAAAAATACAAACACACCCCTAAGAAGGTTCTCATCAGAACCAACCTCCGCCGTTCCTACCGCCAAAGCCAGCTAAAGAACCAACCAAGTTATCATCATCATCTACCTCGCTTGCATATCCATCACTATCATGACTGCTATCCACCAACTCAAAAGACGAGTAGTTGGAGTATCCATCAACACTCCGAGGCTGCGAGCCTGGGTAGGCATCGCCCCACTAAGGCCCCAAGAAATCTCCGAGGCAACGACATCTCAGACGTCGGCAGGCACCGGCTAAATGGGGACTATGGCAAGAGGGGTTCGTTAGAGTGTGTCTCCTAGACTGCCAAAATGAAGTGATGCTTGCCCACTACTTCTCCATCTCTGACTTTAGTACTAGAGGTTTGCGCTCCATCATACGGGTTGTAGAGATATGTGAATTGTGTCAACAAAGCACCATGGATCGTGGGGTCTACTCCATCGCCTAGAGAAGTATCGTTGAACCAACAACACAGTCACATGATGCAACTATTTATGATTTGTATCACACCTATTTCATGTGCTCTAGAGCTTATCTTTGCATAGTTGGTAGTCTTGTATCATATATTTATGATACAACCTTCTCACAAACTCGTGCCCCTGCAGACGTGATGCACACGTTAAGGTACCTCTATAGTTCTGCCAAGCTGGGGAAGGTGACAATGTTGTTTTCAAGTACAGAGGTTGTGGAACCATCAAATTTGTCGAGTCATACTACTACAATAGAAAACCACGTGGTTTTGTTTTTCAATGTGAATGAACATATAAATATGTGCTTTAGTTTCTACATTCACAGCATTATAGAGATGGTTTCAACAAGCCGCAAGTGTGTGGGAAAGAATCCAATCTCCAACAAGGAATTGGACACCATCCCCATATGTTCTTACCCTCGTTGTCAGAGCCACACAGAAGCCTCCTAGTTGCAAAAGTCAACATCGAATTGTACCTAGCTAGTCACTTCATCAAACTACTTTGCAGATATGCCAAAGGAAATAAAACCTATCATTCCTTATTTTCCACTAATGGAGAGGTCCGATAACGCTTCAAGTTCTTGGTTTTGGCTAAATATAGTACTTGTAAATGCATTTTAGTCATTTTATCTCTTAAGTTGTCGTCTAAAGTAAGTAATTGGATACATTTTTATGTAGGTTTTCAGAATGACAAATTTAGATGTTTTCCTATCAAACATGGCATGTCATATCTTAGGCATGTCGTGTCATCATCCAAAAGCAAGAAAGTTCCTTCACAACAAGAGACAATGTGTGTCCAGTCAACGATGCGTTATCTCACATCACAAAGGGTCCACACTAAATTGGCCCTAGTCATGTCACAACACAAATTGACCAAGTCGACGTTGAAAAGGCATGTCTTGCCCGTTCAAAAACAAGTCATGCTCATTCACCAGTAATTGCTCAATGCACTTGTGTACACAATGCATCATGTCAGGCGGTTACACTTGAAAAATATAGCAGACCGCTCAAGCAACATATTGTGTCACTCAAGGAGACGTCGTGTCTACCTGACCGTAGAAATATAAATTCATGGAGAATGGTTATTGGGGGGGATATTTTGATTTTCAACTTCTAATTTTAGATGAAGAGCCAGAAATGAATAAAGAGGAAATTCTACACCCAAGGGCTAGAAGGAAGAAGAAGAGGAGAATCTACCTTCTCCTAGCAGAGGAGACTTGCCCCTTGCATCTTTGTTATAGAGAATCTCTCTTTACAAGTATAGTATTTTGCTTTTTTCTCTTTCTTCTTTTGTTTATTCTCCTTTTCACAATGTGTTTCGTTGTGAACATGATTTGCACGTCTATGTGTGAATCTAACATAATTCTCGTTGTACTTGGTGCCTAAATGGAATCTACACCTCACGTGATGAACAACTTTTAACAGTAATTTTCTTCTTTGTCTCTCTAAATTGTTTTTGTTTGCTTATGAAAATCTTGGTCACAAATATATATTTCTATTAATTCAAATTTTTAGAATATACTAGTTTAGAGGATTGTATCTAAATGAATAGAAGTTAGTCACAATTTATGTCCCTGCTTTAATTTAATGTAATTCATATTTCCTTGAAGAGATTTAGGGAAACTCTTGATAAATTTGAGATCAAAAGTTCATAGAATTTAATTCTTTTTTTTTGGTATAAGACAAAGAAGAATGATTTCATATAACTGATTAGTTTACCATATAAGTTGAATGTGCTATGGCACCAAGTGCTTCTGTCTCCTGAATGCGAGTTGAAAGTGATCTAATAATAATACTGATGTAGGACGAGTGCAACCTTTTAAATGGTCTTTTTAGTAGTTTTATAATGTTTATCAGTTTCCTTGTATTTTAGGGGTCATTTGATATTTTCCCAGTTTGTTTTGTAAAGCATTGAGGACAAGTTGCGTGAGGGCCGACTCAGATGGTACGGACATGTGCAACGCAGACCTACTAGTGCGCCTATACGAAGCAATGCTATTGAGCCAAACACTATAAATAGAAGAAGTGGAAGGCCTAAATTAACATGGGATGAGCTTATAAAGAGAGATTTTGAATCTCTACATCTCAATCAGAATATGGCCCATGATAGAGCTGAATGGAAACGAAGGATCCATGTAGCCGACCCCAACATAGTTGGGATTGAGGCTTAGATGATGATGATGATGATGATGTTTTGTAAAGTATGTGGTTTAGTCCCACATTGGCTAGTTGTGTAGTGAGTTGGGTTTAAACACCTATATATAGTCTTTGCAAGGCTTTCGTCAAAAGCAGACTTGATGAATGAAATCTATTGATGAATATTTATTCCTTTTGATTAGTTATTTTTTGATTAGTTTAGATCTAGATAGTTAGTCTTAGATTTTATTCATTAGGATCTCCATTAAATACTTTAGTAAACTTTTCTATCATTAAGTAATCAATAGTGTAAATTTTGATATGCATCGATTCCTTCTAAAGACGACCTTAAGCTCAACTACTTCTAACCCGTCTTGTTATGGGTGATTGTTGTGCTGCTTTGGTAATTTAAAAGTTTTAGAGACTTTAATTCTTTTTTTTTTGAGATAAGACAAAGAGAAATGATTTGAATAATTGATAAGTCTACCATATGACTTGTATGTGCTACGGCAACAAGTGTTTCTATCTGTCAAATGCAAGTTATAAGTGATCTAATAGTTAGTTTAATTTAACTCAGAACTAAATCAAAACCATCCTTTTAATCTTTAAATCATAAAGTAATTGAATAGATTAAGGTTTGATATGCATTGAATACCTCGTGGAGACAGCGTTAAGCCATAGTACTTTTGACCCATTCTATAGTGAGGGACCGTTGTATTGCTTTGACAATTTCATTGCATGCTCAGATACACAAAATAATTTTTAGGGGAGGGGTAGCAACTTGACTATTTTAAATTCTTTCTGTTGTTTGGTTTTTGCATTTGCATTTTTATTTTGTTATTGTAGTCAAACTTTGTGTTTAGTATAAGCATGTTTAATTTCAGATTAATACAATACAAATCTTTTGTTGTAGCCAATGCCTAGAAATTAATTCTTTTTTAGGATAATCTCATCCTAAACTAGATTATATTTTTATTGATAACATTCTCTTATTGTACTTATTTATTATATGCTTTTTCTACATGAGTCACATGCTTATACAATGTTTGTTGTTATGGACCTCTAGGACATGCTGCCATCTTTTTTATGATTGGTTCATCTTTATTGTTATGCACTTCAGTTAAACCATTTTGTGTGTGCTTCACTGGAGTTTATGCTTAAATGATTATAGAATGCATTCTAAATGGTGATTTACTTTTCATTGAACATTATATATGAATGTATCTCAGATTTTTGGGTCTAAATATGTAATTGTACAAACTAAATATGCAATTGCGTGATTTATTTTATATATAATAATGAAATTATTAAAAAATCAAAACTGTATATACTTCTGCTTATGCTCTCGTATAACACATATACTCTATAAGGTGACCTCTCCACATGCATAATGCATATCGCTTTTTAAAACATTGCCTCAGAGATCAAATCATAATAAATCATAATCATTGAGCTAAAAAATATGCAGAGCTCATACTAAGTAGTAAAGCCTGCTCTAGAAAGTAGTAAGCATTAGGGGTCAATACATGGCATGGTAATGAAAAAAAAACTTCCACAAAAAAAATGTGAAAATGATAATGCATGCATGCAAAAGCAAACAAAACGGATAGGAAGGGCATAATCTACCACCCGAACCTTAGGGTTCTTCTCATCCTTGAACAATCCTAAACTTCCGACATAAGGGGATGCTAGAAATCCATGTAATTGCCACCATATTGATGATGGAACGACAAGTTTGGCTTGCAATAGAATGGTGTCTAGTGATATGGAAATGGTGGTTGTTGTGATCTCGCGAGAGGACGCATGTAGGTTGGCATGGCATCTGGTAATGTTGTCCCCAATCACAGAGTCAAAGGTAGGGTAATGTTATAGTCACTGATGAAGTTGAGTATCTATAACGAACTAAAATCTAGGATCGTACCCTATTTCGTGATTAAAAGGCTAGTGATATAGGTTCCTTAGAGTTGACCAAATATGGATGAAAATGATGTAATATTATAATATATATAAAAGTAAAGAGTCTAAACCCTAATTGTATTTGAAATCATAAAAGGGAGCTTCAAAACCCAAATCTAAGTTCAAAATCTTACTCCTTGGGTCTCATTTAGTATGTGTCAAATTTGGTACTGTTTGAGTTTTATTTAAGCTCTCAAACAATCAAAATATGATAAAATGGCCCTAAAATGTTATTTAAATGGGTTAATACTTAATACTATCAATTTTGTAAAGTTCTGTCAATTATATTGTCGCGCGGGTTTATTTCTTGGTTTTTCTATGGTTTTATATGTCATGCGGTCTATTTTACCTAGTACCCTAATGTTTTGGCTGTCTCACACATGTTTGGCTTCGGATCTCATATGGGCCCTTAAATTCTGACCGGACGGCTCGTCAAGTGTCTCCTACCTTCCGTTTTTCTTTGAAAACATGCACACAATGCCTCTCATTTCCCCGACTCTTTCTCTCTCTCTCTCTTTCATCTTTCCCTCTATTTTCCCTTCCTTAGTCTTCCATACATCATCCTAAAAGCACTGGCTATAAATATATACTAGGGTTTCAAGTTTTTGTGGTCTGTCCGCACCGATCTCCATGTTCCCCTATTTTACCCTTATTTCTCCTTTCCCTCCCTATTCCTCTCATCTACAAGCCTTCGGACCTTCAAAAATCCGCCCATGTACCTCCGCATGATCCTAAGGAAGTTAGTAGCGACCTTTATTGATTGTCTTCTAGTGAGTCGGGTAACTACCAACTGGTGGGCACTGTCTTGACCCCGACAACAAGGTAGACATCATTGGAGCCATCTGGAGTAACTTCGATCGTTTATAGTAGTCTCAGGGTACATCCACAAAGCCTCTGATGGAGTTGCGCCACTCAATTCCCCCACTGTGATAGAAAATGTTCACTTCAATTGTGAAGCTCACTCAATGTTGGGTTTCGAATTTATGATGTGTTGCTAGAATTGTATGGAATTTTTGCTCATTGATGAGCATCTTCTAGGTGTCATGCTTCTTGAATTCATCAGTGTAATCCTCTAGGACACCACAAATCATGCATCTCAACCTTCTTTAATGAGGTTGCCAGTCACTTTTTTTAACTTTGATTGTGACATGCTTATCATTCAAGATTTTGATTACCTTCTCACATGTGACAAATGAGAAAGAAAGGTTGCTCTTCCTAGAAAATGAGCCCATACAGCCCCTCAGGTCCTAGAGTATGCAATGTTAGTGGATCGACATAACGAGTCAAAATCAAGATGAGTCTACAATGCCATTGGTTTAACATAAGGAGGCAAAATCAAGCTCCTTTTCTATAGCTCGATCATTCACCCTGTTTGCTCATATTTTGGAAACCCTAGCAGAAAGATGAATGTTGTGTGATGGTGTGTTGCTTCTAGAAGGTGATGTAACAATGTCATAAGGAAGTGGAGTATGTTGCGTGCCGGTTGATGTGCGGTGTTGTGAAGCGAAAGGTTTCTTTGTGAAGGAGGCACACTACACCATAGATGGCACTCAACTAGGGAGGCATGTCTACTAGAAAGCCAGAATGAAGTTATGCTCGTCCATTGCTCCAACTCTAACTTCATTACCGGAGGTAACCGCTCCATCATATAGGTTATAGAGATATGTGAACTATGTGACAAAGGAGTATCATGGATCATTGGGTCTACTTCTCATGCCACCACCTAGACAGGTGTTGTACAACCAACAACATGATCACAGAATGCAACTACTTAGGATTTGTATATCATATACATGTGCTCTGGAAAAAAATATCTTGTAGCACAGTGGAAGCTTGTCTTTGGATAGTTGGTAATCATGTATCAATACTTAGACACAACCTTCTTACAGACTCTAGGTCCCCCTACGAAAGTAATGCACACGTCGATGTGTCTCTACAGTTCTGCCAAGCTAGGGAAGGTGATCATTGTTGTGGTGAAGAGCAAGAGGTTGTGGAACCATCAATGCCTTCATCAAGTCATGCTACTGCGATAGAAAAGCATGGATTTTGTTTTTCAATGTGAATGATCATAGAAAATATGCTTCAGTTTCTACAATCACAACAAGATAGAGATGGTATCAATAATCTACAAACGTGTGGGGAAGAATCCAATCTCCAGACGTGGAGTTAGACATCACCACCTATATGTTCTTGCCCTTTTCATCGTATCCACGCCGAAGAGTTCTCCTAGTTGCAAAAGTCAAAAATTTATACCTAGTTGATCAATTTATGAAACTACTCTACAGATATGACAAGGGCAACAAAATCTAGACATTCCTTGTTTGCCATTAATGGAGAGGTCTGGTATGAGGCTCCACATTCTGAGATTGCAATTAGCCCCCTATCCCATTATAGTGCTCATCGCGTGGTCTTCCAGTTGATACAATATCAATAGCTAGTTTACGTCGACTACTAGTTCAAGGCCCACAATAACCTTCTCTAGAAAGTGATCATTGGGCACAACAATCCATACCCCAAGGTCGCCATCACCTATGTCAACTACAATACAAGACATGGTGAGTCCGGAAGGGTTGGGCTACAAGATGAGTTAAAAGGAGAAAATACAAAGAAAAAGAGAAACAAGAAAAAGCTAAGTGTAAAATTCAGACATTACCTCTAAAAGAACCCTATCATACTATACAAAGAACATCAACATTAAGGATCATTTCCAATTAGTTTGAACTGTAACTTTAGGTTATTCGAATCATGCATAGTATGAGATTAAATATTGAATTGACCTTAATATATACATGTGTTCTATATTCATATCCCCTCATAAGTATATTTATTTGTATACACTTAGTTATACATATATTACATGATTGAACCCAAAAATGATCTGTAAATCATACATAAATAAAACATTATTGAACTACATCCTAGTAAGGCTTACTATGACTGTTTAGGTTCTTATACTATGTAAAAGGGGTTCAAAGATAGTCACACCCTAGAAGGATAACATATTCATTTTGTATATGTGACTAAAAAATTACTTCCAACTAAATTTTACCATGTAAGGCAGAAGTATCTTTTTTCCAATTTCATTATTTAGGAATTATATGATATGTGAGAGGGACGTTAATAGAAACTATAATCCTGTAAAATGCAATGAATGCGCTAATAAAAATGAAAATTCTTCAAAAAAAATGAATTCATGGCGCAAACTTAGGAATGGCAAAAACAAATGGTGTGATAATCCATGATATATATAGGCATTAGGAATCAAATATCGATATCGTCAATATAACTGGAATATTACAAACTTATAAAGAAAAATGACAGCCATTAATAATAGGTCGGGAGACCCAATAGAGAAGACCTATGGTATGAGTCCACTTTGTGTAATATGTAATGTATTATTATAGTTATTGGTGAGGAGAGCCTCAGGCTATGTGGCTCACTAACTCCCTAAAAAGGAACACATGTTCGACTCCTAAAAATGCACTGCCCATAACAAAATTCCACTGGTAGCGTAGTCAGCCACTACACCATTAAAATAGGTAATGTGTAATTAGTAATTAAAATTGTACCTCACGTTCACTCTGTGTAGGTGAATGGTGGAAAATGTTTTGGGATGAGGCTCCTAATATTAAGAAGATTGTGGTTTGTGTTTTGAACCAAACTTGTAGGTTGCGGCCACGTGGTTATAAGAGAAACTAGAGTGCCTTTAATCATCTCCACTCCAAAAGACAGGAATAGATTGGAGCACCACAGGTTGAATGGCTTGGTGTATGTTAGATGTATCTTGAGGCCTCAAAGCCAGTGTGCTTGAATGGCTTGGTGTATAGTAGAATTGTAAGTGTAGAATTTAGCATTTCAGCTAGCACAATAATTTCTGTCTGTCTTTTGAGGTTGCTGAATTTTGATCTGATTGCCACTTATTTGATTAATGTTGATGAGGAGTGGGCGATGGAGGAAGAAGGCAAGGACAAAGATCAGATGACAGATTATTGATGTTATCTTACAATATCTTTTAGAACTTAGATGTTGATGATGCATTTGTATTTCGAGTCTTTTGACTATTCTCAATCTCATGTTTGATATGACTATTAGCCTTTTTTGTGGTTTAATACTTTTTCATGACTCCTGATGTGATTTTTTATCGCTACGTGTTGTGTGTTGCAGCTTGCAATTCATTAACTCGGTTTGTGTGGAAGGATCCTTTAAGAAGCTAGAACAAGAACGTTAAGGATCATTTCTGAATAGAAAACTTTGAACTATAATTTCAGGTTAGTCTAACCATGCATAACATAAGATTAGATATCTAATCGACCTCAATAAATACATGTGTTCTATATTCTTCCCCCCATAAGTATATTTATTTGTATACACATAGATATACATATATTATATGGTTAAACCTAAAAATGATCCGTAAACCATGCATAAAACATTATTGAACTACATCCTAGTAAGGCTTACTCCGACTTTTTAGGCTCTTATGCTATGTAAAAGGGGTTCAAAGATAGTCACACCCTATAAGGATAACATACTCATTTTGTATAGGTGACCAAAAAAATTACTTCCAAGTTAATTTGACCATATAAGCCAGAAGTATCTTTTTACCAATTTCATTATTTAGGAATTATATGATATGTGAGAGGGACATCAATAGATATGATCTTGTAAAATGCAACTAATACCCTATGAAAAATGATAAGTCTTCAAAAAAATATAAATTTATTGCACAAACTCAGTAAAAGCAAAAACAAATGGTCTGATAATCCATGATATCAAAGGCATCAGGAATCAAATGTCGCAATATAACTGGAATATTACAGACTTAGAGAGAAAAAGTGACACCCACTAATTATAGGTTGAAACCCAACAAAGAAGACCTAGGGTTGTAATATCTCATATGAGTCCACTTTTTGTAATATGTACATATAATATATTATTATAGATATCGACGAGGAGCGCCTCAGGTTATGCGGCTCAGTAACTCTCTATAAAAGGAACACAGGGTCGACTCCTGAAAAGGCACTCCTCATAACAAAATTTCACGCATGACGTAGTCGGTCACTGTGCAATTAAAAAGGTCATGTGTTTCTCATGGACTTATCGGGCAACCTAGATTTACCTTGTTAGAATGGGTCAAAAGTGGTCCTGCATGGTGGAGGTTCCTAGTAGACAAAAATGTATATTGTAGCATTAGCGTTTCCTCTTATTATATTTGATTGTGATTGTTTTACTGAAAAATTGATTGCAAGATCTCATGATATGTTTCGATTAGCATAAAGCAAAAGGCAAAGGACAGGGGAAGAAATGGATAAGGGGAGTCACCACATGGTTTCTTTATTTTATTCTTTTAAAAGGAAAAAAATTGTGTTTGAGCGAAAAACAAGATAAGTGATATAGGTGACTACATATAATGGTGGAGAAGGTAGTTTGTGAACCGAAAGTTGAGGAAAGGCATTAGGGTTAACATTTTCAAAAGATATTTGAACCCTCAAACTACATAACTAAACTCATTATTACTATACTAAGTGAAATTTTGTGATCGTAAAGGTTAAAAAAGACTACCTTTCAACTGAAGACTGGTTAATTCCCGGGCATATTCAACTGCCTTAGAATCTTACATGGTAAAGTTTCCTCCACATTAGGAATTAGATCAGATGGAATTGAAGAAAAGGAAGGCTTAGGTCAATGACAATGAAAATCTTAGGGATAAATGATGTTTGTGATTTTTTTGGTGGTTATTACATTTTTAAAGGTGAAGAACATGATAAGTGCACAATAATCATGCAAAGGTAGTTTGCTTTCCCATTTGTCAATTTGATAAACTCCTAGCACTCACATAGTTTAAATTCCATCCCTCGCATCCCTTGGCATTGGAGCATGTTGGTTCCTGATAATGACATTCTAGAGAGGGAAAAGAGCAATATGTCGATCAGAGTGATAGCTCTATCTCCGAAGCACAAGGGCTAAGAGGACAAGGCATTCAAGTGCCATGAACGAATATCTACCTTGACACCACTAATATTTTCATTTCATTTTATCTTAAGCTTTATATTCACATTCAATAGTTATCACGGGTATCTATACCCCTTTATAAAAACATTAACGGTTATATATGTATCTATGTACGTACATATTTATGGATATAGGCAAGGAGGCAATAAGGAAGTTATTTGATGATAAGAAAAAATTATACTCTCCCTATTGGAATAAAGATGGGTCAAACAATTGCATATACATTTGCATATTGCTACTTTCTCTACCCAACTTGAGATTGATACCAGTTTGTATGATGTGATTGAGAGAATATGTTTGGAAGTTTCTCAATGTTACAAAAAGTACAAAAGTATTGGAGAAGTTTAGAAACTAAGAAGGCAAGTTTCGAAGAAGATCAACTCTTTCTTCACTAATGAGAAATTGACAGATATTTCTCTAATAATTGATAGTTTCCATAATCTCATTGGTCAAAATTGTAGTTTCTAACTGAAATTGCACCTCGCATTGCCTGTGTAGGTGAATGGTGGAAAATGTTTTGGGATGAGGCTCCTAATATTAAGAAGATTGTGGTTTGTGTCTTGAACCAAACTTACAGCTATGTGGTTATAAGAGAAACTAGAGTGATTTTTAGCATCTCCACTCCAAAAGAGGCGAATACATTGGAGCACCATGGGTTGAATGGCTTGGTGTATGTTAGATGTATCTTGAGGCCTCAAAGCCAGTGTGATACTTTCATTGTATCATATAGTTGAATTATAAGTGTAGAATTTAGCATTTCAACTAGCACAATAATTTCCATCCGTTTTTTGAGGTTGCCGAATTTTGATCTGATTGCCATTGATTGGATTAACGTTGATGAGTCGCATGACAGATTATTGATGTTATCTTACTATAGACTTGAGATGTTGATGATGCATCTGTATCTCGAGTCTTTTGACTATTCTCATGCTTGATATGACTATTGGCCTTTTTTGTGCTTATTACTTTTTAGTGACTCCTGATATGATTGTTTATCACTTCATGTTGTGTGTTGCAGCTTGCAAATCTCTAACTCAGTTTGTATGTTAGGATCCTTTAAGAAGCTACAACCAGCTCAAGGATCCTTCAAGAAGCTAGAACCAAAGGCTAGAATTGCCTGTGGATAAAGAGCAAGCAAAGAGGCGTGTGAATGAATGATCTCAAGGGAACATAATAATCCACAAACCCCAGTCCCCAGAGGATGAACTAGCATTCTCTGTTTACCAGAAGAGATAATACAAATAAAAGGCTGACGTAATGAAGCAATCGGTTCTCGATGTGAGGGGAAAGCGAGATAGGGAGAGGTGAAGAAGTAACAGGCTCTAGCACTTAAGATTCCCTCTATTTTCCCTATGATCTCGGGTGATAGCTGAGCTACTTCAGGAGAAAACCCCCGATTGGTTGAAAAACACCAAGAATTGGAAGTATCCACAGAAAGAAGGAGGCGGTAGGATGATTGATATGACATGGCGGGGTAAGCATAAGAGGATAAGAATAAGAATCATCACGTGTTACCTGCCTTTGTGCATCCGCTGCTGCTGTTGTCCCTCCCTCCCGCCTACGACCGCCCTTCCTCCGCCTCAACCTCGGCAACGTCCTTGTCGGGGACATTGTCGGCGGCGTTGGCACTACCATGGTTTCTTGCTGATCAAGCACCTCCTCCTGTGAACAGAGAGATGACATCGAGATACAGTGAGAGATACTGGGAGAGAGAGAGACGCCGGGAGCTATAGAAACTGGATGAGTCCGAAGCTAGAATCAGGCGACGGCAGGGGCAGAAGGGGAGGAAGGGCGGGTGGAAAGACGGATGTAGAAGGTGGGGTTAGGAGGGGTTGTGGCTTGCCTTCGTTTGGCGCTCGGGTAAGACTATGCATGTCACGGTTGGAGAAGTTGTTGACGAGGCACTTCAGGTCAGTGGCAGAATGTGGGAGGGTGGAGCTCCCTTCGGACTTGTCGTTGAGAAATACTACTGGGCTTTGCAGTGGTAGTGCTTAGCATCCACCATGGTGGAAGATGGGTGGGTGGGAACCTCACTGGGGATGATTATCGGTTCTTGAGTTTGGCTGGGGTTGCAGGAGGTAGAGCAGAAGAAGTGGAAGCTGTCGAAGAAGATGACTGGGCTCCTTGATCGCGAGCAACCTACCGAGATAGTAGGGGGCAGAGACGTCAGTGATCTTGCGTTTGGGTGGGGGTGGTTGGAGCCTTGGAGGTGAAGGAAGACGAGGCAGTGGAGGAAGATGAAGAGCGACAGCACTGTCTAGGGAGGGAGTGATGTGTGATACGAGAGGGTCGACTGACCACCGACGAGAGTGTGGGAATAGAGAGCGGGATATAGGCATAGAAGATGTGGTCCCTATACTACTGTTGTTTTTTTTAAACCCCTATACTACTACTTTGTTCCCCGATAAGAAACAAAAGAAATAAGACCGACCAAATATATAGTTAATATATGGTAATTGTTTATTAAATTAAGTAATTGTTATTACTTTTTTCTTAGTAGCATATGATTTTTTTGGATTTCAATCTCGACATAAACAAAACAAACCAGCCAACACAAAAAAATTTAGTATTATGGGTATTTTGGCATTTAGTATAGGTTTCACTTAATCTCAAGTCAATTCGGGATGTATTGGATCTAGTTTGAGTTCAGTTTGGTTTTGAATTTTCATAGGCTAATGTTACGTCTATAAGAGAGATTCTTACCTTCAACATTAAAACCTATCAATTATATATTGAATGAGCAATTAGAAGTTGTAATGCTTATGTATATTTTATAAACTTTGGTATTGCTCCTTAGATAGGGGTCAAATTCTGACATATGAAATGTCCTTAAAAGATGTTGACACTTACTTGGTTGATTTGTTTAGATAAGCTCCTCCTTCGTTATAATTGGTGTTCTAGAGGTTTTTTGGGACCCATATTTCCTTTTTTATGTCAACAACATGATTTGTCGTCACCTCTTCTTTTGTCGTCCATACACCATGTCTATATGGGAGCACTTCTTCCAACTTTATAGTGATCCAATCAGCATCGCTATTTGGAACGACAACAAGATCTTATGGGGTTTATCTGGACAACATCACTTGAAACATACATGTATGTTGGCTTGTCTTAATAATTTATTGAATGTATCACGCAATTGATATAGGTTTAATGCTCTGGGTTAAGATGAGAACACCTCGTTATCTTGCCTCTATGTTGACTTGAGTCAATATTTTGCAATTTTCACATCCCTTAGATGTGCGACTACTCGTATGAAATGGAAATGTCATAGTATGTTATTTGAAATTCCCAACATAACTAGTAGCTCCATTGTTGTCATCAATATTTTATCGTGTCATCAATGGTTGGAACCTCACATAAGTTCATATGATTTAGTCAATATTTTATCGTGTCATCAATGTATGCGACTTGACATCATAGACTTTATTTAATCAATTTTACTCAATTAGATGATTTAGTTGATATTCTCGATTTCTGTCTAGATGACAATAAAGGGAAAGAATTGTTTTTGAATTTAGTTTATATTATACTTCAAACCATGTTCCAACTATGATCTGAAATTGTTTATATGATGACATTGATATAGATATCCATGTATCTTGAATAATAGGTTTTTGATAAGTTGATTGAGAATCTTTTGAAGATCTAAATTATTAAGTTAATTTGGGTGCTTGAACAACATTATAGATGAAATTCAGATTTAAGATTAATTGATCTTACTTATGTTCCTAGTGCATTCAATTCTACATGTTTGATCTCTTTGATTAGATATATAGACAATAGAGTTTCTAATTTTCATATTATATATCCCGTGAATAGCAAGTAATCAAGGATGGAAACCCAATCTAGTATGCTTTTAAAAGTATACATATCTAATTTAGTATTGAATGGTTGATTGAGATGATTAATGTGATATTGTGGGGTTTTAGCTGAATATTATCTTATATGCATGTATGATTTGTTTATGAGATTCAGATTCTCTAATTCAAATACTTGTCATGAAATGATAAGTTATTATGCTATTGCAAGCAGAGAGATATGACATGCCCTAGATTGGGATGTTATTGATGCCATGCATATATGTGTGAAATGTTGAATGAGAATACATGTTTAGTAGACATGATATATGTTTGAATACATGAGAAATGCTATATGTGCACGAGTAAGGAGAAACCCTAAGAAAAGGGTAAACAATATGTTAAGCATTCGGTTCGGTATTATCAGTGAATTTAGTTCAGTAGTCTAAGTAGTCAGTACGATACAGAGTTAAAAGAAATCAGTCTAAGAGAAAGATATAATCAAGTTATAATAGACTCAGGAGCCCTGAACACCGTTGAATCCCTATGAGAGGTATGCGCCTTAGGGATGAAATGACCTAACCCTGGCAGTGTCCAGTATATGGGGTCGAAACATACTAATAGGTAGTACGGGGGACGAATCCCTAGTGGAAGTCTCCTAAAAATACAGTATGTAGTATCCAACATCAACCAGAGATCCTGGTGGCACTAGAGTATAGAAAAGCCAATAGGTGGCTTGACTCTCCGTATGTGTGCTCAGGTTAGAGGAGTCTAGAGGGTAGAGTGCCATTACACTATTACAAACCAGTGACGTAGTTAGACTTAGCATTTCCGGGTGTGTCGGCTAAGTCTTGTACGGTGAGATCGTAGTGCACTATGAGTCTTCAGATGTAGATTACTCTACATATGATTAGGGCATAAGCTAAAATATGATCATATAGGTTTAAAGAGTTTCTTATAAATAAAAAGAGTTAAGAAAGATTTGAGTACAATTTCGTAGTAGTTGTTCTTTAAATGCAATATTTACATTCTCTGTTATTATGCTATTGCAATAGTGTAATGCAATAAGTTATTATGCTATTGCAAGCAGAGAGATATGACATGCCCTAGATTGGGATGTTATTGATGCCATGCATATATGTGTGAAATGTTGAATGAGAATACATGTTTAGTAGACATGAGAGCGCGGAGCGGGGGCAATTCAAGTGGCGATCCCTAGGGCGCCTCTGCCCTAGGGGCGGCGGCCCGACGAGGGGGGCCTTCCCCCCTGTTGCATCCTAGCTGTGGTGGATCGGGACGATTAGGTTCTCATGGTGGTTGGCCGGTCAGCAACCGTCGTCGACTCGCAGCCGTCTATATTGGACTTCAGGGCGCGGCTTCAGGAAGCTACGGCGGCTTGGGTGAAAGGGGCGTCTCCAGCACCATCGGGTACAGCGACAGATGGTGGGGCTGATCCCGTTACTGACGAGATTGGGAGTGACGCCGAGTCTATTTCTCCCTTCCGAGCACGTTTCTTGGCCCTACGGAACCAGTGGGCACTGCGAGACGCGGAGGCGATCGACCATGGAACCGCGTTACCCTCCCCCACAGCGGCGGATGAGGGCGGGGTTGACGCCCCTACGGTGGCGGCTGAAGGCAGGGAAGAAGCTTCAGGCAAAAGATCGGTTATGGATGGTGCGGCAAAGGCAGCGAACAGTGATGCAGACAGGCTGGAGGCTGAGGTGATGGCGGCACCGGAGACTCTGGTGGATGGAGTCCCATGTCCCCTTTCTTCTCTTGCAGGTGGGGACGTGGGAGTTGCGGCGGAGGAAGCGCTGCTGACGGATGTTGCAGACGATCTGTTTGAGCATATGCCGGAGAAGGGTTGCAAGGATTCCGCGTATGCTGCGGGCGATGTGGGCTGCACTAGGTGTTATGTGTGGGTGGGGACTATCTGTGTCCCTCTCTCGTCATCGGCGGATAAGTCTACTGATGAAGAGTTGGCCGTGGTGGAGACGGGGGCTCCATTCCGGGGTTGTCACCGCTTTAGATGCTGGCGCTGCTTGCAACGAGGGCATAAGAAGATCCACTGTAGGGCGGAACCGGTATGCTTCCGGTGTCGAGCCCCTGGTCATCTAGCGAGGAGCTGCGATCTTCGTCGGAAGGTCATGAAGAACCCTGCCACACCCAGGGATCGATGTTTCAGGTGTTTTCAGAAGGGTCATTGGAGGAATTGCTGTCCCTCGCAGGTAAGGTGCTTCCGGTGCAAGGAAACTGGCCACGTTGTGAAGGACTGCCCGACGCGCAGGTCGGATTCAGCGAAGGTTGTTAATGGCAGATCCCCTGGTGGTGAAAAGAAGGACACCATAGCGAGATGGGTGGAGGATGCGACAGGTGACTGTCATCGCCTGCGCTCTCCTTGTTTTGGTGATTTTCTGAGGCCATTATGGGGCGTTGACACCACAAGATCGCGGGCAATCAGTAGCAACTCTGACAGTTCATCAGTGAGGGTGATGGTCAGTGATTCACACAGGAATGAATATCCAAGCCAGGACAAGGATGAAGATTTTGTTTGGGATGACGGAGACTTAGTTGATTCCTGGACTGGAGTCGAAGGTACTAAGCACAAAGATTGAGAAGGAGAAGCAGAGATACCTGCCTTGAAGTGAGGGGTCCTATGATGTTTGAGCGGGACTCTCCATCTGAAGAAGACATATGGGAAGGTTTAATTTTTCTTTTCTATGGGTAGATCGCGGATGTTCTTTTGTAATGCAGATGCGGATGATTTTTTGGCTTGCTTGAGGGGCAAGATGAATAAGATGGACCTCAATTTTAATTTTAAAAAAAAGATCATGATATCAACTATACGATATCTAAGAAGCATACCTAATATCATAATCTGGTTATATACAAGATGAAGGAGTCAACTTTAAGCTGAAAAGATGAAAGCAGACTCGAAAGAGACCCAATTCACTACATATCGGGTGACTAGGAGTAATTCTACCTCAACTGAATCAAATATCACAGTACAAAGCCTAATATTGGTAATTTTGCTTTTTATATAGGTAGTACTCGTCGAGATCTTTCCAACGGTACCATGCACGCCTAAAATAGAGGTCTGAGTCAAAAGTTATGGAGTTGGTTGGGAAGACACATTAGAGTTAAGATTGCAACTTTGTCTCTCTGGAGTGGAAGCTCTAGATCTAGACATTAACGTCGGAGACATCCCCTAGCATGTAAAGAGAACATGACTTCTCCCGAATATCATGCTTTTGGCTTCGAAATCCACATAGATTTGTCTTATGATAAAATAGAAGCGTTACTTAGTCACTAAGAAATCCCAAAAAAGGTACATTTCTAATTGTATACCGATCGAACAGGACCACTAACTATCGATATCATGATATCAGTTCCACCATTTCAATGAATCGTACCTAATATCATAACCTGGTTAAATACAAGTCAAAGGAGTCAACTTTAATGCGAAAAGACGAAAGCAGACTACAAAGAAACCCAATTCACTACATATCGGATGACTAGGAGTAATTCTACATCCATATCACTATAGAAAAACTTAGATTAATAATTTGAGTTTTTATCTGGGCAGTGGTTATCGAGAGCTTTCCAACGGTACCATGCACGCCTAAAACAGAGCTTCGAGTCAAAAGTTATGGAATTGGTACGGAAACCTTGAAGGAGATGGACGCTTCTACTGCCCCGGGGCTTGATGGCTTCACTATCCCATTCTTCAAGGCCGCCTGACATGTTATAGGGGCATATTTCATTGCGATGGCTGGGACTTTCTTCAATGGACAACAATGTCATAGAAGCTTGTTTTGCTGCAGAATCCTTCTGATTCCTAAGCATGACAACCCACGGAAATTGGCAGAAGATTTTAGACCGATTTCGATCGAGAACGTGGCCCTCTGAATCCTTGCGAGAGTTCTCAGTAACAGAATGTCCCCCATTTTGCCCCAGATGATATCTCAGCCACAAGGTGCGTTCATGAAGGGGACTGATATAACCCATCATGTTCGTCTAGCTAAGGAATTGATGCACGACATCAATCAGGGGACGAGGCCGCCCAACGCCATGGTGAAATTCGACATGTCAAGAGCCTACGATAGAATTGATTGGAATGTTATGCGTAAGGTTCTTACAGCTTTTGGCTTCCTACCTGATGCAGTTTGAGCTTTGCATGAGCTTTTTTGTCCAATCGTGGGCAACTGTCACCATTGGGGAGTAAATGGCTGGCTTCTTCTCCTTCTCTAGAGGCCTCAAGCAGGGAAACGCTATCTCTCTATTCCTTTTCATCATTTTTGAAGAGATATTATGCAGGAAAGTGATGAGGTTGATAGATAGCCAAGACATTCCAGGTTCAGCACGAGAGGCAATGCTGTGGCTCCTCCCATCTTGCTTTATGTCGATGATCTTGTGGTCTTCTTCAAGGCGGATCAGAAGTCAGTTCAGGAGATTATAAGAACCTTCCAGGCCTATGAGCGAGCCACCGGACAAAGGATCAACAGAAGCAAATCTGTTTGTGTGGTGGGAGGAGAGGACCTATCTTTTGCTTGCAATATCGCTGCGAACTTTGATATCGGAGAGCCTGCATATTCTTTCACTTATCTACGGGTTCCTATCTCTAAAGGTAGATCCAAGCTGGTGGATTATGAGTTCCTGATTCACAAGATGAACTCGAAGGTAGCATCATGGAAATCTAGACTTCTTTCCTTTGCAGGCAGAAGGATGCTGATTGCGCATGTTTTGTCCTCCATCAATGTATATACAGCAGCGACAGTTGGAATCCCAGCTGGCATTATCGAGAGGATTGAGAGCAAGTTTTCTAGTTTCCTATGGGCGGACAGACATAATCATCAGAGGAGAGCGTGGATAGGGTGGCGCAGGGTTGCGACACCCTTGGACAAAGGCGGCCTGGGCTTAGTCCCCTTACAGATGATCAATGATGCCCTTATAGCTAAGGCTTGCTGGGAGGTCCTTACGGGGAGCACATTGTGGGCATCATTCTATAGAGATAAATACTCCAGTTCTTTTGAGGGTGGATCAGGGGCCTACCCTCCTCATTTAAAGATTAGTAACACCCCCTCCCCCCTCTAAAAGAGAATTTGGAACATGTTCCCAAAGATTTTCCCTTGGTGTAGATGGTTGATTGGAAGAGGAAATGTTTCCTTTTGGGACGCCTGGTGGTGTGAGGAGAGACTTACTGATCACGCCTTTGCCAGTGACAAGAGACACCCATTCTTAGTTAAAGACTTTTGGCTTGACAACCATGGATGGGACTGGGAGGCCCTCTGGCAGGTGGTCAATGAATGAGGTATTGAGTTGATTGAGCAGGCTGGGCTCTGGTTGTCGGAAGCAGATGATAAGCTCGTATGGGAACCTGAGACGAAGGGGGATTTCACCTTGAGATCTGCAAAGAAAACACTGATGGAGGTTTGCTCTGAGGGCCCGACAAGTGTAGGAAAGATTTGGCGGCTTGATGATCCTAAGGCCTATGTAATCATTTGGAAGTTGGCAAGGGGAGCTGCACCACGGATGACAACGTGCGGCTGAAGTGTGGCATCCCTTTGGTCTCGCGATGTAACAGTTGTACCGAACCGCAGGTTGAAGACACACTCCATCTTCTCTTCTTTGGACAGATGGCTTCTTTCTTTTGGGCGAAGTTCACTCAGATCACTGAGAGAGGAGCACCGGTAGATTTTCCATCGTTGCTGGGGTTGTGCGATCTTGGATACACTGATGTGTTTATAGATTGGGTAGCTGGCGTGATCACCGTCAACATCCCTATGAGTATTTGGAGGTTGAGATGTGCAGCTCGCTTCGAAGGGAGATGTCGTGACGTTACCTATGAATGGAATCAGGTAATTGACAATGTCAACAACATGATGAAAAGAAAGAGGTTCAGGATGGGGCACGATACCTCCATATATAACAGGCTGCGTGAGGCACACCTTGATGAACCCAGGATGAGGATGAGGGAGATTAAGCTCCTTAGGTGGGTGAAGCCTGACTTACACAACCTCAAGATGAATGTGACAATTGGAACGAGCAAAGACAATGAAGGTTTTAACAGGAGATGGGCGGCAGGTATTATCCGCAACCACAACGCTGATATTTGCCTTATTTTTCGAGCCTGGCTCAAGACGGATGACTTCACTCTGGCGTATATGCAAGCTTGCATTATTGGCCTCAAGTTAGAAGGAGATCAGGTGATGCAGGTCTCATGTATTGAGATAGATGATGACGGTGTCCATAATATTCTTTGGAATAATGCTCCTGCACCCTGGAGAATGCAGCCTATTGCTAGAGAGCTAAGGACGGAACTGAGGAGAGCCTATATAACAGGATCTTTGGTGCACAAGGTCGTCAACTCGATCCCAAGAGAGATTGGACGATGGGGCAGTAGAATGACAGACCTTTTTGTTTCCACGGATGCCAACAGGATGCCTAACAGGATTCGTGGGATGGCCATCTTGGAGAAGAGGCACACACCTTGTGTTGTTCTGCAGAATGTCGACGCCTAGATCTGCTTGTGTTTTTCGATCCCGTTTGTGGTCGTTTTCTTTTTGTTTTGTTGGGGGGAAGATACCCAAGTTATAAGAGGGGGAGTTGTAATCTTTTTGCTGTTTAGCCCACAAGAGGGGTGTGGGATGAATAAGAGCGACCCCTGGCTTACATGAAAAAAAATAACAATAATAAAAAAAGAAATATTAGAGTCAAGATTGCAACTTTGTCTATGGGAAATGGAGGCTCTAGATCTAGACATTAGCGTTTGGAGGCATCTCTTAGCATGTAAAGAGAACATGTGTTGCCCCACAAATCAATTTTTTAGCTTTCAGATCCAAATCCATGGGTCTTATGATAAAATAGAATGGTTACTTCATCACTAAGAAATCTTAAGACCACAACGATGGAAAGGAGGAGGATGCTTTATGTGTTACATACATGGAAAGACAGCTAGTTAGAGGTGCCTCATCACGCCTGCTGTGATATGAGGCTCTTCTTTTTTTGTTTTTGTTGTGACCTCATAGGTGATGTGCATAGATGGGCGGGGTTTTAGCACCAGATGTAATACCTTTTGTTTTGGCTCAAATGAGGAGTGTGGGATGAATGAGGTTTACTTCTTACTTGTTTAAATAAAGTGATTCAAAATAGGCACATTTCTAGTGGTATAACAATCGAACATGCTCATTAACTATCGAGATTATGATATCAACTATACGATATCTAAGAAGCATACCTAATATCATGATCTGGTTATATACAAGTCGAAGGAGTCAACTTTAAGCTGAAAAGATGAAACCACACTCGAAAGAGACCCAATTCGTTACATATCGGGTGACTAGGAGTAATTCTACCTCAACTGAATCAAATATCACAGTACAAAACCTAATATTGGTAATTTGCTTTTTATATGGGTAGTACTCGTCGAGATCTTTCCAACGGTACCATGCACGCCTAAAACAGAGCTCTGAGTCAAAAGTTATGGAGTTGGTTGGGAAGACACATTAGAGTTAAGATTGCAACTTTGTCTCTCTGGAGTGGAAGCTCTAGATCTAGACATTAACGTCGGAGACATCCCCTAGCATGTAAAGAGAACATGGCTTCTCCCGAAGATCATGCTTTTGGCTTCCAGATCCAAATAGATCTGTCTTATGATAAAATATAAGCATTACTTAATCACTAAGAAATCCCAAAAAAAGTACATTTCTAATTGTATAACGATTGAACAGGACCACTAACTATCGATATCATGATATCAGTTCCACCATTTCAATGAATCGTACCTAATATCATGACCTGGTCAAATGTGAGGGAGCTGAGCCGATGCACACGGGCACCGAAGATGATTCCTTTTGGCTCCCACCTACTTATGATTAATTATTGCGTATTTTTTTTAAGGAGACAGAGAAAAAGAATAATTAGCCACATGCTATATTAAGGTCATGTTTGGTTGTGTGATGTCGGATGACTTTTGATGAAATGAAAAATGAATCAAACAAAAAAAATACAAGTCAAAGGAGTCAACTTTAATGTGAAAAAATGAAAGCAGACTACAAAGAAACCCAATTCGATACATATCGGATGACAAGGAGTAATTCTACATCCATATCACTGTAGAAAAACTTAGATTATTAATTTGAGTTTTTTATCTAGGCAGTGCTTATCGAGAGATTTCCAACGGTACCATGCACGCCTAAAACAGAGCTCCGAGTCAAAAGTTATGGAATTGGTAGGGAAGAAATATTAGAGTCAAGATTGCAACTTTGTCTATGGGAAATGGAGGCTCTAGATCTAGACATTAGCATTTGGAGGCATCTCTTAGCATGTAAAGAGAACATGTGTTGCCCCGCAAATCAATTTTTTATCTTCCAGATCCAAATCCATGGGTCTTATGATAAAATAGAATGGTTACTTCGTCACTAAGAAATCTTAAGACCACAACGATGGAAAGGAGGAGGATGCCTTATGTGTTACATACATGGAAAGACAGCTAGTTAGAGGTGCCTCATCACGCCTGTTGTGATATGAGGCTCTTCTTTTTTTGTTTTTGTTGTGACCTCATAGGTGATGTGCATAGATGGGCTGGGTTTTAGCACCAGATGTAATACCTTTTGTTTTGGCTCAAATGAGGAGTGTGGGATGAATGAGGTTTACTCTTAACTTGTTTAAATAAAGTGATTCAAAATAGGCACATTTCTAGTGGCATAACGATCGAACTTGCTCATTAACTATCGAGATCATGATATCAACTATACGATATCTAAGAAGCATACCTAATATCATGATCTGGTTTTATACAAGTCGAAGGAGTCAACTTTAAGCTGAAAAGATGAAAGCACACTCGAAAGAGACCCAATTCACTACATATCGGGTGACTAGGAGTAATTCTACCTCAACTAAATCAAATATCATAGTACAAAATCTAATATTGGTAATTTGGATTTTTATATGGGTAGTACTCGTCGATATCTTTCCAACGGTACCATGCACGTCTAAAACAGAGCTATGAGTCAAAAGTTATGGAGTTGGTTGGGAAGACACATTAGGGTTAAGATTGCAACTTTGTCTCTCTGGAGTGGAAGCTCTAGATCTAGACATTAATGTCGGAGACATCCCCTAGCATGTAAAGAGAACATGACTTCTCCCGAAGATCATGCTTTTGGCTTCCAGATCCAAATAGATTTGTCTTATGATAAAATAGAAGCGTTACTTAGTCATTAAGAATTCCCAAAAAAGGTACATTTCTAATTGTATAACGATCGAATAGGACCACTAACTACTGATATCATGATATCAGTTCCACCATTTCAATGAATCGTACCTAATATAATGACCTGGTTAAATACAAGTCAAAGGAGTCAACTTTAATGCGAAAAAACGAAAGAAGACTACAAAGAAACCCAATTCACTACATATCGGATGACTAGGAGTAATTCTACATCCATATCACTGTAGAAAAACTTATATTAATAATTTGAGTTTTTATCTGTGCAGTGCTTATCGAGAGCTTTCCAACGGTACCATGCACGCCTAAAACAGAGCTCTGAGTCAAAAGTTATGGAATTGGTAGGCAAGAAATATTAGAGTCAAGATTGCAACTTTGTCTATGGGAAATGGAGGCTCTAGATCTAGGCAATAGCGTTTGGAGGCATCTCCTAGCATGTAAAGAGAACATGTGTTGCCTCGCAAATCAATTTTTTATCTTCCAGATCCAAATCCATGGGTCTTATGATAAAATAGAATGGTTACTTCGCCACTAAGAAATCTTAAGACCACAACGATGGAAACGAGGAGGATGCCTTATGTGTTACATACATGGAAAGACAGCTAGTTAGAGGTGCCTCATCACGCCTGCTGTGATATGAGGCTCTTCTTTTTTTGTTTTTGTTGTGACCTCATAGGTGATGTGCATAGATGGGTGGGGTTTTAGCACCAGCTGTAATACACCTTTTGTTTTGGCTCAAATGAGGAGTGTGGGATGAATGAGGTTTACTTCTGACTTGTTTAAATAAAGTGATTCAAAATAGGCACATTTCTAGTGGTATAACGATTGAACATGCTCATTAACTATCGAGATCATGATATCAACTATACGATATCTAAGAAGCATACCTAATATCATGATCTGGTTATATACAAGTCGAAGGAGTCAACTTTAAGCTGAAAAGATGAAAGCAGACTCGAAAGAGACCCAATTCACTACATATCGGGTGACTAGGAGTAATTCTACCTCAACTGAATCAAATATCACAGTACAAAACCTAATATTGGTAATTTGGCTTTTTATATGGGTAGTACTCGTTGAGATCTTTCCAACGGTACCGTGCACGCCTAAAACAGAGCTCTAAGTCAAAAGTTATGGAGTTGGTTGGGAAGACACATTAGAGTTAAGATTGCAACTTTGTCTCTCTGGAGTGGAAGCTCTATATCTAGACATTAACGTCGGAGACATCCCCTAGCATGTAAAGAGAACATGACTTCTCCCGAAGATCATGCTTTTGGCTTCCAGATCCAAATAGATTTGTCTTATGATAAAATAGAAGCGTTACTTAGTCACTAAGAAATCCCAAAAAAGGTACATTTGTAATTTTATAGCGATCGAACACGACCACTAACTACCGATATCATGATATCAGTTCCACCATTTCAATGAATCGTACCTAATATCATGTCCTGGTTAAATACAAGTCAAAGGAGTCAACTTTAATGTGAAAAGACGAAAGCAGACTACAAAGAAACCCAATTCACTACATATCGGACGACTAGGAGTAATTCTACATCCATATCACTGTAGAAAAACTTAGATTAATAATTTGAGTTTTTATCTGGGTAGTGCTTATCGAGAGCTTTCCAACGGTACCATGCACGCCTAAAACAGAGCTCCGAGTCAAAAGTTATGGAATTGGTAGGGAAGAAATATTAGAGTCAAGATTGCAACTTTGTCTATGGGAAATGGAGGCTCTAGATCTAGACATTAGCGTTTGGAGGCATCTCCTAGCATGTAAAGAGAGCATGTGTTGCCCCGCAAATCAATTTTTTAGCTTCCAGATCCAAATCCATGGGTCTTATGATAAAATAGAATGGTTACTTCGTCACTAAGAAATCTTAAGACCACAACGATGGAAAGGAGGAGGATGCCTTATGTGTTACATACATGGAAAGACAGCTAGTTAGAGGTGCCTCATCACGCCTGTTGTGATATGAGGCTCTCTTTTTTTGTGACCTCATAGGTGATGTGCATAGATGGGCGGGGTTTTAGCACCAACGGGTTTCGGACTCGGCTAGGAGCGGCGATTCAGGTGGCGATCCCTAGGGCACCTCTGCCCTAGGGGCGGCGGCCCGGCAAGGGGGGGCCTTCCCCCTGCCGCATCCTTACAGAGGTGGAACGGGGCTTCAGGAACACATGGTGTCTAGCGATGGACGGACGACAACCGTCGTTGTCTCGCAGCCGTCAATCCTAGACTTCAGGGCACGGCTTCAGGAAGCTATGGCGGTTTGGGCAAAAGGGGCGTCTCCAGAGCCTTCGGGTACAGCGGCAGATGGCGGGGTTGGACCCGATGCTGACGAGAACGACACCACATCTATTTCCCCATTCCAAGCACGCTTCTTGGCCCTACGGAATCAGTGGGCACTGCGAGACGTGGAGGCGATCGACCATGAATCTGTGTTATCGTTCCCCACGACGGCGGATGATGGCGGGGGTGACGCCCCCTCGGTGGCGGATGATGGCAGGGATGAAGCCTCAGGCAAAAGATTGGATATGGAGGATGCGACGAATGATGTTGCAGATGGGCTTGAGACTGAGATGGTTGCGGCATCGGAGGATCTGGTGGGTGGAGTCCCATATCCCCTTTCTTCTCTTGCAGCTTTAGTCTGGAATATAAGGGGCGCTGCAAACAACCCCACCCGTCAGACCCTCGGGGCACTCTGCCGCCGCCACAAGCCCGATGTAGTATGCCTGCTGGAGCCTTTCATTCACGCCTCACGCGCGGAGGAGATTCTAGACATAGTTCGCCTTGACTGGGTGACGGATAACGAAGCTCAAGGGGGCAAGATTTGGTGTTTTGCAGACAATTCTCTCAAGCCGGAGATCATTGCTTCGCACCAACAACACATCACCATTAAGTTCATGGATGGGGTAGGCAATCCTTTCGTGTTCACGGCGGTCTACGCCAGCTGCGATATGGTGCAGAGGAGATCCTGATGGGATTCCGTCCTGAGCCTCTCAAATGACCTGGATCAAACTCGTTGGCAGATTGCGGGTGATTTTAACGTAATCTGTCACGCCGGCGAGAAGCGAGGTGATACTCCACCCCTTTTTCAAGACATGCTCGACTTTAATGGCTTCATCGCCGACGCTCACCTATCCGAGCTTCCATACGCTGGCAGCAAATACACCTGGGTTAACAAGCAATACCTCAGTCCTACTATTTGGGAGTGGCTGGACAGATGTCTAGTGAATGAGGCATGGACCATGAATTTCCCGGCTTCCACCTCTTTACACCTCACAAGATTCCGGGTGTCAGACCATTGTCCGATCCTGTCCAAGACGCGCACCATCAGATTCAACAAACCCCCTACACCCTTCTCGTTCCATTCGATGTGGCTGCAAAATCCCACATGTCTGGAACTTATTCAGAGGGAATGGTCCGTCGAGATCATTGGTCACTTTTATTTCAAGCTTTACGCAAAGCTGAAAAAGGTCAGAGCATCGCTCAAGACATGGAACAAGGAGACTTTTGGCGACATACGGCAGAAGAAAAATGACCTTGAAGACATCATACACGTGACCCAAATTGCTTATGATGAGAATCCATCAACCACAAATGAAGAAAACTTACTGTCTGCAGAAAAGGAGTTACAAGATATTCTCGACCAAGAAGAATTACTCTGGAAAGAGAAGGCCCGTATATCATGGCTAGAGGAGGGGAGAGAAATACAGCTTTTTATCACGCAATAGTAAAGCATAGAAGAAGACGCAAGATGATAGCCAAACTCAATCTGCCCGATGATTCAGTTTTGACGGATCCGCAGGACATGGCAAATACGGCTGCAAACCACTTTGCACAGTTCTATAACCAGAGTCACGATATCCATGAACCATCCCTCATCTCTTTCCTGCAGGATGTTCCAGAAATCATTTCCACAGAAGACAACATGTCCCTGTTAGCATTACCTGAGGAAGATGAGCTGCTAGCCTCACTCAAAAGCTTGGATCAGCACACTGCCCCTGGTCCGGATGGTTTCACACTTGTTTTCTTTACAGCAGCATGGCCATTCATTAAGCATGACCTGCTTCAACTGACTAGAGATTGCCTCAAAGGACAACCATGCCATAGAAGCATCTTCTGTTGTCGCATCGTCCTCATCCCTAAGAAAGAATCCCCTTCTCACCTCTCCACTGATTTCATACCGATATCCATAGAAAATGTCATCTTGAGAATGATTGCACGCCTAATCAGCAATAGGCTTGGCACTATGCTTATGAAGATTATCACCCCTTTACAAGGTGCTTTTATCAAAGGACGGGATATTACACATCATATCCGCCTGGTCCAAGAACTTGCTCATGACATTAATCAAGGTCCAAACAAAGACAATATGATCATCAAGCTCGATGTCTAGAGCTTATGACCGCATTTCTTGGGAAGCGCTAGAGAAAATTCTACAAAAAATGGGTTTTATGAAGGCAGTCAGTGACATCTTCATCAGCTTCTTCAATAGAACATGGGCCACTATCACGTTGGGCGATGTAACGACAGGTTTCTTCCAGATGAAACGAGGCCTAAAATAAGGAAACCCATTATCCTCCTCCCTCTTCATCATTTTTGAGGAAATTCTTAGCAAAAGATTCATGAGGCTTTGCAACAAAGGAGATATCACTAGCTACCACACCAGAGGGGGTGCATCGGCCCCTCCCCTCCTCCTTTACGCTGATGATATAGTCCTTTTTACTCGAGCGGACGACACCTCGATGCACAACATTAAGCAGGCACTCGATGCCTACGAGCAGGCGACTGGGCAGTGCATCAACAGATCGAAATCCAAAGGCATCACCAATAGAACCGAGGACCAGGAGATGCAAGCTATGGGCAGAATTGTCGGGATTGATACATTGGAAAATTCCCTTTACTATCTAGGCACCCCCATTACCATCAGCAGACGGAAAAACTCGGATTTCGAGTTTCTTATTTCTAAGATCCAAGCAAAGACGGCTGCATGGCGAGCAAGGATCCTATCTTTTGCCGGGAAAGCTTCTTATTAATCATGTCCTCTCGAGCATCACCCTGTATACAGCAGCAACAGTAGGTATTCCCGTGGGGATCACCTCCAGGATTAACAAGCTTCTCTCCCGTTTCCTTTGGGCCGACCGCACCAACCACAGCAGGAGAGCATGGGTCTCCTGGAACGAGGTTACCAAACCTCTTCAGAAAGGCGGCTTGGGTATTACCCCTATCAACCACATAGAACAAGCTTTCCTCGCCAAGGCTTGCTGGGAGATAGTTGATGGTAACTCCATCTTGGCGATCTTTTGCAAAACCAAATACCATTTGCAACTAGCGCATAGATCTGGTGTATACCCTCCGAACGTAAAGCTAGGGGCAAGCCCCTCCCCATTTTGGAAAAGGCTTTGGCAGATGTTCCCAAATATCTTCCCACACTGCAGATGGTTGATCGAAACTGGCGACATCCCTTTTTGGGACTCCTTATGGTGCGATAGACGGCTAGCCGACTCTGCCCTAGTCAGAAGTGATCGTCTTTTAGATTTCATGGTTAAAGATTTATGGCTTGCTAGCGGCAACTGGGAGTGGACGACACTTACCAGCATTCTAGATGAGGAACGCCTCCATCTGATAAAAACCTCAGGTCAAGCAGTGACCGCTGATGAGGACCGCATCATCTGGGTACACGAAGCGCATGTACACTTCACCATTAAATCGGTCAAAAAGCTCCTGTTCCCGGTCGACACAGATGAAGGAATCGAGTTTGAAAACCTTTGGCACTTCGACATGCCGCATGCAAGCACCCTAGTATGGAAATTCACCAAGCGAGCTACCCCAACAGATGACAACGTAAAGCGTTGCCTCATACCCCTTCCGTTAAGATGCCTGTGCTGTGAAAATCCAAACTCGGAGGACACAAACCACATGCTTTTCTGTAGCGACCTGGCTCTTTTCTTCTGGGCACACTACACAGACATAACAGGGGAGGATCCGCCGAGAACTATGGCATATATACTACAGATGTGCAGACAATCTCATCCTGCAAGAGCGAGAGAATGGATGAAGAATAGGATAGCTATGCTTGCAGTCGAGAGCATTTGGCGCCTTAGATGTGATCGCAAATATAATAGTCACCACAGATCAGTGGAGTCGGAATGGAACAATATCATGTTCCGCCTCAACAAGATGATGGACAGAACCTCTTTCACCAGCATCGAGGAACCCAGTTTTTATGCTACGCTGCAGCAAAATAACATACAAGATCCTAAAGTGAAGATGAGAACTATCAGCCTCTCCTGATGGACTCCGCCGGATATGAACAATTTGAAGCTAAACCTATCCATTGGTCGCTCTCTTGATCCTAATGGCCAAAGAAGGAGATGGATCGCCGATATAGTTCGCGATAAGGTTGCTCATCCCCGCCTCAGTTTTAGAACCTGGATCAAAGCAGTTGACTACAACATCGCATACCAGCAAGCATGCCTTATTAGCCTCAAGCTAGCTGATGACCACAACTTAAAGATCTCGTCGATAGACATGGATGATCCTTATACACATGATATTCTTTGGGGGAGTGCAAGGGAACCGTGGAAGGCCACGAACTTGGTCAGAATAACCAAAGCTGCATTGAAGGAACAAGACACCATATGCCACCTAGTTCGTAGAGTGGTCAATTCCACTCCCAAGGAACTAGGTAGATGGGGTTCACATATGCATACCCTGTATGTAACAACGAATGTTGCTGATCTTCCTATGTGCATATGAGGCATGCTCTGGCTGGAAAAGAGAAACACCCCCTATGTGGAGCTTATCCTCAATCGAGAGCATTCTTAAGTTTCTTTTTCTTTGTTTTTTGCCATTGCGGGGTTTCTTTGTCGGGGGGATGATACCTGCGGTAGTTTTATAAGCAGGAGATGTAAAGCTTTTTGGTTGATTTGCCCATATGAGGGGGATGGGATGAATAAAAGTACCCCATGGCTTATTAAAAAAACAACTCTGAAGGAGGCAAGATATGGTTTTACAGTGACAGCTCTCGTGGGCCTGAAGGGATTTTAGCTCACAGACAGCACCTGACGGTGAAGATCCAGGACACAGATGGATCACCTCGATTCATCACAGCTATCTATGCTAGCTGTGACACCCACGTTAGAAGGGTGTTGTGGGACTCTCTCCTGCAGATGGCTGTTGTTATCGGAGAACAGCCATGGGTCATTGGTGGCGACTTCAACGTTACTCGTTCCCCGGAGGAGAAGTGTGGAGGTGAACCCAGACCTCTCCAAGATATGCTAGATTTCAACTGCTTTATTGTTGATGCTGGTCTCCATGAGTGCCCCTTTGAAGGTAGTCGTTTTACCTGGGTTGACAAACAATACGTGTCTCCGACGACATGGGAACGCCTGGATAGAGTTCTTTTCAACTCGGCTTGGCATGATGCCTTCCTGACTATCTCTTCTCTTCACCTTACGAGATATAGGGTTCTGACCACTGTCCCATTCTCACCTCTATGACTGACATGGATCAAAGAGGATCACCCCCCCCCCCCCTTCTCCTTCATGACGGCTTGGCTGCAGCAGCCGGATTGCATCGATATCATCAGACGAGATTGGGCACAAGAGGTGGTAGGGCACCCATCGTTCTTTTTTTTTTAAAGAAGCCAGGGGTCGCTCTTATTCATCCCACACCCCTCTTGTGGGCTAAAATAGTAGAAAAATTAGAACTCTCACTCTTATAACTCGGGTATCTTCCCCAAAAAAAAAGACACGCAAACTACAACATACTAACCCTTTTCTTAATTACATAAGGAATATTCCTTTTTTCCAGCAGAGCGAGACCACGAACCTTCATAGGCAGATTTCTATAATCTGAGCAAATAAAAAGCGAGGAGAGCTACTATCCCCAAACGCCAAGCTCCCTAGCTGTCGAGTTAACCTCCTTGTGAACTAAACTGCCATTGATCCAGGCTTCCTTGAGCTCTAGCTTTTTTTTTGTATAAGCCGGGAGGTGCTTTTATTCATCCTACCCTCCCCGTGTAGGCGATATCTCCAAAAATTTACATCTCCTGCTCATATACACACAGGCATCTTCCCATCAAAAAACACCCATAAATCACGTGGAACATACAAAACACATGCTTACAAACCATAGCACCGAAGTAAATAAACCAACCCAACCTTATCTCATCCCCTTATCAGCCTGAATGTAAGGTATATTACGCCTCTCCATCGACAGCATGCCCTTTATCTTCTGCGGTAAGTTTTCTGGAATAGAGCATATAAACACATCCTCCATATTCTTACCCCAATTTCCCAACTCCCTTGGAATGGAGTTGATGACTTTATGTACCAACACGCCATTGATGTCATCCTCAAGCAGCTTTCTTCTCAGCTCCCTAAGATAGGAGCAGCCCTCCATGGCTCATCGACATCTCCCCATAAAATGTCAAAGGTATGATGATCATCGATCTCCATGTAGGCAATCTTTAAGAACTTATCTTCTGCTATCTTGAGCCCGACAATACAAGCCTGAATATAAGCTAGTGTATATGCATCAGCCTGTAACCACGTTCTGAAAGCCACCAGGACCTTGAGCTCTAGCTTAACAGCTATAGCTGCGTGGGTTGCTTTCCAGGGGGTTTGAGAGTCATTCCACAGAATGTTATAAATATTGTAATCGTCCACCTCAATGCATGAGACCTGAAGGTGTTGGTTCGCTACCAGGTGTAAACCAACTAGGCAAGCTTTAATATAGGCCACCGTATAGTCCTTCTCTTTAAGCCAAGCCCTGAAGGCGAGAACTATGTCAGCTCTATGATTTCTCACAATTCCAGCCATCCATCTTCAAGTGTTACCAGATGCCATCTTTCCCTTCCTCGTCGTGATATTCAACTTAAGGTTGTGAAGATCTGGGGGCTTCCATCTTTCTAAAGAGATCTGCTGCATTCTAAAGACTGGCTCATCGAGGTTGGCATTCTTCATCGCAGTGAGCAAATGCTGGTCGGCGTTCAGCCTAAAGGTGTGTCTTTTCATCCTCCAGTTTGTTTTGTAAACGATCTGCTCCCATTCTCTGAGCCAATGAATCTTCGCTCCATCATATCTATTGCTGCATCTCAGCCTCCAAATGCTATAAGGGATGAACAAAGCCAATCTTTTTGTCACCCAGTCCCTTACATTCGTCTCAGAACCCCGGATGCACAAATCGATCAGGGTCTTTAAATCAGGAGGAGGGCTCTTTCCGGTGATGTCACGGAACTGGTGCCAGAAGAACAACACCGTATCGCTTCTGAACATCAAGTGATTTGTGTCTTCTAGATGTGGTTCCTCACAGCAATTGCATCGGGAAGCCAGATGGATTTGACATCTCTGAATGTTCTCGTCAGTCGCCAGGGCCTTACGGCAAGCTTTCCATATGAGCGAGATCTCCTTAGGTCCGTCCAACCTCCAAAGCTTGACCAGATCCTCGGGGCCTTCACCAGTAACATCATGGAGCATATTTTTGGCCGATCTCACTGAAAAGCGGCCATCCTCGTTCGGCGACCAGATCATCATATCTTCCTCGTCGAAAATCATGATTCCAGCTTCTCAGATGAGCCGGATGCCCTCCGCATTTATGACCTGCTGCAACGCATTCCAGTCCCACCCGAGCTGAGAATCCCAGAAATCGTTAACCAAAAACTTATGGTTAAGATCGTTATGATTGATCACAAAATCTGCCAGCTTTTGATCGCACCATCTTGTGCTCCAAAACGGAATCTGACCCCTTCTGATAGTCCATCTGCAAAGCGGGAGGATTCTAGGAAACATCTTCCAGATCTTTCACCAATATGGAGAAGGATAAGCACTGAGCTTGAGCGTGTCTGGGTGCATCGTAGATCTGCTAGATGAGGAACTCGCGTATTTGGCCCTGATGAAACATGCCCAAATCGATTTGCCTGTAAGCACCTCCCAGCAGGCTTTCGCCGCAAAGGCATCATTAAGGATTCAGATAGGGGTGAGACCAAGCCCCCCTTTCTCCTTTGGTGTGGCCACACGATGCCAACCAACCCATGCTCTTCTGGAGTTATCCAAGCGATCCGCCCACAGAAACCTTGATAGCAACCTATCAATTCTTTTGGCAATCCCCGCTGGGACGCCGCAAGCAGCCACTGTGTAAACCGAGATGGAGGCCAGCACGTGTTCGATGAGGAGTCTCCTGCCAGCAAAGGATAAGAGTCGGGCCTTCCAACCCGCCACCTTGGAACTGATCTTCTTCAGAAGGTATTCGTAATCCGCTATGACCGTGCATCCCTTAGAGATAGGAACTCCAAGGTAAGTGATGGAGGTAGATAATTTCTCAACCCCCAGGCCTGTAGCAACTTCCTCCATCTTCATGGAGTCCGAACCGCCCACCACACAAGCAGATTTGGAGCAGTTGATCTTCTGGCCAGTAGCTTTATCATATTCTCTAAAACATGTGCTGATGGTTTCAAGCGAGAGCCTGTTTGCTCTAATCGGCAGGATAATATCATCTACATATAGAAGGATCAGAGGTGCTACTCCACCGCCCCTAGTTCGAAAACATGCAATGGAGCCTTGAGCTCGTAACGCCAGAAGCTACCTGCATAAGATTTTTTCAAAAATGATGAAGAGGAAGGGGGAAAGGGCGTTTCCTTGTTTTAAGCCCTTCTTCATCGGGAAAAAACCAGTCGTAGCATCACCAAGGTTCACAGTCACCCAAGAGTTCCTGAAGAAACTAAGGCAAAGATCGATCACTTCTTGAACAAACTCGAAGTGTAGCAGGATGAGCTCAAGAGCCCGCCAATTCACCCTGTCGAAGGCCTTAGACATGTCCACTTGGAAGAGAGTATTAGGGCAGTCCGAGCCCTGATTAATATCATGTATAAGCTCCTTCGCTAATCTGACATGATTAGAGATGTCCCTGCCTCTCATGAAAGCCCCTTGCTCCATAGAAATAAGCATGGGCATAACTTCCACCAGCCTGTTGCTCAATGTCCTAGCAATAATTTTGAGGGCTAGGTTCTCAATCGAGATGGGTATGAAATCAGATCCAATGTTCTCCGGCGCGTCCACCTTCGGAATGAGCACAATTCTGCAGCAGAAAAGACCTCTATGGCAACTTTGCCTCTGAAACAAGGCAGCAGTCATTTTCATAAAATCTGCTCCAATGATCTCCCAGGTCGTAGAGAAGAAGGGCATGGTGAATCCATCGGGGCCTGGCGCCGAAGATTGTTCCATGCCGCTCATGGCTTCACGAATCTCCTTCTCATTGGGTGTAGCCATAAGGGACCAATTATCATCCATGGAGACACTATCTGGTATATGTTCCAAGAAAACATTCAGCTCGTCTTCGGAAATCTCCTCCTCTTCTCCGTAAAGCCGTCGATAATGGTCAGCAGCCTTCTGTGCCATGTCATCCTGATCAACAACGATGGAGCCGTCGGGAAGAATGAGTTTTGTAATACATCTCTTCTTTCTTCTCGTCCTCACCACTGCATGATAAAAAGGGGTGTTTCTTTCTCCTTCCATAAGCCAATTTATCCTGGAATTTTCTCTCCAGATAAGATCTTCCTGATCCAGGATACCGTGAAGCTCATATTCCGCCGCCCTCAAGTTTTGCTCATTTACAGCAGAAGGATTGTCATCAAAGGCCTTCTGTGTGACCGAGATCATATCCTCAAGGTCATGTTTTTTCTGTCTAATGTCCCCAAAACATTGCTTGTTCCATTTCTTCAGCGCCAAACACACATTCTTGAGTTTTTGGCAGAAGATGAAAGATGGATGGCCTACTATTGGAATCTCCCATGCGTTCCTGATAATATCCAGGCATCCATCGTGCTGCAGCCAAGCCGACATGAAGCAAAAAGAGGTCTTTCTCTTCGACTGTAAATTCTTCCCAGAATCAATCAACAACGGGCAGTGATCAGAAACCCTCAGCCTGGTCAAGTGCGCGCAATGGCTAGCCGGTTTACTTGCGTTCCATGAAGCATTTACAAGCGCCCTATCCAATCTTTGCCATATCGTCGGGGTAAGGTGTTGCTTGTTAACCCAAGTAAACCTGCTTCCTTCAAAAGGGAGTTCTAAAAGATCTGCATTGATGACCGCAGTGTTGAACTCAAGCATCTCTTGAAACGGAGTAGGCAAACCACCTCTCTTTTCCTCTTGATCCCTAATAATATTGAAGTCGCCCGCCAAAATCTAGCATGCATCCCCAACATCGACGGAAGTGGAGGATATTTCTTCCCAAAGGATCTGCCTCTGTACATGATCACAGCTAGCATAGACAGCAGTAATGTATGTCTGCGATCCATCTGTGTTGGCCACACTGAGGGTTAGGTGTTGGCGACGCACCTTGACCATCTGTGGTTCTAAGGACATATCCACATACACCCAGATCTTTCCGTCTTCAGTCTGGTTTTCAGCCACCCAATCCAACCTAATGATGTCAAGCAGCTCCGATGCATGAACCGCGTGAAGGAACAGTTCGAATAGGCATACCACCTTGGGTTTATGCCTTCTGCATATGGAGCCTAAAACCTTCCTCGTACCATTATTAGCCGCGCCTCTTATATTCCAAAAGATGATAGGATGGTTCATTGAACATAGCAAACACGCAGAAAAATAGCTGACCAGGTCTCAGAGACTGAATCTTCGGTCATCATCCTCGCTTTCTTCCTCGAAGAGGGATCTATCTCCGTCAGAAAATCTTCTATGCGACGCCACCCGGTAGGCGGGGGGTGATCTTCTTCTATGCCTCTCTAACTCCACCTGATGTCTTCTAGATGATTTGGTCTGGTATCTGCTACGACCAATTCTTCTCTCAAACTCCTCATCGGAGTTTCCTCTCATAATAAAATCATATAGGTGGGAGTGTGCTAGCATTCTTCGATTTCCATCTTCATCGACAACAATTTTGTCCTTGGATCTTCCTCGAAGAGGTTGTGAGAGTTGAGCTGGTCTCTCTGTAAACCCTTCAGGAGGGGGAGGGGGAGGGGGCGGGGGGGGAGGGGGTAGACATGTGCTAACCCGTCTATCATCTTCACTACAATCATGCACGATGAGGGCCGTTTCCGGAATCCCAAGCTCTTTTCCCACTTATGTCATGATCATCATCGAGGAGCCTGCTTGACCTCTTGCGATAAGGTGAAGGTGGATGATGGATCTGGAGTTTCCGAAGGAGACCGAGATAAATTGGGGGACATCTTCATTGAATGCCTCGACTTTCACCAGGATGCCTAAGATGTCATTTTTGCTTCTCTGCCATGGCGAGATATCGATCATCCTACCAAAGGGTGAGATCAAAGAACCAATAGTCTCATCATCTCTACAAACTATTGGTATGTCAACCATCCAGAACCAGAAGATCTCCTTTCTAGCAGATCGTTCCCCATCGCCAAGGGACATTAGGTTGAAATGATGTCTCCCAAAAGGTGGGAGCCCGTCTTCCACGCATTTCTTAGCTTCCTCATCACTGTAGAAGAAAACCACCACTTTAGAGTCCGCAAATCTGTAGATGTCTCTAGCCGCCGGCTAGGTGTCTTGCAGAAAGGGGCAAAGATCTTCCCATTTAACCCCCGTCAACCAAGAGATCTCTACAGCAGTAGAGAGAGCCGCCATCTTCATCCTCCTGAGTTCTGAGTCGTCACCAAGGTTCACCGAGATGCATTTAGGTGTATGCATCTGTGCTCTTACAGGGATTCCAGTCGGTAGAGGCGGAAAAGCCAAGTGGGAGGCCAGATTTGGGGGACGTCAGTGACGAGCGGCGCACCTGTGAGCAAGGTGGCTCGGGCGCTGACAGATATAGTAGACTTTGGGCCTACGACATTGCGACTGTCAGTGTCCTTTGCCCATGCAACGGAAGCACGTGTCTGAGGGGATACCATAAAGGGGGGTCTTTCTTCTCTATTGCTGAGCCCCAGGTTGTCCCATCATGCCAGGGTTTCTCCTTCGGTTTGCTTCCCTATCTGTAGTTGCGGCAGCGTTAGATGCTTGCGGCGATGGAACCTCCATATGCTCCGGGTTCTGCTGCGGCGGCTGCATAGGCGGCGCCAAAGACAGTGGCGTCTGCCTCAGGTTGAGATGGGTAGGCTGGGGTTGTTCGTCCGGTGTCTTCGTCGTCATGTCAAGCCGGGGACAAGACGATCCTGCCTGTTCCGCAGAGGGCTGTGTCGTCATAGATTGTAGCAAATCTTCAGGTGTATTCAGGTTGTGCCTCACATCTTGGACTATATCGTCCGGATTCACCCTGGATGCTGCCGACTCCGATCTTCTTTGGACGATGACTCTTTGGGCTCATAGCCCCAGCGTATTCGTCGTGGGCGGCCTCGCAAGGAAGGGGATGCGGTGGTTCAATCCTCCTGCGCCCCGGCCTCCCTGCATGGTGGAGAGGTGGGCTCCGGCAGGCGGAGTGCCTGGCCGAAGGAAGGTTGAGGGTAGCCCCCGGGAGGCAGAGTGCCATCCTGGAGAGGGAGGCGGAACCGCCGGGGCACGATCGCCTCGGGATCGCCCTAACAGACGTGACTCTTCGGCTCCCTAGAAGATAAATCTATTTGCTTAGGCTTTCATTCCTTGCTTAGTTGGTTTGCATCTGACTGCGAACCAACACCTCAGGGCACCCATCGTTCATCTTCTACAACAAGTTGAAGCAGGTCAGGTCTTCCCTTAAAGCCTGGAATAAATCCTCCTTCGGTCACATTGCTCAAAGAAGGAAAGATCTTGAAGACATTGTTCATACCTCTCAGATATCCTTTGATGAATTCCCCTCGGAAGCCAATGAGACTACCTTGAGAATGGCTGAGATGGAGCTTCAATCAATTCTTGATATGGAGGAGATGATTTGGAAAGAAAAAGCTAGAGCAAATTGGCTAGCTGATGGGGAAAGGAATACCAAGTTTTATCATACGGTGGTGAAGAGAAGAAGACGTGCTCGTCAGATCAACAAGCTTATTACACCCAATGGTGATCCCATTGTGACAGACAACGCATGGCGGCGGAAGTAGCACTGTTCTATCATGATTTTTACAACGAAGCTATGGACATTGATGCTAGCTTGCTTGAGGACCTTCTTCACGACATTCCTGAGCTTCTTAGTTCTGATGACAACGTCTCCATCTCTCGCATTCCCGATCGAAAAGAAGTACATGACGCTCTTTGGGCTATGGATCAACATTTTGTGCCTGGTCCTAATGGATATACATTGTCCTTCTTGCGCGCGTCTTGGGACATCATTGCCGATGACCTCATGAAGATTGCAGAGGCCTTCTTCAAGGGCAAACAATGTCATAGGAGTATTTTCTGCAGTCGAATTGTTCTGATTCCCAAGAATGATGATCTGCAATTTCTTGCTTCGGATTTTTGGCCCATCTCTATTGAAAATGTGACCCTTCGCATCTTTGCCAGGGTGATCGGCAACAGGATAGGCCCCATGATTACGCCCCTTATTTCGGAATTTCAAGGAGCCTTCATTCAGAATAGAGATATTACCAACCATATCAGGCTTGCACAAGAGCTTGTGCATGACATCAAGCAAGGGCGGCCTTTCCCTAATGCAGTCATAAAATATGACATGTCCAAAGCTTTCGATCGGGTCCATTGGGGTGCTCTCCGACAGGTGCTGCTCAAGTTCGGCTTCTTTCAAGAGGTTTCTGACCTGCTGCTTTGCTTCTCAAAATAAGATTGGGCCTCGGTGATCCTTGGAGACTTCACAGAAGGTTTTTTTCAGATGTCTAGGGGTCTTAAGAAAGGGAATGCCCTTTCTCCATTCCTATTTATTCTTTTTGAAGAACTGCTTCTTAGAAGGCTATCTAAACATGCTCGAGAATCCACCCTTGCTACTTTCCATACTAGAGGAGGGGCAGTGGCACCCCCAGCTTTGTTCTATGCTGATGATGTCCTTTTTTTTGCTGATGATGTCCTCATCTTCACCAACGCTTCCCCAGAGTCCATTGTGACTGTTAGAGATACCTTCGAGATCTACTCCAAAGCCACGGGACAGATGATTAATCAAGCGAAATTAGTATGTATGGTTGGCACCTCTGACCTGTCCGTTGCCGATGGTATTGCCAAATCGATCGGGGTGGCACATACGGTGGAGACTCTTTCCTATCTAGACGTTCCTATCTCGTCTAGCCGCAGCAAGCTTGAACATTTTGAATATCTGATCCTTAAGATTAACAACAAGGTTGCCTCTTGGAAAGCAAGGATGCTCTCCTTTGCTGGCAGGCGTCTTCTCATCCGACATGTCTTGTCTTCAACCCTGGTCTACACCGCAGCAGCCATGGGGATCCCGACAGGTATAGCTAATCAGATTGAATCAATCCTGTCCCGCTTCTTATGGATTGATAGGGAGATCCATAAGCGTAAGGCATGGGTGGCTTGGCATAGAGTGGCGAAACTTGCTGATCAGGATGGGTTAGACATTGAACCCATTTCCCTCCTGAACCAAGCCTACGTGTTCAAAACAGCTTGGGAGATTGTTGCTGGGACATCTCTTTGGGCCTCATTCTGCAAACAGAAATACCGAAGTAATCTCAAGCATTCTGCGGGTTTCTACCCTCCTTTCCTAAAGCTAAGCTCCTCTGCATCACCATACTGGAAAAAAGTATGGAAGTGCTTCCCAACTATGCTGCCCCTTTGTAGATGGGTGATAGGTCGTGGTGACGTATCTCTATGGTATGATCGATGGTGCGACTGCCGATTGGTGGACAATGCCCTCTTGGAGGCTGATCTCAGGCTTGATTTTAAAGTAAGGGACTTCTGGTCCAATGAAGAAGGCTGGGATTGGGCGGCCCTTGCAGAAATCATTGATGATGATGGTATGAATCTTATTAAAGTGACGGATGCTTTGATCTCGGATGTCCCTGACCAGCTTGTATTGACACTCGAACAATCAGGCTGCTTCTCACTTAGCTCGGCTAAAGAGTTCCTTCGTAATGGTGGTGATCACAGACGCGACACCCACACGCACCTATGGCGTACAAACACCCCTAAAGCATGTACGATCCTATGGAAATGTGCCAACAAAGCATTACCTACAGATGACAACATCATGTGTTGCCACATTCATTTGGCATCCGGCTGCAACTGCTGCGATGATCGTCATACAGAGACGGCTGCCCACCTTTTCTTTACCAGCGAGTTAGCTTCAAAATTCTGGGAAAGATTCACACTGATTACGGATAAGCTAGCTCCCTGAGACCTGCAATTGCTCTCCTTATTATGCTCCAGTTCTTCCATAGGGTCTGCCAAGGAATGGATCAGTTGAAAGCTTGCAAAGCTTATTCCGTGGGCCATCTGGAGGATGAGATGTGCCGCCAGATATAATGGGAAGAAGCCGATGTTTTCATCTGAATGGAACAACATTACTTTCATCTTGAACAAGCTGATGTCCACGTAGGTCTTCACGCACATTGAGAAGCCTGATTTCTATTGCTTACTGCAGAGCTTCCACATTCAGGAGCCCTCCCAGATGCTCAGATCTATCAAGCTGCTTAGATGGTCAGTGCCAGACATTAACAACATTAAGCTCAATGTTGTTGTCGGCAAACATTCTTCTCTGTCGGGCCACTCTAGATGGTGGGCAGCTGGCCTTGCTCGTAACTCTAATGGATCTCTCAGGATGGCTTTTAGATTCTGGGTTAGAGCGACTGATCGCATGACTGCATTGCTTCAGGCTTGTGTTATTGGTATCAAGAGCGCTGATCTACACAATTGTCGTATCTCGGTTTTGGAGACAGATGACAGCGGGCTTTATAATATCCTATGGCACAAGGCCAAGGAACCATGGCAGAATATATCCATCATCAGGGAGCTTAGGCATATTCTACAGGAGGAAGCTATCATTGGATCGCTATAGACAAGATGGTGAATTCATCTACCATTCAGCTTGGTAGATGGGGATGCGATAGGGAAGAAACTTTTCTTTGTACAGATGCGTCTACCCTCCCGATGAAGATTTGGGGCATTATGATCATGGATAAGAGAGGTCTTCCCTATATATCCACGTCTTTCAAGAGAAAACCTGATGATCTGTGAGCTGCGGGCCCCTTTCCTTTTCCTTGCTTTTCCTTACCTGAGTTATAAGCGCGGGAGCAGTATCTTTTCCTGATGATTTTGCTCACAAGAGGGGTGTGAGATGAATAAAAGCGACCCCTGGCTTATTTTAAAAAAAAAGTGATTTCAAAACAGATGACGTCAGACGTCTATGCTAAAAAAAAAACACGCCTAAAACAGAGCTCCGAGTCAAAAGTTATGGAATTGGTAGGGAAGAAATATTAGAGTCAAGATTGCAACTTTGTCTATGGGAAATGGAGGCTCTAGATCTAGACATTAGCATTTGGAGGCATCTCTTAGCATGTAAAGAGAACATGTGTTGCCCCGCAAATCAATTTTTTAGCTTCCAGATCCAAATCCATGGGTCTTATGATAAAATAGAATGGTTACTTCGTCACTAAGAAATCTTAAGACCACAACGATGGAAAGGAGAAGGATGCCTTATGTGTTACATACATGGAAAGACAGCTAGTTCGAGGTGCCTCATCACGCCTGCTGTGATATGAGGCTCTTTTTTTTGTTTTTGTTGTGACCTCATAGGTGATGTGCATAGATGGGCGGGGTTTTAGCACTAGATGTAATACCTTTTGTTTTGGCTCAAATGAAGAGTGTGGGATGAATGAGGTTTACTTATGACTTGTTTAAATAAAGTGATTCAAAATAGGCACATTTCTAGTGGTATAACGATCGAACATGCTCATTAACTATCGAGATCATGATATCAACTATACGATATCTAAGAAGCATACTTTTTTTTGTAGAAGCCGGGAGGTGCTTTTATTCATCCTACCCTCCCCGTGTAGGCGATATCTCCAAAAATATACAACTCCTGCTCATATACATGCAGGTAGCTTCCCATCAAAAAACACCCATAAAACCCATGGAACATACAAAAGAACACACCCTTACAACCGTAGCATCAAGGACACAAAAAAACAAACATCCTTATCCCGACTCCTTATCCACCTAGATGTATGGAATATTACGCCTCTCCATCAACAGCATGCCCTTTATCTTCTGCGGTAAATTCTCTGGAATAGAGCATATAAACACATCCTCCATATTCTTACCCCAATTTCCCAACTCCCTTGGAATGGAATTGATGACTTTATGTACCAACACGCCATTTATGTCATCCTCTAGCAGCTTTCTTCTCAGCTCCCTAATGATAGGAGCAGCCTTCCATGGTTCATCGGCCTCTCCCCATAAAATATCAAAAATACGTTGATCATCGATCTCCATGTATGCAATCTTTAAGAACTTGTCTTCTGCTATCTTGAGCCTAACTATACAAGCCTGAATATAGGCTAAGGTATGTGCATCAGCTTGTAGCCATGTTTTGAAAGCCACTAGGACCTGTCCCCTTTTGTTTCTAACCAGACTTGCAACCCATCGACGAGATTGTCCCTCCGGGTCAGCTTCTCTCCCCACCGTAAGGTTCATCTTCAGGTTATTAATGTCCGGTGGATTCCAGCAGGTAGTCTTAATCCTTCTGATGCGCCATCTTGGCTCCTTTACTCCAAGACCGACTAAGGCTTTGTAAAACTCCGGTTGTTCATTTGGAATAACGCTCCGCTTCTGCATCATGCCATTTAATCTGTTGAGCATATGTTCCCATTCAATGTTAGGGTTCTTCTTGACATTCTCGAACCTGGCCTTACATTGTAGCCTCCAAATACTCTCGACGATAAGTGCAGCCAATCTACTCCCCATCCATCTTCTAGCTGAAGATGTGGAGGTATGTCCACAATAGGAAATCAAGAACCCGAAATCATTTGGGGCGGGCTCTTGGACCAGTCTTTCATATCTTTTCCAGAAGTTCATAGCTATCTGACTCTCAAAAACCAAGTGGTTGATGCTCTGCCGACTCAGGATTCTCACAGCAGGAGCATTGCGATGCGAGCTGAATGTGGCAACGAGTAATATTATCATCTGTTGGTATAGCTCGATTCACCATCTTCCAAATAATAGCACTAGCTCGTGGGCAATCTATCTTCCACAACTTGGCTAAGTTTGCAGCACCCGTGGTGGTAGGATTATCCAGCAACTTCTTCACCGATTTGATATCAAACTGACCATTCTCCATCAAGGTCCAGATAATTCTGTCATCTTCTTCTGAAAGAAACAAACCTGCTCTTTTGATCGACTCCATACCCTCTGCATCTACAACCAGGTTTAGCGCTTGCCAATCCCAACCATTCTCATCATCCCACAAGTCTTTGACCATGAAGTTCATACTCCTGTCCACCCTATGAAGAGCATGGTTGAACAACCTACGTTTGCACCACAGAGAATCCCAAAAATGTAGCTCGCCTTTTCCGACTATCCATCTGCATCTAGGGTAGATCTTTGGAAAGAGATCCCACATCTTCTTCCATTGCAGGGATGGCGTGGCACCCTTCTTCAGCGTTGGCGGATACAAGCCAGAAGAGTTCCTGATGTGTGATGAGTACTTTTTCCTGCAAAAGGTTGTCCATAGCAAATCTCCAGTGATCACTTCCCAGCACGCCTTTGCTAGAAAAGCTTTGTTGAGCAGCTACAACGAATGAAAACCCAGGCCTCCTGAATCCATTGGAGCTGATACCTTGTTCCATGCCACCCATGCTCGCCTGGTCTGATTATCTCTATCGGCCCATAGGAAACGAGACATTGTCTTCTCCAAAATATTACAGATTGAGATAGGAATCCCAGTCGCCGAAGAAGTGTGTATCGCCGTGCTAGATAAAACGTGTTTTATTAGCAATTTTCTACCAGCAAAAGATAGCATTCTCGCCTTCCATGATGCTATCCTCTTATGTATCCTCAGAGTTAAGTATTCAAAATCTTTCTTCTTCACCCTCCCTATGGAAATTGGAACTCCCAGGTACGTCATAGAATCTGAAAACTGGTCAATGCCCAGCTCCGTGGCAGTTCTACTCCTCACCGATTCATCTGTGTTACCAAGGATGAACATAGATTTGCTTCTGTTAATCTTTTTTCCAGTTGCCCTTTCATACTCTTGTATCACCTGTTTAGCAATCTCAGCTGACCCATTAGATGTGGCAAGAAGAAGAACTATATCATCAGCATACATCAGCACCGGGGGTGAGATTCCACCCCCTAGTAGAGAAAGTATCTATCACCGCTTCTTCTTGTAGATGTGCCATCCTCCTCGCAAGCATGTCTTCGAAGATAATAAATAAGGAAGGTGATAAAGCATTTCCTTGTTTTAAGCCCTTCCTGAACGGAAAAAAACCCTCCGTGTAGTCCCCGATAGATACTGTCGTCCAGGCTTCTTTGAAGAACCTGGTACATAAATCTATAGTATCTTGGATGAAACCATACCTCCTCATAACCTCCTCCAAGACCTCCCATGATACTCGATCATATGCTTTCGACATATCGAGTTTTACAATCAAGTTCTGCTTATGTGGACCTTGTTTAATATCATGAGCAAGTTCTTGGAGCAGCCGAATATGGTGTGAAATATCTCTATTCTTCACAAAAGCCCCTTGATACGGTGAGATGATCTTCGGTAACAGCACAGCCATTATGTTGTTAATGATTCTTGCTATTATTCTCAGAGTCAGATTCTCAATCGATATCGGGTGAAAATCCCTCGACAAATCCTTTGGAGAGTCATTTATAGGCAGTAAAACTGTGCGGCAGCAAAAAAGACTTCTGTGACAGTGATTTCTCTGGAAAAACTCCCCTACCAGGTTCATAAAATCAGCACTTATTATTTTTTTTTGTTAAGTCAGGGGGGCATTTTATTCATCCCATCCCCCTCGTATGGGCTAATCATCTTCAAAAAAAATCTTACAGCTCCTGCTCATAAAATGCAGGTATCGTGCCCTCCAAGAAAAACAACACAGACAACAACACAACAAAGAACCAACCCACCTATACAGCCGCATTTTTCTCTTTCACAACATAAGGAACTCGTTTCTTCTCAAGTTCCGCCATCCCCTTAATCTTCTGCGGGAAGCTTCTCCTATCCGAACAGATGTAGGGCGCCATGTTATTTTTCCCCCATCTTCCAAGTTCACTAGCCATGGAATTGACCACTTTATGAACCAGGCTACCCGTGATGCCCATCTCCTGAACCTCCTGCATCAACATTCTGTACATGTATCTAGCACGCCATGGAACTCTCCCATTCTTCCAGATCGTGTCATATACATTACGGCCATCTATCTCAATAGAGGATATGTTTAGCAAGTGGTCTGACGCCATTAGCAACCCCACGTAAATCGCTTGCATGTAAGCCTCGATGTGGTCCGTAGCCTTGAGCCACACCCTAAAGATTAAGCATACCTCAGCTCTATGGTTTCGGATAACACCTGCACCCCATCTCCGTTTAATTCTGTGTGGATCCGCATCTCTACCAGTTGTGATGTTCATTTTCAGATTGTTAATGTCCGGTGGATTCCATCTGTATAGCTTGATTGTTTTAAGAGAGACGTGAGGCTCCATAATCCCTTCCTCCTTCATCGCTGTATTAAAACGGCTATATTCAGTTATTGGGAAAGTCTTGGTGCGCATAAGCCTGTTAAGCTTGAAAACAATCTGCTCCCATACCCTGATAAAAGAGATATCCGCACCCCCGTATCTGCGATGGCAACGGATATTCCAGATGCTGGATGGAATAAAGGTGGCCATACAACCCGCCATCCATTCAACTAAAGATGACTTATCACCAAGGCTGCAAAGTCCGAGCAGTTCCTCCATGTTTGTCGGCGCCATGAGATCCGTTATATTGGTAAACTTATCCCAAAAGGATCTAGCAAGCTGGCTAGAGAATAAAAGATGTACATCATTTTCCTCCGTAGAATCCATGCAGCAATTACAACATGAAGCAATCTGTATGTTGCATCTCCTTATATTATCATCAGTTGGCAGCGCCCTGTGTGTAGCTTTCCAAATCACCGCCACCTCTTTAGGTGCATCCACTTTCCAAATGCGATCCCATCCATGCTCCTGAGAACTATCATTCGGCTGTAAGAGCATCTTGGCAGACTTAAGGGTAAATTCCCCATTGCAAGTAGGCGTCCAAATGAGCTTATCGGCAGTGTCCGCAATCTTCACACCGGAAGCTCCAATGAGAGTGATGCCTTCTGGATTAATGATGTGAGAGAGCTCATCCCACTTCCACCCTATCTCTGTGTCCCAGAAATCATTCACCATGAACCGTAGGAATCGATCACTATTGTAGATTGCAAAATCCTCCAGCCTATAAGAACACCATAAGGCGTCCCAGAAAGGGATATCCCCCTTGCCCACAATCCATCTGCACTGCGGGAGCACCTGCGGGAACATAGTCCATACTTTTCTCCAAAAAGCGGACGGATTTGCCCCAAGCTTTAAGAAGGAAGGGTAGTTGTGCGATCTGCCGCCAGACATACTGCGATACTTATCTCTGCAAAAAGAAGCCCAGAGAGAATTTCCTTCTAAAATTTCCCAGCAGGCTTTTGCAACAAAAGCATCATTCAGAGAATTTATAGGAGTTAAGCCCAGACCTCCCATCTGCCTCGGTTTAGCAACTCTATGCCATCCCACCCATGCCTTCCTGGAATGAGCATCTCTATCAGCCCAAAGGAAACTAGAGAAAAGCTTGTCAATCCTATCAGCAATGCCCTTCGGAACACCAATAGCTGCAGCAGAGTATATGGTGATGGAGGAGAGGACGTGCGCAATAAGAATACGTCTTCTAGCAAAAGAGAGAAGATGCGATTTCCACCCAGCTATCTTAGAATTGATCTTCCTGATGATGTATTCATAGGCAGTGAGCTTAGACCTCCTCTTGTGTATGGGGATACCAAGATAAGAAAATTCCTCCGAAGGCTCATCAATTTCCAGAAAATTGGCTATCTGCTTTGCTCTCTGGTTATCCTTCCCTCCTACCACACAGACGGATTTAGATTTGTTAACCAGCTGGCCCGACGTCTCCACATAATCACGGAAAGTGTCTACGACATTAGATAAAGATAGTTGGTTTGCATTCACAGCAATAGTAATGTCATCCGCGTAAAGCAGAATAGTCAGAGCAATTCCTCCACCCCTCGTCCGGAAGGCCGTGATAAGATTGTTTTCCTTTAGCTCTAAGAGTCTCCTGCAAAGAATTTCTTCGAAGATGATGAACAGAAAAGGAGATAGGGCATTTCCTTGCTTTAAGCCCTTCTGTAGCGGAAAGAACCCCGCAGTGACTTCCCCCATGGTAATAGAGGCCCAAGTTCCCTTAAAGAAACTAAGGCATAAGTTGATCGCTTCCTGCATGAAACCAAACTTGAGCAAAATCTTCTCCAGAACGGTCCAATTTACCCTATCGTAAGCTCTGGACATGTCCATCTTGATGAGAACATTAGGATTAATGTCCCCTTGATTAATGTCATGCATGATCTCTTTCACTAAGCGCACATGGTTTGTGATATCATTACCTTTTATGAAAGCCCCTTGCTCCTTCGAAATCATCTTGTTCATCAGAGGAGACATCCTGTTGCTAAGCGTGCGTGCAAGAATTCTGAGAACCATGTTTTCCACCGAAATCGGTCTGAAATCAGTGTCAATCTTCTCCGGTGTGTCTACCTTGGGGATGAGGACCACGCGACAGCAAAGAATACCCCTGTGGCAAGGTTGTTGGCGAAAAAACCCTTCCGCCATCTTCATAAAATCGGAACTGATAACATCCCAAGCAGCTAAGAAAAAGGGCAAAGTGAAGCCATCTGGTCCAGGCGCCGAGGTGCCATCCATCTCCTTCATAACATTAATAATCTCCTGCTCTTCCGGAATGGCCAGCAAAGATAGGTTATCATCCGTGGATAAACTTTCAGGAATGTTGTGTAAGAACTGTAAGAGCTTTTCTTCAGGAGGAGGTGCGTCTTCTTTATATAACTTCTGATAGTGTGTTGCAGCTGCTTGCGCCATGTCTTCGTGGTCGGTGATAATCGTGCCATCTTGCTGAATAAGTCTGGAAATAGCTCTCTCCCACATCTGAGAAAAGAAAGAAAACGTAAAGCCATCCGGGCCTGGTGCTGTGTAAGCATCCATCCCTTTCATACAATCACGTATCTCCTTCTCCGTCGGGATAGCAGACAGATAGAAATTATCTTCTAAAGAAATCAGCTCTGGAATCACCTGCAAAAAAGGTTCTAAGAAATCATGATCAATCTCCGTGTCTTCCTCTTGCAAAGATCGGATGTGAGCAGCTGCTTCTTTGGCTATGTCAACAGGATCTTCAATCACAGAGCCGTCAGGTGTAATCAGTTGTATGATCTTTCTTCTCTTCCGCCTATGCTTCACTGTAGAAAGGTAAAATCTGGTGTTACACTCTCCTTCTTCCAACCAAGCTATTCTAGATTTTTCTTTCCACATCAATTCCTCCTGATCAAGAATAATCTGCAGCTCCCGTTCAACTTGTAACATAAGTTCTTCATTAACTCGATTGGGATTTTCATCTAACGCCTGCTGGGTGGTGTAAACTACATCCTCCAAATCCTTCTTCTGATTTATGTCCCCAAAAACCTCCTTATTCCATCTTCTCAGGGCTCTCCTTGTCAGCTTCATCTTCTCATAGAAAACAAAGGAAGGATGTCCAACCACATCTGTGTTCCAAGCCTCCTCAATCACCTCACGACATCTTGGGTCCGTAAGTCAAGCTGACTGAAACACGTAAGGAGAAGGCTGTTTATATGACGCCGTCGTCTTTGCCCAAGAAACAATCAGGCAGTGATCAGAAATGCGGTATCTAGTGAGATGTGAGGAGCTAGATGTCGGGAATTCATCACTCCATGCTGTGTTGAAAAGGACCCTATCCAATCTTTCCCATGTGGTAGGTGTATGATGCTGCTTATTCACCCACGTAAACTTGCTTCCATCAAAAGGAGCTTCTGTCAAACTTGCATCGGCAATAAAATTGTTGAAATCTGACATGTCTACCTACCCAGGAGGTGTATCCCCCCTTTTCTTCTCATCCTTCCGAACAGTATTGAAATCTCCTGCAATCTACCATTTTGTATCCCCAATTGTATGAGATAGCAAAATCAGCGATTCCCATAGTTCTCTTCATTTGTACGTGTCACAGCTAGCATAGACGCCAGTAAAAAAAAACATGATTATTAGCCGGATCAGTAAGTCGGATTGTGAGGTGCTGCCTATGGCTACACACCACTTGTGGATCATATCTTCCATCCACGAACATCCAAATCTTTCCTTTATCAGCTTCATTATCACCTGACCAGTCCAATCTTACAATGTCTAATAGCTCCTCCACCCTCTCTACATGGAGAAAGGGTTTCATCAAGCAGACGATCTCTGGCTTGTGCCTTCTACAAAGGTTCCCAAGAACCCGTCGAGTGGGGTTGTTCGCCGCTCCTCTTATGTTCCAAAACATGGCTTTCCAATCCATTCAAGAACCAAAGAAAACCCGTGCTACCAAGGACTGCTTCTCAATCAGTAGCTGTGTCTAGCCCAATCGCTAAATTCATCATCGGAAATCTAGCGCTCGTCGTCTGCTGATCGCCGTCGAATGCTTCGTCTATATCTCCTTCTGTCCGGGTGATCTTCCCGACTCCTGAAAACATCTTTAGACGTAAGCCTGGAATGCCCCCTTCTCCTCTCAGGTGAAAACATCTTTAGACGTAAGCCTGAAATTGCACCTCGCATTGCCTGTGTAGGTGAATGGTGGAAAATGTTTTGGGATGAGGCTCCTAATATTAAGAAGATTGTGGTTTGTGTCTTGAACCAAACTTACAGCTATGTGGTTATAAGAGAAACTAGAGTGATTTTTATCATCTCCACTCCAAAAGAGGCGAATACATTGGAGCACCATGGGTTGAATGGCTTGGTGTATGTTAGATGTATCTTGAGGCCTCAAAGCCAGTGTGATACTTTCATTGTATCATATAGTTGAATTATAAGTGTAGAATTTAGCATTTCAACTAGCACAATAATTTCCATCCGTTTTTTGAGGTTGCCGAATTTTGATCTGATTGCCATTGATTGGATTAACGTTGATGAGTCGCATGACAGATTATTGATGTTATCTTACTATAGACTTGAGATGTTGATGATGCATCTGTATCTCGAGTCTTTTGACTATTCTCATGCTTGATATGACTATTGGCCTTTTTTGTGCTTATTACTTTTTAGTGACTCCTGATATGATTGTTTATCACTTCATGTTGTGTGTTGCAGCTTGCAAATCTCTAACTCAGTTTGTATGTTAGGATCCTTTAAGAAGCTACAACCAGCTCAAGGATCCTTCAAGAAGCTAGAACCAAAGGCTAGAATTGCCTGTGGATAAAGAGCAAGCAAAGAGGCGTGTGAATGAATGATCTCAAGGGAACATAATAATCCACAAACCCCAGTCCCCAGAGGATGAACTAGCATTCTCTGTTTACCAGAAGAGATAATACAAATAAAAGGCTGACGTAATGAAGCAATCAGTTCTCGATGTGAGGGGAAAGCGAGATAGGGAGAGGTGAAGAAGTAACAGGCTCTAGCACTTAAGATTCCCTCTATTTTCCCTATGATCTCGGGTGATAGCTGAGCTACTTCAGGAGAAAACCCCCGATTGGTTGAAAAACACCAAGAATTGGAAGTATCCACAGAAAGAAGGAGGCGGTAGGATGATTGATATGACATGGCGGGGTAAGCATAAGAGGATAAGAATAAGAATCATCACATGTTACCTGCCTTTGTGCATCCGCTGCTGCTGTTGTCCCTCCCTCCCGCCTACGACCGCCCTTCCTCCGCCTCAACCTCGGCAACGTCCTTGTCGGGGACATTGTCGGCGGCGTTGGCACTACCATGGTTTCTTGCTGATCAAGCACCTCCTCCTGTGAACAGAGAGATGACATCGAGATACAGTGAGAGATACTGGGAGAGAGAGAGACGCCGGGAGCTATAGAAACTGGATGAGTCCGAAGCTAGAATCAGGCGACGGCAGGGGCAGAAGGGGAGGAAGGGCGGGTGGAAAGACAGATGTAGAAGGTGGGGTTAGGAGGGGTTGTGGCTTGCCTTCGCTTGGCGCTCGGGTAAGACTATGCATGTCACGGTTGGAGAAGTTGTTGACGAGGCACTTCAGGTCAGTGGCAGAATGTGGGAGGGTGGAGCTCCCTTCGGACTTGTCGTTGAGAAATACTACTGGGCTTTGCAGTGGTAGTGCTTAGCATCCACCATGGTGGAAGATGGGTGGGTGGGAACCTCACTGGGGATGATTATCGGTTCTTGAGTTTGGCTGGGGTTGCAGGAGGTAGAGCAGAAGAAGTGGAAGCTGTCGAAGAAGATGACTGGGCTCCTTGATCGCGAGCAACCTACCGAGATAGTAGGGGGCAGAGACGTCAGTGATCTTGCGTTTGGGTGGGGGTGGTTGGAGCCTTGGAGGTGAAGGAAGACGAGGCAGTGGAGGAAGATGAAGAGCGGCAGCACTGTCTAGGGAGGGAGTGATGTGTGATACGAGAGGGTCGACTGACCACCGACGAGAGTGTGGGAATAGAGAGCGGGATATAGGCATAGAAGATGTGGTCCCTATACTACTGTTGTTTTTTTTAAACCCCTATACTACTACTTTGTTCCCCGATAAGAAACAAAAGAAATAAGACCGACCAAATATATAGTTAATATATGGTAATTGTTTATTAAATTAAGTAATTGTTATTACTTTTTTCTTAGTAGCATATGATTTTTTTGGATTTCAATCTCGACATAAACAAAACAAACCAGCCAACACAAAAAAATTTAGTATTATGGGTATTTTGGCATTTAGTATAGGTTTCACTTAATCTCAAGTCAATTCGGGATGTATTGGATCTAGTTTGAGTTCAGTTTGGTTTTGAATTTTCATAGGCTAATGTTACGTCTATAAGAGAGATTCTTACCTTCAACATTAAAACCTATCAATTATATATTGAATGAGCAATTAGAAGTTGTAATGCTTATGTATATTTTATAAACTTTGGTATTGCTCCTTAGATAGGGGTCAAATTCTGACATATGAAATGTCCTTAAAAGATGTTGACACTTACTTGGTTGATTTGTTTAGATAAGCTCCTCCTTCGTTATAATTGGTGTTCTAGAGGTTTTTTGGGACCCATATTTCCTTTTTTATGTCAACAACATGATTTGTCGTCACCTCTTCTTTTGTCGTCCATACACCATGTCTATATGGGAGCACTTCTTCCAACTTTATAGTGATCCAATCAGCATCGCTATTTGGAACGACAACAAGATCTTATGGGGTTTATCTGGACAACATCACTTGAAACATACATGTATGTTGGCTTGTCTTAATAATTTATTGAATGTATCACGCAATTGATATAGGTTTAATGCTCTGGGTTAAGATGAGAACACCTCGTTATCTTGCCTCTATGTTGACTTGAGTCAATATTTTGCAATTTTCACATCCCTTAGATGTGCGACTACTCGTATGAAATGGAAATGTCATAGTATGTTATTTGAATTCCCAACATAACTAGTAGCTCCATTGTTGTCATCAATATTTTATCGTGTCATCAATGGTTGGAACCTCACATAAGTTCATATGATTTAGTCAATATTTTATCGTGTCATCAATGTATGCGACTTGACATCATAGACTTTATTTAATCAATTTTACTCAATTAGATGATTTAGTTGATATTCTCGATTTCTGTCTAGATGACAATAAAGGGAAAGAATTGTTTTTGAATTTAGTTTATATTATACTTCAAACCATGTTCCAACTATGATCTGAAATTGTTTATATGATGACATTGATATAGATATCCATGTATCTTGAATAATAGGTTTTTGATAAGTTGATTGAGAATCTTTTGAAGATCTAAATTATTAAGTTAATTTGGGTGCTTGAACAACATTATAGATGAAATTCAGATTTAAGATTAATTGATCTTACTTATGTTCCTAGTGCATTCAATTCTACATGTTTGATCTCTTTGATTAGATATATAGACAATAGAGTTTCTAATTTTCATATTATATATCCCGTGAATAGCAAGTAATCAAGGATGGAAACCCAATCTAGTATGCTTTTAAAAGTATACATATCTAATTTAGTATTGAATGGTTGATTGAGATGATTAATGTGATATTGTGGGGTTTTAGCTGAATATTATCTTATATGCATGTATGATTTGTTTATGAGATTCATATTCTCTAATTCAAATACTTGTCATGAAATGATAAGTTATTATGCTATTGCAAGCAGAGAGATATGACATGCCCTAGATTGGGATGTTATTGATGCCATGCATATATGTGTGAAATGTTGAATGAGAATACATGTTTAGTAGACATGATATATGTTTGAATACATGAGAAATGCTATATGTGCACGAGTAAGGAGAAACCCTAAGAAAAGGGTAAACAATATGTTAAGCATTCGGTTCGGTATTATCAGTGAATTTAGTTCAGTAGTCTAAGTAGTCAGTACGATACAGAGTTAAAAGAAATCAGTCTAAGAGAAAGATATAATCAAGTTATAATAGACTCAGGAGCCCTGAACACCGTTGAATCCCTATGAGAGGTATGCGCCTTAGGGATGAAATGACCTAACCCTGGCAGTGTCCAGTATATGGAGTCGAAACATACTAATAGGTAGTACGGGGGACGAATCCCTAGTGGAAGTCTCCTAAAAATACAGTATGTAGTATCCAACATCAACCAGAGATCCTGGTGGCACTAGAGTATAGAAAAGCCAATAGGTGGCTTGACTCTCCGTATGTGTGCTCAGGTTAGAGGAGTCTAGAGGGTAGAGTGCCATTACACTATTACAAACCAGTGACGTAGTTAGACTTAGCATTTCCGGGTGTGTCGGCTAAGTCTTGTACGGTGAGATCGTAGTGCACTATGAGTCTTCAGATGTAGATTACTCTACATATGATTAGGGCATAAGCTAAAATATGATCATATAGGTTTAAAGAGTTTCTTATAAATAAAAAGAGTTAAGAAAGATTTGAGTACAATTTCGTAGTAGTTGTTCTTTAAATGCAATATTTACATTCTCTGTTATTATGCTATTGCAATAGTGTAATGCAATAAGTTATTATGCTATTGCAAGCAGAGAGATATGACATGCCCTAGATTGGGATGTTATTGATGCCATGCATATATGTGTGAAATGTTGAATGAGAATACATGTTTAGTAGACATGAGAGCGCGGAGCGGGGGCAATTCAAGTGGCGATCCCTAGGGCGCCTCTGCCCTAGGGGCGGCGGCCCGACGAGGGGGGCCTTCCCCCCTGTTGCATCCTAGCTGTGGTGGATCGGGACGATTAGGTTCTCATGGTGGTTGGCCGGTCAGCAACCGTCGTCGACTCGCAGCCGTCTATATTGGACTTCAGGGCGCGGCTTCAGGAAGCTACGGCGGCTTGGGTGAAAGGGGCGTCTCCAGCACCATCGGGTACAGCGACAGATGGTGGGGCTGATCCCGTTACTGACGAGATTGGGAGTGACGCCGAGTCTATTTCTCCCTTCCGAGCACGTTTCTTGGCCCTACGGAACCAGTGGGCACTGCGAGACGCGGAGGCGATCGACCATGGAACCGCGTTACCCTCCCCCACAGCGGCGGATGAGGGCGGGGTTGACGCCCCTACGGTGGCGGCTGAAGGCAGGGAAGAAGCTTCAGGCAAAAGATCGGTTATGGATGGTGCGGCAAAGGCAGCGAACAGTGATGCAGACAGGCTGGAGGCTGAGGTGATGGCGGCACCGGAGACTCTGGTGGATGGAGTCCCATGTCCCCTTTCTTCTCTTGCAGGTGGGGATGTGGGAGTTGCGGCGGAGGAAGCGCTGCTGACGGATGTTGCAGACGATCTGTTTGAGCATATGCCGGAGAAGGGTTGCAAGGATTCCGCGTATGCTGCGGGCGATGTGGGCTGCACTAGGTGTTATGTGTGGGTGGGGACTATCTGTGTCCCTCTCTCGTCATCGGCGGATAAGTCTACTGATGAAGAGTTGGCCGTGGTGGAGACGGGGGCTCCATTCCGGGGTTGTCACCGCTTTAGATGCTGGCGCTGCTTGCAACGAGGGCATAAGAAGATCCACTGTAGGGCGGAACCGGTATGCTTCCGGTGTCGAGCCCCTGGTCATCTAGCGAGGAGCTGCGATCTTCGTCGGAAGGTCATGAAGAACCCTGCCACACCCAGGGATCGATGTTTCAGGTGTTTTCAGAAGGGTCATTGGAGGAATTGCTGTCCCTCGCAGGTAAGGTGCTTCCGGTGCAAGGAAACTGGCCACGTTGTGAAGGACTGCCCGATGCGCAGGTCGGATTCAGCGAAGGTTGTTAATGGCAGATCCCCTGGTGGTGAAAAGAAGGACACCATAGCGAGATGGGTGGAGGATGCGACAGGTGACTGTCATCGCCTGCGCTCTCCTTGTTTTGGTGATTTTCTGAGGCCATTATGGGGCGTTGACACCACAAGATCGCGGGCAATCAGTAGCAACTCTGACAGTTCATCAGTGAGGGTGATGGTCAGTGATTCACACAGGAATGAATATCCAAGCCAGGACGAGGATGAAGATTTTGTTTGGGATGACGGAGACTTAGTTGATTCCTGGACTGGAGTCGGAGGTACTAAGCACAAAGATTGAGAAGGAGAAGCAGAGATACCTGCCTTGAAGTGAGGGGTCCTATGATGTTTGAGCGGGACTCTCCATCTGAAGAAGACATATGGGAAGGTTTAATTTTTCTTTTCTATGGGTAGATCGCGGATGTTCTTTTGTAATGCAGATGTGGATGATTTTTTGGCTTGCTTGAGGGGCAAGATGAATAAGATGGACCTCAATTTTAATTTTAAAAAAAAGATCATGATATCAACTATACGATATCTAAGAAGCATACCTAATATCATAATCTGGTTATATACAAGATGAAGGAGTCAACTTTAAGCTGAAAAGATGAAAGCAGACTCGAAAGAGACCCAATTCACTACATATCGGGTGACTAGGAGTAATTCTACCTCAACTGAATCAAATATCACAGTACAAAGCCTAATATTGGTAATTTTGCTTTTTATATAGGTAGTACTCGTCGAGATCTTTCCAACGGTACCATGCACGCCTAAAATAGAGGTCTGAGTCAAAAGTTATGGAGTTGGTTGGGAAGACACATTAGAGTTAAGATTGCAACTTTGTCTCTCTGGAGTGGAAGCTCTAGATCTAGACATTAACGTCGGAGACATCCCCTAGCATGTAAAGAGAACATGACTTCTCCCGAATATCATGCTTTTGGCTTCGAAATCCACATAGATTTGTCTTATGATAAAATAGAAGCGTTACTTAGTCACTAAGAAATCCCAAAAAAGGTACATTTCTAATTGTATACCGATCGAACAGGACCACTAACTATCGATATCATGATATCAGTTCCACCATTTCAATGAATCGTACCTAATATCATGACCTGGTTAAATACAAGTCAAAGGAGTCAACTTTAATGCGAAAAGACGAAAGCAGACTACAAAGAAACCCAATTCACTACATATCGGATGACTAGGAGTAATTCTACATCCATATCACTATAGAAAAACTTAGATTAATAATTTGAGTTTTTATCTGGGCAGTGGTTATCGAGAGCTTTCCAACGGTACCATGCACGCCTAAAACAGAGCTTCGAGTCAAAAGTTATGGAATTGGTACGGAAACCTTGAAGGAGATGGACGCTTCTACTGCCCCGGGGCTTGATGGCTTCACTATCCCATTCTTCAAGGCCGCCTGACATGTTATAGGGGCATATTTCATTGTGATGGCTGGGACTTTCTTCAATGGACAACAATGTCATAGAAGCTTGTTTTGCTGCAGAATCCTTCTGATTCCTAAGCATGACAACCCACGGAAATTGGCAGAAGATTTTAGACCGATTTCGATCGAGAACGTGGCCCTCTGAATCCTTGCGAGAGTTCTCAGTAACAGAATGTCCCCCATTTTGCCCCAGATGATATCTCAGCCACAAGGTGCGTTCATGAAGGGGACTGATATAACCCATCATGTTCGTCTAGCTAAGGAATTGATGCACGACATCAATCAGGGGACGAGGCCGCCCAACGCCATGGTGAAATTCGACATGTCAAGAGCCTACGATAGAATTGATTGGAATGTTATGCGTAAGGTTCTTACAGCTTTTGGCTTCCTACCTGATGCAGTTTGAGCTTTGCATGAGCTTTTTTGTCCAATCGTGGGCAACTGTCACCATTGGGGAGTAAATGGCTGGCTTCTTCTCCTTCTCTAGAGGCCTCAAGCAGGGAAACGCTATCTCTCTATTCCTTTTCATCATTTTTGAAGAGATATTATGCAGGAAAGTGATGAGGTTGATAGATAGCCAAGACATTCCAGGTTCAGCACGAGAGGCAATGCTGTGGCTCCTCCCATCTTGCTTTATGTCGATGATCTTGTGGTCTTCTTCAAGGCGGATCAGAAGTCAGTTCAGGAGATTATAAGAACCTTCCAGGCCTATGAGCGAGCCACCGGACAAAGGATCAACAGAAGCAAATCTGTTTGTGTGGTGGGAGGAGAGGACCTATCTTTTGCTTGCAATATCGCTGCGAACTTTGATATCGGAGAGCCTGCATATTCTTTCACTTATCTACGGGTTCCTATCTCTAAAGGTAGATCCAAGCTGGTGGATTATGAGTTCCTGATTCACAAGATGAACTCGAAGGTAGCATCATGGAAATCTAGACTTCTTTCCTTTGCAGGCAGAAGGATGCTGATTGCGCATGTTTTGTCCTCCATCAATGTATATACAGCAGCGACAGTTGGAATCCCAGCTGGCATTATCGAGAGGATTGAGAGCAAGTTTTCTAGTTTCCTATGGGCGGACAGACATAATCATCAGAGGAGAGCGTGGATAGGGTGGCGCAGGGTTGCGACACCCTTGGACAAAGGCGGCCTGGGCTTAGTCCCCTTACAGATGATCAATGATGCCCTTATAGCTAAGGCTTGCTGGGAGGTCCTTACGGGGAGCACATTGTGGGCATCATTCTATAGAGATAAATACTCCAGTTCTTTTGAGGGTGGATCAGGGGCCTACCCTCCTCATTTAAAGATTAGTAACACCCCCTCCCCCCTCTAAAAGAGAATTTGGAACATGTTCCCAAAGATTTTCCCTTGGTGTAGATGGTTGATTGGAAGAGGAAATGTTTCCTTTTGGGACGCCTGGTGGTGTGAGGAGAGACTTACTGATCACGCCTTTGCCAGTGACAAGAGACACCCATTCTTAGTTAAAGACTTTTGGCTTGACAACCATGGATGGGACTGGGAGGCCCTCTGGCAGGTGGTCAATGAATGAGGTATTGAGTTGATTGAGCAGGCTGGGCTCTGGTTGTCGGAAGCAGATGATAAGCTCGTATGGGAACCTGAGACGAAGGGGGATTTCACCTTGAGATCTGCAAAGAAAACACTGATGGAGGTTTGCTCTGAGGGCCCGACAAGTGTAGGAAAGATTTGGCGGCTTGATGATCCTAAGGCCTATGTAATCATTTGGAAGTTGGCAAGGGGAGCTGCACCACGGATGACAACGTGCGGCTGAAGTGTGGCATCCCTTTGGTCTCGCGATGTAACAGTTGTACCGAACCGCAGGTTGAAGACACACTCCATCTTCTCTTCTTTGGACAGATGGCTTCTTTCTTTTGGGCGAAGTTCACTCAGATCACTGAGAGAGGAGCACCGGTAGATTTTCCATCGTTGCTGGGGTTGTGCGATCTTGGATACACTGATGTGTTTATAGATTGGGTAGCTGGCGTGATCACCGTCAACATCCCTATGAGTATTTGGAGGTTGAGATGTGCAGCTCGCTTCGAAGGGAGATGTCGTGACGTTACCTATGAATGGAATCAGGTAATTGACAATGTCAACAACATGATGAAAAGAAAGAGGTTCAGGATGGGGCACGATACCTCCATATATAACAGGCTGCGTGAGGCACACCTTGATGAACCCAGGATGAGGATGAGGGAGATTAAGCTCCTTAGGTGGGTGAAGCCTGACTTACACAACCTCAAGATGAATGTGACAATTGGAACGAGCAAAGACAATGAAGGTTTTAACAGGAGATGGGCGGCAGGTATTATCCGCAACCACAACGCTGATATTTGCCTTATTTTTCGAGCCTGGCTCAAGACGGATGACTTCACTCTGGCGTATATGCAAGCTTGCATTATTGGCCTCAAGTTAGAAGGAGATCAGGTGATGCAGGTCTCATGTATTGAGATAGATGATGACGGTGTCCATAATATTCTTTGGAATAATGCTCCTGCACCCTGGAGAATGCAGCCTATTGCTAGAGAGCTAAGGACGGAACTGAGGAGAGCCTATATAACAGGATCTTTGGTGCACAAGGTCGTCAACTCGATCCCAAGAGAGATTGGACGATGGGGCAGTAGAATGACAGACCTTTTTGTTTCCACGGATGCCAACAGGATGCCTAACAGGATTCGTGGGATGGCCATCTTGGAGAAGAGGCACACACCTTGTGTTGTTCTGCAGAATGTCGACGCCTAGATCTGCTTGTGTTTTTCGATCCCGTTTGTGGTCGTTTTCTTTTTGTTTTGTTGGGGGGAAGATACCCAAGTTATAAGAGGGGGAGTTGTAATCTTTTTGCTGTTTAGCCCACAAGAGGGGTGTGGGATGAATAAGAGCGACCCCTGGCTTACATGAAAAAAAATAACAATAATAAAAAAAGAAATATTAGAGTCAAGATTGCAACTTTGTCTATGGGAAATGGAGGCTCTAGATCTAGACATTAGCGTTTGGAGGCATCTCTTAGCATGTAAAGAGAACATGTGTTGCCCCACAAATCAATTTTTTAGCTTTCAGATCCAAATCCATGGGTCTTATGATAAAATAGAATGGTTACTTCATCACTAAGAAATCTTAAGACCACAACGATGGAAAGGAGGAGGATGCTTTATGTGTTACATACATGGAAAGACAGCTAGTTAGAGGTGCCTCATCACGCCTGCTGTGATATGAGGCTCTTCTTTTTTTGTTTTTGTTGTGACCTCATAGGTGATGTGCATAGATGGGCGGGGTTTTAGCACCAGATGTAATACCTTTTGTTTTGGCTCAAATGAGGAGTGTGGGATGAATGAGGTTTACTTCTTACTTGTTTAAATAAAGTGATTCAAAATAGGCACATTTCTAGTGGTATAACAATCGAACATGCTCATTAACTATCGAGATTATGATATCAACTATACGATATCTAAGAAGCATACCTAATATCATGATCTGGTTATATACAAGTCGAAGGAGTCAACTTTAAGCTGAAAAGATGAAACCACACTCGAAAGAGACCCAATTCGTTACATATCGGGTGACTAGGAGTAATTCTACCTCAACTGAATCAAATATCACAGTACAAAACCTAATATTGGTAATTTGCTTTTTATATGGGTAGTACTCGTCGAGATCTTTCCAACGGTACCATGCACGCCTAAAACAGAGCTCTGAGTCAAAAGTTATGGAGTTGGTTGGGAAGACACATTAGAGTTAAGATTGCAACTTTGTCTCTCTGGAGTGGAAGCTCTAGATCTAGACATTAACGTCGGAGACATCCCCTAGCATGTAAAGAGAACATGGCTTCTCCCGAAGATCATGCTTTTGGCTTCCAGATCCAAATAGATCTGTCTTATGATAAAATATAAGCATTACTTAATCACTAAGAAATCCCAAAAAAAGTACATTTCTAATTGTATAACGATTGAACAGGACCACTAACTATCGATATCATGATATCAGTTCCACCATTTCAATGAATCGTACCTAATATCATGACCTGGTCAAATGTGAGGGAGCTGAGCCGATGCACACGGGCACCGAAGATGATTCCTTTTGGCTCCCACCTACTTATGATTAATTATTGCGTATTTTTTTTAAGGAGACAGAGAAAAAGAATAATTAGCCACATGCTATATTAAGGTCATGTTTGGTTGTGTGATGTCGGATGACTTTTGATGAAATGAAAAATGAATCAAACAAAAAAAATACAAGTCAAAGGAGTCAACTTTAATGTGAAAAAATGAAAGCAGACTACAAAGAAACCCAATTCGATACATATCGGATGACAAGGAGTAATTCTACATCCATATCACTGTAGAAAAACTTAGATTATTAATTTGAGTTTTTTATCTAGGCAGTGCTTATCGAGAGATTTCCAACGGTACCATGCACGCCTAAAACAGAGCTCCGAGTCAAAAGTTATGGAATTGGTAGGGAAGAAATATTAGAGTCAAGATTGCAACTTTGTCTATGGGAAATGGAGGCTCTAGATCTAGACATTAGCATTTGGAGGCATCTCTTAGCATGTAAAGAGAACATGTGTTGCCCCGCAAATCAATTTTTTATCTTCCAGATCCAAATCCATGGGTCTTATGATAAAATAGAATGGTTACTTCGTCACTAAGAAATCTTAAGACCACAACGATGGAAAGGAGGAGGATGCCTTATGTGTTACATACATGGAAAGACAGCTAGTTAGAGGTGCCTCATCACGCCTGTTGTGATATGAGGCTCTTCTTTTTTTGTTTTTGTTGTGACCTCATAGGTGATGTGCATAGATGGGCTGGGTTTTAGCACCAGATGTAATACCTTTTGTTTTGGCTCAAATGAGGAGTGTGGGATGAATGAGGTTTACTCTTAACTTGTTTAAATAAAGTGATTCAAAATAGGCACATTTCTAGTGGCATAACGATCGAACTTGCTCATTAACTATCGAGATCATGATATCAACTATACGATATCTAAGAAGCATACCTAATATCATGATCTGGTTTTATACAAGTCGAAGGAGTCAACTTTAAGCTGAAAAGATGAAAGCACACTCGAAAGAGACCCAATTCACTACATATCGGGTGACTAGGAGTAATTCTACCTCAACTAAATCAAATATCATAGTACAAAATCTAATATTGGTAATTTGGATTTTTATATGGGTAGTACTCGTCGATATCTTTCCAACGGTACCATGCACGTCTAAAACAGAGCTATGAGTCAAAAGTTATGGAGTTGGTTGGGAAGACACATTAGGGTTAAGATTGCAACTTTGTCTCTCTGGAGTGGAAGCTCTAGATCTAGACATTAATGTCGGAGACATCCCCTAGCATGTAAAGAGAACATGACTTCTCCCGAAGATCATGCTTTTGGCTTCCAGATCCAAATAGATTTGTCTTATGATAAAATAGAAGCGTTACTTAGTCATTAAGAATTCCCAAAAAAGGTACATTTCTAATTGTATAACGATCGAATAGGACCACTAACTACTGATATCATGATATCAGTTCCACCATTTCAATGAATCATACCTAATATAATGACCTGGTTAAATACAAGTCAAAGGAGTCAACTTTAATGCGAAAAAACGAAAGAAGACTACAAAGAAACCCAATTCACTACATATCGGATGACTAGGAGTAATTCTACATCCATATCACTGTAGAAAAACTTATATTAATAATTTGAGTTTTTATCTGTGCAGTGCTTATCGAGAGCTTTCCAACGGTACCATGCACGCCTAAAACAGAGCTCTGAGTCAAAAGTTATGGAATTGGTAGGCAAGAAATATTAGAGTCAAGATTGCAACTTTGTCTATGGGAAATGGAGGCTCTAGATCTAGGCAATAGCGTTTGGAGGCATCTCCTAGCATGTAAAGAGAACATGTGTTGCCTCGCAAATCAATTTTTTATCTTCCAGATCCAAATCCATGGGTCTTATGATAAAATAGAATGGTTACTTCGCCACTAAGAAATCTTAAGACCACAACGATGGAAACGAGGAGGATGCCTTATGTGTTACATACATGGAAAGACAGCTAGTTAGAGGTGCCTCATCACGCCTGCTGTGATATGAGGCTCTTCTTTTTTTGTTTTTGTTGTGACCTCATAGGTGATGTGCATAGATGGGTGGGGTTTTAGCACCAGCTGTAATACACCTTTTGTTTTGGCTCAAATGAGGAGTGTGGGATGAATGAGGTTTACTTCTGACTTGTTTAAATAAAGTGATTCAAAATAGGCACATTTCTAGTGGTATAACGATTGAACATGCTCATTAACTATCGAGATCATGATATCAACTATACGATATCTAAGAAGCATACCTAATATCATGATCTGGTTATATACAAGTCGAAGGAGTCAACTTTAAGCTGAAAAGATGAAAGCAGACTCGAAAGAGACCCAATTCACTACATATCGGGTGACTAGGAGTAATTCTACCTCAACTGAATCAAATATCACAGTACAAAACCTAATATTGGTAATTTGGCTTTTTATATGGGTAGTACTCGTTGAGATCTTTCCAACGGTACCGTGCACGCCTAAAACAGAGCTCTAAGTCAAAAGTTATGGAGTTGGTTGGGAAGACACATTAGAGTTAAGATTGCAACTTTGTCTCTCTGGAGTGGAAGCTCTATATCTAGACATTAACGTCGGAGACATCCCCTAGCATGTAAAGAGAACATGACTTCTCCCGAAGATCATGCTTTTGGCTTCCAGATCCAAATAGATTTGTCTTATGATAAAATAGAAGCGTTACTTAGTCACTAAGAAATCCCAAAAAAGGTACATTTGTAATTTTATAGCGATCGAACACGACCACTAACTACCGATATCATGATATCAGTTCCACCATTTCAATGAATCGTACCTAATATCATGTCCTGGTTAAATACAAGTCAAAGGAGTCAACTTTAATGTGAAAAGACGAAAGCAGACTACAAAGAAACCCAATTCACTACATATCGGACGACTAGGAGTAATTCTACATCCATATCACTGTAGAAAAACTTAGATTAATAATTTGAGTTTTTATCTGGGTAGTGCTTATCGAGAGCTTTCCAACGGTACCATGCACGCCTAAAACAGAGCTCCGAGTCAAAAGTTATGGAATTGGTAGGGAAGAAATATTAGAGTCAAGATTGCAACTTTGTCTATGGGAAATGGAGGCTCTAGATCTAGACATTAGCGTTTGGAGGCATCTCCTAGCATGTAAAGAGAACATGTGTTGCCCCGCAAATCAATTTTTTAGCTTCCAGATCCAAATCCATGGGTCTTATGATAAAATAGAATGGTTACTTCGTCACTAAGAAATCTTAAGACCACAACGATGGAAAGGAGGAGGATGCCTTATGTGTTACATACATGGAAAGACAGCTAGTTAGAGGTGCCTCATCACGCCTGTTGTGATATGAGGCTCTCTTTTTTTGTGACCTCATAGGTGATGTGCATAGATGGGCGGGGTTTTAGCACCAACGGGTTTCGGACTCGGCTAGGAGCGGCGATTCAGGTGGCGATCCCTAGGGCACCTCTGCCCTAGGGGCGGCGGCCCGGCAAGGGGGGGCCTTCCCCCTGCCGCATCCTTACAGAGGTGGAACGGGGCTTCAGGAACACATGGTGTCTAGCGATGGACGGACGACAACCGTCGTTGTCTCGCAGCCGTCAATCCTAGACTTCAGGGCACGGCTTCAGGAAGCTATGGCGGTTTGGGCAAAAGGGGCGTCTCCAGAGCCTTCGGGTACAGCGGCAGATGGCGGGGTTGGACCCGATGCTGACGAGAACGACACCACATCTATTTCCCCATTCCAAGCACGCTTCTTGGCCCTACGGAATCAGTGGGCACTGCGAGACGTGGAGGCGATCGACCATGAATCTGTGTTATCGTTCCCCACGGCGGCGGATGATGGCGGGGGTGACGCCCCCTCGGTGGCGGATGATGGCAGGGATGAAGCCTCAGGCAAAAGATTGGATATGGAGGATGCGACGAATGATGTTGCAGATGGGCTTGAGACTGAGATGGTTGCGGCATCGGAGGATCTGGTGGGTGGAGTCCCATATCCCCTTTCTTCTCTTGCAGCTTTAGTCTGGAATATAAGGGGCGCTGCAAACAACCCCACCTGTCGGACCCTCGGGGCACTCTGCCGCCGCCACAAGCCCGATGTAGTATGCCTGCTGGAGCCTTTCATTCACGCCTCACGCGCGGAGGAGATTCTAGACATAGTTCGCCTTGACTGGGTGACGGATAACGAAGCTCAAGGGGGCAAGATTTGGTGTTTTGCAGACAATTCTCTCAAGCCGGAGATCATTGCTTCGCACCAACAACACATCACCATTAAGTTCATGGATGGGGTAGGCAATCCTTTCGTGTTCACGGCGGTCTACGCCAGCTGTGATATGGTGCAGAGGAGATCCTGATGGGATTCCGTCCTGAGCCTCTCAAATGACCTGGATCAAACTCGTTGGCAGATTGCGGGTGATTTTAACGTAATCTGTCACGCCGGCGAGAAGCGAGGTGATACTCCACCCCTTTTTCAAGACATGCTCGACTTTAATGGCTTCATCGCCGACGCTCACCTATCCGAGCTTCCATACGCTGGCAGCAAATACACCTGGGTTAACAAGCAATACCTCAGTCCTACTATTTGGGAGTGGCTGGACAGATGTCTAGTGAATGAGGCATGGACCATGAATTTCCCGGCTTCCACCTCTTTACACCTCACAAGATTCCGGGTGTCAGACCATTGTCCGATCCTGTCCAAGACGTGCACCATCAGATTCAACAAACCCCCTACACCCTTCTCGTTCCATTCGATGTGGCTGCAAAATCCCACATGTCTGGAACTTATTCAGAGGGAATGGTCCGTCGAGATCATTGGTCACTTTTATTTCAAGCTTTACGCAAAGCTGAAAAAGGTCAGAGCATCGCTCAAGACATGGAACAAGGAGACTTTTGGCGACATACGGCAGAAGAAAAATGACCTTGAAGACATCATACACGTGACCCAAATTGCTTATGATGAGAATCCATCAACCACAAATGAAGAAAACTTACTGTCTGCAGAAAAGGAGTTACAAGATATTCTCGACCAAGAAGAATTACTCTGGAAAGAGAAGGCCCGTATATCATGGCTAGAGGAGGGGAGAGAAATACAGCTTTTTATCACGCAATAGTAAAGCATAGAAGAAGACGCAAGATGATAGCCAAACTCAATCTGCCCGATGATTCAGTTTTGACGGATCCGCAGGACATGGCAAATACGGCTGCAAACCACTTTGCACAGTTCTATAACCAGAGTCACGATATCCATGAACCATCCCTCATCTCTTTCCTGCAGGATGTTCCAGAAATCATTTCCACAGAAGACAACATGTCCTTGTTAGCATTACCTGAGGAAGATGAGCTGCTAGCCTCACTCAAAAGCTTGGATCAGCACACTGCCCCTGGTCCGGATGGTTTCACACTTGTTTTCTTTACAGCAGCATGGCCATTCATTAAGCATGACCTGCTTCAACTGACTAGAGATTGCCTCAAAGGACAACCATGCCATAGAAGCATCTTCTGTTGTCGCATCGTCCTCATCCCTAAGAAAGAATCCCCTTCTCACCTCTCCACTGATTTCATACCGATATCCATAGAAAATGTCATCTTGAGAATGATTGCACGCCTAATCAGCAATAGGCTTGGCACTATGCTTCTGAAGATTATCACCCCTTTACAAGGTGCTTTTATCAAAGGACGGGATATTACACATCATATCCGCCTGGTCCAAGAACTTGCTCATGACATTAATCAAGGTCCAAACAAAGACAATATGATCATCAAGCTCGATGTCTAGAGCTTATGACCGCATTTCTTGGGAAGCGCTAGAGAAAATTCTACAAAAAATGGGTTTTATGAAGGCAGTCAGTGACATCTTCATCAGCTTCTTCAATAGAACATGGGCCACTATCACGTTGGGCGATGTAACGACAGGTTTCTTCCAGATGAAACGAGGCCTAAAATAAGGAAACCCATTATCCTCCTCCCTCTTCATCATTTTTGAGGAAATTCTTAGCAAAAGATTCATGAGGCTTTGCAACAAAGGAGATATCACTAGCTACCACACCAGAGGGGGTGCATCGGCCCCTCCCCTCCTCCTTTACGCTGATGATATAGTCCTTTTTACTCGAGCGGACGACACCTCGATGCACAACATTAAGCAGGCACTCGATGCCTACGAGCAGGCGACTGGGCAGTGCATCAACAGATCGAAATCCAAAGGCATCACCAATAGAACCGAGGACCAGGAGATGCAAGCTATGGGCAGAATTGTCGGGATTGATACATTGGAAAATTCCCTTTACTATCTAGGCACCCCCATTACCATCAGCAGACGGAAAAACTCGGATTTCGAGTTTCTTATTTCTAAGATCCAAGCAAAGACGGCTGCATGGCGAGCAAGGATCCTGTCTTTTGCCGGGAAAGCTTCTTATTAATCATGTCCTCTCGAGCATCTCCCTGTATACAGCAGCAACAGTAGGTATTCCCGTGGGGATCACCTCCAGGATTAACAAGCTTCTCTCCCGTTTCCTTTGGGCCGACCGCACCAACCACAGCAGGAGAGCATGGGTCTCCTGGAACGAGGTTACCAAACCTCTTCAGAAAGGCGGCTTGGGTATTACCCCTATCAACCACATAGAACAAGCTTTCCTCGCCAAGGCTTGCTGGGAGATAGTTGATGGTAACTCCATCTTGGCGATCTTTTGCAAAACCAAATACCATTTGCAACTAGCGCATAGATCTGGTGTATACCCTCCGAACGTAAAGCTAGGGGCAAGCCCCTCCCCATTTTGGAAAAGGCTTTGGCAGATGTTCCCAAATATCTTCCCACACTGCAGATGGTTGATCGAAACTGGCGACATCCCTTTTTGGGACTCCTTATGGTGCGATAGACGGCTAGCCGACTCTGCCCTAGTCAGAAGTGATCGTCTTTTAGATTTCATGGTTAAAGATTTATGGCTTGCTAGCGGCAACTGGGAGTGGACGACACTTACCAGCATTCTAGATGAGGAACGCCTCCATCTGATAAAAACCTCAGGTCAAGCAGTGACCGCTGATGAGGACCGCATCATCTGGGTACACGAAGCGCATGTACACTTCACCATTAAATCGGTCAAAAAGCTCCTGTTCCCGGTCGACACAGATGAAGGAATCGAGTTTGAAAACCTTTGGCACTTCGACATGCCGCATGCAAGCACCCTAGTATGGAAATTCACCAAGCGAGCTACCCCAACAGATGACAACGTAAAGCGTTGCCTCATACCCCTTCCGTTAAGATGCCTGTGCTGTGAAAATCCAAACTCGGAGGACACAAACCACCTGCTTTTCTGTAGCGACCTGGCTCTTTTCTTCTGGGCACACTACACAGACATAACGGGGGAGGATCCGCCGAGAACTATGGCATATATACTACAGATGTGCAGACAATCTCATCCTGCAAGAGCGAGAGAATGCATGAAGAATAGGATAGCTATGCTTGCAGTCGAGAGCATTTGGCGCCTTAGATGTGATCGCAAATATAATAGTCACCACAGATCAGTGGAGTCGGAATGGAACAATATCATGTTCCGCCTCAACAAGATGATGGACAGAACCTCTTTCACCAGCATCGAGGAACCCAGTTTTTATGCTACGCTGCAGCAAAATAACATACAAGATCCTAAAGTGAAGATGAGAACTATCAGCCTCTCCTGATGGACTCCGCCGGATATGAACAATTTGAAGCTAAACCTATCCATTGGTCGCTCTCTTGATCCTAATGGCCAAAGAAGGAGATGGATCGCCGATATAGTTCGCGATAAGGTTGCTCATCCCCGCCTCAGTTTTAGAACCTGGATCAAAGCAGTTGACTACAACATCGCATACCAGCAAGCATGCCTTATTAGCCTCAAGCTAGCTGATGACCACAACTTAAAGATCTCGTCGATAGACATGGATGATCCTTATACACATGATATTCTTTGGGGGAGTGCAAGGGAACCGTGGAAGGCCACGAACTTGGTCAGAATAACCAAAGCTGCACTGAAGGAACAAGACACCATAGGCCACCTAGTTCGTAGAGTGGTCAATTCCACTCCCAAGGAACTAGGTAGATGGGGTTCACATATGCATACCCTGTATGTAACAACGAATGTTGCTGATCTTCCTATGTGCATATGAGGCATGCTCTGGCTGGAAAAGAGAAACACCCCCTATGTGGAGCTTATCCTCAATCGAGAGCATTCTTAAGTTTCTTTTTCTTTGTTTTTTGCCATTGCGGGGTTTCTTTGTCGGGGGGACGATACCTGCGGTAGTTTTATAAGCAGGAGATGTAAAGCTTTTTGGTTGATTTGCCCATATGAGGGGGATGGGATGAATAAAAGTACCCCCTGGCTTATTAAAAAAACAACTCTGAAGGAGGCAAGATATGGTTTTACAGTGACAGCTCTCGTGGGCCTGAAGGGATTTTAGCTCACAGACAGCACCTGACGGTGAAGATCCAGGACACAGATGGATCACCTCGATTCATCACAGCTATCTATGCTAGCTGTGACACCCACGTTAGAAGGGTGTTGTGGGACTCTCTCCTGCAGATGGCTGTTGTTATCGGAGAACAGCCATGGGTCATTGGTGGCGACTTCAACGTTACTCGTTCCCCGGAGGAGAAGTGTGGAGGTGAACCCAGACCTCTCCAAGATATGCTAGATTTCAACTGCTTTATTGTTGATGCTGGTCTCCATGAGTGCCCCTTTGAAGGTAGTCGTTTTACCTGGGTTGACAAACAATACGTGTCTCCGACGACATGGGAACGCCTGGATAGAGTTCTTTTCAACTCGGCTTGGCATGATGCCTTCCTGACTATCTCTTCTCTTCACCTTACGAGATATAGGGTTCTGACCACTGTCCCATTCTCACCTCTATGACTGACATGGATCAAAGAGGATCACCCCCCCCTTCTCCTTCATGACGGCTTGGCTGCAGCAGCCGGATTGCATCGATATCATCAGACGAGATTGGGCACAAGAGGTGGTAGGGCACCCATCGTTCTTTTTTTTTTAAAGAAGCCAGGGGTCGCTCTTATTCATCCCACACCCCTCTTGTGGGCTAAAATAGTAGAAAAATTAGAACTCTCACTCTTATAACTCGGGTATCTTCCCCAAAAAAAAAAGACACGCAAACTACAACATACTAACCCTTTTCTTAATTACATAAGGAATATTCCTTTTTTCCAGCAGAGCGAGACCACGAACCTTCATAGGCAGATTTCTATAATCTGAGCAAATAAAAAGCGAGGAGAGCTACTATCCCCAAACGCCAAGCTCCCTAGCTGTCGAGTTAACCTCCTTGTGAACTAAACTGCCATTGATCCAGGCTTCCTTGAGCTCTAGCTTTTTTTTTGTATAAGCCGGGAGGTGCTTTTATTCATCCTACCCTCCCCGTGTAGGCGATATCTCCAAAAATTTACATCTCCTGCTCATATACACACAGGCATCTTCCCATCAAAAAACACCCATAAATCACGTGGAACATACAAAACACATGCTTACAAACCATAGCACCGAAGTAAATAAACCAACCCAACCTTATCTCATCCCCTTATCAGCCTGAATGTAAGGTATATTACGCCTCTCCATCGACAGCATGCCCTTTATCTTCTGCGGTAAGTTTTCTGGAATAGAGCATATAAACACATCCTCCATATTCTTACCCCAATTTCCCAACTCCCTTGGAATGGAGTTGATGACTTTATGTACCAACACGCCATTGATGTCATCCTCAAGTAGCTTTCTTCTCAGCTCCCTAAGATAGGAGCAGCCCTCCATGGCTCATCGACATCTCCCCATAAAATGTCAAAGGTATGATGATCATCGATCTCCATGTAGGCAATCTTTAAGAACTTATCTTCTGCTATCTTGAGCCCGACAATACAAGCCTGAATATAAGCTAGTGTATATGCATCAGCCTGTAACCACGTTCTGAAAGCCACCAGGACCTTGAGCTCTAGCTTAACAGCTATAGCTGCGTGGGTTGCTTTCCAGGGGGTTTGAGAGTCATTCCACAGAATGTTATAAATATTGTAATCGTCCACCTCAATGCATGAGACCTGAAGGTGTTGGTTCGCTACCAGGTGTAAACCAACTAGGCAAGCTTTAATATAGGCCACCGTATAGTCCTTCTCTTTAAGCCAAGCCCTGAAGGCGAGAACTATGTCAGCTCTATGATTTCTCACAATTCCAGCCATCCATCTTCAAGTGTTACCAGATGCCATCTTTCCCTTCCTCGTCGTGATATTCAACTTAAGGTTGTGAAGATCTGGGGGCTTCCATCTTTCTAAAGAGATCTGCTGCATTCTAAAGACTGGCTCATCGAGGTTGGCATTCTTCATCGCAGTGAGCAAATGCTGGTCGGCGTTCAGCCTAAAGGTGTGTCTTTTCATCCTCCAGTTTGTTTTGTAAACGATCTGTTCCCATTCTCTGAGCCAATGAATCTTCGCTCCATCATATCTATTGCTGCATCTCAGCCTCCAAATGCTATAAGGGATGAACAAAGCCAATCTTTTTGTCACCCAGTCCCTTACATTCGTCTCAGAACCCCGGATGCACAAATCGATCAGGGTCTTTAAATCAGGAGGAGGGCTCTTTCCGGTGATGTCACGGAACTGGTGCCAGAAGAACAACACCGTATCGCTTCTGAACATCAAGTGATTTGTGTCTTCTAGATGTGGTTCCTCACAGCAATTGCATCGGGAAGCCAGATGGATTTGACATCTCTGAATGTTCTCGTCAGTCGCCAGGGCCTTACGGCAAGCTTTCCATATGAGCGAGATCTCCTTAGGTCCGTCCAACCTCCAAAGCTTGACCAGATCCTCGGGGCCTTCACCAGTAACATCATGGAGCATATTTTTGGCCGATCTCACTGAAAAGCGGCCATCCTCGTTCGGCGACCAGATCATCATATCTTCCTCGTCGAAAATCATGATTCCAGCTTCTCAGATGAGCCGGATGCCCTCCGCATTTATGACCTGCTGCAACGCATTCCAGTCCCACCCGAGCTGAGAATCCCAGAAATCGTTAACCAAAAACTTATGGTTAAGATCGTTATGATTGATCACAAAATCTGCCAGCTTTTGATCGCACCATCTTGTGCTCCAAAACGGAATCTGACCCCTTCTGATAGTCCATCTGCAAAGCGGGAGGATTCTAGGAAACATCTTCCAGATCTTTCACCAATATGGAGAAGGATAAGCACTGAGCTTGAGCGTGTCTGGGTGCATCGTAGATCTGCTAGATGAGGAACTCGCGTATTTGGCCCTGATGAAACATGCCCAAATCGATTTGCCTGTAAGCACCTCCCAGCAGGCTTTCGCCGCAAAGGCATCATTAAGGATTCAGATAGGGGTGAGACCAAGCCCCCCTTTCTCCTTTGGTGTGGCCACACGATGCCAACCAACCCATGCTCTTCTGGAGTTATCCAAGCGATCCGCCCACAGAAACCTTGATAGCAACCTATCAATTCTTTTGGCAATCCCCGCTGGGACGCCGCAAGCAGCCACTGTGTAAACCGAGATGGAGGCCAGCACGTGTTCGATGAGGAGTCTCCTGCCAGCAAAGGATAAGAGTCGGGCCTTCCAACCCGCCACCTTGGAACTGATCTTCTTCAGAAGGTATTCGTAATCCGCTATGACCGTGCATCCCTTAGAGATAGGAACTCCAAGGTAAGTGATGGAGGTAGATAATTTCTCAACCCCCAGGCCTGTAGCAACTTCCTCCATCTTCATGGAGTCCGAACCGCCCACCACACAAGCAGATTTGGAGCAGTTGATCTTCTGGCCAGTAGCTTTATCATATTCTCTAAAACATGTGCTGATGGTTTCAAGTGAGAGCCTGTTTGCTCTAATCGGCAGGATAATATCATCTACATATAGAAGGATCAGAGGTGCTACTCCACCGCCCCTAGTTCGAAAACATGCAATGGAGCCTTGAGCTCGTAACGCCAGAAGCTACCTGCATAAGATTTTTTCAAAAATGATGAAGAGGAAGGGGGAAAGGGCGTTTCCTTGTTTTAAGCCCTTCTTCATCGGGAAAAAACCAGTCGTAGCATCACCAAGGTTCACAGTCACCCAAGAGTTCCTGAAGAAACTAAGGCAAAGATCGATCACTTCTTGAACAAACTCGAAGTGTAGCAGGATGAGCTCAAGAGCCCGCCAATTCACCCTGTCGAAGGCCTTAGACATGTCCACCTGGAAGAGAGTATTAGGGCAGTCCGAGCCCTGATTAATATCATGTATAAGCTCCTTCGCTAATCTGACATGATTAGAGATGTCCCTGCCTCTCATGAAAGCCCCTTGCTCCATAGAAATAAGCATGGGCATAACTTCCACCAGCCTGTTGCTCAATGTCCTAGCAATAATTTTGAGGGCTAGGTTCTCAATCGAGATGGGTATGAAATCAGATCCAATGTTCTCCGGCGCGTCCACCTTCGGAATGAGCACAATTCTGCAGCAGAAAAGACCTCTATGGCAACTTTGCCTCTGAAACAAGGCAGCAGTCATTTTCATAAAATCTGCTCCAATGATCTCCCAGGCCGTAGAGAAGAAGGGCATGGTGAATCCATCGGGGCCTGGCGCCGAAGATTGTTCCATGCCGCTCATGGCTTCACGAATCTCCTTCTCATTGGGTGTAGCCATAAGGGACCAGTTATCATCCATGGAGACACTATCTGGTATATGTTCCAAGAAAACATTCAGCTCGTCTTCGGAAATCTCCTCCTCTTCTCCGTAAAGCCGTCGATAATGGTCAGCAGCCTTCTGTGCCATGTCATCCTGATCAACAACGATGGAGCCGTCGGGAAGAATGAGTTTTGTAATACATCTCTTCTTTCTTCTCGTCCTCACCACTGCATGATAAAAAGGGGTGTTTCTTTCTCCTTCCATAAGCCAATTTATCCTGGAATTTTCTCTCCAGATAAGATCTTCCTGATCCAGGATACCGTGAAGCTCATATTCCGCCGCCCTCAAGTTTTGATCATTTACAGCAGAAGGATTGTCATCAAAGGCCTTCTGTGTGACCGAGATCATATCCTCAAGGTCATGTTTTTTCTGTCTAATGTCCCCAAAACATTGCTTGTTCCATTTCTTCAGCGCCAAACACACATTCTTGAGTTTTTGGCAGAAGATGAAAGATGGATGGCCTACTATTGGAATCTCCCATGCGTTCCTGATAATATCCAGGCATCCATCATGCTGCAGCCAAGCCGACATGAAGCAAAAAGAGGTCTTTCTCTTCGACTGTAAATTCTTCCCAGAATCAATCAACAACGGGCAGTGATCAGAAACCCTCAGCCTGGTCAAGTGCGCGCAATGGCTAGCCGGTTTACTTGCGTTCCATGAAGCATTTACAAGCGCCCTATCCAATCTTTGCCATATCGTCGGGGTAAGGTGTTGCTTGTTAACCCAAGTAAACCTGCTTCCTTCAAAAGGGAGTTCTAAAAGATCTGCATTGATGACCGCAGTGTTGAACTCAAGCATCTCTTGAAACGGAGTAGGCAAACCACCTCTCTTTTCCTCTTGATCCCTAATAATATTGAAGTCACCCGCCAAAATCTAGCATGCATCCCCAACATCGACGGAAGTGGAGGATATTTCTTCCCAAAGGATCTGCCTCTGTACATGATCACAGCTAGCATAGACAGCAGTAATGTATGTCTGCGATCCATCTATGTTGGCCACACTGAGGGTTAGGTGTTGGCGACGCACCTTGACCATCTGTGGTTCTAAGGACATATCCACATACACCCAGATCTTGCCGTCTTCAGTCTGGTTTTCAGCCACCCAATCCAACCTAATGATGTCAAACAGCTCCGATGCATGAACCGCATGAAGGAACAGTTCGAATAGGCATACCACCTTGGGTTTATGCCTTCTGCATATGGAGCCGAAAACCTTCCTCGTACCATTATTAGCCGCGCCTCTTATATTCCAAAAGATGATAGGATGGTTCATTGAACATAGCAAACACGCAGAAAAATAGCTGACCAGGTCTCAAAGACTGAATCTTCGGTCATCATCCTCGCTTTCTTCCTCGAAGAGGGATCTATCTCCGTCAGAAAATCTTCTATGCGACGCCACCCGGTAGGCGGGGGGTGATCTTCTTCTATGCCTCTCTAACTCCACCTGATGTCTTCTAGATGATTTGGTCTGGTATCTGCTACGACCAATTCTTCTCTCAAACTCCTCATCGGAGTTTCCTCTCATAATAAAATCATATAGGTGGGAGTGTGCTAGCATTCTTCGATTTCCATCTTCATCGACAACAATTCTGTCCTTGGATCTCCCTCGAAGAGGTTGTGAGAGTTGAGCTGGTCTCTCTGTAAACCCTTCAGGAGGGGGAGGGGGAGGGGGCGGGGGGGGGGGGGAGGGGGTAGACATGTGCTAACCCGTCTATCATCTTCACTACAATCATGCACGATGAGGGCCGTTTCCGGAATCCCAAGCTCTTTTCCCACTTATGTCATGATCATCATCGAGGAGCCTGCTTGACCTCTTGCGATAAGGTGAAGGTGGATGATGGATCTGGAGTTTCCGAAGGAGACCGAGATAAATTGGGGGACATCTTCATTGAATGCCTCGACTTTCACCAGGATGCCTAAGATGTCATTTTTTCTTCTCTGCCATGGCGAGATATCGATCATCCTACCAAAGGGTGAGATCAAAGAACCAATAGTCTCATCATCTCTACAAACTATTGATATGTCAACCATCCAGAACCAGAAGATCTCCTTTCTAGCAGATCGTTCCCCATCGCCAAGGGACATTAGGTTGAGATGATGTCTCCCAAAAGGTGGGAGCCCGTCTTCCACGCATTTCTTAGCTTCCTCATCACTGTAGAAGAAAACCACCACTTTAGAGTCCGCAAATCTGTAGATGTCTCTAGCCGCCGGCTAGGTGTCTTGCAGAAAGGGGCAAAGATCTTCCCATTTAACCCCCGTCAACCAAGAGATCTCTACAGCAGTAGAGAGAGCCGCCATCTTCATCCTCCTGAGTTCTGAGTCGTCACCAAGGTTCACCGAGATGCATTTAGGTGTATGCATCTGTGCTCTTACAGGGATTCCAGTCGGTAGAGGCGGAAAAGCCAAGTGGGAGGCCAGATTTGGGGGACGTCGGTGACGAGCGGCGCACCTGTGAGCAAGGTGGCTCGGGCGCTGACAGATATAGTAGACTTTGGGCCTACGACATTGCGACTGTCAGTGTCCTTTGCCCATGCAACGGAAGCACGTGTCTGAGGGGATACCATAAAGGGGGGTCTTTCTTCTCTATTGCTGAGCCCCAGGTTGTCCCATCATGCCAGGGTTTCTCCTTCGGTTTGCTTCCCTATATGTAGTTGCGGCAGCGTTAGATGCTTGCGGCGATGGAACCTCCATATGCTCCGGGTTCTGCTGCGGCGGCTGCATAGGCGGCGCCAAAGACAGTGGCGTCTGCCTCAGGTTGAGATGGGTAGGATGGGGTTGTTCGTCCGGTGTCTTCGTCGTCATGTCAAGCCGGGGACAAGACGATCCTGCCTGTTCCGCAGAGGGCTGTGTCGTCATAGATTGTAGCAAATCTTCAGGTGTATTCAGGTTGTGCCTCACATCTTGGACTATATCGTCCGGATTCACCCTGGATGCTGCCGACTCCGATCTTCTTTGGACGATGACTCTTTGGGCTCATAGCCCCAGCGTATTCGTCGTGGGCGGCCTCACAAGGAAGGGGATGCGGTGGTTCAATCCTCCTGCGCCCCGGCCTCCCTGCATGGTGGAGAGGTGGGCTCCGGCAGGCGGAGTGCCTGGCCGAAGGAAGGTTGAGGGTAGCCCCCGGGAGGCAGAGTGCCATCCTGGAGAGGGAGGCGGAACCGCCGGGGCACGATCGCCTCGGGATCGCCCTAACAGACGTGACTCTTCGGCTCCCTAGAAGATAAATCTATTTGCTTAGGCTTTCATTCCTTGCTTAGTTGGTTTGCATCTGACTGCGAACCAACACCTCAGGGCACCCATCGTTCATCTTCTACAACAAGTTGAAGCAGGTCAGGTCTTCCCTTAAAGCCTGGAATAAATCCTCCTTCGGTCACATTGCTCAAAGAAGGAAAGATCTTGAAGACATTGTTCATACCTCTCAGATATCCTTTGATGAATTCCCCTCGGAAGCCAATGAGACTACCTTGAGAATGGCTGAGATGGAGCTTCAATCAATTCTTGATATGGAGGAGATGATTTGGAAAGAAAAAGCTAGAGCAAATTGGCTAGCTGATGGGGAAAGGAATACCAAGTTTTATCATACGGTGGTGAAGAGAAGAAGACGTGCTCGTCAGATCAACAAGCTTATTACACCCAATGGTGATCCCATTGTGACAGACAACGCATGGCGGCGGAAGTAGCACTGTTCTATCATGATTTTTACAACGAAGCTATGGACATTGATGCTAGCTTGCTTGAGGACCTTCTTCACGACATTCCTGAGCTTCTTAGTTCTGATGACAACGTCTCCATCTCTCGCATTCCCGATCGAAAAGAAGTACATGACGCTCTTTGGGCTATGGATCAACATTTTGTGCCTGGTCCTAATGGATATACATTGTCCTTCTTGCGCGCGTCTTGGGACATCATTGCCGATGACCTCATGAAGATTGCAGAGGCCTTCTTCAAGGGCAAACAATGTCATAGGAGTATTTTCTGCAGTCGAATTGTTCTGATTCCCAAGAATGATGATCTGCAATTTCTTGCTTCGGATTTTTGGCCCATCTCTATTGAAAATGTGACCCTTCGCATCTTTGCCAGGGTGATCGGCAACAGGATAGGCCCCATGATTACGCCCCTTATTTCGGAATTTCAAGGAGCCTTCATTCAGAATAGAGATATTACCAACCATATCAGGCTTGCACAAGAGCTTGTGCATGACATCAAGCAAGGGCGGCCTTTCCCTAATGCAGTCATAAAATATGACATGTCCAAAGCTTTCGATCGGGTCCATTGGGGTGCTCTCCGACAGGTGCTGCTCAAGTTCGGCTTCTTTCAAGAGGTTTCTGACCTGCTGCTTTGCTTCTCAAAATAAGATTGGGCCTCGGTGATCCTTGGAGACTTCACAGAAGGTTTTTTTCAGATGTCTAGGGGTCTTAAGAAAGGGAATGCCCTTTCTCCATTCCTATTTATTCTTTTTGAAGAACTGCTTCTTAGAAGGCTATCTAAACATGCTCGAGAATCCACCCTTGCTACTTTCCATACTAGAGGAGGGGCAGTGGCACCCCCAGCTTTGTTCTATGCTGATGATGTCCTTTTTTTTGCTGATGATGTCCTCATCTTCACCAACGCTTCCCCAGAGTCCATTGTGACTGTTAGAGATACCTTCGAGATCTACTCCAAAGCCACGGGACAGATGATTAATCAAGCGAAATTAGTATGTATGGTTGGCACCTCTGACCTGTCCGTTGCCGATGGTATTGCCAAATCGATCGGGGTGGCACATACGGTGGAGACTCTTTCCTATCTAGACGTTCCTATCTCGTCTAGCCGCAGCAAGCTTGAACATTTTGAATATCTGATCCTTAAGATTAACAACAAGGTTGCCTCTTGGAAAGCAAGGATGCTCTCCTTTGCTGGCAGGCGTCTTCTCATCCGACATGTCTTGTCTTCAACCCTGGTCTACACCGCAGCAGCCATGGGGATCCCGACAGGTATAGCTAATCAGATTGAATCAATCCTGTCCCGCTTCTTATGGATTGATAGGGAGATCCATAAGCGTAAGGCATGGGTGGCTTGGCATAGAGTGGCGAAACTTGCTGATCAGGATGGGTTAGACATTGAACCCATTTCCCTCCTGAACCAAGCCTACGTGTTCAAAACAGCTTGGGAGATTGTTGCTGGGACATCTCTTTGGGCCTCATTCTGCAAACAGAAATACCGAAGTAATCTCAAGCATTCTGCGGGTTTCTACCCTCCTTTCCTAAAGCTAAGCTCCTCTGCATCACCATACTGGAAAAAAGTATGGAAGTGCTTCCCAACTATGCTGCCCCTTTGTAGATGGGTGATAGGTCGTGGTGACGTATCTCTATGGTATGATCGATGGTGCGACTGCCGATTGGTGGACAATGCCCTCTTGGAGGCTGATCTCAGGCTTGATTTTAAAGTAAGGGACTTCTGGTCCAATGAAGAAGGCTGGGATTGGGCGGCCCTTGCAGAAATCATTGATGATGATGGTATGAATCTTATTAAAGTGACGGATGCTTTGATCTCGGATGTCCCTGACCAGCTTGTATTGACACTCGAACAATCAGGCTGCTTCTCACTTAGCTCGGCTAAAGAGTTCCTTCGTAATGGTGGTGATCACAGACGCGACACCCACACGCACCTATGGCGTACAAACACCCCTAAAGCATGTACGATCCTATGGAAATGTGCCAACAAAGCATTACCTACAGATGACAACATCATGTGTTGCCACATTCATTTGGCATCCGGCTGCAACTGCTGCGATGATCGTCATACAGAGACGGCTGCCCACCTTTTCTTTACCAGCGAGTTAGCTTCAAAATTCTGGGAAAGATTCACACTGATTACGGATAAGCTAGCTCCCTGAGACCTGCAATTGCTCTCCTTATTATGCTCCAGTTCTTCCATAGGGTCTGCCAAGGAATGGATCAGTTGAAAGCTTGCAAAGCTTATTCCGTGGGCCATCTGGAGGATGAGATGTGCCGCCAGATATAATGGGAAGAAGCCGATGTTTTCATCTGAATGGAACAACATTACTTTCATCTTGAACAAGCTGATGTCCACGTAGGTCTTCACGCACATTGAGAAGCCTGATTTCTATTGCTTACTGCAGAGCTTCCACATTCAGGAGCCCTCCCAGATGCTCAGATCTATCAAGCTGCTTAGATGGTCAGTGCCAGACATTAACAACATTAAGCTCAATGTTGTTGTCGGCAAACATTCTTCTCTGTCGGGCCACTCTAGATGGTGGGCAGCTGGCCTTGCTCGTAACTCTAATGGATCTCTCAGGATGGCTTTTAGATTCTGGGTTAGAGCGACTGATCGCATGACTGCATTGCTTCAGGCTTGTGTTATTGGTATCAAGAGCGCTGATCTACACAATTGTCGTATCTCGGTTTTGGAGACAGATGACAGCGGGCTTTATAATATCCTATGGCACAAGGCCAAGGAACCATGGCAGAATATATCCATCATCAGGGAGCTTAGGCATATTCTACAGGAGGAAGCTATCATTGGATCGCTATAGACAAGATGGTGAATTCATCTACCATTCAGCTTGGTAGATGGGGATGCGATAGGGAAGAAACTTTTCTTTGTACAGATGCGTCTACCCTCCCGATGAAGATTTGGGGCATTATGATCATGGATAAGAGAGGTCTTCCCTATATATCCACGTCTTTCAAGAGAAAACCTGATGATCTGTGAGCTGCGGGCCCCTTTCCTTTTCCTTGCTTTTCCTTACCTGAGTTATAAGCGCGGGAGCAGTATCTTTTCCTGATGATTTTGCTCACAAGAGGGGTGTGAGATGAATAAAAGCGACCCCTGGCTTATTTTAAAAAAAAAGTGATTTCAAAACAGATGACGTCAGACGTCTATGCTAAAAAAAAAACACGCCTAAAACAGAGCTCCGAGTCAAAAGTTATGGAATTGGTAGGGAAGAAATATTAGAGTCAAGATTGCAACTTTGTCTATGGGAAATGGAGGCTCTAGATCTAGACATTAGCATTTGGAGGCATCTCTTAGCATGTAAAGAGAACATGTGTTGCCCCGCAAATCAATTTTTTAGCTTCCAGATCCAAATCCATGGGTCTTATGATAAAATAGAATGGTTACTTCGTCACTAAGAAATCTTAAGACCACAACGATGGAAAGGAGAAGGATGCCTTATGTGTTACATACATGGAAAGACAGCTAGTTCGAGGTGCCTCATCACGCCTGCTGTGATATGAGGCTCTTTTTTTTGTTTTTGTTGTGACCTCATAGGTGATGTGCATAGATGGGCGGGGTTTTAGCACTAGATGTAATACCTTTTGTTTTGGCTCAAATGAAGAGTGTGGGATGAATGAGGTTTACTTATGACTTGTTTAAATAAAGTGATTCAAAATAGGCACATTTCTAGTGGTATAACGATCGAACATGCTCATTAACTATCGAGATCATGATATCAACTATACGATATCTAAGAAGCATACTTTTTTTTGTAGAAGCCGGGAGGTTCTTTTATTCATCCTACCCTCCCCGTGTAGGCGATATCTCCAAAAATATACAACTCCTGCTCATATACATGCAGGTAGCTTCCCATCAAAAAACACCCATAAAACCCATGGAACATACAAAAGAACACACCCTTACAACCGTAGCATCAAGGACACAAAAAAACAAACATCCTTATCCCGACTCCTTATCCACCTGGATGTATGGAATATTACGCCTCTCCATCAACAGCATGCCCTTTATCTTCTGCGGTAAATTCTCTGGAATAGAGCATATAAACACATCCTCCATATGCTTACCCCAATTTCCCAACTCCCTTGGAATGGAATTGATGACTTTATGTACCAACACGCCATTTATGTCATCCTCTAGCAGCTTTCTTCTCAGCTCCCTAATGATAGGAGCAGCCTTCCATGGTTCATCGGCCTCTCCCCATAAAATATCAAAAATACGTTGATCATCGATCTCCATGTATGCAATCTTTAAGAACTTGTCTTCTGCTATCTTGAGCCTAACTATACAAGCCTGAATATAGGCTAAGGTATGTGCATCAGCTTGTAGCCATGTTTTGAAAGCCACTAGGACCTGTCCCCTTTTGTTTCTAACCAGACCTGCAACCCATCGACGAGATTGTCCCTCCGGGTCAGCTTCTCTCCCCACCGTAAGGTTCATCTTCAGGTTATTAATGTCCGGTGGATTCCAGCAGGTAGTCTTAATCCTTCTGATGCGCCATCTTGGCTCCTTTACTCCAAGACCGACTAAGGCTTTGTAAAACTCCGGTTGTTCATTTGAAATAAAGCTCCGCTTCTGCATCATGCCATTTAATCTGTTGAGCATATGTTCCCATTCAATGTTAGGGTTCTTCTTGACATTCTCGAACCTGGCCTTACATTGTAGCCTCCAAATACTCTCGACGATAAGTGCAGCCAATCTACTCCCCATCCATCTTCTAGCTGAAGATGTGGAGGTATGTCCACAATAGGAAATCAAGAACCCGAAATCATTTGGGGCGGGCTCTTGGACCAGTCTTTCATATCTTTTCCAGAAGTTCATAGCTATCTGACTCTCAAAAACCAAGTGGTTGATGCTCTGCCGACTCAGGATTCTCACAGCAGGAGCATTGCGATGCGAGCTGAATGTGGCAACGAGTAATATTATCATCTGTTGGTATAGCTCGATTCACCATCTTCCAAATAATAGCACTAGCTCGTGGGCAATCTATCTTCCACAACTTGGCTAAGTTTGCAGCACCCGTGGTGGTAGGATTATCCAGCAACTTCTTCACCGATTTGATATCAAACTGACCATTCTCCGTCAAGGTCCAGATAATTCTGTCATCTTCTTCTGAAAGAAACAAACCTGCTCTTTTGATCGACTCCATACCCTCTGCATCTACAACCAGGTTTAGCGCTTGCCAATCCCAACCATTCTCATCATCCCAGAAGTCTTTGACCATGAAGTTCATACTCCTGTCCACCCTATGAAGAGCATGGTTGAACAACCTACGTTTGCACCACAGAGAATCCCAAAAATGTAGCTCGCCTTTTCCGACTATCCATCTGCATCTAGGGTAGATCTTTGGAAAGAGATCCCACATCTTCTTCCATTGCAGGGATGGCGTGGCACCCTTCTTCAGCGTTGGCGGATACAAGCCAGAAGAGTTCCTGATGTGTGATGAGTACTTTTTCCTGCAAAAGGTTGTCCATAGCAAATCTCCAGTGATCACTTCCCAGCACGCCTTTGCTAGAAAAGCTTTGTTGAGCAGCTACAACGAATGAAAACCCAGGCCTCCTGAATCCATTGGAGCTGATACCTTGTTCCATGCCACCCATGCTCGCCTGGTCTGATTATCTCTATCGGCCCATAGGAAACGAGACATTGTCTTCTCCAAAATATTACAGATTGAGATAGGAATCCCAGTCGCCGAAGAAGTGTGTATCGCCGTGCTAGATAAAACGTGTTTTATTAGCAATTTTCTACCAGCAAAAGATAGCATTCTCGCCTTCCATGATGCTATCCTCTTATGTATCCTCAGAGTTAAGTATTCAAAATCTTTCTTCTTCACCCTCCCTATGGAAATTGGAACTCCCAGGTACGTCATAGAATCTGAAAACTGGTCAATGCCCAGCTCCGTGGCAGTTCTACTCCTCACCGATTCATCTGTGTTACCAAGGATGAACATAGATTTGCTTCTGTTAATCTTTTTTCCAGTTGCCCTTTCATACTCTTGTATCACCTGTTTAGCAATCTCAGCTGACCCATTAGATGTGGCAAGAAGAAGAACTATATCATCAGCATACATCAGCACCGGGGGTGAGATTCCACCCCCTAGTAGAGAAAGTATCTATCACCGCTTCTTCTTGTAGATGTGCCATCCTCCTCGCAAGCATGTCTTCGAAGATAATAAATAAGGAAGGTGATAAAGCATTTCCTTGTTTTAAGCCCTTCCTGAACGGAAAAAAACCCTCTGTGTAGTCCCCGATAGATACTGTCGTCCAGGCTTCTTTGAAGAACCTGGTACATAAATCTATAGTATCTTGGATGAAACCATACCTCCTCATAACCTCCTCCAAGACCTCCCATGATACTCGATCATATGCTTTCGACATATCGAGTTTTACAATCAAGTTCTGCTTATGTGGACCTTGTTTAATATCATGAGCAAGTTCTTGGAGCAGCCGAATATGGTGTGAAATATCTCTATTCTTCACAAAAGCCCCTTGATACGGTGAGATGATCTTCGGTAACAGCACAGCCATTATGTTGTTAATGATTCTTGCTATTATTCTCAGAGTCAGATTCTCAATCGATATCGGGTGAAAATCCCTCGACAAATCCTTTGGAGAGTCATTTTTAGGCAGTAAAACTGTGCGGCAGCAAAAAAGACTTCTGTGACAGTGATTTCTCTGGAAAAACTCCCCTACCAGGTTCATAAAATCAGCACTTATTATTTTTTTTTTGTTAAGTCAGGGGGGCATTTTATTCATCCCATCCCCCTCGTATGGGCTAATCATCTTCAAAAAAAATCTTACAGCTCCTGCTCATAAAACGCAGGTATCGTGCCCTCCAAGAAAAACAACACAGACAACAACACAACAAAGAACCAACCCACCTATACAGCCGCATTTTTCTCTTTCACAACATAAGGAACTCGTTTCTTCTCAAGTTCCGCCATCCCCTTAATCTTCTGCGGGAAGCTTCTCCTATCCGAACAGATGTAGGGCGCCATGTTATTTTTCCCCCATCTTCCAAGTTCACTAGCCATGGAATTGACCACTTTATGAACCAGGCTACCCGTGATGCCCATCTCCTGAACCTCCTGCATCAACATTCTGTACATGTATCTAGCACGCCATGGAACTCTCCCATTCTTCCAGATCGTGTCATATACATTACGGCCATCTATCTCAATAGAGGATATGTTTAGCAAGTGGTCTGACGCCATTAGCAACCCCACGTAAATCGCTTGCATGTAAGCCTCGATGTGGTCCGTAGCCTTGAGCCACACCCTAAAGATTAAGCATACCTCAGCTCTATGGTTTCGGATAACACCTGCACCCCATCTCCGTTTAATTCTGTGTGGATCCGCATCTCTACCAGTTGTGATGTTCATTTTCAGATTGTTAATGTCCGGTGGATTCCATCTGTATAGCTTGATTGTTTTAAGAGAGACGTGAGGCTCCATAATCCCTTCCTCCTTCATCGCTGTATTAAAACGGCTATATTCAGTTATTGGGAAAGTCTTGGTGCGCATAAGCCTGTTAAGCTTGAAAACAATCTGCTCCCATACCCTGATAAAAGAGATATCCGCACCCCCGTATCTGCGATGGCAACGGATATTCCAGATGCTGGATGGAATAAAGGTGGCCATACAACCCGCCATCCATTCAACTAAAGATGACTTATCACCAAGGCTGCAAAGTCCGAGCAGTTCCTCCATGTTTGTCGGCGCCATGAGATCCGTTATATTGGTAAACTTATCCCAAAAGGATCTAGCAAGCTGGCTAGAGAATAAAAGATGTACATCATTTTCCTCTGTAGAATCCATGCAGCAATTACAACATGAAGCAATCTGTATGTTGCATCTCCTTATATTATCATCAGTTGGCAGCGCCCTGTGTGTAGCTTTCCAAATCACCGCCACCTCTTTAGGTGCATCCACTTTCCAAATGCGATCCCATCCATGCTCCTGAGAACTATCATTCGGCTGTAAGAGCATCTTGGCAGACTTAAGGGTAAATTCCCCATTGCAAGTAGGCGTCCAAATGAGCTTATCGGCAGTGTCCGCAATCTTCACACCGGAAGCTCCAATGAGAGTGATGCCTTCTGGATTAATGATGTGAGAGAGCTCATCCCACTTCCACCCTATCTCTGTGTCCCAGAAATCATTCACCATGAACCGTAGGAATCGATCACTATTGTAGATTGCAAAATCCTCCAGCCTATAAGAACACCATAAGGCGTCCCAGAAAGGGATATCCCCCTTGCCCACAATCCATCTGCACTGCGGGAGCACCTGCGGGAACATAGTCCATACTTTTCTCCAAAAAGCGGACGGATTTGCCCCAAGCTTTAAGAAGGAAGGGTAGTTGTGCGATCTACCGCCAGACATACTGAGATACTTATCTCTGCAAAAAGAAGCCCAGAGAGAATTTCCTTCTAAAATTTCCCAGCAGGCTTTTGCAACAAAAGCATCATTCAGAGAATTTATAGGAGTTAAGCCCAGACCTCCCATCTGCCTCGGTTTAGCAACTCTATGCCATCCCACCCATGCCTTCCTGGAATGAGCATCTCTATCAGCCCAAAGGAAACTAGAGAAAAGCTTGTCAATCCTATCAGCAATGCCCTTCGGAACACCAATAGCTGCAGCAGAGTATATGGTGATGGAGGAGAGGACGTGCGCAATAAGAATACGTCTTCTAGCAAAAGAGAGAAGACGCGATTTCCACCCAGCTATCTTAGAATTGATCTTCCTGATGATGTATTCATAGGCGGTGAGCTTAGACCTCCTCTTGTGTATGGGGATACCAAGATAAGAAAATTCCTCCGAAGGCTCATCAATTTCCAGAAAATTGGCTATCTGCTTTGCTCTCTGGTTATCCTTCCCTCCTACCACACAGACGGATTTAGATTTGTTAACCAGCTGGCCCGACGTCTCCACATAATCACGGAAAGTGTCTACGACATTAGATAAAGATAGTTGGTTTGCATTCACAGCAATAGTAATGTCATCCGCGTAAAGCAGAATAGTCAGAGCAATTCCTCCACCCCTCGTCCGGAAGGCCGTGATAAGATTGTTTTCCTTTAGCTCTAAGAGTCTCCTGCAAAGAATTTCTTCGAAGATGATGAACAGAAAAGGAGATAGGGCATTTCCTTGCTTTAAGCCCTTATGTAGCGGAAAGAACCCCGCAGTGACTTCCCCCATGGTAATAGAGGCCCAAGTTCCCTTAAAGAAACTAAGGCATAAGTTGATCGCTTCCTGCATGAAACCAAACTTGAGCAAAATCTTCTCCAGAACGGTCCAATTTACCCTATCGTAAGCTCTGGACATGTCCATCTTGATGAGAACATTAGGATTAATGTCCCCTTGATTAATGTCATGCATGATCTCTTTCACTAAGCGCACATGGTTTGTGATATCATTACCTTTTATGAAAGCCCCTTGCTCCTTCGAAATCATCTTGTTCATCAGAGGAGACATCATGTTGCTAAGCGTGCGTGCAAGAATTCTGAGAACCATGTTTTCCACCGAAATCGGTCTGAAATCAGTGTCAATCTTCTCCGGTGTGTCTACCTTGGGGATGAGGACCACGCGACAGCAAAGAATACCCCTGTGGCAAGGTTGTTGGCGAAAAAACCCTTCCGCCATCTTCATAAAATCGGAACTGATAACATCCCAAGCAGCTAAGAAAAAGGGCAAAGTGAAGCCATCTGGTCCAGGCGCCGAGGTGCCATCCATCTCCTTCATAACATTAATAATCTCCTGCTCTTCCGGAATGGCCAGCAAAGATAGGTTATCATCCGTGGATAAACTTTCAGGAATGTTGTGTAAGAACTGTAAGAGCTTTTCTTCAGGAGGAGGTGCGTCTTCTTTATATAACTTCTGATAGTGTGTTGCAGCTGCTTGCGCCATGTCTTCGTGGTCGGTGATAATCGTGCCATCTTGCTGAATAAGTCTGGAAATAGCTCTCTCCCACATCTGAGAAAAGAAAGAAAACGTAAAGCCATCCGGGCCTGGTGCTGTGTAAGCATCCATCCCTTTCATACAATCACGTATCTCCTTCTCCGTCGGGATAGCAGACAGATAGAAATTATCTTCTAAAGAAATCAGCTCTGGAATCACCTGCAAAAAAGGTTCTAAGAAATCATGATCAATCTCCGTGTCTTCCTCTTGCAAAGATCGGATGTGAGCAGCTGCTTCTTTGGCTATGTCAACAGGATCTTCAATCACAGAGCCGTCAGGTGTAATCAGTTGTATGATCTTTCTTCTCTTCCGCCTATGCTTCACTGTAGAAAGGTAAAATCTGGTGTTACACTCTCCTTCTTCCAACCAAGCTATTCTAGATTTTTCTTTCCACATCAATTCCTCCTGATCAAGAATAATCTGCAGCTCCCGTTCAACTTGTAACATAAGTTCTTCATTAACTCGGTTGGGATTTTCATCTAACGCCTGCTGGGTGGTGTAAACTACATCCTCCAAATCCTTCTTCTGATTTATGTCCCCAAAAACCTCCTTATTCCATCTTCTCAGGGCTCTCCTTGTCAGCTTCATCTTCTCATAGAAAACAAAGGAAGGATGTCCAACCACATCTGTGTTCCAAGCCTCCTCAATCACCTCACGACATCTTGGGTCCGTAAGTCAAGCTGACTGAAACACGAAAGGAGAAGGCTGTTTATATGACGCCGTCGTCTTTGCCCAAGAAACAATCAGGCAGTGATCAGAAATGCGGTATCTAGTGAGATGTGAGGAGCTAGATGTCGGGAATTCATCACTCCATGCTGTGTTGAAAAGGACCCTATCCAATCTTTCCCATGTGGTAGGTGTATGATGCTGCTTATTCACCCACGTAAACTTGCTTCCATCAAAAGGAGCTTCTGTCAAACTTGCATCGGCAATAAAATTGTTGAAATCTGACATGTCTACCTGCCCAGGAGGTGTATCCCCCCTTTTCTTCTCATCCTTCCGAACAGTATTGAAATCTCCTGCAATCTACCATTTTGTATCCCCAATTGTATGAGATAGCAAAATCAGCGATTCCCATAGTTCTCTTCATTTGTACGTGTCACAGCTAGCATAGACGCCAGTAAAAAAAAACATGATTATTAGCCGGATCAGTAAGTCGGATTGTGAGGTGCTGCCTATGGCTACACACCACTTGTGGATCATATCTTCCATCCACGAACATCCAAATCTTTCCTTTATCAGCTTCATTATCACCTGACCAGTCCAATCTTACAATGTCTAATAGCTCCTCCACCCTCTCTACATGGAGAAAGGGTTTCATCAAGCAGACGATCTCTGGCTTGTGCCTTCTACAAAGGTTCCCAAGAACCCGTCGAGTGGGGTTGTTCGCCGCTCCTCTTATGTTCCAAAACATGGCTTTCCAATCCATTCAAGAACCAAAGAAAACCCGTGCTACCAAGGACTGCTTCTCAATCAGTAGCTGTGTCTAGCCCAATCGCTAAATTCATCATCGGAAATCTAGCGCTCGTCGTCTGCTGATCGCCGTCGAATGCTTCGTCTATATCTCCTTCTGTCCGGGTGATCTTCCCGACTCCTGAAAACATCTTTAGACGTAAGCCTGGAATGCCCCCTTCTCCTCTCAGGTGCATCCCTAGGTTCAAAATGGAGGTAATCCTCCAAGCTTCTGTTTCTGAGAGATAACCTGTGTCCCTCGTGATTCATCACCACTCTCCCGTCCTCCCTGGAGTTCTGTCTTAGATGAATATTGTCAACATCTTCGTCACCCCCAGCTGATCTGTGACTCCCTTGTCCTTCTTCAACCCTCCTCTCCGATCGTTGTTGGTGATTAGGGTTAGTCATCTGGTGTTCTGATGGCAGCCATTCAGAAACAACCTCCGCCGGAATACCCAACTCCCTACCTTCTTCTGTCAGTAAAACCTCCGTGGAAGATAGCAGTCCCCTTGCCACCATCTGAATCTTGATCAACGATCTTATGTTCCCATAGTTCAGGTTTATGAATTGAGGAATGTCTTCGGCAAAAGCTTCCATCTCTACCAGGGTTCCGGTGACCTCGTGTTCATGCTTCTTCCATGTAGAAACACTCCTCAACTTCCCGAATGCCGCCGCCATCTTCTCTATGGAATCTCTATCCCTGCATATAATGGGGACTCTAGTAAACCAGAACCAGAACCTTTCTCGGTTCTGACAAGCTTGTCCGTTCTCCATGGTATTAGCGATAAGGTATTCTCCCCAAGGATCCTTGATGCCTTCTTGTGCTGCCTTTTTCGCTTCCTCCACCGAATTAAAGAAGTTCACCGCCTTTGTCTGGGAAAATCTGTAAAAGTCGATAGCCTGTGGCCATCTTCTCTTTATAGGGTTCATCATTTCTTCCCAACTCACCCTCGGTTGCCACGTGAGTTCTACTGCCTGTGATAGCGACGATAGCCTATCCCTGCGCATCTGGTCGTCTGGGCCAAGCTCAACCCCTAGTCTCTTGGCCATGTGTTGCGGGCCTCCACGCGCTGGGATATTTGCCGATAATGGAGGAAAGGCTTGATTGGAATACAAATCAGGTGGTCGGGCCCCCACAGCGGTGCTGCATCTTCGAGCGACATGTCTAGGTTTGTGACATTTGTAGCAGACCCGTCGGCGATGACATTGGGATTGCCAATGTCCTGTAGTCATGCAGTTATAACATGTGTCCTTCGGTATGCCATAGGCGGAGCCTTTCTTCTTAATAGCTTCAGGGTTCTCGTCCGTGGTGCGCCGCGGTGGATTCGTGGATGTTCCCCTATCTTCAACAGGAACTTCTGCTGCCCTAATCAGATTAGGGTTTTCTTCTCCTTGGCGAACCGGTGCGTTCTCCTATGTTTCAGCCCCCTCCTGCCGAAAAAGACCCCCAAGATCTGGGAGGACTGTCTCCGGCTCGACCGCCGATGCTACCAACTCTGATCTCCTCTGAGCAACTACCCTTTGAGCACGCAACCCGTGCCGTTGTGGGGGTTGTTGAAGCCATCTGTTAATGGTGGTCGCCATATTTGGTATCACCGGGTTAGGTATCATGAGAGTGCCACATATGAACTCCGTATCTCCTCCTTCACCCCCACGGATACTCGTCTTGCTGCTAGTAATGCGAGGGTACACTACAACAGAATACTCATTCGACGGCATTAAGTTCCGGCAGTTTTAAAAGGTAATGCCACAAAGTAATTATTGATTAGTTACTCGTGGTCAGCGCGCGGAGAGCACGACCCCCGCACCCGATCTCCCCACGCGCGTGTGGGCGCCACGTTTCCCCTCCTTCCTCGTATTATATTTTTCCAAAATGAAAAACAAACGCAAGCGAGCACAGTATTGTCCTCATCCTCTTCCCCTTTCTCCGCACGCCCTCTTCCCCCTTTCTCCGCACGCCCTCTTCCTCTTTCACAACTGAAAGACATGTCTTTGCGGAGAAGTTGTCAAACGATCGTCTAGTAGTGCTACAATCGGCACGCTATCCCCTTCCGATGTTTAATGCCCAATACTATTCGAGGTTACCGCTTGTGTGCTGAGAAGGCATCAGACACTACGACGGCCGTTCAGGGAGAAGGAAAGGACAAAATCGTGTAATTGAGCAGGTACTATTATTTCTAATCTACTCCTGTGTGTCCAGACCTGCGAATTTTTTTGTTCTAGTTCCCTCCGTACAACCTGTCCATATATATTTCAGGCGTCACTAGGTTTTCATGGCGTGCGGTCGCTTGGGAGTGTTATCAATTGAGGAGGCATCGGCTGGGCTAGTGCCCTACCCGTTGCCATTCCCAACTTACAAAGTTCATCCGCATGTAACTTATCCGGTCAAAATTTGAAACTTACATGCGAGTTTAGCCTGACCCTTTTTCGTCTGTGACACAAACGTTGGATATTACTATGACTCTAGCAGTCACTAATTTATGCATCGACCGAGATTTCACGGGTGGAAACTATCGTCGGCTATAATCTTTAGACAGATTTTTTCTCAAAACGTTTGAAAAGTATAGTGTTTACTTCTCTTTGTACAAGACGGCGTGGAGGTTGCAGGTAGGCTATGTTCGGTCTCTTTTGTTCGGACTTTATCCGACCATTGTTAAAGCCCTCTCTGTCATGTATGCTTGGAAGGTTTAACTCCAGAGAATACATCTTACCACATTAGAAAAGCAGTGGATGGGCGTTGTTATTGTTGTTAAGTGTGGTTCCGGTAGAGAATGTCCCAGAACTTAAACAAGTTGAAGGTTTTAACCCCGCCCCCAAACTTCCATCTGTGTCCTACGTTCAGTCTGACGTTGTCTGTCTATGGGAATTTGTAGATACAGTTTTCCATTTTTCCTGACATCCAATATCCACTTGTTGGTCTTCCTTAGTTAGCCACAATTCTCCCTGTGACATAGATTTTCTCTTATGCGCAGACAGTGAAGGAATCACTATGATAATGATGTTGGAGTTGTCTCTTGTTTTTAACTATGTGGTACGCTTTCAGATCAGTATATATGTTTTGCAGAACCCATTTTGCACTGCATGCATGTCTTAGAAAAACTGAAAATAATTAAAAGGAGTATCGGCCATCCGGAGGTAGCAGTGGGCGGTTTATAATCCATGGCTACGAATCCGTTTGGTGCAATATACACATCAGCAAGTTCTACATTGAATTATTTTGAGTGTCCTTGATAAGTTTTATGATTGAACTGAATTGAGCTATTTGAAGTGGCCTTTTACCATCTGCATTTGCCTCTCCATTCTCCTTGAACCTCACCAATTAATAACACGAGGAACAAATTATTTGTCCCCACTACTCTTGACGTGACCTTTTCCACTTGATCAAGTATTTGTATCATTGATTGTGCTCATTCATGTACCCTTCTACTTATGTGAAAAAACAAAATAGTATTTGCAGACGAGATAACTGCATCAGAATTAAACAGTAGATAAAGTTGACCATCTGAAACTGTTACTCACCCCTCAGACCCTTACTCTGCCCTTGCTGATTTATGCTATATGCCAAAAGCTTGCCAGGAAAATGGGAAGAAGAAGCCTCACGAGAGGATCTACATAGGATTGAAGTACTATAAAAAATGATTGGTTAATACAACTGTTGAATCCTGTAAGAGAAAGGCTTGACGAGAGGTCTAATTGACAAGATCTGTTATAGTACTTTTCATCAATTTTAAAGTTTGTTACTTACTATATGTGGTGTGGTTGTATTTGAACCCAATACAAAGCTTGTCCTTACTATTTGCGCATGCACATTTTGTCCATGATGAATAGAATGAAACGTAAACTCAAATTGTTTACATTATTGTTAACTTGTATGTTGTTCAACATCTAGCATGTGGGCTAGATGGAACACAAACTCCTTTAAAGATTTGTCAATTTTCCCCAATAAGATTTGCAGACTAGAATCAACACGGTTAACAAATCTTATTTGATTTTCTGAAAATTTCCCTCGTTGGCATCTTTTAGGACTCGGCTGTCTTCATTGATCTGTCCAAGAGCGACGTATGCTACCTTGAGACCAGTAGAGAGGACAGTCGAACATGATTATAGAAGGATAACAATAAGTCTTTCACCTTGTGATCATGAACGATCTACCATGATTATGTATATACACTACAACAGAATATACATTAGACGGCATCCATTTTCGGCATATTTTAATCGACTTCTCTTATATATAACTAATCGCACAGGTGTTCCAATTCATTTGCATTGAGGCCGTGTACACAAAGAAATATGGATTGATTCATCCCGATCAAACGACAACTGGTATGCTTCTTTCTTATAAAGTAAATGCTATCACTTTTCATATTAAGTTAAAGGCATCAATCAGCCGTCTTCATCTCGTACTTGCCCAGTATAAAGATTGGTTCAAGTTTCCTTTGTCAACTGGCACTTATATGTGAATTTTTAATTCAGAATTTTGAAAATACGTCTATGCAAACCAAGATGATTTACTTGTTCTCAATGGTGGTGGTTATTTATGATAAAACTGAGCATTATTGCCACATTTAGTGGAAAAGTTATATATCCATGGAACTAAAACAACTATGATCTATGATGGAAATCGACATGGCCTCATATCATTAAGAGACATGCAACCCATGTATTAGAGCACGTCAAGTAAACATAAAAAATAGTATTTATATTTTATAATAAAATAAATGATACATGTCCATACGAGACATGAAATCCATTCAACATAACATGTGAAACAAATATAAAAATACTTAGGCGAGAAGAAATATTATTATTTTTAATCAAATCCAATTTGGATTAGCTGTAAACCTAGATATTTTGTTTCCAAGATGAACCCGCCAGCAAATCAATTTATTTATAGTAATGCACTTATTCCATCTTTATGATAACCTATCATTCATGCAAAGTGAAAGTAAATTTCAAAGGACTACAAATTAGGTGATATCATGTTTTACACACACTACGAGAAAAGAGTATTACATGATGCCAACATCTTTAATTAATGTAGTTGAGCAACTTAAATATTTGGAGATAGGAATGCCAAATACTATCTTTGTCTTCAAATTCACATCTAAAATTTTTACCATATAACAAGCAATGCACGCCAAAGTAACCATAAGAAATAAGTGAAAATGCCTCAAATACAATTGATGTGTGATGAAAGTGTTATATATTGGCATTCTATGTTTTGATGTCGTTGGAATAACCTCATTTGAAATGTTTTATAAACACTACAAAAACATGTTAATATATGTATATTTTCCTATTCTTATGCAAGTCTTATACCACTTAGCATATGGATATATTCATGTTCACTTTAAAAAATAAATATGTATTGCTAAGGTGTATTGTTGTATTCATATTCCTATGTGAATTTTGACTTGTTTTGTCACAAATTAAAGATCATGACACTTAGACTTCAGGTGATGCATATTAGTAAAATCAGATGCCTAGGAAAGTATAAGAATGGTACCCCTGATTAGAATCAAAATGATGTTTTTTCAACTTAAATTATACAAATATGAATTAATCCCATGAGTATTTCATGATCGAAAGACAACTTATCTTATGATTGTTTGTTATATGATAAAATTTATAATGATTACAACACTACACTAGTGGTATAACTTCTGGCATTACTCTTATATGAAATGTCATTATACTATCATGAGTTCTCTCATTTGTTCATAAAAAAGAGTGTCATTATCCTTGTCCTTATACATTAGGAATAAGTCATAATATTTTCTAAGGTATTATTGTGATTCAACATAGTAATAGGTCGTCATTTAACAACTACCTAAACCATTTTTTTAGTTTAATAAAACAAAACGAATCTAATGTTAAGTTATGCCTATTCAAATGAAAATGAAATTTGTTGTTAGTACTAAATATTTTACATAAGTCTCTCTAAAAATATATATGATGAACACACGAGAAAAATATTACTAGATTTGTCTTTTCACAAAATTTTCAAACACTCCATGGTACATATAGTTCTAGGTTGTATTGTCTTATCCCCTTATTCAAGTTATTTATTTTTTCACAATTGCATTTGAAGTGTTCTTCTAATTATGAAAAACTAACATAAACTTTTGAAGATAAACAATGAAAAAGCATGTTCTTTAGGATATTCACTCTAGAACTTGCTTAACCTTAATGTTTATTAATGTTCCCATAAAACGAAAATTTTGAATATATATATATATATATATATATATATATATATATATATATATATATATATATACATGTACATGTATAAATATCAAAAGACATAATATATACGTGAAAATAATATATATATTGTATGTTTGTACTTATTTTTACTAGATTTGTATGGTTTTCACAAAAGTAGATACTTTGTTAATAATTCCTTATGAACTATACATGATGCTAAAACCATAAGTGGTTCCATATATATTATTTTAACTCACTATATATACATAAAGGGTTAAAGAAATTTCTCCTATCTCTCTTTATTCGGCTCTAGAAAAGAAGTTAGTACAAAAAGAAACATCAATAACAAAAGATATTAACTACTACATTTGAATTAAAAAAAAAACAAATAAGTTTTATAAGAAGCACCTCATTATATATTCATGATCATTGTATAACCTAGAATGTCCTACAATAAAGCAACTATCACAAAATATAGGGTTCAATTTTTTTACTAGAGTGCATATCAAATAATTGTGTAAAGGAAACTACCATATGTCTAATAGTGTAAATCTTTATTTCATGTGATATATCTACATTGTTGGTATGGTATGCCCAGAGAGCCAATCATATGATGATTGCGATGAGGCATATGATGCTTGATTTGATAATGATAAAGGTAATTCCATCTATTATGTTTGTCTCACTCATGAAATATAGTAGACTTCTATATGTGGCAAAGTTGAAACGAAGATGATGTCTGTTACAATAAAATTCCTGGCCTTATATATTTAAAATCATATTAGCAGTAAAACAGAGTTGAACGAGATCAAAAGAAATTTCAATATCATGTACTATAGATAGGAGTTTATGCTAAAATTTAGACATTGTTTCTCGGTCACACACCAATATTTTAAATCTTTTTGAATGTCATTTTTACATATCATGGAACATGTTGTAGGTGAAAAGGAAGTCCAAAATGGCAAATCATAAATGTTTTACCGATATTACACATGACTAACAAGTTGTCTATCTAGATAAAATGTTTAAGGGATTCTAATGGTAGTTTGCACCATAATATTTGATCTTCATATTTGCTGAAATATACAATATATGATTGGTTATATATTTTAAATTTGTTCTCTAATAACAATTCTCCCCGCTCAATATAGTGTATTGCGATTTTGATTTTTAAGCATTGGGTGGTTTATAATGAAAAGGAGCTCCATTCAACCTATGGAATTGAGTGAGTTTTATCTAAATTTTTTATGTCCGTTTACATATCAAAGTTTAGATAACTTGTTGTATACTTACTTACCGTATACACTGAATTTTTATATGTACTCCAATTTTTTTTTTCTGAGTGTTAATGCTCACATGGTTTGATATTTATGTAATATTGACACAAAAATTATTGAGTAACCAATTTAAATGATTTTCTTAAAATCTAGAATTAATTGTAGCTCATTTCTTTGTAGGATTCAATGTCTGGAATAGATAAGAGCTGGATGAAAAATAAAAATAGGTTATTACCAGAATACAGAAATGGTGTTGAAAAATTTATTCAATTTGCATCTAGAAATGTAGAAGTTGATGGCTTAATACCTTGCCCTTGCATTAAATGTAACAACGGAAGTTGCAAGACAAAGGATGATGTGTCAGCTGATCTGATAGTGTATGGCATAATTGAGAGCTACACATGATGGGTAGCCCATGGTGAATCATGTCATGTCAATTATCAAAATGATAGTGATGATGTTGAGGGTGATGTTGATGACATTACGGATGAGGCTGATGATATTGAGGGAATGATAAGGGATGGGCTAGGATTTCCTGATAACCATGTTCCAAACTTTGATGAAATGGATGGAGACTATGAAATTGATGAGTTGAGTGATGAACTTGCTACATTTTGTAGGCTAGTGAAAGATGCAAAGGAACCACTTTATGATGGTTGTGATGAATACTCCAAGTTATCGTTCACCATGAAATTACTACAGCTAAAGGGTTTTCATGGAATGAGCAATAATCTCTTTAATAGTCTGATTGCATTGTTATCAAAGGCGTTCAAGGGTTGTCGATTGCCTAAATCTTTCTATGAAGCAAGAAAGTATATTATTGACCTGGGACTTGACTACATAAAGATAGATGTTTGTGAAAAACATTGCATGTTGTTTTGGAAGGATCAAAAGAAAGAAGATGTATGTTCAAAATGTGGTGCTAGCAGGTGGAAGTATACCTCTCTTGACAACACAACCAAAGACAAGACTAAAAAAAGGAAAAAAATTAAGTGAGTCAAAAAGGTTTCTGTTAAGACTCTATGGTACTTTCCACTAATACCAAGATTAAAATGACTGTACATGTGCTATCAAACAGCTTCAGAGATGAGATGGCATCAAGAAAAGCGCATAAATGATGGTAAACTAAGACACCCAGCTGATGCTGAAGAGTGGAAAAGATTGGATGAGATGAATCCATCTTTTTCTAGAGACCCTCGCAATGTTAGGCTTGGATTGGCTTCTGATGGATTTAATCCATACGGGAACATGAGTCATTCTTATAGCATATGGCCTGTTATCCTTATTCCATATAATTTATCTCCATGGCTTTGTACGAAACAAGATTATCTTATTTTATCCTTGATCATTCCTGGGCCAAAGTCTCCTACCTACAAGATTGATGTTTATTTACAACCATTGATCGAGGAGTTAAAGGAGTTGTGGGATGTAAGAGTTGAAACTTATGATGCTGTGTCAAAACAAAATTTTGAAATGCATGCAGCTCTATTATGGACAATTAATGATTTTACTGCTTATGGATATTTGTCTGGATGGTCCACCCAAGGTGAGTTAGCATGCCCTTCTTGTCACAAGGATACTTGGTCTCTCAGATTGAAACATGGGGGAAAATTTTGTTATATGGGGCATCGTAGATTCTTACCACAAGATCATAGATGGCGGCGGAATGACCACGCGTTTGATGGGAAACAAGAACCACGACCTCGTCCTCAAGAACTATCTGGAGAAGAAGCTTTGAGTCAACTACATGACATCTTTGAAACAAACCTGGGAAAGAGAAAGAAAAGAAGTTCAAAAGAAAAACCTTCTCATGCTTGGAAGAAAAAAAGCATTTTTTTTAACTTCCTTATTGGAAGAGTCTTCGTGTTCGCCATAATCTTGATGTAATGCATATTGAGAAGAATGTTTGTGATAGTTTAATTGGAACGATTATGGATATTGATGAGAAGACTAAGGATAATTCAAAAGCTCGCAAAGACTTAAAAGATATGAATATAAGGCAGGATCTTCTCCCATGTATTGTGAATGGAAAGTTAAAAGTCCCTATTCCATGTTTTACTTTATCATCTGAGGAAAAAAAGAGGTTTTGTGAATTCTTAAAAGAAATTAAATTTCCAGATGGGTTGTGCTCAAATATTTCTAGATGTGTGAATGTTGATGAGCGTAGAATTTCTGGGTTGAAATCTCATGATTTTCATGTATTTTTACAAAAAATCCTTCCTCTTGCAACGCGTGGAATCTTTCTAAAGGATGTATCTGAGACATTAACGGAGCTTAGTATATCATTTAAAGAGATGTGCTCTAAAGTTTTAACGGTAGAAGAGCTGAAGAGGTTAGAAGATCATATTGTTGTTACACTATGTAAAATGGAGCAGATATTTATACCATTATTCTTCGATGTAATGGTACATCTTCCCGTTCACCTAGCAAACCAAGCAATTCTTGGAGGACCTGTGCAATATAGATGGATGTATTGAGAGGTGATTATGTTTTACATAATTTTTTTTTAATTTTCTATGTTTTAAATTTTCCTTGGTTTCGTAGGTTTCTCCGAACATTAAAGTCATATGTGCGGAATAAAAACCGAACAGAAGGTTCAATAGCTGAGATGTATATCACCAATGAATGCTTGGTTTTTTGCTCAAGATACATGAAGGAGAATGAAACTATATTTAATCAGCCATGATACCATGACACTAGAGAGACAAAAATTTCATCTCAATATATAGTTTTCAAATATATCGGGAAAACATTATCTGTAGGCACAACCATTAGCCTTAGTGTTAATGAATGGCAGCAAGCTCATAAGTATGTTCTTGAAAATTCAGATGCAATATTACCGTTTATAAAGTAACTTATATTTATTTAGCTACATTTTTACTTGACTTGATTTTTCGTTTTCCAATTTTAAAATAAATATTTTTTTAGTGAGCACAAACAACTAATCCAAGATATGGGTGTTCACAATATTGAAGCGCACCATAAAAAGTACTTCTTTGAGTGGTTGGAGAGTCGGGTAAGCTTTTAAATTACTCTAAACTAATTTAAACTAAAAAAAATAGACCATTGTGGTTAATGTGTATTTATTTATTATGATAGGTGGTTCAATTACATACACAAGGCAGAGTGGACGATGAACTTCTAAGTTTAGTTCGCGGTCCTGATAAAGAGGTGTTAACTTTTACAGGTATAGACATAAATGGATTTCGATTCCATACTGAAGATCGTGATGATAGGTTAACAACACAAAACAGTGGTGTTCTTGTTAAAGTAGACTCCACCAATAGACCTTTTATCTATTATGGTGTTTTGACTGAAATTTTAGAGTTGAGATACACTGGTGGAAGACAAGCTCATATTTTTAGGTGTGAGTGGTGGGACATGCATAATGAAGGAAGAGGATTTGAGCGAAACAAATATGGTCTTGTTAGTTTAAATACAAAATGCAAGTTGAAAACCAATGAACCGTTTATACTAGCATGCCAATCAGAACAATGCTTTTATGCCCGTGACCTTTCCAAAAGTAATTGGATTGTTGCTACTGAATCACCACCACGCGACTTGTACAACATGACACATGGAGATGAAGATATTATTGATGATGAAAGTGCATTTCAAGAAAACACATCAAATTTATCTACATCTTCATCATTCCCCTCGGATGCATTTGATGTTTCAAATTGGAAGAGGCAGTGAAGTCTTTGTCCATGAAATCTGCAAAGAAAAAAGGATGGCTGGAAAAAGATGGAGACCATACATGGGAGACAATGAACTGAATTTATAATTTGTTAATCTATATTTTCTTTATAGACTTTGGTTAATTTTACTAATTTCTTTGTGAACATTGATGGATATCATTTCTCGTGTGTTATGTACCATAATGTGATTATAATTAGCAAATGATTATAAATGTTGCCTTTGATTGCTTCTTTTGATATTTTTTTGGATCATTACCCTTTTAAATTATCTGATGAGATACATGTAGGAAATATGGTCAATCTGTCTAGTACCCACAACCAACTTGCTGGTAATTACGAGATTCTAATGGCTGGCCATTGTAGCAAGACCCAAAGTAAGTAATGTATGCTATTTTTTTAAATGTTTCAATTGAATCTCATGCGTAGCTTGCTAAATTTTAATTATGCAGGTCAGTTAAAAAAGTAAAAATTTATACTTAATTTTTTCCACTTAATAACTTCATCTTTGCAGAAAAATCTATTGATGAGATTGTACAAAAACGTGCACGCGTGTTGATGGCTGGTCCATGGAATTCATCCAGCAACAATCCAAGTATAGTTTTAAAATAAATTAATATATGTCTCTATGCATACAGTAGTATAAAATTATGTTCATGAAATGTAGCTAAAACTAGCGACAATATTCAAAACCCTCATCAAGTTGAAGGTTTTGTTCTTGCAAAAGAAAAAAATGGGGCACCATCCCTTCCTCACATGGGAGCAAGTCCCATTCAAATTTCTCAAGACAAGAATATAGATGCCCTGCATGATGGTTTTCTTCAACAGATTCAAACCTATAAGGACTTTTTGATGAGGAAGATGAGTGAAGGTCTATTAGTTGTTGACTTCTATATTTTAGTTTTAAGGAAGAAGTATGTGTTCTTTATGCTAAATTCTTCTTTCCTTTTTCTTTTAGAAACACTAGCCCTTGACAATTTGCAAAAACATTCACATATGTTGATGTCTGGTCCAAGAAATCTATCCACTCAGAATACTGGTGATAATTTGACTTTGTATGCTTACAATTAATACATAATACCTTTTGAGCATTATGTTTTAGAAATACTTGTGTAAAATGCAGTCAACAATAGCCAAAAAAATTGTAATATGCATCAACGTGAATGTTCTGGTGTTTCCAATGAAAAGATACGGTCATCTCTACATGACAAGCAGTGCAAAGCTCCTCTAAATGTGCATGCTACAAAAGCTCAAGGTAACATTAAATATGCGTTTTAATATGTATGTATATATATCATATATTTTTGCAAATATTGATAAAGTTAAGAATGTATATCAGTTCAATATGAAGATGGGGGACTAGCCATGAATAATCTTCGAGAAGATTACATGAACAAAGATGAAGTTGCGATAAGGCAGAAAAATACTGGCAATAGTGCTCTAAAGTCTCAAAATGCTGGGCAGACTGCTGAACCAACTCAAAATCTGATCAAGAATAACTCTGGTGACAATTTGACTTTGTATCTTTACATGTAGATTATATTTCCTATGTATACATAATGTTTTAACATTATTTCTATAAAATGCAGTCAAAATCAGCCAAACATCTTGTAATCCACATCAACTTGAGCATTTTGGTGTTGTGAAAGCAAAAAAGGGGCATCGAATAGTAATGGTTTCTCTCTACATGACAAGCAAAGCAAAGATCATCCTGATGTGCATGCTAGAAATGTTCAAGGAAATATCCAAATTTTAATTTTTTTATATATGTGTCTATTATCCTACATAAGTATATACTGATAGTTCCTAATGTATGGTTGTTCAATATGTAGAGGAAGGACTGGCCCTAAATATTGTTCAAAATTTGAAGGACATGAATAATGGTGATAATGATACTTCTACAAGTAATACAATATTCATTTCTATATACACCATGGTTTAACATCATTTTCATGACATGCAGTCAAATTTAGCCACAAAGCTTGTAATCCTCTGCATCAACTTGAACATTTTGGAGTTGCAAAACAAAAAAGAGTGGAACGAAACAACGAGGGTGTTTCCTTACATCCAAAGCAACATGAAGCACCACCCATTGCACATGCTAGAAAAGTTCAGGGTAATATTTAAATTTTAAATATTCAAGTGTTGTTTGCTTGTCCTATGCATATGTATATATTTATATAGATTTGACTGTATTTCACTGTGAAGATGGAGGATTCACCATGGATGATGTTCCTAAAGGTCACACAATGGATGATGATGTTTCAGTAAAGTGAACAAACACTGGCAAGAGAATCTTGAGGGATCAATATGTTAATAATTACTCTGACCAAGCTACTGAACCACTTCAAAATTTGACCAAAAAGAATACTGGTGAGAACTAGACCTTTTTTGTACATAACTAATGCAAAAAAGCTTCTACATAAACAATATATTAGCTTTAGTTTTATTGAAATACAATTAATTTTGATAGTGAAACTTGTAATACACGTCAATCTAAACATGTTGGTGTTGAAAAAGAAACAAGAGGGTCATACAATGGTGAAGGTATTTTATCTACATAACATGCCATGTGTACCATCTCCTATTGTGCGTGATAGAATGAATTATGGTAAATCTAATATTTTTATATGTGTTTGGTAGTCTTACATATTTATTTTAGTGATTAAATTCGTAATATTTGGCAGCTCAACCTGAAGAGGAGGATTTGGTCACAGATAGAGTTCTCAAAGGTTCAATGAATGATGATGATGTACCCATAAGGCAGGCTAATGTTAGTAATAGGATTTTGAGGTCCCAGACATTAGACAATCACTCACAAACAGATACAGATCCAAATCAAGTTATGCAAGAGACGAATAACCATCATGGTAACAATTAATTAGTTCTAGCTTAATTATGAATAAGGTAATCATTATTTTATTCATGTTTTAGATCAACCGAAGAGAAAGAGGGCTAGAGGGAAAACAAAAAATATAAGCTTCAGGTCATTCAGAAATGGTGGTGGAGCTAAAATAAAGATAGAATTTAATTCTGAAGGTAATCCAATAAGTAAAAGCCAAACTCTTATGGCCAGTCGAATTGGAGTTATTGTTCGCAATTCCATAAATGCTCCTCTTCGTTATACAAGGTGGAGTCGCATGCCTAGTGAAAAGAAGGAGAAGATGCTCCAGTTGATCCAGGTTTCATATAGTTTCTATGTGTTACTTCATTGAATAATAAATGTGCATTTCTAATATTTTCTTAACTATTACGTAGGATGATTTTATCATTCATAGTGATGAGTTATTACCTGAGGAAAATGACCTCAGAACACGTTCAATATATCGATCATTGAATAAGGCTTGGCGTGAATTTAAGACTGAATTGTATGCTCTTTATTTGACATACGCCACTGATGATGAAGCTCTAAGAAACTGTCCTCCAAATGTAACAAAATATGATTGGGAGTTTCTTGTGAAAAAATACTGGAAAAGTGACTATTTTCAGGTAAATTTGAAATAAATTTCTGAGTCTATACAATGATCTACTCTCTTTATTATTGATATTTTCTTGTAGCAATTTTTTTACTTATCTTTATGTTTTTATCCATTGATCTTATTTTATGTTTATTTGCAAGGCTGCAAGTACTCGTAACAAGATCAGTCGTTCTAAACAGTCAATGCTTCACTGTACTGGAAGGACTCGATTTAGTGTTATAGAACATGAGGAAGTATGAAATTTGTTCTTATTGTTCCTATTTTTATAGTATAAGGTTATGCTTCATATTTCATAATCTATTTTATGAAAATACAGACTATTAATAACAATGGAGTTGTGCCAAGTCGCATGAGGATGTTTGAAAAGACTCAAACGAGAAAAGACAAAAAGCTTGTAGATGTTGTTGCTGAAGAAAAGATGGTAACCATGATTATAGCTCGACATAAATGTCAACAAATTTGCAAATTGAAAATTCTACAATTTAATTTGTTGTTTAGGCACAAATCACAGATTTGGTGTCTCAGCGTGAACATGGAACAATTGAAATTAGCGACGATGAAATATGCTTGAAGGTCTTTGGACCCGAAAGACCAGGCCATGTACGTATGCGGGGAAGTACAGTTGCAGGTCATTTTCGCTATTGAAATCCAATTTATATGAAGGAGATTGAAAAATATAAGAAACAAGCAAATGATGCACGAGCTAGAGTTGAACAAGCAGAAAAAGTTGCAGCAGATGCTAGAGCTAGAGCTGAACAGGCTGATCAGAAAGCTGAAAAAGCTCACACTTACATCAGAGAGTTATTCAATGTAATAAAGTCTAGCAGGATTATAGATGGCATGAATATCGACAACCCTAATGATGAGGTATTTCCTATAACTCATGGACTTATGGAAGTCACTGTTTATTTATAACCATAGGTCATATTAATAACACTATTTATTTACATGTTTTGGAGTAAGATGGGAGTTCCTATTACTCATGGACTTATGGAACTCATTCTTTAGATGACACAATCAAGCATTGGACCTCATAGATGATCATTTTTTTATTATCTTATTTGTAGATAATATATAAATGTTTTTAATTTAAGATTGGCAGTGTATTACCTGACTACTTTTTTGTAGTTAAGACAAAACTTCTAGTAATTGGAATAAAGAGGATGGTAATCAGTCTTTTAGATGACTAATTTAGGATCATTCTTTTAAATATATATATAGCCTTGTTGCATCCATCAAGCTTAGGCATTTATAAAGAAGTGCATTGGTACTTGGTTTGTTGGGCTTTGGTTTTGATTTGGAAAATCTCTCACAAACTGGTTTGTAGAATTAGTAAAGGTATTATATATGACCGGAATGAGTGCATGGTGTGGTTGGTTATGTTTCATATATTTGGAATTAAGTAGTAAATATTTTGTTCATTTATACACATTGACTACTTCAACACTAGAAACACAGCTGTTGAAGGTAAGTTTTGTTTTGTTGTCACTATGAACTACAAATTTCTTGTATTCTTTGTTTAGCGATCCATCACCAAGCAGTTTATCTTAATGGAAATACATGATTCAACATCACCCCCCAAAAAGGAACTACCATGCTATGAAGCAGAGCCTGGATGAGCAATGATATAATGGTTCGCTGGTGTGATGGTGCTCTTGGATTTGCATAACTCCCGTCAAAGCTTTTCAAGTATATACTTATAATTCAACTATACTTGCATGTATCTACACTTCAGTTAATTCACATGAAGCACATCTTTCTTATCTGCAAGCTTATCTAGTAATGTTGTTCCACTTGAAAACATCATGTAGGTGTTTCAAGACAAGGAGTTCCTGAACCCTGCAGTTAAAAGCTTCTCAAGCTATTTGGAGGCACAATTTATGGTGAGGTGATCAAGGGGATGTCTTTGCTTAAGATCAAATGATCAAGCGCAACCAGGGATGCCATAGAGCTTATGGGAGGGAGGTGTCCAAAGTGAAGTTCGTTCTCATATCTGAATCTGGTAGCTACTCTTAATGTGGAAAATGTCAGTAAGGATATTTACTTTCTACAGATTTCCGATTTCCTGTTCATCACTTCTCATCTCTCTGTTTCCACATATACCCAACCAATCCATTTTCTTTTTTTCATTCTGGTCACAGGAACAGCTCAGAGACAGATTGACTCATGCAGTAATCAACTAGAGGTTCGCTGATTCAATCGACATTGCTCTGCAATTGATTGATAAAAGGGCTCGCTGGTTAGGTCACCCTCTCCTCTGATTTTCATCTTTAGATGTATTTGTAGTGTTGATATCTCTGCTTCCTACATGCTCTATTGTTTTTGTTGACTCATGCAGTAATCAAGTAGAGGTTCACTGATTCAATCGACATTGCTCTGCAGTTGATTGATAAAAGGACTCACTGGTTAGGTCACCCTCTCCTCTAATTTTCATCTTTAGATGTATTCATAGTGTTGATATCTCTGCTTCCTACCTGCTCTATTATTTTTGTTTCTTTTATTTTTGTTTGCTTATCAACCTCAAAAGCCAGTGGACATAATCCTAATGGGTTAAGACAATTAGGCTCATATTACAAATGAACCTATCAACTAATAATACTTTCTAACATGTTGCAACTTTATTTTGTTTGTGTTGGTAGAAATGTAATAAACCAATGATATTATATTTTAACTAAGAATATTCTGAGACAAAAGACGCACACCTATCTCTAACTAGGTCTGCCCCTGCATGTGATGACTTCATATACACATGCATAGTCACATACCTTTTTTGTCTTAGGATATTCACACACCATATGGCTGTATATGTACTCTATCTTTGAATATTTAATACTTGTGTAAATTTCAAGTGTCATATTTTCACATGAGAAAAAATGGTTCATCAACCTGGTATATTGGTCATGTTGGTGAAAGCAATGATTTTTACGTTTTCACATCTTCTAAAGTGGTCCTTGTGCACATGCTGTCGATGTCCTTTCCACATGCAATGTATTCAATTGCATGGCAAGCTAGATATACATATCTACTCAATAGATGCTTAATAGGCGTTAGTCGACTTGGTTTATGTATGTTATTCTAGTTGCAGCAAATTAACAACAAGGTGACTTCACTATGTGCATAATATTTGAGTAAGTGGTAGATCAAGCGTATTCATAACTTTTTTTTTGAGAAAATGTTGTTACCAGACGGTTGCCCTTTACCTCTTGTCTATATCAGGGATCATTTTATGTTCTGAAAGGGTTATGAAAATTCTCTTACAGGAATTCTATGCATGTGGTTAGCTTTAGGGTCGTGTCTTAGGTGCATACAGTTTAGTTGTGAGCTTGTTATGTCTAAATTCTTTCCCTTGTCTATTCTCTGCAGAAGCAAAAGATGTCGCTGTTGCACGGTAATATACGTTCTATACTTATCTTTCTATACGCGCCATTGGTTTCCTTTGTTGTTTGCAATATAAATGTAGCTACTGCTATCTGTAACTCCTCAATTTCTAGCTTGCACATATCTGTAATGGCTATCCTCCTATGTGGTCTGCATAACATGTATACTTCATCATGCTCTCACTGTCATTTATTTGTTCAGTGAATGGACTTTGTTGCTCCTGTTAACACATGTTAGTAGGCATGGTTTATAATTATGTAAAAACATATGAAAGCCTCAAGCTTGCTTGAAAGATAACTTTTAGTCCCAATGTTTATATTCTTAATGGTTCTGGTCAAAGGGTACTACTGTTTGCTGCCTTAATGTAGCATTATTTCCGGTTTCAAAGTTCACAGTTTGCAAATTGAACATTGTAGTCAAAGTAACCGCAAAGCATCCTATAATAGTTATTTTTACTATGTTGTTTGGAAAAAGTTGAGTGGGATGCCATTACTCATGCAGACATGTAGTATAGTTAGTATATTTTTTTATATCAAGTTTGATTGGGTAATTAAGAGTTGCTGCATTGTTTTTGGTAATTAATTATTATCTTACTATGACTTTAGGTTTCTATACCGCTTTTACTTTTATTTGAGATGTCTAAGGAGTAAGGACGTTTCCTTAGCAGTCATAATTTTGAGATATTGGATTCACTAAAAAACCACGAAAAATTTGCTATTCCAGAACTACACATAAAATTTAGATAAAATTCACCAACAATTTGGCAAAATTTCAGTCAACTTTCAGGAGAAAATTACTATAAAATCATGTGCTACACTACCATTTCTGTAAACATATATGCTTGATATGGAATATAGCTGTCCGCATTTTAAATGGTTGTGTCCCTCTTTTTAATAGATGACCTGAGAAAAAATATTAGACTTTCTCTTTGCCCATTCCTCTTTTCCCTTTAGTTGTATTTCTTCTGCGAAATGGTCCATGACTTGCTTCAAATATCATCATTCCAGGTTGGTGCCCAGACTAACCTGATGACCATGCAGTGGGCTGCGGATTTCGTTTGGCAGTCCTACAATGAAGAACCCAGCGAACAGTCATTCTCAACTGTTGGCTTGCTGGAATAGATCAACATAACTAGAGATTCCACAGATTATCGGTGGTATATAACTTAGTAAGTAGTTTATCCTGACTGATTATGGCCTTTTCCTCTTTGCAGTTTCTTAAACTATGCCACCTAACCATTATTTATCATTTTACGCAGCGTCAACATAGATCCAAATGAAGAGTTTCTTAAAAACGGACAGTACCCTGTGTTGACCGTAATGTCAGCTGGTCATTCATTATATGTTGTTGTCAATGGGAAATTATCAAGTATTCGTTTTATGGGCATTTGGACTCTTTTCTTTAGTAGTTTCACACAGATACTGAAATCAGTATCTACTAGTTAGATATTGGTCTTAAAATGGCAACCATTTCTTTTTGTCCTAAACATTTTTCTTATATGCTTGCCAGGTACGGTTTATGGAAGTATAGAAAATCCAAAATAAAACATATGCAGCAAATGCCAAACTGCAGGCTGGTAGCAACACAATTTCAATCTTGAGTGTTTCTGTTGGACTTCCGGTATGTTTATACCACCTATGATAATTTCTAAAATAAGTGTTTTGGGTTTGCTACCAAGTATTAATATTTGTGTTGCCGTTCAGAACGTTGGTGAACATTTTGAGTCATGGAATGCTGGCGTTCTTGGTCCAGTTATGCTAAATGGGTTGAACGAAGGGAGACAAGATCTTACTTGGCAAAACTGGACATACGCTGTAAATATACCGGTGTAAAACATCAGCAATTTCCACTTTTAGGCAAGTCAAACATGCTAAATAACACAACGTTGTTGCAGGTAGGATTGAAGGGTGAAGCTCTAAGTTTGCATTCTCTCAGTGGCAGTTCTTCTGTTGAGTGGGGAGACCCGTGGACTCTGACACCTTTGACATGGTACAAGGTGAGCATTTTTAGCTAGCAAACTAAGCTATTTTTGTATTAGCGGTGGTCTTTATTCCATACTGTAACAAATGGTTAGGTGTCACTTAATTTCTAATCTCAATGTCTCCTGAAATCTACAGACCTCCTTCAATGCTCCAGAAGGGGATGAACCATTGGCTTTAAATATGAATAGTATGGGAAAAGGGCAGATATGGATAAACGGAGAAAGTATTGGGCGTTATTGACCTGGTTACAAAGCATACGGTTCATGTACTCCCTGTACTTATGCCGGAAGGTACAATGAGACAAAGTGCAGCACAAACTGTGGAGAACCCTCCCAAAGATGGTGAGGAAACAAACCCCTTTTTGATAACACTTACAATCTAGAACATCATATCCTGTTTAATTGGGATCCCCAGCACTTTTCAGGTATCATGTACCGCGTTCTTTGGTAAATCCAACTGGAAACCTACTTGTTGTCTTTGAGGAGTGGGGTGGTAATCCGAAGGGAATTTCTGTTGTGAAAAGGAAAGTAGGGAGTGTTTGTGCTGATGTCTCTGAGTGGCAGCCATCAATGAAGATTATAGTTTATGGGAAACCAGAAAACCCGCCAATACCCAAGGCCCATCTGAAGTGTGCACCTGGTCAAAGGATTTCCCAGATAAAATTTGCAAGTTTTCGAACGCCAATGGGAACACGCGGAAGTTACTCAGAGGGGAATTGTCATGCCCACAAATCGTATAATGCTCTTCAGACCGTAAGTACTGTGTTTGCTCTCCCTGAAACCGATGTTGTCTCATCATATTTATTGCAAATTGGTAACTTAAAAGCTTGTGTCGTGTTTGCTCTGATATCTTCTAAAAAAATTGTTTAAATATTTTTGTTGCAGAACTGCATCGGCCAGAGAAAATGTTCCGTAAACATAGCTTCCGATGTTTTTGGAGGAGACCCATGCCCGGGTACCATGAAGAAGCTTTCAGTTGAAGCCATATGTGAATAGACATCCACTAACTTCTGGCAGAGCATCACTAGAGGATGATCCTTTAATTAGTCATGAGGCATCTACAAGGTGTTCAATTTTTTCACGGCAACCAGTACAAGTAAAGTTGAACGTGCTTATATGAAGATAATATTACAGACTGTCATATTGCTAGGATGTGCCACCAGCAAATACTCAACGGGTCCGCGCCGATCTTGGGCTGCAAACTAAGCTTCCTCTGTGGGAATGCTGGTGTCTCCTTGATTGGTGCTGTGGCGGCAAAGTATCTGGAAGATGAAGCCAGTATGAACTTCTTCCTAACCACTTTCGTTGATGTAAGTAATTTGCGACTTTGAACATAAAATTTGTCAGCAAGTCCTTATTTAAGTGATTCTTAGGCTTTCTTTTCCGTACATTGTCATTCCAAGTTTCTGAAAATCCTTATCCTTGTTCTTGATTCGGTAATAGATAGGGAAACAATGGAAGATACATTTACAATTCTACTGACTTTGTTCTTCAACAATCAAATCAAATATATAAAAGGATGTTTTAAATCGGCATGATCATGTGAGCATTTTTTGTCTGTAACGATATCTTCTGCAAACAGTATAAGCAAAAGATCAATGCAAATAACAGAAGTTATATTTATTTATATATTCAAGATCCTTTTCTTAGGCAGTAATAATGTTTCAGATTAGGGTACGTTACTGATCGATGTGATACATTACCGAATTACAGAGATTTGCTAATTATCCATATGATTTTATAATGCGTACTACTACGGTTTGTATTTTTTTAAGAAACGATCACCAAATATGAGTTCATACAATAAGTACATTTTATATTACAAAGTTATGATATCATTAATCGTCTCATTTGTATATTGGCATTAATAACATATATCTGCAGATTTTTCAGAGTTCTACAGCAGTCTAATACATTGGTAAACATAATGTTCAGAATTGCCTACAAACTAATATGATTATCTATGATGTTCTTAATCTCATTATTGTTTTCTAAGTCCTCCAATCAGTGCTACAGGTTTTGTAGAGTACCTACTATCCTATAAATAAAAGTAAAAGTACATACATAATTTTTAGAATTACATGCATCATCTACCTATGCCAACGTCAAGTCACAAGATGTACTTGATTTTAGTCCTCTAATATATCCATGTGATTAAGTTTCATATCCATAAATGTTGTGATTATTATTCACATCTGTCACTAGTTATTTTTTCTAAATATTAATGCAGTAGGAGAGGCCGTTATTTCTGCATCTAAACCAGTGATTGCCTGCATGCACTTTTTTCTCATACGAATAGAGAAACATCGTTGGGTCCATCGGCGCCTCTAGTGAGCTTTTTCAAGGAAAAGCTGGTTGTTTGTGGGCATGCTTGTTTCTGAATAAGCACCTTGGTTGCGATACTATAATTCCTACTGGTTATATGGCAAGTTCTCATCTCTACCTGCTGGTTATATGGCAAGTTCTCATCTCTGCTTATTCTCGTCTAATTTTGTCTAAACTAGCCAAAAAGAACCTAAGACACTAACTGTAAATCCGTCATTTAGAATGCCGTTTCCAAGCAGCTCATCATGGAAGGTAGATATAATCCCGACAGAGGCAACAATCCTCTGATGTACGAGCACGGCCGCTATGGGCTGAATTACTTTGGTGCATCTCATGGTGTGGCTGGGATACTACATGTGTTAATGCATATGAATCTGAACACGGAGGAGCAAGATTACGTTAAAGACACACTGAAATACATAATTCAGCATCGCCTTCCAAGTGGGAACTACCCTGAAAATAAGCAGAGCAAGGATGATCAATTGGTGCATTGGGATCATGGAGCTCCTGGCATAGCATTAACTCTCATCAAATCTTATCAAGTATGGCTCTGCTCATCACCTATACCTAACTACATATATCTACACTTGAAGTTGATTTACTGTAGTTGCATCTTTCTTAATGAAATGTAAGTTTCTCCAGTAATGTTATATCACTTGCCAACATCATCTAGGTGTTCCAAGACCAGGAGTTCCTGACCGCTGCAGAGGCGGCCGCTAAAGTTGTTTGGAACCGTGGTTTGTTCTTCTGACGAGTTGGTGACTTTTGCAAAGCATAGTTCACCAAGGCTGTAAAATCAGGCACCACCATAAAGAAGTCAAAGAAGATCAGGACTTTTGTTACATTTCACTGGCCAAAGACTCTTAAGAAGCCAAGGAACCCCAAGTACCCCTGCATCAGTACTGAGCCCAAAAACAAGCTTGATCAATTCCAGATCCTGAAGTATCCACTTACAACTGAATCTGCCATGAAGAAGATCGAAGACAACAACACTCTTGTCTTCATTGTGGATCTCCGTGCTGACAAAAAGAAGATCAAAGCTGCGGTGAAAAAGATGTATGACATCCAAGCCAAGAAGGTCAACACTCTCATCAGGCCTGATGGAACTAAGAAAGCTTACGTGAGGCTCACTCCTGATTATGATGCTCTGGATGTGGCCAACAAAATTGGCATTATATAAATGTCTTATCCTGAAAATTTTTGTTCCCAAGAAACATGGTGCATTTTCTGTTGAATTAAAATGTTTCAGATCCCTTTAGTGATAGTTATCAGACTGCTGTAGTAAAAAAAAAAGAGAAATAGGCGGTGCAATACTATTGGCTTAGCCTGCCAATGAGGAAATTATAAGAGTGTTGTATAAGTTACACGAGGGTTTGTAAGAGTCATTAACTTATGTCTTTATTAAGAATAAAAAAACAAGATTAAGCTTTGTACAGAAGAAAATATGAAGTGGATGACATGATTCTGGATTTTTATTCGATCAATGTGGTGCACATGTATAAATGAGTTCTCAGCCTAATTTCACCAAACGCACAGTCTGAGCTTTCTACAGTCTTTACCCAACTAATATTGAATCTAAAATAATGATACATTAATTTCCCGACATCTTGGAAATGTCGGGTCTGTTTCTTTGAGGCAACTTTGTAATGCCGTTCATGCTATTTATCGGCGTGTATGTAATGTCGTCTATAAACGACATCTTCCCGGCATATTAGAATGTCGGGTTTGGCATCATTTTCCGGCGATAACCATTTATCCCCGGCATGGACATAATGCTGATTTTGATACTATTTACGGCAATTCTTAATATGCCGTGAAACTTTTGGCGGCACGCTTTTCAACGGCATTTTTCCGGCATATTGAAAAATGCCAAATAAATACAATACCGGCATAGTTATGCAGTTTTTACAGCTTGTCATTATGCCGGGAAATCTAATATTTGTTGTAGTAGTCGACCAGGACTGCTACCACGTCGCCAAAGAGAAGGGGAAAACGGTGGTGGCCTCCGGTAGGCAGGGTGCCTATCCGGAGTAGGTGGCGGCGGCGCCACCAGGCGCGATCACCCCTCGGATTTCCCGCCCGATCGCCGACCCTTCAGCTCCTAGGTTTCAGCATCTCCCGGTTCACTTTCTTCCTGGACAAGTTATTCGAAGAGCACCTAGACCACAAAGCCGTCACAGTGATGAACATCGAGGGAGATCTAGCGCTGGAGGTCGACCCAAAAGCATTCGAGGACCTGGCGCACCCATGGCAGTACGCCGTGAAGCATACCTAATATCATGATCTGGTTATATACAAGTCGAAGGAGTCAACTTTAAGCTGAAAAGATGAAAGCACACTCGAAAGAGACCCAATTCACTACATATCGGGTGACTAGGAGTAATTCTACCTCAACTGAATCAAATATCACAGTACAAAACCTAATATTGGTAATTTGGCTTTTTATATGGGTAGTACTCGTCGAGATCTTTCCAACGGTACCATGCACGCCTAAAACAGAGCTCTGAGTCAAAAGTTATGGAGTTGGTTGGGAAGACACATTAGAGTTAAGATTGCAACTTTGTCTCTCTGGAGTGGAAGCTCTAGATCTAGACATTAACTTCGGAGACATCCCCTAGCATGTAAAGAGAACATGACTTCTCCCAAAGATCATGCTTTTGGCTTCTTGATCCAAATAGATTTGTCTTATGATAAAATAGAAGCGTTACTTAGTCACTAAGAAATCCCAAAAAAGGTACATTTCTAATTGTATAACGATCGAACAGGACCACTAACTACCGATATCATGATATCAGTTCCACCATTTCAATGAATCGTACCTAATATCATGACCTGGTTAAATGCGAGGGCGCCGAGCCGCTGCACGCGGGCACCGACGATGATTCCTTTTGGCTCCCACCTACTTCTGATTAATTATTGCGTATTTTTTTAAGGAGACAGAGAAAAAGAGTAATTAGCCACATGCTATATTAAGGTCATGTTTGGTTCGGTGATGTCGGATGACTTTTGATGAAATGAAAAACGAATCAAACAAAAAAATACAAGTCAAAGGAGTCAACTTTAATGTGAAAATACGAAAGCAGACTACAAAGAAACCCAATTCACTACATATCGGATGACTAGGAGTAACTCTACATCCATTTCACTGTAGAAAAACTTAGATTAATAATTTGAGTTTTTATCTGGGCATTTCTTATCGAGAGCTTTCCAACGGTACCATGCACGCCTAAAACAGAGCTCCGAGTTAAAAGTTATGGAATTGGTAGGGAAGAAATATTAGAGTCAAGATTGCAACTTTGTCTATGGGAAATGGAGGCTCTAGATCTAGACATTAGCGTTTGGAGGCATCTCTTAGCATGTAAAGAGAACATGTGTTGCCCCGCAAATCAATTTTTTAGCTTCCAGATCCAAATCCATGGGTCTTATGATAAAATAGAATGGTTACTTTGTCACTAAGAAATCTTAAGACCACAACGATGGAAAGGAGGAGGATGCCTTATGTGTTACATACATGGAAAGACAACTAGTTAGAGGTGCCTCATCACGCCTGCTGTGATATGAGGCTCTTCTTTGTTTGTTTTTGTTGTGACCTCATAGGTGATGTGCATAGATGGGTGGGATTTTAGCACCAGATGTAATACCTTTTGTTTTGGCTCAAATGAGGAGTGTGGGATGAATGAGGTTTACTTCTGACTTGTTTAAATAAAGTGATTCAAAATAGGCACATTTCTAGTGGTATAACGATCGAACATGCTCATTAACTATCGAGATCATGATATCAACTATATGATATCTAAGAAGTATACCTAATATCATGATTTGGTTATATATAAGTCGAAGGAGTCAACTTTAAGCTGAAAAGATGAAAGCAGACTCGAAAGAGACCCAATTCACTACATATCGGGTGACTTTTTTTTAAAATTAAATATGAGGTCCATCTTATTCATCTTGCTCCTCAAGCAAGCCAAATGAAATCATCCGCATTACAATTGATCATCCGCGATCGATCCATAAACAAAAATCCATCCCATATGTCTTCTCCAGATAAAGAATCCCTCTCAACCATTGTAATACCCCTCCCTCCAAGCCAGGTATCTATGCAGCCACTCCTCATCGCCATCCTTTGTGCTTCCTACCTCTAAAACCAGTCAAGGAACCAACTAACTTTCCATCATCCCTTTCATCATCTTCATCCTTATCCTCGCTTGAATGTCCGTTCCCATATGATTCGCTAACCATCACCCTCACAGACGATCTGTTCGAGCACAAATCGTCGCTCGGTGCCCGCGATCTTGTGAGGTCACCACCCCATAATGGCCTCAAGAAGTCACCAAATTGAGAGGAGCTCATGCATCATATTAATCAAGGTAAGTAGGCCCCAAATGTGATGATCAAGATCGACATGTCTACAACATACGACAGGGTCGAATGGAACGTGTTGAGGAGAATTTTGGGTGCGTTTGGTTTCCTTCCGGAGGTGATAGAGCTCTGTCTTAGCTTCTTTGTCCACTCTTGGGCTACGGTCACCATTGGTGAGCACACGACGGGTTTCTTCTCATTTGCTAGAGGGCTTAAGCAAGGCAATGCTATCTCCCCATTCCTGTTTATCATCTTTGAAGAAGTTCTTTACCGAAGATTTGATAGGATGGCCAATGATCGAGCAATATCCAGGTTCAAAACGAGAGGATCGGCTTTGGCACCGCCTATGCTCTTGTATGCTGATGATTTAGTTATGCTGTTTGAAGCAGACCAGTCGACGACTCTAGAAGTCTTGAACACCCTAGCCTCCTATGAGCAATCTACTGGACAAAGGATTAACCGAAGCAAATCGGTCTGTATAGTTGGAGGGTCGGACCTTGCGAGGGCGGCGGAGCTTGCAGCGGGGTTTGGTGTTGAAAATGCCTCAGACTCGTTCACGTATGCGGGGATACCGATCTGCAAAGGAAGATATAAACTAGTTGATTATGAGTTTCTGTTCAAAAAAGTAAACTCCAAGGTTGCAGCGTGGAAAGCAAAGCTCCTCTCCTTTGTTGGGAGGCGCTTATTGATTGCTCATGTCCTCTCCTCTGTCACGGTATACGCGGTGGCAGCGGTCGGTCTACCAGCTGGCATCATTCTCCGGTTAGAGAGAAATTTTTCAAGTTTTTTGTGGGCCGGCAGAGATGATCTCCAGAGAAAGGCATGGCTTGGATGGCATCGCGTGGCTACGCCGGCGGACAAAGGTTGGCTTGGCTTGCCACAGTTGCAGCTGATCAATGAGGCATTTTCTTCCAAAGCGTGCTGGGAAATCCTCACCGAGGATACTCTGTGGGCGACGTTCTGTAGAGAGAAGTATTCAAACCATGCTCTTGGAAGATCGAGATCATACCCTGGGCACCTGAAATTTTTTTTTTTTTTATAAGCCAGGGGTTGCTTTTATTCATCCCACACCCCTCATGTGGGCTAAATCAGCAAAAATATACAACTCCCGCTCTTATAACTCGGGTATCTTCCCCCCATGCCCACAAGCACAGACAAAACAGCTAGAAACGAGCCCCTACGAAAAGGAAACATAGGGAACACATCTCCTATCCATGATCATCATCCCCCTGATCTTCATAGGAAGAAAGGTAGCATCAACGCAAAAGAAGTCATCGTCGCTGTTGCATCCCCAACGACCGAGCTCAACAGCATAGGAGTTGACCACGTTGTCCACAAGAGAGCCTATGATGCCATCAACATCCAACACATGCCTGAACTCTCTAACCATCACGGTGTTCTTCCAAGGCTCACCTGCGGCCTGCCAAAGGATGTGAAAAGCTCTGTTGTGACTCATCTCCAGGATCGATAAGCGGATGTTACGCTCATCAGCAAGCCTTATACCAATCACACAGGCTTGAAGAATAGCTGTCAAGTAGTCTGTTGCTCTGATCCAAAATCTGAAGGCCAACCGAAGCAAACCAAGGGAATTGCGGGCAAGGCCAGCCGCCCACCATCTCTTGTGACCATAGGCATCCGCATACTTGCCAACCGCAAGGTTCATCTTGATGTTGGTGAGGTCCGGCAACCTCCATGTCAACAGCCTGATCGTTCTAACCTTGTGATCCAGTTCCAGGATATTGAAACTTCACAGATGCTGGTAGAACTCCGGAGTTTCCAGGCGTGAGAAGGACTGATCAATCATCATCTTATTCAGCTGGAAAGAGATAGAGTTCCATTCTGTAATCGTTGCTAGGTTCCTGCCATCATATCTAGCAGTACAACGCAATCTCCATATAGAGCAAGGGATCATCGCCGCCATTTTACGTGCTATCCACACCTTCGCAGATCTCGTGTGGGATATAGAGCAGAAGCCAAGAAGTGAGGGGATGTCAACAGGCGGTGGTTGATCCGTAATCACCGAGAAGATCCTCCAAAAGAATTTGGCCAGGTCGCTACCGAAAAACAGGTGTATCAGCGTCTCCGCTTGAGGAAGATTACAGCAGTTACATCTCGAAGCCATCTGTATGCGACATCTAGAAATATTGTCATCCGTGGGCAACACTTTGTTGGACATCTTTCAAATCAAGGCACCGGCTTTAGGACAGCCAAGCTTCCAGACATGAGCAAGGCGACCATGGATATCAGTGCCTCAAAGGAATTTCTTGGCCGAGTTGAGAGAGAATCTTCCATCCTGCTCCAGAGTCCAAACTATTTTGTCCGGCTCATGCGAGATTAGGGGTGAGCAAATCTCAGTCCAGACCGCTAGACCAGACCAGACTGTACATTCGGTTCGGTCCGGTCCTGGACCGAATCTGTAGTCGGTCCGGTCAATGGTCCTTAAAATGTGTAATTTCGGTCTTCGGTCCGGTCCGGTCCAAAACCGAAAAAACCGTAAACCGGACCGTGGACCGACTGACTGAGTGTTTTTTTACCAGTTTTGTTAAACCGGGGCCAATGACCCATCCATTCCACTATTCCAGTATCCCTGATATTTTCATCTCCCTGTGGCTGCGAGTGACCCGAAGCGTGACTAGGGCACCGAAGCGGGCAAGCGGCGAAGCATCAGGCGGGCGATCCTCTTCGGTGACGGCGAAGCAGGCAAGTGGCGAAGCATCAGGCGGGCGGTCCTCTTCGGTGACGGCGAAGCTGACGAGGAACGGCCAGTTTCGGCTCCACTCCCCACAGAAAACACCAGCCAAGGGTCGAACTGCCTCATTTTCATTCCCTACAGATCTCCGGCCTCCGCCATCTACCCTCTTTCCTCCGCAGTCGACGATTGTACGTACAGGATCCGCGGCTGCCCTAGTCAGGGAAATTTGGGAAGCCGATTCACAGTACACCAGTCCTCTTCTACGACAGGGTAAGCTACGTGAGTGCTACTGTGTTGGACGCTTCTCGGCTGCTGAGTGCTGGCTTCGCGATTCTGTGGAGGGAAATAGATTCCGGTCAACTGATTACGGTGTCCTGTTATAGACTGTGAAGCTTGAAACCAGGAGAACGGCTGCTCTTTCTGTTTGCTGATAAACCCATCTCCTCCAAAGTCGATTTGCTGCCATTCACCGTAGAATCTCGGCTACTAGCCTACTTCTGTCTGCAGGTAAATGTTGATTTCAGTTCCCTTTTTATTGACCCTCTCTTTTCCCGTTCAATTGTTCCTGTGCCTTCTCTTCGAAAATGTTAAATGCTTGGGGGTGGAAGGGGGTTTACGGCTTCTTCAAAAGTTGGATTCAGCATTCAGTACGAATTGTTTTCATAATCTTTACCTAATGTTTATCAATTTACACCATCCCAATAGCCACGAGAGTCTAAGGGGGCGCAGCTCACATGTGAGCTTGTTCATACCTATTCTTTGATGGGAAGTAGGAAGAATATGCTCTGTAATTGTTGGAATTTGGCCACTAATTACTATTTTAATTTCTTTAGTAAATCAAACTAGAGTTCAGTTCAACTTGTTTGAATTCTTGCTGCCTGAAATTTCGTTTTAGTAGTCCTGTGATCTCTGTGTTTTAATGGACAGTGGTCATAGTGCTAGTTTGTTTTCACTTTATAACAATGTTGGTTACATAATTTTTTTTTTAAAATAGAGATTATTTTTGCTGCAGTTTCGTGTGGGTGGCTATCAATACGGATTCGTCTACAAGATTATCGTGCAATGTAAGATTTCTCCTTACATTTACTTATAATATGCACTCACCATGTTTAGGTACAATATTTTAACTACATATTTTGATGTCTATATGTACTGACGTACAGATGAGCTCCCAATCCAAAAGGCCAAACCTTAGGTCAGGAGAGACAACAACTACAAATGAACCATCACCTCAAATGTTGATTGAATCCATGGAAAATCCTACTATTGATGAAGTACACAACTCTGGAGAAGAAGGGGACTTTGAGAAAGAAGATGTGGGGAAGCCAAGAGTAAAGAAAAGATCTCGCAAGAGGTCAGAGATTTGGTTACATTTTGATGAGTTCATTTCTGATGATAACACAGTTCGAGCTAGATGCAAGTATTGTAGTAAATCTTTTGCTGCTCACTCTTCTAAAAATGGCACTAAAAACTTGAACTTTCATTTGCCTAAGTGTGAGAAATATCCTGAAAACAAGACTAAGGGGATACAAACTCAAATAGTATTGGAAAGGGGAAGCAATGAAGAGGGACAGGGGAGACTAAAATGTTGGACATTAAATCAGGGAGATGCTAGAGATGCTCTAAGCTATATGATTATTGTGGATGAGTTGCCATTTAAATTTGTTGAACATCCTGGATTTCGGCATTTTCTGTCTATTGTTTGCCCAGATTTTAATTTGCCATCTCGTTTCACACTTGCCCGCGATTGCTACCAATTGTATCTTAATGAAAAAACTAAGTTGCAAAGTTTTTTGAAACACTCATGTCAAAGAGTATGTGTAACAACTGATACATGGACCTCTATTAAAAAAATCAACTACATGACCTTGACTGCTCATTTTATTGATAAGGATTGGAAGTTAAGGAAGAAAATTTTAAACTTTTGCCCGATCTCTGGTCATAAAGGTGAGATCATAGGAAGAGCAGTAGAAAGTTGTTTGATTGATTGGGATTTAGATGGTAAATTGTACACCATTACGGTTGACAATGCAAGTTCAAATGATGTTGCATGTAAGTATGTAAAACAGAAAATGGCACAAAGGGGTGGGTTTATAAGTGATGGAAATTATCTCCACATGAGATGCATTGCACACATCATAAATCTTATAGTTGTTGACGGTCTAAAAGAATCTGAGACTTCTGTAGATCGTGTAAGGGCAGTTGTAAGATTTGTAAGGCAGTCTCCTGCTAGGTTGAAGAGATTTAAGGAGTGTGTGCAAATTGAGAAAATTGAGAGCAAGGCACTCCTATCTCTTGATGTGGTAACTAGATGGAACTCAACATACCTAATGTTAAACTCGGCCTTAAAGTTTGAGAGGGCTTTTGAAAGATTTGGGTATGTAGATCCATACTTTAGGTTGGAGTTAAATGATATTGAAGGTGGACATGTTGGAGTTCCAATAGAAAGTGATTGGGCAAATGTGAGACGTTTGTCTACATTTTTAGAATCTTTCTATGAAGTGACTCTTCGTGTTTCGGGGACATCATATGTTACTGCGAATTCATTTTTCTTTGAAATTGCTGCTCTGTATGATCTTCTATGCTCCCACATGTCTAGCAGTGATGTTGAATTGTGTAATATGGCCACATCAATGAAAGCAAAATATGACAAGTATTGGGGAAATATTGATAAAATGAATATGATGATCTATATTGCAGCATTACTAGACCCTAGAGTGAAATTAGTTGGGCTAAAGTTATCTTTCATTAGGATGTATGGCACGAAAAAAGGTGAGGAGATGACCGATAAAATAGAAACAACTATGTCTGCATTGTTTGAAGAGTATAGGAAATTGTATGCCCCAATTGCTTCTCAATCTGGTCAAACAGGAGCATCTTCTAGTGGAGCAAATAAGACACATGCTTGTAGAGGTGCTGGTTTTCAGAAGAATATCATGGAGGATATTAAGAGGATGAGAAATGGAGCAGATAATGGTTTTGTGAGGACGGAATCTGATAGATACTTAAATGAAGAAATGGCTGAAGATGAGTCTGATGATTTCGATATCTTGAAGTGGTGGCAAGTTCATGGGCCGAGATTCCCAGTACTTTCTTGTTTGACACGAGATGTTCTAGCTATACCGATATCTACCGTGGCTTCAGAGTCTGCATTTAGCACAGGAGGTCGACACCTTGATTCTTTTAGGAGCTCTCTCACTCCTAAGGTAGTAGATTTTAGTTTCTTTATTTGTTTTTTTGTCCATCTTTGCACTTTTATTCTTATTGACCACATCAAACATTGTCAGACAGTCCAGTCTCTTATATGTGCACAAGATTGGCTTAAATCTACCCCTCACATGATTGATGTGGAAGTTGATCTTGAAGAGTTAGATCAACTAGAGAAAGGTAAATGGATGATTATTAGACATTTTTAATAAAAGAAGAAAATATTCTTATGTCTGATAATATTTGTAAAATCTTTCAGAGCTATCTAATCTCTGTGCAAATGATGTTGTCATTGATGTTTAGAGTTAACAAATATTTTGACATGTAAGTGTCTTTGCTTCCTAATACATTTTTTAACTCAGGGTTGTATGTTCTATTGATGCCTATTATGTATTTTCAGAGTTTGTTAGCTGGATTCAAGATATATGATCATTGTTTCTCAGTCTGGGGAGTTACATAACATGTAAGCGGTCTAATTATGACCCATCATAAAATTCTGTAGCATAATCTCTTAATTAAAAATTCTTTCCATGTTTATCTTTTTTGTGTTTGTAGTTTCTTTATTTTACATATAGTGCTGACTTCTATTGTTTCTCCTTGTAGAAAATTGCTGTTGTGAGCACGTTTCATTCAAAATACATTGGGGAAGTGAGATGAATAAAAGCAACCCCTGACTTATTTTAAAAAAAACAATGATGGAAAGGAGGAGGATGCCTTATGTGTTACATATATGGAAAGACAGCTAGTTAGAGGTGCCTCATCACGCCTGCTGTGATATGAGGCTCTTCTTTTTTTGTTTTTGTTGTGACCTCATAGGTGATGTGCATAGATGGGCGGGGTTTTAGTACCAGATGTAATACCTTTTATTTTGGCTCAAATGAGGAGTGTGGGATGAATGAAGTTTACTTCTGACATGTTTAAATAAAGTGATTCAAAATAGGCACATTTCTAGTGGTATAACGATCAAACATGCTCATTAACTATCGAGATCATGATATCAACTATACGATATCTAAGAAGCATACCTAATATCATGATCTGGTTATATACAAGTCGAAGGAGTCAACTTTAACCTGAAAAGATGAAAGCAGACTCGAAAGAGACCCAATTCACTACATATCGGGTGACTAGGAGTAATTCTACCTCAATTGAATCAAATATCACAGTACAAAACATAATATTGGTAATTTGGCTTTTTATATGGGTAGTACTCGTCGAGATCTTTCCAACGGTACCATGCACGTCTAAAACAGAGCTCTGAGTCAAAAGTTATGGAGTTGGTTGGGAAGACACATTAGAGTTAAGATTGCAACTTTATCTCTCTGGAGTGGAAGATTTAGATCTAGACATTAACGTCAGAGACATCCCCTAGCATGTAAAGAGAACACGAATTCTCCCGAAGATCATGCTTTTGGCTTCCAGATCCAAATAGATTTGTCTTATGATAAAATAGAAGTGTTACTTAGTCACTAAGAAATCCCAAAAAAGGTACATTTCTAATTGTATAATGATCGAACAGGACCACTAACTACCGATATCATGATATCAGTTCCACCATTTCAATGAATCGTAGCTAATATCAAAACCTGGTTAAATACAAGTCAAAGGAGTCAACTTTAATGCGAAAAGACGAAAGCAGACTATAAAGAAACCCAATTCACTACATATCGGATGACTAGGAGTAATTCTACATCCATATCACTGTAGAAAAACTTAGATTAATAATTTGAATTTTTATCTGGGTAGTGCTTATCGAGAGCTTTCCAACGGTACCATGCACGCCTAAAACAGAGCTCTGAGTCAAAAGTTATGGAATTGGCAGGGAAAAAATATTATAGTCAAGATTGTAACTTTGTCTATGGGAAATGGAGGCTCTAGATCTAGACATTAGCGTTTGGAGGCATCTCTTAGCATGTAAAGAGAACATGTGTTGCCCCGCAAATCAATTTTTTAGCTTCCAGATCCAAATCCATGGGTCTTATGATAAAATAGAATGGTTACTTTGTCACTAAGAAATCTTAAGACCACAACGATGGAAAGGAGGAGGATGCCTTATGTGTTACATACATGGAAAGACATCTAGTTAGAGGTGCATCATCACGACTGCTGTGATATGAGGCTCTTCTTTTTTGTTTTTGTTGTGACCTCATAGGTGATGTGCATAGATGGGTGGGGTTTTAGCACCAGATGTAATACCTTTTGTTTTGGCTCAAATGAGGAGTGTGGGATGAATGAGGTTTACTTCTGACTTGTTTAAATAAAGTGATTCAAAATAGGCTCTTCTTTTTCGTTTTTGTTGTGACCTCATAGGTGATGTGCATAGATGGGCAGGTTTTTAGCACCAGATGTAATACCTTTTGTGTTGGTTCAAATGAGGAGTGTGGGATGAATGAGGTTTACTCTTACTTGTTTAAATAAAGTGATTCAAAATAGGCACATTTCTAGTGGTATAACGATCGAACATGCTCATTAACTATTGAGATCATGATATCAACTATATGATATCTAAGAAGCATACCTAATATAATGATCTGGTTATATACAAGTCGAAGGAGTCAACTTTAAGCTGAAAAGATGAAAGCAGACTCGAAAGACCCAATTCACTACATATCAGGTGACTAGGAGTAATTCTACCTCAACTGAATCAAATATCACAGTACAAAACCTAATATTGGTAATTTGGCTTTTTATATGGATAGTACTCGTCGAGATCTTTCCAACGGTACCATGCACGCCTAAAACAGAGCTCTGAGTCAAAAGTTATGGAGTTGGTTGGGAAGACAAATTAGTTAAGATTGCAACTTTGTCTCTCTGGTGTGGAAGCTCTAGATCTAGAATTTTTTTTTAATATTAAATGAGGTCCATCTTATTCATCTTGCCCCTCAAGCAAGCCAAATCAAGTCATCCCCATTACAAAAGATCATCCGCGATCTACCCTTTAAAAAAAGGAAAAAGGAAACCATCCCATTTGTCTTCTTCAGCTGGAGAGTCCCGCTCAAACATCATAAAACCCCTCCCTTCAAGCCAGGTATCTACGCTTCCCCTTCTCAACGCCAACCTTAGTGCTTACTACCTCCGACTCCAGTCCAGGAGTCAACTACATCTCCATCGTCCCATACAAAATCTTCATCCTCATCCTCGCTTGGATATCCATTCCTGTGTGAATCGCTGACCATCACCCTCACTGATGAACTGTTGGAGGAGCTACTGGGTACCCGCGATCTTGTGATGACACCGCCCCATAACGTCAGAGACATCCCCTAGCATGTAAAGAGAACATGACTTCTCCCGAAGATCATGCTTTTGGCTTCCAGATCCAAATAGATTTGTCTTATGATAAAACAGAAGCATTACTTAGTCAAGATTGCATATTGGTGAGTCGAGGAGCCGAAGAGCCGCTTCGTCTGGGGCGATCTGCGGACGATTCTGTGGGGGTCCGCGCCTCCGGCGGCGCCGCCACCTATTCTGGATAGGCACTCCGCCTACCGGAATCCACCTTCTTCCCTATTTCTCGTGTAGTTCGGCACCATGTGGTTATGGATGGCGTCGCGCTGACCCTGCTCGCCGGAATCTGGATGATCTCCGCTGCCTGCTGGGTGTAAGGATAGGCGACCGTGGGTGCGTACTCTAGACTGATACTTCGGCTTTAGCCGGACAAGGTAGGTCTACTGTCACCACTCACAACCGCTGACAATGTGTGGCTGCTCTGAAGTCTAATACTTCGGTTGTTACCGGACAAGGTAGGGCCTCAGACACTCCACACCTTCCTTTCACCTCCTTACGCAGTGTGATGGCTCAGACCACACATTCGTTTCTTCGACTGCCTATGTCAAACTCTCTGGGGATGCGAGCCCAGTGGGTGGTCGTCGAGAGACGGGCTGCTTTTGCGGCTTCCTCTGTTTCCTCTGAGGAGGTCATCCCGGATATCTGACGTTTGGTCTCTCCTACGGCCCCTAGCCACGTCGTCTTCGGAGATGTTGTTACCATCCAACCGTCACCCCCCCTTGTGACGGCATGTGAAGAGGAGTATGCTCTGAACGACGCGACAGTTACGCTCCCGCCATCGCCACCTGGCAATTAGCCGCATCGAGCCAACGCCGCCGCGGAAGTGGATCAGGCACCCCAGGAGTCCATCTTCCCTTCTGCTCCCGATGATCGAACCCCTTTTCAAGAAGATCCTCCGCCACCACCTGCAAACAACGTGGTGAATATTCCTGAGCGCCCACCTAGGAAGAAACCTCTCTACGGTGTTCCGCATGATACGTGCTTTCGCTGCCTCGGTCGTTGGCATTGGCAGTCACAATGCAAGGCACCCAAAGTATGTTACATCTGCCGCAAGCCAGGCCATCTGGCGCGACGGTGCAGAGTTCGTCGGACCGTTCCTGCTCCTCCGCCACCCCCACCGGACATTCGTTCAAGACAAGCTTTTCCTGACTTACCTTCGGGTATTCCTGCTTGTGGAGTGCCTCAGCATACTCCTAAAAGGATTGCGGTCACGCTGAATCCCTCTGACCCTGAGAGAAACAAGAGAATCAAATCCCTCGCTTGCGCCGTTGAGGTCTCTTGGGTTGAGGCCCTGGATTGGAACCTTCTGCTTAGCTTCCTGCGATCTTCTTGGCCCCATGCTATTGATATTTATAAGTTTGCTCCCCGCAAGGTGGTTGTCTTCTTTTGTTATGAATCTATGGCCGAAGAGGCTCGACAACGAGAATCCTTTCACTTTCAACGCCATTTGCTCAAGCTAAAGCCCATGACGGAAGGGGATGACGGAGCCTGCAAAGAACTATTCTGGTTTTGGATTTCTGATCTCCCGATCACATACAGAGATGAACACACCATCAAAGAACTGACTCAACCATTTGGTGCTCTCAAATTCATCTCTCCATGGCAACTCAGTGAGGATGATTTATCAGGTTTCCTAATTTTTGTTGAAGCCTTTAAGGAGGACATACCACAATTCATTGTGGTCTCTCATGGCGCTAATCGGGTAACCATCAGGCTTCACATTGCTGCACGTAGCCCCTGGAATGGGTCCTCATTCCTCATCTCTGAATTTGGGAGGGAGCTTCGCATTCCGCATGAAGTGCTCTCTACCGCTGGTCCCTCAAGATTTGATGTTGCTGTTGATGAACCTACTCATGGCTGCAATTCTGGGCGGACAGATCCCTCTTCCTCACAACAAGACTCATTTAACGATGGGATGCAACTGGCTGCCTTCTATTCCTCACAGGCTGACAACCCCAGACGTGTCTATGACCACGATGGTGTCGGAACTGTGCTCCCCCACCATCGTCTGGCAGACTTTATGCATTTCGAAGAGCATGTGTTTAGGCACAACAGAAGGAGCAATCGATCTAGCGTCAGACCTCACGGTTTATCCCCTGATCGCAGACCCACGTCTGCACAAAGGTGCTCCCTTCGGTTCCATAGGGAACGATCACAGTGCTACTCTGAAGGTGATGACTATGGCAGGATATCTGACATTGATGATGACGGATTCACCGGACAAAGGCGGCGATTTAGTCGCTGAGCGTCTTTTGCTCAATTTCCCAGAAGAGTTTCTCTACTTATACCTATGGTTATGCAAAAACATCTTTTCTGGAATATTAGAGGGGCTGCGAACAACAAATCTAGAAAGATTTTGGGGCTTTTATGCAGGCAACACAAACCCACGATTGTTGCTCTCTTTGAGCCTTTTCTGCATGCGGACAGATCCGATGAGCTTCTTGATATTGTTAGGCTTGATTGGTCCACTGATAATCATCATAGCAATGGTAAAATCTGGATGTATGCTGATTCTTCCCTTAATCCTGTAGTGATTCACAGTCATGAGCAACACATCACTATCCAATGTAACTCGTCTGTTGGGGAGGTCTTTTTCGTCTCGGCTGTTTATGCTAGCTGCTCCCATTCGGAGAGGAGAAGACTGTGGGAATCTCTTGTTGATATGGCTGCCTTGATTGAGGATAGGGCTTGGGAGATAGCTGGTGATTTCAATATTGTTCAGAAGCTAGAGGAAAGAAGATCAAGTTCACGTGGGTTGACAAGAAGAAGCTCACCCCTACCACATGGGAGAGATTGGATAGGGTTTTGGTTAATGGAAAGTGGGAACACGATTTCCAACATCCTAGATCTTTGCATATGACACGTTTTAGAGTGTCAGACCACTGTCTGATTCTAACACACAGTGGTAACACCACCCAGCACCGTCAGGCCGCCCCCTTTTCCTTCCTCTCGATTTGGCTCTCACATCCGGATTGCATGGATATAATTCGAGCTGCTTGGGACGTTGAGATTATTGGGCACCCTTCCTTCATCTTCTATAGCAAGCTAAAGGCGGTCAGATCTTCTCTCAAATCTTGGAATCGAAACTCTTTTGGCAATATCATTCAGCGAAAGACAGACCTGCTAGACATTGTTCATGTCCTTCCGGTGAAGTTTGATGAGCAACCCTCTAGGCCAAATGAGGTGGCGCTCATTGCTGCTGAGACGGAGCTCCAGGCCGTTCTGGATGAAGAAGCTCTTTGGCGAGAGAAGTCTCGCATTTCCTGGCTAAATGATGGTGATAGAAACACGACCTTCTATCACGCTATTGTTAAAGCCAAGAAAAGACGTAGGTGCAGTGCTTCCCTGGATCTACCGGATGGTACCTCATCTGACAATCCCCGCGTTATCGCTCGGGCAGCGCCTTCTCACTTTGAAGAGCTTTACTCATATCATGAGCAGGACAGAGATGTGATCCTTGTGCCTTTCCTTTCGCAGATTACTCCTTCTTTGAGCTCTGATGACAATGTCTCTCTCCTTAGAGTGCCAACAGAAGATGAGATTCTCTCTACAATCTCTGACATGAAATCCCAGTCGGCCCATGGGCTTGATGGATTCACCATACCCTTCTATATTGTTGCATGGGATATTATCAAGCATGATGTTTTGCTCCTGTCCAAATGTTTCTTTGAAAACCAGATATGTCACAGGAGCTTGTTGTCCTTCAGATTAGCTCTCATCCCTAAGGTGTCCCAATCGTCCAATCTCATCAATGATTATCAACCTGTGGTGATTGAGAATGTCATGCTCAGAATCCTTGGGAGGCTGCTTAGCAATAGACTCAAACCGCTAATGACCAAGCTCGTTTCCGCTTCTCAAGGTGCATATGTCTCGGGTAGGGACATCATTAATCAAGTTAGACTCACGAAGGAGATTCTACATGACCTGAAGCAAGGAAAGGATTTCCCAAATGCTATCATCAAGTTCGATATGAGTAAGGCCTACGATAGGGTCAATTGGCAGGTGCTCTCCAAAATTCTTCACAGTTTTGGTTTTTTTTCCGGAAGCTATACAGCTGTGCCTCAAATTTTTCTGTGAATCATGGGCCTCTCTTTCTTTTGGGGATCACACAGAAGGTTTTTTTCAGATCCGTCGCAGCCTCAAACAAGGCAACCCAATGTCACCTTACCTTTTCGTTATTTTTGAAGAAACTCTTGCTAGGGCTTTCGCGTCTGCTGCAGATCGTGGGGACTTTGCTAGGTTCATGACGCAAGGACGGGCTATTACACCCCCTATTCTGCTTTATGCTGACGACATTATTATCTTCTGTAATGCCTCTCCATCTTCTATCTCCTGCATCAATGACATTTTTGCCAGGTATGAAAACGCTACCGGACAGCAAGTCAATTGGACAAAATCTTCTGCTCTTATAGATGACTCAGATCATGCTAAAGACATTGATGTCGCTCACTCTCTAGGAGTCACGCTTGCTAAAAGATTCCATATCTTATCTTGGGGTACCCATCTTTTACGGCAGACAAAAGATTCATCTATATGATTTCCTTGTTGAGAAAGTTGTGAGTAAGATTGCTTCATGGAAAGCCAATCTCTTATCCTTCGCAGGCAGACGCCTGCTTATTAAGCACACTCTCTCTTCTACATGCTTATACATTGTTGTGGCCATCGGCCTCCCTGCCAGCATTTGTGATAGAATTGATATTTTGATGTCAAGATTTCTATGGGCTGCTAGAGACAGCAATCGTCACAGAAATTGGGTGGCATGGAACTCAGTTGCTAAGCCCCTTGCGGATGGAGGTTTGGGTTTGGACTCTATGCGTGTAATCTCGAGAGCTTTCACATACAAGGCATGCTGGGAAATTTCAGTTGGTGATTCTCCCTGGGCTATTTTCTGTCGGGACAAATATCGCTCTGCCTCTATCCACCATAATAGTCTTCATCCTCCCTTCCTCAAAATGGGGAGTTCTGCGTCACCGTCTTGGAAACAGATCTGGAGAACTTTTCCCTTCTTCACTCCACACTGTCGATGGATTGTGGGCAATGGTGAGATGTCTCTATGGGACCCGAGATGGTGTGGCACCGCTCTGGCTAATCACACCATTCAGGCTAGTGACGGGAGGCAGGATTTTAGAGTCAAGGACTTCTGGTCGGCTGCATCTGGCTGGGACTGGGAAGCTCTTGGACATATTCTAACGAATGAGACTTCACGACCGATCTTCAGTATCATCTTCTCAAAGTCTGGAAAGCACATGGGCGTAGGGAGCCGAAAAGTCGCTATCTCTAGGGCGATTGGCGGGCGATCCTAGGGCGATCGTGCCTAGTGGCGGCGCCGCCGCTGCTGACTCCGGTGAGGCACTGCGCCTACTGGAGGCCACCCTCCTGCTTTCGGTCCCATTGCTGGGTCCTCCCTGGACGTATGATGGTTTGACGGATGTTTGTTGAACGGAGGCTGTTGCGGGCACCTCGACGTATCCCGGAGGGCTTGCGTGCACAACGGATAGTGGTGGAGAGGCGGGCGATTCGTGCGTCCACTGAAGTCGGGTGTGAGGAGGTTATCCCCGATATTAGGCATTTGATGAGCCTTGGTGAACTCGAGGACCAACACCAGGAGGAGACGACTGCTCTGGAGATGGCGGCGAGTGTGTCACCCGCCCTTTCAGGTGGAGCCTCAGACCCTCAAGGCCCCCCGTCTGAGGCGATCCAGGTGACGGCTGGCAACAACTCGAGCGGCGCGGATGGCGTGGCGGCGGGGGTATCTGCGAGTGCGGCTGGCACGATCTCTGCTAACCCGCTGAGCGGCCGCGAGGAGCAGGTGTCGCGCATGACTGGTGACAGGCCGCGGAGGAAGAAGCCCCTATACAACATACCCCATGACGTCTGTTTCAGATGTATGGGGCGTGGACACTGGCAGGCTCAATGCATCAAGAGGACGATCTGCTATGTCTGCCGGAAACTCGGTCACCTTGCGGCCAGATGTTCGCTGAGGTCGGCGTCCAGGCCCACGTCGACTCTGGTGGATATTCACTCCCTGACGGCTTTCCCCCCTCTTACACCCGGTAACCCGGCGAGGGGTGCTCCTTCTCATGTTCCCAAGAGGATCGATGTGGACTTAGGTCCTGATGATGAATCCAGAAGTCTGAAGAAGGAAGCGATGGAGAGAGCGGTTGAGATCTCGTGGGCTTCCGATCTGTCCTGGACGGACTTGGGCCCTTTCCTTCGACACTGCTGGCCAAGCGCGGCGGACCTCTATCGCTTCGCCAGTAGGAAGGCAATTGCCTTTTTCTCTTGTGCGGATGAGGCCAGGTCCATGGTGGTGAAAGGGATTCCCATGTTCCAGAACAACAAGCTTGGGCTGCACCACCTGAGTGGTGGTGAGCGTCACACCCACAAGGAGTCCTTTTGGTTTTGGCTGACAGACCTCCCTATCATCTGTAGAGACGATGCTGCGATTGCGGATATTACCAGACCTTTTGGCAAATTGGTCCACATCTCGGATTGGCAGAAGGAAGCGGATGACTTCTCGGGTATCCTCTTTCAGGTGGAAGCGTTCAGCGAAGACATCCCTCAGTTTATCTCCCTAACCTTTGGGATGAGAAGGACGACTGTTCAATTACACATGGTGGCTAGAGGCCCGCTGGGATCGTGCGATACTCAACTAACTGAAGTGGGGAAGGAGTTTAATATCCCATGTGAAGCTCTTGCGGTTCCTGATGAGGCGAACGTCTCCAGTGCCATAGTGGTTGTTCCCCCTACACCTCCATCTCCGTCTGTTCGTCGACGGTCCAGGGATCCGTCCACGATCAGACAGGGGCACCACAGGGAGGCAAACCCGTCTAGGAGGATCATAATGGATGGTGACGGCAATAGAAGATTTCTGTATCATTCCCGTCTTGAGGATTTTCTGCATCTTAAAGACGATGGGGGGAGGGAGTACAGAAGAAGGGGGAGGAGACGATCCAGAGACGTTGCCAGGCGGGATGAGAGGTTTGATCGCAGGGTCTATCGAGATAGCTTCAACATGAGAAGAGACTTATCCAGCATGAGATTCTCTGATGATGATAGGGATCGCCTGGATTCTTCTAGCTGGGAAGATGGATGGCGGCACAGTCGTTAGCCTGGTGATGGAAGGTGTATTCCAGCGGTACATGGGTTTCTCTATGGACTGTACGTCTCTTTTCTAGAATGTTAGGGGGGCAGCAAACAACCCTACAAGAAGAACTTTGAGCACAATCTGTGGACGGTTTAGACCTGGCGTGGTCTGCTTGTTCGAACCCTTTGTTCATGCGGACCAGGCTGCTGAGCTTTTGGACATTGTCCGTTTGGACTGGGTGGTGGATAATGATGATCAAGGTGGAAAGATCTGGTTCTACGCTGATCTGAGCATGACCCCGATGGTGTTTCGAGTCCATGCACAACATATCACGGTTAAATTTTGGAATTCTGATGAGTCTTCTTTCTTTGTTACGGCGATTTATGCTAGTTGCAATAATACTGATAGAAGAATGCTTTGGGAGGAGATTGTGAGACTTTCTTCGGATCTTGGTGATGCTAGATGGCTCATAGCTGGAGACTTCAATTCTGTGAGGAATGTCCAGGAAAAGTGTGTGGCAATGCTCCTATCTTTCAAGACATGCTTGAGTTCAATGCCATGATCTCTGATGCCCTCTTGAAAGAGATTCCCTTTGAGGGTAGCCGGTTTACGTGGGTGAATAAGCAGCAACTGACTCCAACTGTTTGGGAGCGACTTGATAGAGTTTTCACAAATGATGCATGGATAGGGGAGAAGCCTTCGACGAGATCCATCCACTTAACCAGGTCTAGGGTGTCAGACCACTGCCCTATTATCACGATCCCAGGAGCTCAAGATACCCACAGCAGGAAAGCACACTTCTCCTTTGCGTCGTCTTGGCTGCATGATGAGGAATGTCTCCTGGTTGTTGAGTAAACCTGGGCAGAGGATGTCGTGGGACATCCATCCTACATCTTCTTTTACAAGTTAAAGAAGGTGAGGAAGGCCGTCAAAGCCTGGAGTAAGAAGAAATTTGGGGATCTCTCTCAGCGCATTAAGGACTTGGAAGACATCATTTTCATCACTCAGACTGCCTTTGATGAAAACCCTGCTGTGGCGAATGAATCTAATTTACGGCATGCTGAGACGGAGCTACATTATTTGCTCGACCTGGAAGAGTCTGTTTGGAAGGATAAGGCGAAGATTGATTGGTTACATGATGGGGAACGGAACACCCCTTTTTATCACGCGGTGGTGAGGACCAGGAGGCTTCGTAGAAGAGTTACATCCCTTGAGTTGCAAGATGGAACGACCCTGCACAATCCGGCGGACATGGCGAGAAAGGCGGCGGACCATTTCCAACAGCTGTATAATGAGCAGGTCTGGATAGACACGGAGGCCTTGGATTCTTTCCTTGATGAGATCCCGATGACCATCTCAGCGGATGATAGCTGCTCCATTGCTATGCCCCCTCAAGAAGATGAGATTTTGAAGACGCTGAGTGTGATGGACTCCACCGCCGCCCCTGGGCCTGACGGGTTTACTGTCCCGTTTTACAAGGCAGCTTGGCAGATTATACGTGATGATTTCCGAATGATGGATGAGTCCTTCTTTAAGGGACAGACCTGCCATAGAGGGCTTCTATGTTGTAGGATCCTTCTCATACCCAAGAAGGACAACCCCCAGACACTAGCGTCAGACTTCCGGCCGATCTCAATTGAAAACGTGGCCATCCGTATCTTGGCGAGGATCATTAGCAATAGGATGGCTCCACTTCTGCCCAGATTGATTTCGCAGCCACAAGGGGCCTTCATGAAGGGATCTGATATCACGCACCATGTACGTCTTGCTAAGGAACTAATGCATGACATTAACCAGGGACAGGAGATGCCCAACGCCATGGTTAAGTTTGATATCTCGCGTACCTACGACAGAGTAGACTGGTTAGTCCTGCGTAAGGTCCTTACAGCTTTTGGGTTCTTATCCGAGGTTGTTGACCTTCTCTTGAGCTTCTTTAGGCATGCGTGGGCAACTGTTACGATTGGAGAGGATACGGCTGGTTTTTTCTCTTTTTCTAGGGGCCTAAAGCAAGGAAACGCCCTCTCGCCATATCTTTTTATCATCTTCGAAGAGCTTCTTTGCAGGAAGGTGATTAGGTTGACGGATAATCATAACATCTCTAGATTCTACACAAGAGGGAATGTGTTGGCCCCGTCTATTCTGATGTATGCTGACGATTTGGTGGTCTTTTTTAATGCTGATCGTAGATCTATTCAGGAGATTAGAAGGACTTTCCTCTCGTATGAAAGTGCCACTGGTCAGCGGATCAACACAGGGAAATCTGTTTGTGTGGTGGGTGCTGACGACCTCCTTCTCGCGAGCAACATCGCGATGGCTTTTGGCATTGAAGAGGCGGCAGATTCTTTTACCTACCTAGGGATTCCGATATCCAAAGGGAGAACTAGGATGATGGACTTTGAGTTCCTTATTAGCAAGGTTAACTCCAAGGCGGCTTCTTGGAAGTCTAAGCTGCTCTCTTTTGCAGGTAGGCGGATGCTGATTGCACATGTCATTTCCTCTATAACTGTCTATTCCGCAGCAGCAGTTGGGATGCCGGCGGGGATTGTTCACCGCATAGAGAGCAGGCTGGCTAAGTTCTTATAGGCGGACAGGGATAATCATGCTAGAAGAAGCTGGCTGAGTTGGCATAGGGTTGTGACTCCCTTCGACAATGGTGGCCTGGGTCTAGTCCCGCTGAACCTGATCAATGATGCGTTTATTGCTAAGGCTTGCTGGGAAGTTCTCTCTGGTAGCTCGATGTGGGCATCCTTCTGTAGAGATAAGTATTCTAATGGGGCCGTTGGGCGATCGGGTACATACCCCCCTATGCTGAAGATCGGTAGCACCCCCTCCCCCTACTGGAGAAGAGTTTGGGAGATGTTCCCAAACGTTTACCCGAGATGCAGATGGCTGATTGGGAGAGGCGAGGTTCCTTTCTGGGATACTTGGTGGTGTGAGGGGAGACTTGCAGATCATGCGTTGATACCAAGTGATAAAAGGCTTCCTTTTCTTGTTAGAGACTTCTGGACTGATGACGGCGGGTGGGACTGGGGTGTCCTCCGCCAACTGGTCGATGAGCAGGGCTTGAAGCTGATCAAAGATGCAGGAGCCTTGATCTCGGAAGAGGAGGATTCTCTTATCTGGGGACCTGAGGCAAGTGGTAAGTTTACGCTGAAATCCATCAAGCGCATCCTGTGGGAGGCTAGAACAGAAGGACCGGCGGGCCTTGGAAACATTTGGAAGCTTGATGACCCCAAAGCCAGTGCTCTTATTTGGAAGATGGCTAGGGGTGCTGCCCCGACGGATGAAAATGTCATATTATAGTGTGGTATCCCCATGGCCTCTCGGTGTAACTGCTGCTCGGACCCTCGAGAAGAGGACACCTCGCATCTGCTCTTCAATAGTCAAATTGCTGGTTTTCTTTGGTCACGCTTCACTTCTGTCACGGGGATAGAGGCTCTGGAGGACTTTAACTCCCTTTTGGACCTGTGTAAGCTGGGATGTTCTGAGATTTTCTCTGATTGGGTGGCTGGTAGGATGGCGGCCAATATCCCGCCTACTATCTGGAGAATTAGGTGTGCGGCTCGGTATGATGGTAGACAACGGGATGCCACCTTTGAGTGGAATTGGATAACTGATAGCATTAACAGCTGGATGAAGAGGAAGGTCTTTACGCTAGGGCATGATACGTCGAGGTATGGATACTTCAAAGAAGCTCGCATAGATGAGCCCAGACTGAAGATGAGGGAGATTAAGCTGCTCAGGTGGATACCTCCTGACCTCCATAACCTGAAAATGAATGTTACTATCGGGAGAAGCAGAGATGCTAGTGGACGATATCGGAGATGGGTGGCTGGTGTTATCCGAAATCACCACGCTGATATCTGTTTGACTTTCCGCGCACGGAGCAGAATGAATGCTTACACTTTAGCCTACTTGCAAGCGATTATCATTGGTCTTAAGTTAGCAAGAGATAACAGGATGCAGACCTCATGTGTTGAGATAGACGATGAAAAGGTCTATAATATCTTATGGAAGGATGCTCCTACACCTTGGAGGGCCAGACCCTTTGCGAGAGAGATCAGAAAGGAGCTGATGGATGCTTTCATTATGGGATCCTTGGTGAACAAGGTCCTGAATTCTGTTCCACGAGAGGTCGGGCGATGGGGCTGCAGTTGTTTAGACACTTTTGTGACCACAGACATCCATAATATCCCGAGGAGGATTCGAGGGATGTCTATCCTGGAGAAGAGGCAAGTTCCCTATGTTGTTCTACAGGATGTCGAGGCTTAGATTTTCTCTCCCTAGTTGGTCTTCCGCTTTTTCTTGTTTTCCTTTTGGAGGGTTGTTGTTGATGAGGGAATGATACCTGCTTTCTTATAAGCAGGAGATGTAGATCTCTTTGATGTTTTTCTCACATGAGGGGTGTGGGATGAATAGATTGACCCCTGGCTCATATAAAAAAAATATTCTAACGAATGATGGCATTCATATCATCAGAGACACGATGGCCTCCATCTCCTCACACAACGATAAGCTTGTCTGGAGTTTGGAAACCCATGGTCGCTTCACCATTAAGTCTGTTAAAAATCGTCTCATCTATGCTGAGCACGATCGCATGGGTTCTGACCTTGCTGGTTGGTGGAAGCTTAAACTCCCCAAAGCAGGTGCTATGCTTTGGAAGGTTGCACGTTGTGCTATCCCCATGGACGACAACATTTCTAGATGTCATATCATGCTTGCCTCTAAATGCTTGTGTTGCAAATCGCCATCGATAGAAACAATGCAACACTTGTTTCTGTACGGTAATACAACCTCCTTCTTTTGGCAAAAGCTAAGATCTCTATCTGCGTACGATCCGCCGACCTCTCTGCATGATCTTTTATACACATGTGCACGCTCGGCCTCATCCTCTTCACCGCCGATGAGAATCCATGGGTTGCTCAGCGCCATGATTGTGTGGTACACTTGGAAAGCTAGATGTACTAAACGATTTGAAGGCCGATCTGTCAGTCTTATTTCAATATGGAACACCATGATTATCAACCTAAACCACTTTTTGCAGCAGAAACAGTTCCCCAAGCTCGGACCTCCTGATACATTGTGGTCGTTGAACGAGCATGGAGTTATCCCCCCTCCGGTGATGCTCAGGACTATATCTCTTGTTCGATGGTCTCCACCGGACGTCGCCAATAGGAAACTCAACATTTCCATTGGAAAGGGTGTTGACAATACTGGGATTTCCAGAAGATGGGCAGCTGGCGTTCTGAGAGATTCTAGAAGTCAATGTTGCCTCACTTTCAGAGTCTGGCTCAAAGAGACAGATTATACTCTTGCTTATCTCATTGCATGCGACATCGCGCTCAAGATAGCAGATAGCAGGAATCTGTCCAACTCGGTGATCGAAGTCGATGACAGATACACTCATGACATTCTTTGGTGCAACGCCGACGAACCTTGGAGAGCCACCTCTTTCGTGAGGGAGATCAAAGCCTGGATTAATGACTGTGACATCATTGGCCACTGTGTTCCTAAGGTTGTGAATACTGTCCCTCGGGAGTTAGGCATATGGGGCAGCCATTTAGAAGACATGTTCATTTGCTTCGAACCTTCCCTTTTACCCAGGTGGGTCAGAGGTCTGATGCTTATGGAGAAGAGAAACATCCCTTATATCTATATTAGGAAAAGGGCTCCGGATTACCATGACCTATCTTAGGGCGTGTTTTTGTGCGTATGTTGTATTCTTTTCTGAGGTTTGGTCTGGGTTCTTTGGTGGAACCATACCTGCGTTTATAAGCGGGAGCTGTATTTTTTCTAAGATGATTTTCCCATACGAGGGGGATGGGATGAATAAGAATACCCCCTGACTTTATTTTAAAAAAAATTACTTAGTCACTAAGAAATCCCAAAAAAGGTACATTTCTAATTGTATAACGATCGAACATGACCACTAACTACCGATATCATGATATTAGTTCCACCATTTCAATGAATCGTACCTAATATCATGACCTGGTTAAATACAAGTCAAAGGAGTCAACTTTAATGCCAAAAGACGAAAGCAGACTACAAAGAAACCCAATTCACTACATATCAGATGACTAGGAGTAATTCTACATCCATATCACTGCAGAAAAGCATAGATTAATAATTTGAGTTTTTATATGGGCAGTTCTTATCGAGAGCTTTCCAACAGTACCATGCACGTCTAAAACATAGCTCCGAGTCAAAAGTTATGGAATTGGTAGGGAAGAAATATTAGAGTCAAGATTGCAACTTTGTCTATGGGAAATGGAGGCTCTAGATCTAGACATTAGTGTTTGGAGGCATCTCTTAGCATGTAAAGAGAACATGTGTTGCCCCGCAAATCAATTTTTTAGCTTCCAGATCCAAATCCATGGGTCTTATGATAAGATAGAATGGTTACTTCGTCACTAAGAAATCTTAAGACCACAACGATGGAAAGGAGGAGGATGCTTTATGTGTTACATACATGGAAAGACAGCTAGTTAGAGGTGCCTCATCACGCCTGCTGTGATATGAGGCTCTTCTTTTCTTGTTTTTGTTGTGACCTCATAGGTGATGTGCATAGATGGGCGGGTTTTTAGCACCAGATGTAATACCTTTTGTTTTGGCTCAAATGAGGAGTGTGGGATGAATGAGGTTTACTTGTGACTTGTTTAAATAAAGTGATTCAAAATAGGCACATTTCTAGTGGTATAACGATCGAACATGCTTATTAACTATCGAGATCATGATATCAACTATACGATATCTAATAAGCATACCTAATATCATGATCTAGTTATATACAAGTCGAAGGAGTCAACTTTAAGCCGAAAAGATGAAAAAAGACTCGAAAGAGACCCAATTCACTACATATCGGGAGACTAGGAGTAATTCTACCTCAACTGAATCAAATATCATAACAAAACCTAATATTGGTAATTTGGCTTTTTATATGGGTAGTACTCGTCGAGATCTTTCCAACGGTACCATGAACGCCTAAAACAGAGCTCTGAGTCAAAAGTTATGGAGTTGGTTGGGAAGACACATTAGAGTTAAGATTGCAACTTTGTCTCTCTGGAGTGGAAGCTCTAGATCTAGACATTAACGTCGGAGACATCCCCTAGCATGTAAAGAGAACATGACTTCTCCCGAAGATCATGCTTTTGGCTTCCAGATCCAAATAGATTTGTCTTATGATAAAATAGAAGCGTTACTTAGTCACTAAGAAATCCCAAAAAAGGTACATTTCTAATTGTATAACGATTGAACAGGACCACTAACTACCGATATCATGATATCAGTTCCACTATTTCAATGAATCGTACCTAATATCATGACCTGGTTAAATACAAGTCAAAGGAGTCAACTTTAATGCGAAAAGACGAAAGCATACTACAAAGAAACCCAATTCACTACATATCGGATGACTAGGAGTAATTCTACATCCATATCACTGTAGAAAAACTTAGATTAATAATTTGAGTTTTTGTCTGGGTAGTGCTTATCGAGAGCTTTCTAACGGTACCATGCACGTCTAAATCAGAGCTCCGAGTCAAAAGTTATGGAATTGGTAGGGAAGAAATATTAGAGTCAAGATTGCAACTTTGTCTATGGGAAATGGAGGCTCTAGATCTAGACATTAGCATTTGGAGGCATTTCTTAGCATGTAAAGAGAACATGTGTTGCCCCACAAATCAATTTTTTAGCTTCCAGATCCAAATCCATGGGTCTTATGATAAGATAGAATGGTTACTTCATCACTAAGAAATCTTAAGACCACAACGATGGAAAAGAGGAGGATGCTTTATGTGTTACATACATGGAAAGACAGCTAGTTAGAGGTGCCTCATCACGCCTGCTGTGATATCAGGCTCTTCTTTTTTTGTTTTTGTTGTGACCTCATAGGTGATGTGCATAGATGGGCGGGTTTTTAGCACCAGATGTAATATCTTTTGTTTTGGCTCAAATGAGGAGTGTGGGATGAATGAGGTTTACTTGTGACTTTTTAAATAAAGTGATTCAAAATAGGCACATTTCTAGTGGTATAACGATCGAACATGCTCATTAGCTATCAAAATCTTGATATCAACTATACGATATCTAATAAGCATACCTAATATCATGATCTGGTTATATACAAGTCGAAGGAGTCAACTTTAAGCTGAAAAGATGAAAAAAGACTCGAAAGAGACCCAATTCACTACATATTGGGTGACTAGGAGTATTTCTACCTCAACTGAATCAAATATCATAGTACAAAACCTAATATTGGTAATTTGGCTTTTTATATGGGTAGTACTCGTCGAGATCTTTCCAACGGTACCATGCATGCCTAAAACAGAGCTCTGAGTCAAAAGTTATGGAGTTGGTTGGGAAGACACATTAGAGTTAAGATTGCAACTTTGTCTCTCTGGAGTGGAAGCTCTAGATCTAGACATTAACGTCGGAGACATCCCCTAGCATGTAAAGAGAACATGACTTCTCGCGAATATCATGCTTTTAGCTTCCAGATCCAAATAGATTTGTCTTATGATAAAATAGAAGCGTTACTTAGTCACTAAGAAATCCCAAAAAAGGTACATTTCTAATTGTATAACGATCGAACATGACCACTAACTACCGATATCATGATATCAGTTCCACCATTTCAATGAATCGTACATAATATCATGACCTGGTTAAATACAAGTCAAAGGAGTCAACTTTAATGCGAAAAGACGAAAGCAGACTACAAAGAAACCCAATTCACTACATATCGGATGACTAGGAGTAATTCTACATCCATGTCACTGTAGAAAAACTTAGATTAATAATTTGAGTTTTTATCTGGGTAGTTCTTATCGAGAGCTTTCCAACGGTACCATGCATGCCTAAAACAGAGCTCCGAGTCAAAAGTTATGTATTTGGTAGGAAAGAAATATTAGAATCAAGATTGCAACTTTGTCTATGGGAAATGGAGGCTCTAGATCTAGAAATTAGCGTTTTGAGGCATCTCTTAGCATGTAAAGAGAACATCTTTTGCCCCGCAAATCAATTTTTTAGCTTCCAGATCCAAATCCATGGGTCTTATGATAAGATAGAATGGTTACTTTGTCACTAAGAAATCTTAAGAACACAACGATGGAAAGGAGGAGGATGCCTTATGTGTTACATACATGGAAAGACAGCTAGTTAGAGGTGCCTCATCACGCTTGCTGTGATATGAGGCTCTTGTTTTTTTTTATTTTTGTTGTGACCTCATAGGTGATGTGCATAGATGGGCGGGTTTTTAGCACAAGATGTAATACCTTTTGTTTTGGCTCAAATGAGGAGTGCGGAATGAATGAGGTTTACTTGTGACTTGTTTAAATAAAGTGATTCAAAATAGGCACATTTCCAGTGGTATAACGATCGAACATACTCATTAACTATCGAGATCATGATATCAACGATACGATATCTAAGAAGCATACCTAATATCATGATCTGGTTATATACAAGTCGAAGGAGTCAACTTTAAGCTGAAAAGATGAAAGCAGACTCGAAAGAGACCCAATTCACTACATTTCGGGTGACTAGAAGTAATTCTACCTCAACTTAATCAAATATCACAATACAAAAACTAATATTGGTAATTTGGCTTTATATATGGGTAGTACTCGTCGAGATCTTTCCAACGGTACCATGCACGCCTAACATAGAGCTATGAGTCAAAAGTTATGGAGTTGGTTGGGAAGACACATTAGAGTTAAGATTGCAACTTTGTCTCTCTGGAGTGGAAGCTCTAGATCTAGACATTAACGTCGGAGACATCCCCTAGCATGTAAAGAGAACATGACTTCTCCCGAAGATCATGCTTTTGGCTTCCAGATCCAAATAGATTTGTCTTATGATAAAATAGAAGTGTTACTTAGTCACTAAGAAATCCCAAAAAAGGTACATTTCTAATTGTATAATGATCGAACAGGACCACTAACTAACGATATCATGAAATCAGTTCCACCATTTCAATGAATCGTACCTAATATCATGACCTGGTTAAATACAAGTCAAAGGAGTCAACTTTAATGCAAAAAGATGAAAGCAGACTACAAAGAAACCCAATTCACTACATATTGGATGACTAGGAGTAATTCTACATCCATATCATCTGGGGAGTTCTTATCGAGAGCTTTCCAACGGTACCATGCACGCCTAAAACAGAGCTCCGAGTCAAAAGTTATGGAATTGGTAGGGAAGAAATATTAGAGTCAAGATTGCAACTTTGTCTATGGGAAATGGAGGCTCTAGATCTAGACATTAGCGTTTGGAGGCATCTCTTAGCATGTAAAGAGAACATGTGTTGCCCCCACAAATCAATTTTTTAGCTTCCAGATCCAAATCCATGGGTCTTATGATAAGATAGAATGGTTACTTCGTCACTAAGAAATCTTAAGACCACAACGATGGAAAGGAGGAGGATGCCTTATGTGTTACATACATGGAAAGACAGCTAGTTAGAGGTGCCTCATCACGCCTGCTGTGATATGAGGCTCTTCTATTTTTGTTTTTGTTGTGACCTCATAGGTGGTGTGCATAGATGGGCGGGGTTTTAGCACCATATGTAATACCTTTTGTTTTGGCTCAAATGAGGAGTGTGGGATGAATGAGGTTTACTTGTGACTTGTTAAAATAAAGTGATTCAAAATAGGCACATTTCTAGTGGTATAACGCTCGAACATGCTCATTAACTATCGAGATCATGATATCAACTATACAATATCTAAGAAGCATACCTAATATCATGATCTGGTTATATACAAGTTGAAGGAGTCAACTTCAAGCTGAAAAGATGAAAGCAGACTCGAAAGAGACCCAATTCACTACATATCGTGTGACGAGGAGTAATTCTACCTCAACTGAATCAAATATCACAGTACAAAACCTAATATTGGTAATTTGGATTTTTATATGGGTAGTACTCGTCGAGATCTTTCCAACGGTACCATGCACGCCTAAAACAGAGCTCTAAGTCAAAAGTTATGGAGTTGGTTGGGAGGACACATTAGAGTTAAGATTGCAACTTTGTCTCTCTGGAGTGGAAGCTCTAGATCTAGACATTAACGTCGGAGACATCCCCTAGCATGTAAAGAGAACATGACCTCTCCCGAAGATCATGCTTTTGGCTTCCAGATCCAAATAGATTTGTCTTATGATAAAATAGAAGCGTTACTTAATCACTAAGAAATCCCAAAAAAGGTACATTTCTAATTGTATAACGATCGAACAGGACCACTAGCTATCGATATCATGATAGCAGTTCCACCATTTCAATGAATCGTACCTAATATCATGACCTGGTTAAATACAAGTCAAAGGAGTCAACTTTAATGCGAAAAGATGAAAGCAGACTACAAAGAAACCCAATTCACTACATATCGGATGACTAGGAGTAATTCTACATCCATATCATCTGGGGAGTTCTTATCGAGAGCTTTCCAACGTACCATGCACGCCTTAAACAGAGCTCCGAGTCAAAAGTTATGGAATTGGTAGAGAAGAAATATTAGAGTCAAGATTGCAACTTTGTCTATGGGAAATGGAGGCTCTAGATCTAGACATTAGCATTTGGAGGCATCTCTTAGCATGTAAAGAGAACATGTGTTGCCCCGCAAATCAATTTTTTAGCTTCCAGATCCAAATCCATGGGTCTTATGATAAGATAGAATGGTTACTTCGTCACTAAGAAATCTTAAGACCACAACGATGGAAAGGAGGAGGATGCTTTATGTGTTACATACATGGAAAGACAGCTAGTTAGAGGTGCCTCATCACGCCTGCTGTGATATGAGGCTCTTCTTTTCTTGTTTTTGTTGTGACCTCATAGGTGATGTGCATAGATGGGCGGGTTTTTAGCACCAGATGTAATACCTTTTGTTTTGGCTCAAATGAGGAGTGTAGGATGAATGAGGTTTACTTGTGACTTGTTTAAATAAAGTGATTCAAAATAGGCACATTTCTAGTGGTATAACGATCGAACATGCTTATTAACTATCGAGATCATGATATCAACTATACGATATCTAAGAAGCATACCTAATATCATGATCTGGTTATATACAAGTCGAAGGAGTCAACTTTAAGCCGAAAAGATGAAAGCAGACTCGAAAGAGACCCAATTCACTACATATCGGGAGACTAGGAGTAATTCTACCTCAACTGAATCAAATTACATAACAAAACCTAATAATGGTAATTTGGCTCTTTATATGGGTAGTACTCGTCGAGATCTTTCCAACGGTACCATGAACGCCTAAAACAGAGCTCTGAGTCAAAAGTTATGGAGTTGGTTGGGAAGACACATTAGAGTTAAGATTGCAACCTTGTCTCTCTGGAGTGGAAGCTCTAGATCTAGACATTAACGTCGGCGACATCCCCTAGCATGTAAAGAGAACATGATTTCTCCCGAAGATCATGCTTTTGGCTTCGAGATCCAAATAGATTTGTCTTATGATAAAATAGAAGTGTTACTTAGTCACTAAGAAATCCCAAAAAAGGTACATTTCTAATTGTATAACGATGGAACAGGACCACTAACTACCGATATCATGATATCAGTTCCACCATTTCAATGAATCGTACCTAATATCATGACCTGGTTAAATACAAGTCAAAGGAGTCAACTTTAATGCAAAAAGACGAAAGCAGACTACAAAGAAACCCAATTCACTACATATCGGATGACTAGGAGTAATTCTACATCCATATCACTGTAGAAAAACTAAGATTAATAATTTGAGTTTTTATATGGGAAGTGCTTATCGAGAGCTTTCTAACGGTACCATGCACGTCTAAAAGATAGCTCCGAGTCAAAAGTTATGGAATTCGTAGGGAAGAAATATTAGAGTCAAAATTGCAACTATGTCTATGGGAAATGGAGGCTCTAGATCCAGACATTAGCGTTTGGAGGCATCTCTTAGCATGTAAAGAGAACATGTGTTGCCCCGCAAATCAAGGAGTCAACTTTAATGCGAAAAGACGAAGGCAGAGTGCAAAGAAACCCAATTCACTACATATCGGATGACTAGGAGTAATTCTATATCCATATCACTATAGAAAACTTAGATTAATAATTTGAGTTTTTAACTGGGCAGTGCTTATCGAGAGCTTTCCAACGGTACCATGCACGCCTAAAACAGAGCTCCGAGTCAAAAGTTATGGAATTGGTAGGGAAGAAATATTAGAGTCAAGATTGCAACTTTGTCTATGGGAAATGGAGGCTCTAGATCTAGACATTAGCGTTTGGAGGCATCTCTTAGCATGTAAAGAGAACATGTGTTGCCCCGCAAATCAATTTTTTAGCTTACAGATCCAAATCCATGGGTCTTATGATAAGATAGAATGGTTACTTCGTCACTAAGAAATCTTAAGACCACAACGATGGAAAGGAGGAGGATGCATTATGTGTTACATACATTGAAAGACAGCTAGTTAGAGGTGCCTCATCACGCCTGCTGTGATATGAGGCTCTTCTTTTTTTGTTTTTGTTGTGACCTCATAGGTGATGTGCATAGATGGGCGGGTTTTTAGCACCAGATGTAATACCTTTTGTTTTGGCTCAAATGAGGAGTGTGGGATGAATGATGTTTACTTGTGACTTGTTTAAATAAAGTGATTCAAAATAGGCACATTTCTAGTGGTATAACAATCGAACATGCTCATTAACTATCGAGATCATGATATCAACTATACCATATATAAGAAGCATACCTAATATCATGATCTGGTTATATACAAGTCGAAGGAGTCAACTTTAAGCTGAAAAGATGAAAGCAGACTCGAAAGAGACCCAATTCACTACATATCATGTGACGAGGAGTAATTCTACCTCAACTGAATCAAATATCACAGTATAAAACCTAATATTGGTAATTTGGCTTTTTATATGGGTAGTACTCGTCGAGATTTTTCCAACGGTACCATGCACGCCTAAAACAGAGCTCTGAGTCAAAAGTTATGGAGTTGGTTGGGAGGACACATTAGAGTTAAGATTGCAACTTTGTCTCTCTGGAGTGGAAGCTCTAGATCTAGACATTAACGTCGGAGACATCCCCTAGCATGTAAAGAGAACATGACTTCTCCCGAAGATCATGCTTTTGGCTTCCAGATCCAAATAGATTTGTCTTATGATAAAATAGAAGTGCTACTTAGTCACTAAGAAATCCCAAAAAAGGTACATTTCTAATTGTATAACGATCGAACAGGACCACTAACTACCGATATCATGATATCAGTTCCACCATTTCAATGAATCGTACCTAATTTCATGACCTGGTTAAATACAAGTCAAAGGAGTCAACTTTAATGCGAAAAGACGAAAGCAGACTACAAAGAAACCCAATTCACTTCATATCGGATGACTAGGAGTAATTCTACATCCATATCACTGTAGAAAAACATAGATTAATAATTTGTGTTTTTATCTGGGCAGTGCTTATCGAGAGCTTTCCAACGGTACCATGCACGCCTAAAACATAGCTCCGAGTCAAAAGTTATGGAATTGGTAGGGAAGAAATATTAGAGTCAAGATTGCAACTTTGTCTATGGGAAATGGAGGCTCTAGATCTAGACATTAGCGTTTGGAGGCATCTCTTAGCATGTAAAGAGAACATGTGTTGCCCCGCAAATCAATTTTTTAGCTTCCAGATCCAAATTCATGGGTTTTATGATAAGATAGAATGGTTACTTCGTCACTAAGAAATCTTAAGACCACAACGATGGAAAGGAGGAGGATGCCTTATGTATTACATACATGGAAAGACAACTAGTTAGAGGTGCCTCATCACGCCTGCTGTGATATGAGGCTCTTGTTTTTTTGTTTTTGTTGTGACCTCATAGGTGATGTGCATAGATGGGCGGGGTTTTAGCACTAGATGTAATACCTTTTGTTTTGGCTCAAATGAGGAGTGTGGGATGAATGAGGTTTACTTGTGACTTGTTTAAATAAAGTGATTCAAAATAGGCACATTTTTAGTGGTATAACGATCAAACATGCTCATTAACTATCGAGATCATGATATCAACTATACGATATCTAAGAAGCATACCTAATATCATGATCTAGTTATATACAAGTCGAAGGAGTCAACTTTAAGCTGAAAAGATGAAAGCAGACTCGAAAGAGACCCAATTCTCTACATATCGTGTGACTAGGAGTAATTATACCTCAACTAAATCAAATATCATAGTACAAAACCTAATATTGGTAAGTTGGCTTTTTATATGGGTAGTACTCGTCAAGATCTTTCCAACAGTACCATGCACGCCTAAAACAGAGCTCTGAGTCAAAAGTTATGCAGTTGGTCGGGAAGACACATTAGAGTTTAGATTGCAACTTTGTCTCTCTAGAGTGGAAGCTCTAGATCTAGACATTAACGTCATAGACATCCCCTAGCATGTAAAGAGAACATGACTTCTCCCAAAGATCATGCTTTTGGCTTCCAGATCGAAACAGATTTTTCTTATGATAAAATAGAAGCGTTACTTAGTCACTAAGAAATACCAAAAAGGTACATTTCTAATTGTATAACAATCGAACAGGACCACTAACTACTGATATCATGATATCAGTTCCACCATTTCAATGAATCGTACCTAATATCATGACCTGGTTAAATACAAGTCAAAGGAGTCAACTTTGATGCGAAAAGACGAAAGCAGACTACAAAGAAACCCAATTCACTACATATCGGATGACTAGGAGTAATTCTACATCCATATCACTGTAGAAAAACTTAGATTAATAATTTGAGTTTTTATCTGGGCAGTGCTTATCGAGAGCTTTCCAGCAGTACCATGCACGTCTAAAACATAGCTCCGAGTCAAAAGTTATGGAATTGGTAGAGAAGAAATATTAGAGTCAAGATTGCAACTTCGTCTATGGGAAATGGAGGCTCTAGATCTAGACATTAGCGTTTGGAGGCATCTCTTAGCATGTAAAGAGAACATGTGTTGCCCCGCAAATCAATTTTTTAGCTTCCAGATCCAAATCCATGGGTCTTATGATAAGATAGAATGGTTACTTCGTCACTAAGAAATCTTAAGATCACAACGATGGAAAGGAGGAGGATGCCTTATGTGTTACATACATGGAAAGACAGCTAGTTAGAGGTGCCTCATCACGCCTGCTGTGATATGAGGCTCTTCCTTTTTTGTTTTTCTTGTGACCTCATAGGTGATGTGCATAGATGGGCGGGTTTTTAGCACCAGATGTAATACCTTTTGTTTTGGCTCAAATGAGGAGTGTGGGATGAATGAGGTTTACTTGTGACTTGTTTAAATGTAGTGATTCAAAATAGGCACATTTCTAGTGGTGTAACGATCGAAAATGCTCATTAACTATCGAGATCACGATATCAACTACACGATATCTAAGAAGCATACCTAATATCATGATCTGGTTATATACAAGTCGAAGGAGTCAACTTTAAGCTGAAAAGATGAAAGCAGACTCGAAAGAGACCCAATTCACTACATATCGGGTGACTAGGAGTAATTCTACCTCAACTGAATCAAATATCACAGTACAAAACCTAATATTGGTAATTTGGCTTTTTATATGGATAGTACTCGTCGAGATCTTTCCAACGGTACCATGCACACCTAAAATAGAGCTCTGAGTCAAAAGTTATGGAGTTGGTTGGGAAGACACATTAGAGTTAAGATTGCAACTTTGTCTCTCTGGAGTGGAAGATCTAGATCTAGACATTAACGTCGGAGACATCCCCTAGCATGTAAAGAGAACATGACTTCTCCCGAAGATCATGCTTTTGGCTTCCAGATCCAAATAGATTTGTCTTATGATAAAATAGAAGCGTTACTTAGTCACTAAGAAATCCCAAAAAAGGTACATTTCTAATTGTATAATGATCGAACTTGACCACTGACTACCGATATCATGATATCAGTTCCACCATTTCAATGAATCGTGCCTAATATCATATCCTGGTTAAATACAAGTCAAAGGAGTCAACTTTAATGCGAAAAGACGAAAGCAGACTACAAAGAAACCCAATTCACTACATATCGGATGACTAGGAGTAATTCTACATCCATATCACTGTAGAAAAACTTAGATTAATAATTTGAGTTTTTATCTGGGTAGTGCTTATCGAGAGCTTTCCAACGGTACCATGCACGCCTAAAACATAGCTCCGAGTCAAAAGTTATGGAATTGGTAGGGAAGAAATATTAGAGTCAAGATTGCAACTTTTTCTATGGGAAATGGAGGCTCTAGATCTAGACATTAGCGTTTGGAGGCATCTCTTAGCATGTAAAGAGAAAATGTGTTGCCCCGCAAATCAATTTTTTACCTTCCAGATCCAAATCCATGGGTCTTTTGATAAGATAGAATGGTTACTTCGTCACTAAGAAATCTTAAGACCACAACGATGGAAAGTAGGAGGATGCCTTATGTGTTAAATAAATGGAAAGATAGCTAGTTAGAGGTGCATCATCACGCCTGCTGTGATATGAGGCTCTTCTTTTTTTGTTTTTGTTGTGACCTCATAGGTGATGTGCATAGATGGGCGGGGTTTTAGCACCAGATGTTATACCTTTTGTTTTGGCTCAAATGAGGAGTGTGGGATGAATGAGGTTTACTTGTGACTTGTTTAAATAAAGTGATTCAAAATAGGCACATTTCTAGTGGTGTAACGATCGAACATGCTCATTAACTATCGAAATCATGATATCAACTATACGATATCTAAGAAACATACCTAATATCATGATCTGGTTATATACAAGTCGAAGGAGTCAACTTTAAGCTGAAAAGATGAAAGCAGACTCGAAAGAGACCCAATTCACTACATATCGTGTGACGAGGAGTAATTCTACCTCAACTGAATCAAATATCACAGTATAAAACCTAATATTGGTAATTTGGCTTTTTATATGGGTAGTACTCGTCGAGATTTTTCCAACGGTACCATGCACGCCTAAAACAGAGCTCTGAGTCAAAAGTTATGGAGTTGGTTGGGAGGACACATTAGAGTTAAGATTGCAACTTTGTCTCTCTGGAGTGGAAGCTCTAGATCTAGACATTAACGTCGGAGACATCCCCTAGCATGTAAAGAGAACATGACTGCTCCCGAAGATCATGCTTTTGGCTTCCAGATCCAAATAGATTTGTCTTATGATAAAATAGAAGCGTTACTTAGTCACTAAGAAATCCCAAAAAAGGTACATTTCTAATTGTATAACGATCGAACAGGACCACTAACTACCGATATCATGGTATCAGTTCCACCATTTCAATGAATCGTACCTAATTTCATGACCTGGTTAAATACAAGTCAAAGGAGTCAACTTTAATGCGAAAAGACGAAAGCAGACTACAAAGAAACCCAATTCACTACATATCGGATGACTAGGAGTAATTCTACATCCATATCACTGTACAAAAACTTAGATTAATAATTTGAGTTTTTATCTGGGCAGTGCTTATCGAGAGCTTTCCAACGGTACGGTGCACGTCTAAAACATAGCTCCGAGTCAAAAGTTATGGAATTGGTAGGGAAGAAATATTAGAGTCAAGATTGCAACTTTGTCTATGGGAAATGGAGGCTCTAGATCTAGACATTAGCGTTTGGAGGCATCTCTTAGCATGTAAAGAGAACATGTGTTTCCCCGCAAATCAATTTTTTAGCTTCCAGATCCAAATCCATGGGTCTTATGATAAGATGGAATGGTTACTTCGTCACTAAGAAATCTTAAGACCACAATGATGGAAAGGAGGAGGATGCCTTATGTGTTACATACATGGAAATATAGCTAGTTAGAGGTGCCTCATCACGCCTGCTGTGATATGAGGCTCTTCTTTTTTTGTTTTTGTTGTGACCTCATAGGTGATGTGCATAGATGGGCGGGTTTTTAGCACCAGATGTAATACCTTTTGTTTTGGTTCAAATGAGGAGTGTGGGATGAATGAGGTTTACTTGTGACTTGTTTAAATAAAGTGATTCAAAATAGGCACATTTCTAGTGGTATAACGATCGAACATGCTCATTAACTATCGAGATCATGATATCAACTATACGATATCTAAGAAGCATACTTAATATCATGATCTGGTTATATACAAGTCGAAGGAGTCAACTTTAAGCTGAAAAGATGAAAGCAGACTCGAAAGAGACCCAATTCACTACATTTTTTTAATTTAAGCCAGGAGGTACTTTTATTCATCCTACCCTCCTCGTGTAGGCAAAAACACCAAAATATACAGCTCCTGCTTATAAGGTGTAGGTGTGTTCCTGAGACAAACCAGCCCTCCCAACCAACAAAGAACTACCTATCAACCTGTATGTAAGGAACCTGTCGACGCTCCATGCTAAGCAAGTTCTTCACCTTCCTAGGAAGATCTTCAGGTATCGAGCATATGTAAATGTCGTCCATCTGGCTCCCCCAATTGCCCAGCTCCCTTGGAACAGAGTTGACTATTTTCTGTACCAATGATCCTCTAATAGATGCTTCTGCAAACATCTTCCTCAACTCCCTCACCATTGGAGTTGCCTTCCATGGTTCTTCTTTTCCTATCCACAGGATGTCAAAAGTTCTCTTGTCGTCAATCTCCAAGGTTGCTACCCTAAGATGTTGGTCATTCATGATCTTGAGACCAACAGTGCACGATTGAATATAAGCTAAAAGGTAATCATCCACCTTTAACCAGGTTCTGAATGAAACCCGAACTCGTCCCTGCCTGTTTTTGACCACCCCCGCCGCCCAGTATCTAGGGTTTCCTTGCGGATCCTTAGCTTTCCCCGTCGTGATATTAAACTTTAGGTTATGGAGATCCGGGGGATTCCACTTGTGCAACCTCACTGTTCTGAACCTCCAAGTAGGTTCCCCCAAGCGGTACATAGCTAGGGCCTGATAGAAGCCTGCATCTTCTCTTATCCCAAACTCCTTCTTGGTCATCATCATGTTGATCCTGAAAGTGATATATCCCCATTCGAGTTCCAGGTTCTTCTTCAAGTTATCAAATCTAGCGGCACATCTTATCCTCCAAATGCTTTCCTCTATAAGGGAAGCCATGGTATTTCCTATCCATTTTTTTGTTGATATGGTATGTATTGTCTGGCAGCACTTCAGCAGGGAACTCAAACTACTAGGAGCCGGTTCTTGGATGATGTCCTTGTATCTCTACCAGAAGAAAGAAGCAATCTGACCCTGGAAGACCAAATGACTAGTCTCTTCCGTCTGGGGGTTCTCGCAGCAGGAGCACATCGATGCTAGGGATATATTGCACTTCTTGATGTTATCATCTATGGGAATAGCTCCATTCACAAACTTCCATATGATGGCGCTGGCGCGAGGTGTATCCTGGTTCCAAATGCGGGCCATATCCTCCCTATGTGTCATCTGTGGATTCTGAAGCAAAGTCCTCACCGATTTAATGCTAAATCTTCCATCCACCGTGGGAGTCCAGATGATCTTATCTTCTTCCTCCGATATGAAGTGGCCTGATCTTCTTATCATGTCCAGACCTTCTTCGTCAATGATCATGCTTAAAGCTTGCCAATCCCAACTGCATTCAACATCCCAGAAGTCTTTCACTAGGAACTCCAGGTTTCTATCGCTTCGGTGTATAGTGAATTCCTTTAACGGCTGTTCACACCAATATGTGTCCCAGAAAGGTAGATCACCGGTACCAAGAATACATCTACATCTCGGGTAAATAGAAGGGAACAAGGCCCAAATCTTCTTCCATAAGGGGGATGATGTATGTCCTTTCTTCAGAAAGGGGGGATATAACCCAATATGGTTCCTCAAATGTGTATAGTATTTGTCTCTGCAGAACGACACCCACAGGGATTTACCTTCGATTATCTCCCAGCATGCCTTAGCAAGGAAGGCACGATTGGTCACCTGGATGGACTAGAAGCCCAGCCCCCTTGCCCCGTCGGGGTTGCCACCCTGTCCCAAACCACCCAAGCTTTTCTCTTGTTATCCTGTCTATCCGCCCATAAGAAGCGAGACATGATCCTGGACAGCTTGTATCCGATGGTCACCGGGATACCAACTGCCGCCACCATATGAATCATCGTGCTAGAGAGAACGTGCTTAATCAGCAACTTCCTACCTGCAAAAGATAGTCTTGCCTTCCAAGAAGAGACCTTCTCCTGAGTTCTCGTAACCAAGAACTCAAATCCGTCATTTTAACCCTGCCAAGAGAAATTGGAACTCCAAGGTATGTCAGCGATTCAGCAACTTTGTCAATGCCGATCTCCCCGGCAATTCTATGTCTCTCTGTCTCATCTGAACATCCCAAAACACATGCAGATTTACTCCTGTTAATCTTTTGTCCAGTTGCTATCTCATAATCGAGAATAGTCTTTTTAATGTTCGCAATTGAGCCATTGGTGGTAGCCAGAAGAAGCACAATGTCATCCGCATACATCAGCAACGGTGGAGCCTTAGCCAGGCCTCTTGTAAAAAAATTGTCCACTGCCGCCTCATCGTGAAGCTGAACTAACCTTCTGATGAGCATTTCCTCGAACAGGATAAAGAGAGATGGTGAGATAGCATTACCTTGCTTCAGGCCCTTCTTGAGGGGGAAGAAACCCTCAGTGATGTCTCCAATAGAAACAGATGTCCATGATTCCTTAAAGAATCTAAAGCATAGGTCAATAGTATCCCGTAGGAACCCGAACTTAGCAAAAACCTTCTCCATGACCTCCCATGATACCCGATCATAAGCTTTTGACATATCTAATTTGAGAATCATGTTGTTTGGTTGGGGACCCTGATTGATGTCATGAACCAACTCCTGTAATAGGCGGATATGCTGATGGATGTCGTGATGTTTCACAAAGGCCCCTTGATATGGAGAAACAATCTGAGGCACGAAAGCAACTATTCTATTATTCATCATCCGAGCTATGATTCTAAGGGCCACATTTTCAATGGAAATTGACCTAAAATCTCTAAGCATGAACCAGCTTTTTCTGCTGCCCAATTCACTACATATCGGGTGACTAGGAGTAATTCTACCTCAACTGAATCAAATATCACAGTACAAAACCTAATATTGGTAACTTGGCTTTTTATATGGGTAGTACTCGTCGAGATCTTTCCAACGGTACCATGCACGCCTAAAACAGAGCTCTGAGTCAAAAGTTATGGAGTTGGTTGGGAAGACACATTAGAGTTAAGATTGCAACTTTGTCTCTCTGGAGTGGAAGCTCTAGATCTAGACATTAACGTCGGAGACATCCCCTAGCATGTAAAGAGAACATGACTTCTCCCGAAGATCATGCTTTTGGCTTCCAGATCCAAATAGATTTGTCTTATGATAAAATAGAAGCGTTACTTAGTCACTAAGAAATCCCAAAAAAGGTACATTTCTAATTGTATAACGATCGAACATGACCACTAACTACCGATATCATGATATCAGTTCCACCATTTCAATGAATCGTACCTAATATCATGACCTGGTTAAATACAAGTCAAAGGAGTCAACTTTAATGCGAAAAGACGAAAGCAGACTACAAAGAAACCCAATTCACTATATATCGGATGACTAGGAGTAATTCTACATCCATATCACTGTAGAAAAACTTAGATTAATAATTTGAGTTTTTATCTGGGCAGTGCTTATCGAGAGCTTTCCAACGGTACCATGCACGCCGAAAACAGAGCTCCGAGTAAAAAGTTATGGAATTGGTAGGGAAGAAATATTAGAGTCAAGATTGCAACTGTCTATGGGAAATGGAGGCTCTAGATCTAGACATTAGCGTTTGGAGGCATCTCTTAGCATGTAAAGAAAACATGTGTTGCCCCGCAAATCAATTTTTAGCTTCCAGATCCAAACCCATGGGTCTTATGATAAGATAGAATGGTTACTTCGTCACTAAGAAATCTTAAGACCACAACGATGGAAAGGAGGAGGATGCCTTATGTGTTACATACATGGAAAGACAGCTAGTTAGAGGTGCCTCATCACGCCTGCTATGATACGAGGCTCTTCTTTTTTGTTTTTGTTGTGACCTCATAGGTGATGTGCATAGATGGGCAGGGTTTTAGAACCAGATGTAATACCTTTTGTTTTGGCTCAAATGAGGAGTGTGAGATGTGAATGAGGTTTACTTCTGACTTGTTTAAATAAAGTGATTCGAAATAGGCAAATTTCTAGTGGTATAACGATCGAACATGCTCATTAACTATCGAGATCATGATATCAAATATATGATATCTAAGAAGCATACCTAATATCATGATCTGGTTATATATATATATATATATATATATATATATATATATATATATATATATATATATATATATATATATTAATAAAAGAGGTTCATTTTATTCATCTTGCCCCTCAAGCAAGCCAAGTGAAATCATCCACATTACAGAAAATCATCCGCGATTGACCCAAAAACAACAAACTCATCCCATAAGTCTTCTCTAGATAAAGAATCCCACTCAACCATCCTAACACCCATCCCTTCAAGCCAAGAATCTAAGCAGCCACTACTCATTGCCATCCTTTGAGCTTTCTATCTCCAAGCAACCATCAACTCCTCAAGCCACCATCTCAGACTAGCTAGGGATCAAAGTTCCAGTCATCAAGCTCATCATACGTCTTGCTCGCAAATTCCTCACTATCAGGGTCGCAATCCACCACTCCACCGGACGAGTGGTCGGAGTATCCATCAGCACTCCAAGGTAGCTCACTTGCGTGCCACGGTTCCAGGAAATCTCCAAAGTAACGATGCCTCAAGCGTCGACGTGCACCCACGGAGTCCTGCACCCATCTCGTCACGAGGCTGGCATGGCACCACCGGTTATCTCATTTGAGGCAGCAGACCCCAAAGCATGGGTAGTCACAGTCGCGGGCGGTTGAATCAGTTCAACTGTCTTGGACCATCGACATTCACTCGCCAAGTGGCCAGGCTTCCTGGAACGAAGACAAGCCGTAGGCGCTGTGCAATGACGCCTCCAGTGTCCAAGCTGAAGGCAGCGATGACACCGGTCTCCCGCAGCAGGGAGATGCTTTCTGACCTTCTTCTTGGCCTCACAGTCATGCGCTATGTGACCTGAAGCACGACACCGGAAACACACTAGCTCAGCCCGGCACTGGTGCCGCCAGTGTCCACGTCTCAAGCATCTGAAGCATGCACCTCCCTTGACCCGACGGTGCCTGTGGCAGGGCTCTCGTAGCATAGCAATCGGCGATGGAGCCGTCGCTTGTTCATCTGCAGCTATCTCCCCCGACGACGCCATCATCGAGGGCACTCCCGAGAGGGGAATACAGAAAGACCCCACCCAAACGCAGCCCTCAAAAAAGCCATCATCGCCATCGACACCAGCAACTGTCTCCGACGAAACGTCGACAACCTGGTGTGCATCATCTAGCTGCAAAGCTTCCACCACCGTCTTTGGCAATTCCAGATCCTCAGGAATGTTCTGACCCTCTGAGGGGTCGCCGTCCAGGACTCCCCTAACCCCACCTGCAAGAGAAATAGGGAGGGAAGGTCCTCCGATCATCAGGGCCTCCGAATCTGTAGCTTTGCTCGTTGCCGCCGAACCCGTCACAAAGGACCCCCTGCCCAAGGCAACATCACCGACAGGCGCCGTGGGTGAGGAGGGCGCCGTGCCAAGGTTTGCTTCCTCCTGAATCCACTGATCTCGTAGATGCAGGAAGCGGGCACGGAAGGGGGAGATAGAAGGGGCAGCACCGTCATCGCCCCTAATGCCTCCATCGGAGTCGTTCTCGCCGTCAGCCTCTGAATCCACCGCTGGCGAAGCCCCTTTCACCGCCCAACGCTCCTTTGCTTCCAGGAGTCGCACCCTGAGGTCTGAAATCGAAGTCGAGCCACCGCCAGTTGCCGCCCAGCCATCTAATGTCACCATCAGAGGTAGTTCTCAAATCCGCCGCTTACGAAGGGTGTGGGGGCTACGGTCACCATCGAGCGATGATCAGCCTCTCGCCTCCTACGAAGGGTGAGGAGGGGAGGGGAGGCCCCCCTCACCGGCCGCCGCCCGGCAGTGGTCGCCCTAGCGATCGCCTAAGGAAGATACGCTCTGGCTCCAAGGTAGCATCCCCTGTGTGTTGTTTGTCTTTTTTATCTGGTTATATACAAGTCGAAGGAGTCAACTTTAAGCTAAAAAGATGAAAGCAGACTCGAAAAAGACCTAATTCACTACATATCGGGTGACTAGGAGTCATTCTACCTCAACTAAATCAAATATCACAGTAAAAAACCTAATATTGGTAATTTGGCTTTTTATATGGGTAGTACTCGTCGAGATCTTTCCAACGGTACCATGCACGCCTAAAACAGAGCTCTGAGTCAAAAGTTATGGAGTTGGTTGGGAAGACACATTAGAGTTAAGATTGCAACTTTATCTCTCTGGAGTGTTGTATTTAACCAGGTCATGATATTAGGTACGATTCATTGAAATGGTGGAACTGATATCATGATATCGGTAGTTAGTGGTCCTGTTCGATCGTTATACAATTAGAAATGTACCTTTTTTGGGATTTCTTAGTGACTAAGTAACGCTTCTATTTTATCATAAGACATATCTATTTGGATCTGGAAGCCAACAACATGGTCTTCGGGAGAAGTCATGTTCTCTTTACATGCTAGGGGATGTCTCCGACGTTAATGTCCAGATCTAGAGCTTCCACTCCACAGAGACAAAGTTGCAATCTTAACTCTAATGTGTCTTCCCAACCAACTCCATAACTTTTGACTCAGAGCTCTGTTTTATGCGTGCATGGTACCGTTGGAAAGATCTCGAGGAGTACTACCCATATAAAAAGCCAAATTACCAATATTAGGTTTTGTACTGTGATATTTGATTCAGTTGAGGTAGAATTACTCCTAGTCACCCGATATGTAGTGAATTGGGTCTCTTTCGAGTCTGCTTTCATCTTTTCAGCTTAAAGTTGACTCCTTCGACTTGTATATAACCAGATCATGATATTAGGTATGTTGCTTAGATATCGTATAGTTGATATCATGATCTCGATAGTTAATGAGCATGTTCGATCATTATACCACTAGAAATGTGCCTATTTTGAATCACTTTATTTAAACAAGTCAGAAGTAAACCTCATTCATCCCACACTCTTAATTTGAGCCAAAACAAAAGGTATTACATCTGGTGCTACAACCCCGCCCATCTATGCACATCACCTATGAGGTCATAACAAAAACAAAAAAAGAAGAGCCTCATATCACAGCAGGCGTGATGAGGAACCTCTAACTAGCTGGCTTTCCATGTATGTAACACATAAGGCATTCACCTCCTTTCCATCGTTGTGGTCTTAAGATTTATTAGTGACGAAGTAACCATTCTATTTTATCATAAGACCCATGGATTTGGATCTGGAAGCTAAAAAATTGATTTGCGGGGCAACACATGTTCTCTTTACATGCTAGGAGATGCCTCCAAACGCTAATGTCTAGATCTAGAGCCTCCATTTCCCATAGACAAAATTGCAATCTTGACTCTAATATTTCTTCCCTACCAATTCCATAACTTTTGACTCGGTGCTCTGTTTTAGGCGTGCATGGTACCGTTGGAAAGCTCTCGATAAGCACTGCCCAGAAAAAAACTCAAATTATTGATCTAAGTTTTTCTACAGTGATATGGATGTAGAATTACTCCTAGTCATCCAATATGTAGTGAATTGGGTTTCTTTGTAGTCTGCTTTCGTCTTTTCGCATTAAAGTTGACTCCTTTGACTTGTATTTAACCAGGTCATGATATTAGGTTCGATTCATTGAAATGGTGGAACTAATATCATGATATCGGTAGTTAGTGGTCCTGTTCAATCATTATACAATTAGAAATGTACCTTTTTTGGGATTTCTTAGTGACTAAGTAACTCTTCTATTTTATCATAAGACAAATCTATTTGGATCTGGAAGCCAACAACATGATCTTCGGGAGAAGTCATGTTCTCTTTACATGCTAGGGGATGTCTCCGACGTTAATGTCCAGATCTAGAGCTTCCACTCCAGAGAGACAAAGTTGCAATCTTAACTCTAATGTGTCTTCCCAACCAACTCCATAACTTTTGACTCAGAGCTCTGTTTTAGGCGTGCATGGTACCGTTGGAAAGATCTCGAGGAGTACTACCCATATAAAAAGCCAAATTACTAATATTAGGTTTTGTACTGTGATATTTGATTCATTTGAGGTAGAATTACTCCTAGTCACCCGATATGTAGTGAATTGGGTCTCTTTTGAGTCTGCTTTCATCTTTTCAGCTTAAAGTTGACTCCTTCGACTTGTATATAACCAGATCATGATATTAGGTATGCTTCTTAGATATCGTATAGTTGTTTTTTTTTTATACAAGCCAGGGGTCGCTTTTATTCATCCCACACCCCTCTTGTGGGCTAATTCAGCAAAATATACATCTCCCGCGCTTATAACTCGGGTATCTTCCCCCCATGCCCACAAGCACAAACAAAACAGCAAGCTACGAGGCCCTATGAAAAGGAAACATAGGGAACACCTCTCCTATCCATGGTCATCATCCCCCTGATCTTCATAGGAAGAAAAGTAGCATCAACGCAAGTGAAGTCATCGTCACTGTTGCATCCCCCACGAGCGAGCTCAACAGCAGAGGAGTTAACCATGATGTCCACAAGAGAGCCAATGATGCCATCAACATCCACCACATGCCTGAGCTCTCTAACCATCACGGTGTTCTTCCAAGGTTCATCCGCGGCCTGCCAAAGGATGTGGAAAGCTCTGCTGTGACTCATCTCCAGGATTGATAAGCGGATGTTACGCTCATCAGCAAGCCTAATACCAATCACACAGGCTTGAAGAATAGCCGTCAAGGAATCTGTTGCTCTGATCCAATATCTGAAGGCCATCCGAAGCAAACCAAGGGAATTGCGGGCAAGGCCAGCCGCCCACCATCTTTTGCGACCATAGGCATCCGCAAACTTGCCAACCGCAAGGTTCATCTTGATGTTGGTGAGGTCTGGCAACCTCCATGTCAACAACCTGATCGTTCTAACCTTGTGATCCGGTTCCAGGATATTGAAAATCCGTAGATGCTGGTAGAACTCCGGAGTTTCCAAGCGTGAGAAGGATTGATCAATCATCATCTTATTCAGCTGGAAAGATATAGAGTTCCATTCTGTAATCGCTGCTAGATTCCTGCCATCATATCTCGCGGTACAACGCAGTCTCCAAATGGAGCAAGGGATCAGCGCCGCCATTCTATGAGCTATCCACACTTTCGCAGATCTCGTGTGGGAAATAGAGCAGAAGCCAAGAAGAGAGGGGGTGTCAAGAGGTGCTGGATGATCCGTAATCACCGAGAAGATCCTACAAAAGAATTTGGCCAGGTCGCTACTGAAGAACAGGTGAAGCAGCGTCTCCGCTTGAGGGAGAGCACAGCAGTTACATCTCGAAGCCATCTGGATGCGGCATCTAGAAATATTGTCATCCGTGGGCAACGCTTTGTTGGACATCTTCCAAATCAAAGCACCAGCTTTAGGACAGCCGAGCTTCCAGACATTAGCAAGGCGACCATGGAAATCAGGACCTCGAAGGAATTTCTTGGCCGAGCTGAGAGAGAATCTTCCATTCTGTTCCAGAGTCCAAACAAGTTTGTCCGGTTCATGCGAGATCATGGCGTCAGCTGTTCTAATGACCTCCAGCCCTTCAGCATTAACAACTTCACTGAGCGCATCCCAATTCCAGCGTTCCTCAAAAGTCCAGAAGTCCTTTGGTTTGAAATCAAGCCGAAGATCAGAATCATGCCTAACATAATTAGCCAATCTATGGTCGCACCACCGATCATACCAGAAGGAGACATTGCCTTCACCTAACAACCATCTGCATAAAGGAAGAGTGGTTGGAAAGCTCTTCCAAATCTTTTTCCAGTATGGGGAAGCAAAAGATCTCAGCTTGAGGAAGGAAGGGTAACAAGCTGTGTGTTGGCGCAAAGGACTTTGGTATTTAAGTCTGCAGAAAGAGCTCCAAGAAGATGCTCCGCTCAGGATCTCCCATGCGGCTTTGAAAACGTAAGCCTGGTTCAGGAGGGCGATGGGATCAATGTCCAGCCCCTCTTGCTCTGCCGATTTTGCCACTCTTTTCCAGGCCACCCAAGCCTTGCGCTTGTGGTTCGCTCTATCCGTCCAGAGGAAACGCAAAAGGATCGATTCGATCCTATGGGCTATGCCAGCCGGGATGCCTAGGGCGGCAGCAGTGTAAGTGAGGGTAGAAGAAAGCACATGGTGAATCAGCATCCTTCTGCCAGCGAAGGACAACAGCTTAGCCTTCCAAGAAGCAACCCTTTGGTTAATCTTTCGGATAAGATATTCAAAGTGTTCCACCTTGGCTCGACCAGCAGATAACGGGACACCTAGATAGGTGAGGGTCTCCACAGGTTCAGCCACCCCAACCGCGTTTGCTATTTCCATTGCAGTGTTTGAATCAGCAGTGCCCACCACGCAAACCGATTTGGCTTGGTTCACAACTTGACCCGTGGCTAAAGAGTAGGCAGAAAAGGTATCTCTGATCGCATTTCTGGTCTCCAGGGAAGCGTTGATGAAGACGAGAACGTCGTCAGCATAGAAGAGGGCTGGAGGTGCGGTCGCATTGCCCCTTGTACGGTAGGGGGTAAAGGATTGCTCACGAGTCAGTCTGTGCATTCTCCTTAGCAGAAGCTCTTCAAAGATAACAAAGAGGAAAGGAGAAAGTGCGTTCCCTTGCTTCAGGCCTCTACTCATCTGAAAGAAGCCAGCTGTGAAGTCACCCAAGGCAACAGATGCCCAAGCTTGTTCGGAGAAGCGAAGCAAAAGGTCAATGACGTTCTGCATAAAGCCAAACTTGTGAAGAACCTGCCGCAACACCCCCCAGTGAACCCGATCAAAGGCCTTAGACATGTCGTACTTAATCACCGTATTAGGGTATGAAAGGCCTTGCTTGATGTCATGCATAAGCTCTTGAGCTAGCCTGATGTTGTTTGTGATGTCTCTGCCTTGAACGAAAGCTCCTTGAAACTCAGAGATGACCGGCGGGATAAGGGGCGTGATTCTTGAGCTGATCACCCTGGCAAGAATACGAAGAACCACGTTTTCAATACAGATCGGGCGAAAGTCAGTGGTGAGCTGCTTAGGATCATCAACCTTGGGGATTAACACAATCCGGCTACAGAAGATGCTCCTGTGACAAGGCTGGCCCTTGAAGAAGGCCTCCGACAAGCGCATGAAATCATCAGCAATAATATCCCAAGCAGCGCGGTAGAATGGCACCGTGAAACCATCCGGTCCAGGTGCGGTGTGTTGATCCATGTCGAAGATGGCATGTCAGATCTCCTCTATTTCAGGGATACGGGAGATCGAGATGTTGTCATCAGCAGTCAACAAATCAGGGATATCATCAAGAAAGGCCTCCAGGGCATGTTCATCAATGCTCGTCTCCTCATTGTAGAAAGACTGAAAGAAGGAGGCAGCAGCCTGCGCCATCCGAAGCTGGTCCGTGGTGGTGCCGCCATCAGGAAGAACTAGAGATTGGATCTGTCTAGCTTTGCGCTTCTTCTTCACCACAGCCTGATAAAACCTAGTGTTACGTTCCCCATCGAGGAGCCAGCTAGATCGGGCCTTGTCTTTCCAAATAGTTTCCTCCATATCAAGGACATTCAGCAGTTCTAACTCCGCCGCCCTTAGGGTTGCTTCATTACTCGTTGTTGGGTTCTCATCAAAGGAAATCTGTGCCGTATGCACCACATCTTCTAGATCCTTTCTCTTCTGCCCCAGGTGACCAAACGTGGAATTGTTCCAATCTTTTAGGGCTGTCCTGGTAAGCTTTAACTTCGAGAAGAAAACAAAGGAGGGATGCCCTATGACTTCAGTGTTCCAGCAGCTTCTGATCAGCTCAAGGCAATCCGGTCGTTGGAGCCACGCGGAGAGGAAGGAGAAAGGGGGCGGCGGCTTGGGCTGCGACCTATGTCCCAGGGATGTCAAAATAGGGCAGTGGTCTGAGACCCTGTATCTCGTCAGATGGGAAGAGCTCATAGCAGGAAAGGAGTCAAGCCAAGTCGAGTTAAAGAGAACCCGATCAAGGCGCTCCCAGGACGTCGAAGATAGGCGCTGTTTTTCGACCCAGGTAAAGCGACTACCTTCAAAGGGGCACTCATAGAGACCAGCATCAGAGATAAAGCCATTGAAGTCTAGCATATCCTGGAAGGGAGTAGGCTCCCCTCCCCTCTTTTCTTCCATCAAGCGGATGACATTGAGATCACCACCAACAATCCACAATTGTTCTCCTATGTCATCCGCCAAGACCAGCAGAGACTCCCAAAGCAGACGTCGAGCTCGGCTATCACAGCTAGCATAAATTGCCGAAACAAAGTGAATAGAGTCATTCATCCCTTTGATCTTCACAGTCAGATGTTGGCGATGCACTTGAACCACCTCAGGTTGCAGGGTGCCATCGCCAAAAAACCAAATCTTGCCACCTTCGCACTGATTATCTGTCACCCAATCTAGGTTAACGATATCCAGTAACTCCTCCGCCCGATTAGCATGGAGAAAGGGCTCGAAAAGGCAAATCAACGACGGTTTATATCTAGCGCAGATCCTCCTTAACACCTTACGTGTTTCACCATTGGCAGCACCTCTGATGTTCCAGAAAAGAAAGCGACAATCCATGGTCATGTGGGAGCGCAGAGAAAATCATCCAGCGATTGGGAGCTACCAGCTATCCCTCCGACGCATATCCTCCAAGTCATCACAAGAGTCTCCTACAGAGAAGGGACTTAGCGAGCGAGGTCGGAGAGGGGATCTGTGACTGTGTCTGTCACCACGTCTGAAGCTCAGGCGATCGACAAAGAGATGTTCATCCCTCCAGTTTCTCCGACTTGACCTGCTCCGCCTCGATGGTCTGATAAGATTGCGATCTTCAAAACAGATAAAATCATCTAATCGCCTGTTTGATAGGAACACCCTATCCCCATCTTTATCCATGATCACGCGTCGCTGGGGTTGGTCACCTTCAAAATTTGAGACATGAGCCCGTTGAGTCCCAGCAAGGGAATCGACATGTCGTTGTTCACACTGCTCCATCCGCCAGGATCCCAATCGGGATATCGAGACATCTGCCTTCTTCGGTAATGGCGAAATCCTTCGAACCATAGGGAGCCCTTGCGACCATACGCAGTTGAAGATGCGAACGGAAGCTGCCGAAGGAGAGGGCGATGAACTGAGGAATGTCTTCATTAAAGGCCTCCATCTGGAAAAGGCATCCAGTCATTTCGTCCGTGTCTCTCCGCCAGTCTGAGATTGACACCAGCTTACCGAAAGATTCGGCCACCGTTCGTATAACGTGATGACCACGACATACAATAGGTACTCCGGAAAGCCAGAACCAGAAGATTTCCTTTTGCGCTCCCAAGGATTGTAGAGTCATAGGTTTAACCAACAATTGGGCGCCCAGGTGATTGATCGAGCCATTCCCCATCGCCGAGCGAGCTTCAGCAGGGCTTCGGAAGAAAGCAACAACTTTTCTATCTTGGAATCTGTATATATCAAGGGCGTCCGGGAAAGCGCGCTTGAGGGAGGCGACAATATCTGCCCATCGAAGGAGTTGCTTCCAGGAAATCTCCAGGGCGGATTGCAACGAGCAAATTCTCTGTGATCGATCATCATCATCAGGGCCAAGATCCACCGCCAACCTCTTTGGCACATGTTGGGGGGCACCTCTCGCCGGGATCCCCGCCGGCAGAGGGGGAAACTCAGTCACAGAAGCAAGGTCCATCCGCGGTGGTCTGAGAGGTCTATCATTCCTGCACCGCCGGGCAAGATGACCAGGGCGTCTGCAGATGTAACAGATCTTAGGTTTAGGACATTGCACTTGCCAATGTCCCTTCTCCATGCAGCGAAAGCATGTGTCTTTGGGGATACCGAAGAGCGATTTCCGCCGGTTGTCATCGCCTCTTCCAGCCGGGGCATCAGTTTGATTTCCAATATTCATCGACTCTGCAGGAGAGGGCATGGTTGCCGGCACGGCAGACACACCCACCGTAGGAGGAGGACCGGGGGGCGGTGGCAGGGGACCACTAAGGATAGTCGTCACGCCGTTTGCACCCTGTCCAACCGGCACGGTAGGGTTGGCGTCGAAAAGACTGGCTATATCCGGAATGACCTGTTCAGGTGCAACCGCCGATGCCGTCGACTCCGCTCGGCGCTCCCTCACTACTCTCTGCGCCCTGAGGCCGACGTTGAGTGGTGGACGGTCTCTCACCAGGGAGATCGAACCAAAAGTCAGCGTCGGGAGGCCACGGTCTACAACCGACCCCGTCATCACAAACACCCCGCGCGACCCGATCACCGCCAAAGGAGAAGCGTCGAGACACCGCCGGTAGGGATAAGGGAAGCAAGTGGCCTCCGGTTGGCGGAGTGCCAAGCCGGAGTGGGTGGCGGCGGCGCCGCCAGACGCGAACGCCCTAGGATCGCCCGCCCGATCGCCTAGGAAGATGTGACCGTTCGGCTCCTGCCCGATCGCCTAGATGACCAGGGCGTCTGATATGATACCCTTATGCCACCCCTTGCCACCATGTGGGTTATCGTATAGTTGTTATCATGATCTCGATAGTTAATGATCATGTTCGATCGTTATACCACTAGAAATGTGCCTATTTTGAATCACTTTATTTAAACAAGTCAGAAGTAAACCTCATTCATCCCACACTCCTCAATTGAGCCAAAACAAAAGGTATTACATCTGGTGCTAAAACCCCACCCATCTATGCACATCACCTATGAGGTCACAACAAAAACAAAAAAAGAAGAGCCTCATATCACAGCAGGCGTGATGAGGGTCACGATATCATGTATCACGTCTTCAGGGTTAACGGCAGATACCTAATATCACGATATCGTATAGTTGATATCATGATCACGATAGTTACATCTGGTGCTAAAACCCCGTCCATCTAGTGAAACCTAGGAGCCGAACGGTCACGTCGCCTTGGGCGATCCCTAGGCGATCTTGCCGGGCGGCGCCGCCCCCTCCTCCGGGTAGGCACCCCGCCTCCCGGGGACTACCCTCCATCCTTCTCCGGTTAGGCGTCCCGCCTGCCGGGGACTACCCTCCTTCCCCCTCCGGTACGGCATCCCGCCTGCCGGAGTCCAGTTGCACCGGTGATCCTACTCTCCGCGCCCTAGGTGAGCAGGATGGATAGGCCGATACCGTTCTTCGCTAGACTGTCGCCGAGGATAGAGACGGGCCTTCGGGCACAGCGGGTTGTGGCACAACGACGATCGGAATCAGCCGCATCTGCCGTTAACCCTGAAGACGTGATACAAGATGTGAGGACGATTCTCCAGCAAGAAGAAGGGGAGATAGAGCAGACATCGGCGACCTCGCCTGTCAGAATTCCTACAAATCACGACGATGGGCAGCACACAGGGACGAATGTGGAGCCGCCGCTGCAGATGGTGGAACGGGGGGTAATACAACAGCAACCACCGCAGAGGAGGAAGAAGCCCTTGTATGATATCCCTAAAGATACGTGCTATAGATGCATGGGCAAGGGTCATTGGCAATCCCAATGTCGAGCCCCGAAGATTTGTTACATCTGTAGAAGGCCTGGACATCTAGCTCGCACATGTTTGGCGCGGCAGCGGATCCCGGACATAAACTCAAGAACGGCGTTTCCCCCTTTGCCAGTAGGCGCTCCGGCTAGGGGCACACCCAGTCATACTCCGAAGAGGATCAATGTCGATCTAGGGGGTGGAGATGAAGAACGGGCTAGAAAAGAAGCGGCCTTGCACCTTGCTGTGGAGATTAGTTGGCCGATAGGAGTTATCTGGGAACCACTTTGCTCATTCTTGCAGGATATATGGCCGGCGGCAAGGGATATCTACCGTTTTGCTGATCGCAAAGCGGTTATCTTCTTCAACTCTAGGGAAGAAGCTAGAGCCTGTCATCAGAAGGGAGAGATGTTGTTTGAGAGATACAAACTGAAGATCACTTCCATGGAAGAGGGTGAAGCAAGCCTCCAGATAGAGCACTTCTGGTTCTGGATCACGGATATACCTATTACATGTAGGGATGATGAAGCCCTTGAGAACATGATTCAGCCTTTTGGTAAGATCCTTGACGTCTCGCCCTGGCAGCGCAGCGTGAACGACATCTCGGGTATTCTCGTAAAGGTGGAGGCGTTCAGCGAGGATATCCCGCAGTTTGTTGCACTCACGTATGGATCGAGAAGAGCATCCGTGAAGTTTCATATGGTGGCTAGGGGAAAGAAGGGAGCAGATATGTCGATGACGGAGGTGGGGAAGGAACTTCGTATTCCAAATCAGGCCCTCATCACTGGCGACGGAGTGGAACAGGCCATTCCAACGCCTGCTGACATACCGAGACAGATAGTGAGCCCTGAGGAAGGGGGAAATCAATCTCGTCAGGAGCGGTATTCTAATGGTGAACGAGATAAGAGGATTGTCATAGATGAAGATGGTACCAGAAGAACACTGCAGAATAACACGATAGCTGATTTCATCTCGATGGGGGAGTTTGAAGAAGAGGTCCAAAGGAGATTGGAGCGTAGTAGAAATCGCACCAGATCCCAAAGGAGTGATATTCCTCAATACGTTCAACACAGGAGGCGCACACCAGATCCTTTTGGAGGCACAAGAAGAAGATTCTCCGTAAGTGATATGTCTTTCTTTGATGAAGAAAGTGATAGAGAGGAGAGGAGGGATAGCTTTTGATAGTTCTCTCTGTAGCTGTTTGCGGATTGTTCTTTCATGTTTATGGATCAGTCCTTTCTGTTTTGGAATATTAGGGGAGCAGCTAATAACAAAACCCGTAAAGTTCTTGGTAACATCTGCCGTAGACACCGTCCTTGTGTGGTGGCTTTACTTGAACCTTTCTTGCACGCTAACAAGGCATCGGAGCTGCTTGACATTACCCGGTTGGATTGGTGTGCGGATAATCAGAATGAAGAAGGGAAGATTTGGTTATATGCGGACGGTTCCAGAAATCCTCAGATCGTGAGAGTCCACCGGCAGCATGTTACTATTAGTATGGAGGAGGTGGGTGGATCTAGGCTGTATGTTTCCGCAGTATATGCTAGCTGTTATCGCCACGACAGATCACGGTTATGGGAGGAGATTGCTGCTTTATCTGCGATGATTGGGGACTCTCAGTGGATAATTGCAGGCGATTTCAATGTTATACGTGATCAAAGGGAGAAGAGAGGTGGTACGCCTACCCCTTTCCAAGAGATCCTTGATTTCAATACGGCCATTACTGATGCTCATTTGAAGGAGATGACTTTTGATGGAAGTCGTTTTACGTGGGTTAATAAACAGTATTTGACCCCTACGATATGGCAACGGCTAGATAGAGCCCTTTCGAATGATTCGTGGGACGTCGCCAAACCTTTTAGTCTTTGTTTACACCTAACCAGGTTCAGGGTCTCGGACCATTGCCCGTTGCTGATCATACATGGGGGCCATCGTCCAACTACGAGAAGCAAAGCTCCTTTCTCTTTTCTTTCCGCCTGGCTGCAGCATGATGGATGTTTGGAGGTCATCCGTAGAGCATGGGATGAACCGGTCATTGGTCACCCATCCTTTATCTTTTGTCAGAAGCTTAAACGGGTCAGACAGGCTCTCAAGATATGGAATAGAGAGTCGTTTGGCGACATCAACCAGAAGAAACAAGACCTTGAAGATATTGTTCACACTACACAGGTTGCGTTTGATGACAACCCGAGCACAACCAATGAGATGAACCTGCGGATAGCGGAGAATGAGTTGCAGCTGATTCTTAACAAATATATTAAGCATGAAAAACTATACATACACGTGAATTGCCAATTTCATTGGGTGTCCCTCATGTGGTATCATCTTTACACCCAAAGGATCAAAGAAATACATAGTGTAAGTCTTAGGATATATCACTAACAACTGTCAATGCCTATTTCTAAGTGAATAAAAGACAAATAAAATAAAAATTAAATTCCACAACAAATTGTATTCATAAGTTAGATATATAAACAACAAGCTGAAAACTTACACAACACTATAGAGAGCTATGATCACAGTCTTGGAAGCACCAAAAAGTTGCATTGCGGTACTCACATAATCTTTGACATCATTCAGAACTCTAAGTACATCACTAATCATTGATGGCATTAGAAATGCCACATTTGCTATTCCAAACTCAATAGTCGTGTCGTACAAATGAATGAAAAATTATATGCAATATTCAGTTAATAGATATATAGAAAATAATTAAAAAAAATCACATATGAGTGTTCAGACTCACTATATCCAAAACTCTATGATTGATGTGTTGAGCCATTGATACTAAAATATCTCAACAACATTGTCCAACACTATATTAGTGTCACAGTCTATACCTACAATCTCTTCCTGAAGGCTGATCACTATGGTATTTGATTGGTCTACATTGTCTAACCATGTCGTCAACATCTTGTAGCTAGGGCCTAAGGAGTCAAACAACTCCTATGGAACAAAATGTGGGGGCGGAGACTTTGGAACCCTAGAGGGCTTCTTAGCTACTGTGGGTTGCATGTATGTAAAGTCGTGATAGAAATTTCAATTTATTTATATAAATTTCAATATACATTTGTCATACCCCATGATATATAATGAGTCATTTGGGCCACCCAATAAATTCACCTTCTACCTCTCCGAATGTGGTGTTGTCTAGATGCTTGTATGGAAAAGTTGTGTCTCTCATCTATGGAATGACATGTGTGACGTTCACACGAGTGTGATCAGCTGGAAGGGGAATAGCATGAACCGTGTCGGAAATACAAGCCTTGGCATATGCCATGATGTTGTATGATGGAACATCAATGAAAAGACGACATTTTCTGGTGACCTAAATTTTTTGAAACGCTAAATTTAAATTGACACACACATATACTGACTTGAGGGATTATTTTATTAGAATGTATATATAAATTGACTTAAATTGAATTTTACCCCGGTCATGCCATATGGGTCTGAAAGACTACTCCCAATACACCATGTGGGTGTGTGATGATGTACATGCTCCATGACTATTGGATAAGCTTTTTCTGCCTGAGAAGCCCTGAAATTTTTCAAGGCTTCATCTATTAATCTCTACACATACTCCTGGTCCACTTCCCCTTTCTTGGTAAGTTTGTGCTTTTGTTGGGATGTGCCAAAAAGTTTTCATCTCATACCCAGCTCCAACATCCCTAACATGTCCAGGATGCTCTTTTGTCCCTAGAGCAACCGTCAATTCATTGTGTGTACCCTCAAGGGTGAACAAGCCCTCCTTTTCTTTCTCACCTAGCTCCAACTATTCAAAATCGATTAAACAGTAAAAATCTAACAATTTAGTGAAAAAAAACATGGACATATTGTGCGACCAAGAAATTTACCATTTTTTAAGCGACTGCCTTTGTTTCTTGGATGGGAATTTCTCTGACTTTATTTTTCCTTGCAACTATCCACTCAATATATCAAGGCAACCGTCTAGAATCACTCAAAGACTGGGCAGTGGAAGGAGTAGAAGCCACCTCATGTGTTGCTTGCTCTCTCATCTGGCAGCATTTACTATAATCACTTGAACCCAACTAGTAGTTTTACACATTCTTATCACACCTATCTTTTTGAGAATTTTGAATGGCTTGATTAATTAAATAAGAAATAATATTAAGTAACAATAAGAAATATAAAAAATGTAATTAATTTAACACCTTGAACGCTTCTATTTTTCTCTCCTCAACAAACACCTTCCAATAATTTTTATCAAGATAGTTCCATTTAAGGAAGGGGTCTTGATCCTTCTTATCTCCAAAAAATGTAGTCTCTTGTGAGGATTTTCTACCAATCTGAGACCCTTCTCCGGATGAGCTGCATAATAGACTTTTGATGCAGCTTTTCATCAAGCTCATACCGGCTCTAAAAAGGTTTAACACCCACTACTATTTAGAAATGTTGAAAGAAAGAACAAGAAAAGACTAAAACATAAATGCATTCATCTCACCTCTAACTCTCTCCAAATGAGGTCTTTCTTGGCATCACTCACTTGTCTGCAATCCTCAACAAGGAGATGCACTTTGCTTCTCGTAAGGAGCCCGCAATATTTGACAAACACCTTAGTAATTGGCGTGCTTGATTCATTGAATTCGACCACGCCCATCCTCCCTTCCTTATTTGCAGCAATTTTCATCCAAGTTATCCCTCTCTTATTTATCAACACTGTCAGCACCCTAGCCAAGATGCTCAGTAGGATCCTCATGCTCGGGAGCGATGTGCTTCTAGTTAGGATCCTCATGCTCGGGAGCGATGTGCTTCTAGTTAGGATCCTCATGCTCGAGATACATCCAATGCAAGAAAATTGGATCCAACATTTTCACGTCCCTAGTCAAATGGAAAACCAAATGTACCATGATATCAAATAATGAAGGGGGTAAATACTTCTCAAGTTGGCACAGGGTGACGACCACTTCTCTTTGCAAGTTATATAGAATGTCAGCATCAATTACTTTGTTGCATAGAGTGTTGAAGAAGAAGCAAAGCTGAGTGATGGCAAACCTTACATGCTTAGGAAGGATAAATCGAATAGCCATAGGAAATATAAGTTGCATTAGAGTGTGACTTCCATGAGATTTAAGACCTAACAACTTCAGATCCTTCATTGATACCAATCTATTGATATTGGTTGAGTATCACTATGGTACCTTAACATTACGTGAACACTCACAAAAATTTCTCCTCCTTTGTCGACAAGGTGTAACATGTAGGAGGTAGATATTTGTGGTGACTCTTGCTAACTTCTTTTGTTAATTCTCTCCTTATACTCATTTTACCTACGTCCATTCTTGATTTGTTGACATCTTTAATCTTACCGAATATATTCAACAGAGTACCAATAATGCTATCACAAACATTTTTCTCAACATGCATGACATTGATACAATGTCAAACAATCAAAGAACTTCAATAAGGAAGATCCCAGAATATCGACCTCTTTTTTATTAAAGACTTTTCAGTTGTGGGAGTAGTACATGGTCTCTTATCAAAAGAATTTAAAATGTTGTTTACTCTTGCACAAACATTGTCCCCTAACGTTGTTTTAGAGGCAATTCATTCCTTAGTTGAGCCAGTGAATGTTTTGTGCAACTTTCATAAGGATGCTCCTTTGGCAAAAACCTTCGATGATCAAGATATATAGCTTACAACCATGTTCTAGACGGATAGAATATGTATTTTCCTCACATACACGACATGCCTTAGTTCTTTTGATGTTGTAGCCAGACAAGTTCTCATAAGAAGGAAAGTCATTAATAGTGCAAAAGAGCATAGCACATAAATTAAACATCTCTCCTCATAAAGCATCATAAGTCATCACACCTTCTCCCCATAGTTTCTTTAGGTCATCAATCTAAGGTTCAAGGTAAACATCAATATCATTACCAGGTTGTTTGGGGCTCGATATCAATAATGACAACATCACATATTTATTCTTTATACGCAGCCATAGAGGAAGATTGTATAAAACAATCATGACAGGCCAAGTGCATGTTGGCCGGTTAGTGTTCCATGTGGATTCATCCCATCAGTACAAATTCCAAGTCTTTAATTCTTGAATTATTTGCCAAATTCAGGATACAATAAATAAATCTTCTTAATCTTACGCATGTTGTGGATTACTGTCATTGTTTTTCTTTAACTCTGCATGCCAAGATAAATTATGTGCATCTACTGTATTAAAAAAACAATCATTGAAACCGTGGTATTATAAGAGGATACCACATCACCTTAGTAGGAGGCTCAGTTTTAGTCTTACCTGATGTCGTCCTTTTATACCTAGATGCCCCACATTTCAGACATTCTTTCATATTGATAAATTCCTTTTGAAACAACACACAGTCATTTGGGCATGCATATATCTTATTAGCCTCCATTCCCATTAGGCACAACATATTTTTCATTTCATGTGTTGAGATTAGAAGCTTGTTGGGTTCAAGGAGAATTTCTTTCAACAAAGACAACAAATAAGTGAAGCTTTTATTGCTCCATCCATAGTTAGCCTTCAGAGTATACGATCTCAACACGACGCTAAACTTCATAAACTTAGTACAATCTAAGTATAATGGTTTATCAACATCTTGCATAATGTTTCTAAATAAGGGAGGTGCATCTGTAACATGTCTATTGGAATTGGTTCATTCTCAATAACATTGTCATCCATTTATTTTGTGATACAACTAGGAGGGAGGATACTTGTTCAGTACGCGGGAGCCGAAGAGTCGTGTCCTCTGAGGCGATCGGGGGGCGATCCTAGGGCGATCTAGCCCCTGGCGGCGACGTCGCCGCCCCACTTCGGCTAGGCACTCCGCCTACCGGAGTCCACCCTCCTTCTCCGTTTTCCTTCTGTCAGCGCGGCGATAGACCCTCTCCCTCTCCGACGGTGTTTTTAGGGTTTCGGTTCCTATGCCGTTACCACCAGGGGTTTTCATACCAGTTCCGCAAACAACTACGCAGGGTTTGCGCGCGTAGAGGGTCGTGGTCCAACGACGGGCGGAATCGGCGGCCTCAACGGTTCACTCGGAGGAGATTATCCCAGATATCAGACACATGCTCGGCCATGAAGAGACGCCACCGGAGACGATGGAATCCACGAGGGAAGGCAACACGATGCCGGCTCCACCGTCGCTGCAGGAGATTCTTGATGGCGGTGGGAACCAACAAGGAGGGGACGAGAGACCTATCTGTATCACAGAGAGAGGGGAGAGTAGCCAGACGAGGACGATGGGACCAACTTCTCAGCCCGATCGTGCCGGTGATCCACCTAAACGCAGAACTCTACTCTACAACATCCCACACGATACGTGCTATCGTTGTATGGGGAAGGGACATTGGCAATCCCAATGTTCGTGACAGAAAGTGTGCTACCGGTGCAGGCGACCGGGTCACACGGCTAGAAGATGCAGACAGCCACTACCTTTGAATAGCGGAAGGGAGATACCTCGCCAAGCAGTCCCCGACATTTTCTCCATGAGGATATTCCCACCGATGATCTCTGTTCCGGCGAGGGGAGCCCCCAACACGTCCCGAAGAGGATCAACGTCGACCTAGGGCGGATAGCCAGAATAGAACTGAGAAGGCGACGACGCTTCAAAGGGCAGTCGAGGTTTCATGGCCGGAACGTATCAAATGGGAAGAAGTATGCCCTTTCTTGTACAGTTGCTGGCCGACGGCGAAGGATATCTATCACTTTGCTGCTAATAGGGCTATCGCCTACTTCGGCAATGAAGATGAGGCTCTGAACAAAGTCCGCGAGGGACTGGCTCCGCTCCGGGGATCCAAGCTTTCTTTGCGATCTATGCAGGATGGGGAACACTGTGAGAAGAAAGAGGCTTTTTGGTTTTGGATGACGGACCTTCCGATCATCTGCAGAGATGATGATGCTGTGCAAGCGATTGTCTCTCCATTTGGGAAATTGGTGGAGATCTCTGAGTGGAAGAGAAGTGAAGACGATGTATCGGGCATACTTATCCTTGTTGAGGGCTTCAGGGACGATGTTCCGTAATACGTCGCCGTGACTTATGGGATGCGTAGGTCCACCGTGCATTTGGCGATGGTGGCTAGAGGCCCGGCAGGGTCCAGGAACATGGAGATTACGGAGGTCGGTAGAGATTTGCAGATACCAAAAGAGGTTATATCTTCAACATTAGTAGCACCGGAGACATTTCAGTTGGAGGAGGATCCCGTCTATGCCCCCCCCTCCGCCGCCACAGATGAAACGGAGGGACATAGAAGGTGGCTCTCATAATACGACTGCACCAGAGAGGATGGTTACTGATGATGAAGGGAATAGGGTTTTCCTTCATACTAGACGCTTAGAAGATTTTATTGCCTTGGCGGATACAGAAGAGGATGTTCATCGAAGACATGAAAGAGGCAGATACAGGACCCGATCGCACATGGTCTCTCTTGAGGATCAGCCTGCACAACCTCGGACTTATCGGATAGCGAGGTACGCTAGAGAACGATCGCAGAGATGTGCTTCAGAGGGTGAATATTTCCCATACACAGAAGAAGACGAGGAGGATCTAGACTGGAGGAGATACAGCCAATAGGGCTAGGATCAGTATGTCGATGATGTCTCTTGTTATTCATGGATTTGTCTACTTTCTTTTGGAATATTAGGGGTGCCTCGAATAACTCCACCAAGAAGGTGCTGGGACGTTTATGCAGACAACATAAGCCTGCTATTGTGTGTCTGCTTGAACCCTTTCTCCATGCTGATCGAGTGGAGGAGCTGTTGGACCTTGTTAGATTAGATTGGTCGGCCGATAACCAATCAGAGGGAGGATATATTTGGTTTTATGGAGAGGCCTCTTTGCAACCGGATGTCTTCCAATCCCATGCTCAGCACATCACCTTACAGTGTAAAGATGTGAACGGTGCCCATTTTTTCGTTACTACTATTTATGCAAGCTGCAGTAATGAGCAAAGGAGGTTACTTTGGCAAGAGTTGATTCACCTGCACGACGTCATAGGGGATTCCAGATGGCTTATCGCTGGCGATTTTAATGTGATTAGAACGGCCCAGGAGAAGAGAGGTGGCGTCGACCGACCCTTTCAAGATCTGATGGACTTCAACACCATGATTGCTGATGCTAGTTTGGCGGAGGTCCCTTTCGAGGGGAGCAGGTTCACCTGGGTGAATAAGCAGTTGCTTACACCGACGATTTGGGAGCGTCTTGATCGGGCTTTTATGAATGAGTCCTGGATGGCGAGTCTTTAGGGCACCCGTCTCTTCCACCTTACCCGCTACCGGGTTTCTGATCACTGCCCACTTCTTATCAAAACCGGGGCTTCTAGCGGGCACAGGAGACAGTCTCATTTCACTTTTCTTGCGGCTTGGTTGGAGCATAGAGATTTCCTGGACATCATCCGATAGGAGTGGGACAGGGAGGTTGTGGGACACCCTTCCTTTATCTTCTACCAAAAGCTGAAAAAGACGAAGGAGGCCCTCATACGATGGAACAGAGAACAATTTGGCAATACTTTGCAGAGAAAGCGCGACCTGGAAGATATTGTGTATACTACGCAGATGGCTTATGATGAGAACCCGACGGCTACTAATGAGAGTACCCTTAGAATTGCCGAGATGGACTTGCAACAGGTTTTGGACCAAGAGGAGGCTTTATGGAGAGAAAAGGCCAGGGTCAGCTGGCTTACGGAGGGAGAGAGGAATACTCCCTTTTATCATGCGGTTGTTATATCCAGACGAAGAAAAAGAACCATTTCCCATCTTGTCTTGCCTGACGGCAGCTCGGTGACTAATCCCAAAGACATCGCGGAGCAGGCTTCTATCCATTACCAGAGGTTCTTCGAGGAAGAGACAGACATAGATGAAGCGGAGCTGAATTCTTTCCTGCATGAGATCCCGGAGCTTCTCTCCCCAGACGACAACTTCACCCTGACGGCAACGCCGAGTGAAGAGGAGGTTAGCAGGTCCCTGAAGGAGATGGATGTTTTACTGCCCCCGACCCAGATGGATATACGCTTCCCTTCTTTACTGCTGCATGGGATATTATCAGTGCGGACTTCTTGAAGATGACTGAGGCCTTCTTTAAGGGGCAACCATGTCATAGGAGCCTCTTTTGCTGCCGCATAGTGCTCATTCCGAAGAAGGACTCCCCGGAGCAGATAAGCTCGGATTTCAGGCCCATTTCGATAGAAAATCTATCCTTGAGGATCATGGCTGGGGTGCTTTATGACAGAATGTCCAAGTTAATTCAACCCTTGATATCTGTTGAACAAGGTGCTTTTCTCTCAGGGAAGAACATCACCAACCATGTTAAGCTGGTGAAGGAGCTGATGCATGACATTAAGTATGGGAAGCACCATCCAAACATCATGATTAAGTTTGATATGTCCAGGGCATATGACCGCGTGCATTGGAACACGATGAGGAGGATTCTTGGCAAGTTTGGATGCACTGAGGATGCTATTGAACTCTGCATGTGCTTCTTTATACACACGTGGGCATCAGTTACTATTGTAGATTCCACGGCGGGGTTCTTTCAGCTGAAGCGTGGGCTTAAGCAAGGCAATTCGATCTCCCCATACCTCTTCATTATATATATAGAGATGCTTTGCCGCAGGTTCAAGAGGCTCATGGAAACATCTGCCATCTCACGTTTCCAAACTAGAGGGCATGGGAGCGCTCCTCCCTTGTTGCTCTACGCAGACGACATTATTGTTTTCATAAATGTAGATCCTACTTCCTTGGCAGCTACCACCGCTTTCTTTGCTGCTTATGAACAAGCAACCGGACAAGTTATCAATAGACTGAAGTCGGCCTGTGTGGTGGGTAGTAGGGACCAGACAGTGGCGGACGGGGTGGCCATTACGATTGGTGTTGATAGAGTGATAGATAGGCTCTCTTACCTGGGCGTTCCCATTGCTGTTGGCAGGACGAGGCTGGTGGATTTCGAGTTTTTGGTTCAGAAGATTAGCACCAAGACGACAAGCTGGAAGGCCAAGTTTCTCTCTTTCGCAGGAAGACGCATGTTGATAGCCCATGTTTTGTCTTCTATCACTGTCTACACAGCAGCCGCTATAGGCATTCCGACGGGAATCGCTAAACACATTGATACCATGCTGTCCAGATTCTTGTGGGCCGACAGGACGAATCATTCCAGGCGAGCTTGGAGAGGATGGCACAGGGTGGTCGTTCCCTTTCATCAGGGTGGACTTAATCTTTCTCCTATTAGCAAGATCAGTGAAGCTTTTGCTGCGAAAGCATGTTGGGAGGTTGTGGCTGGTAAATCGATTTGGGCGGATTTCTGTAGATCGAAATATTCTTGCAGTTCCATTAATAGGTCTGGCATGTTCCCGCCATATCTCAAGCTTGGAAGTTCCCCTTCTCCTCTATGGAAGACAGTTTGGAGCTTATTTCCTAGGATATACACCCGTTGCCGGTGGATTGTTGGAAGAGGTGACATTCCGTTTTGGGATTCAACATGGTGTAGTTTCAAGCTGTGCGATCACGCCCTGCGCCCCAGTGATAGAAACCTGGCTTTCAAGGTGAAGGACTTCTGGTCAGACGATCTTTTTTGGGACTGGGAGGCCCTCAGCCACGTTATTGATGAACAAGGCATGGAGAATATCAAGCAGTCAGGGATTTTTCATTCTGATCACGCAGACAAGATGGTCTGGATGCCGGAACCTAGAGGAGATTTCACGATTAAATCCGTAAAGCATATTCTGGCTGACGACCAGCAGCCGGTCAATACGAAGTGGAAGGATATTTGGAGTCTGGATATTCCTGGAGCATGTGCTATGATTTGGCATTTTGCCAATAGAGCTGCTCCCACGGATGAGAACGTCCGGAGATGCAATATTGCTATAGTGTCCCGCTGTGTTTTCTGCACTGAACTTGAGATGGAGGATACTACTCACCTGTTGCTCAGAGGTGGATGGGCTAGAATCTTTTGGCAGAAGTTTTATAGTATTACCGGCACAGCCTTCCCTTGTAACATGAATGAGTTGTTGGAGCTCATTTCGAGAGGTAACTCCGGGTCTATCCTGACATGGATGTCCAGTAGATTAGCTCTAATTATATCATACAACATCTGGAGGCTACGTTGTAGGGCGAGATATGAAGGCAGTCAGATTTCTACTGAGAAGGAATGGGATCAGATCGTTTACCATATCAACAAGCTGTTAACTAAACGATCTTTTAGTCCTTCATGTCACTCGGATTTCTGCAGATCTTTGGAGCAAGCAGGTATCGCTACGCCAAACGTTAGAATGAGAGAGGTTGGCCTTGTGAGATGGATACCTCCAGATATATGGAATCTGAAGATGAACTTGACTATCGGTAAGGATAGAGATCCCAATGGCTATAGGAAGAGATGGGCAGCAAGTTGTATTAGAAATCACAACGCTAAGGTTTGTCTGGCCTTCAGAGCTTGGCTCCGTGCTACTGATTTTGAAGAAGCTTACCTTCAACCGTGCGTTATTGGCCTAAAGCTTGCGCAAGATCGACATCTCAAGGTTTCCTGTATCGAGATTGATAATAAGCAGGTCTATAATATTCTTTGGAACGCTGCTCAGGAACCCTGGAGAGTTTCTCCCGAGGTCAGGGAGATTAGAGCGGAGCTTGCACGATCCGACATTCTTGGATCGCTGGTGTGTAAGTTGATTAATTCGGTTCCCAGAGAGATAGGCAAATGGGGATCGGCCTCCAGCGATTTGTTTATCTGTTTTGATATGGATAGATTACCGAGGCGGGTTAAGGGCCTGATTGCCATGGAGAAGATGGGTACTCCTTATGTCAGGATCACAAAGAGGTGCGTGTCTTAGAGGCTGATGGGGCTTGCTTTTTGTTTCGGGTTGTTGGGTTTTTCGGTTTGGGAAAATACCCGAGTTATAAGAGCGGGAGTTGTATTTTTTATGATGATCTTAGCCCACAAGAGGGGTGTGGGATGAATAAAAGAGACCCCTGGCTTCTCTAAAAAAAATATGTGATACAACTACCACTACAGACATTTGTTGATCTCATACTAGGGATTTATCCATGCCAGTAATTATGTATAGCCATGTACAATCCCATTGCACATGACATGATCTTTAATCATGTCAACAATGTCAACTTTTAAGTTGTTACTACAATTCCTACAAGGACAATAGAACCTATCTCCAATTTGTTTTCTATGTTCCTCTACAAAATTTACAAACTCATAAACACCATTAATAAACTCTAGACTAGAGAAATTTTGTTTAAACATCCATGATCGATCCATAACTATGATCATATGGGAGACGATTAGCTCATCAGGTTCTAGATAGTAAGTTAATTTCAGAAGGAAAAAAAATTGTTTGAATAATTGAGCCCTAATCATCTAGTGGCATTCACATTCATAAATGTGTACCACCTATCCCATTCTTGATCACTTCATCTCACTAGTAAGTGTATAATGCGTCTATAATTTCAATAAATTTTGAAAAAAATTCCTCATAGTTCTCCAAGTACCCCGATGTAGATGGGCAAATACCCACCTACATATGTACCCAGAGAATAGAAGGGGAAATGTTTTTGAAATTTATTGAAATCAAACACACATTATAACTTACATCCTAAGTGAGACGAAGTGCTCGAGAACATTCCTAAATTGAGGACTATCCAAGTTTTACTCCTAATTTGTAAATCTCATATGGGTTTCTAGGCCAATGACATGATTTAGAATCAAGGGTTTATATATTACATTTATATAATACTATTTACAAATTAGGGTTTAGTCACATATTCATATTCACAAATTAGGGTTTACTCACATATTAGTTTCAATATCTCAAACTAGGTCATGCATGTCCATTACCATGTTACATCATGCAACATGAATTCATTTAAACTTATTGTGACAAATCATAGTTGAATCAATGATCTAATTATTAGGATATCTACATAAAAAATGGAAATCATATCATTTGAGCAAGATGGTCAACATATACATTAACATTGTCAATTCAAGTTAATTTAGGGTCATTTTCAGGCAAGCATAATCATTAGAGAATAGATGAGATCCACTTCAATCTAAGTGTCACAAACATCATAAAGATACTAATTTGATTGCATAATGTAGCATGGATCATCATTTATCCATACTAACATAATCTAGGTGATCATTTATACATACTAACATAATTGCTAACATTAACATCATTTTATATCAATATCCATCTCCCTTCCCCCTCTCCTCCTTTCTCATCTCTCCTCCTTCCCCTACCCTTCAAAATTTCATCTCAATATAAAGAAGAATTCATAGGGTAGGGTAAGGAGAGAGGAGGAAGGAGCAAAGGGGGAAGAGATGGAGAACTGAGGGAGGAGAGGGCCACCAGTGTCAGAGGAGCACAACTGGAGGAGCATGGCTGGAGGAGCACGGCGACGAAGCAGTGGTCGCAACACTAGAAGCAGTAGAGGTCACCAGAGCAGTGACATCGATTGTGGGACAAGTGATAGAGCAGTGCCATAGGTGGTGCAATAGTGATGGCGGTGGACACTCCAGGTAGTAGTAGAAGTGGAGGCGGAAGAAATCACTATAAAATTGCCAGGCTGATAATATAGAGACATGTGGGTAGGGGAAGGAAAGGGAAAAGGGTTTCTCACGGGTTAAGTAAGATTTACCCCCTTGTTTATTTAAAAGGTCGACTATGTATCGTAGGTTTTTAGATATAGGTAAAAGTCTGATGACAAAATAGGAACATTTGTCGTTGGTTGTCTAGGTAAACCCAATGTCTCATTCGGAAACCCAGATGCAACCCATCAAAACCTACATTTTCGGTTGACCGTCGATTGTAGTGAAGAAAATTGACGAGAAACAAAATCTGGGGGTGGGGAAATTTTCACAAGACACATGGCCATACAACTTTTGGGTCAATATTTGTCAGTAAAACTGATAAGAAACCCCCATTGGTTTTTTAGGGACACACGGTGTGTACACCACTTTATCCCATCATATATTTTGACAAGAACCATCGATGTAGGTTTTGGAGGCAAATGAAATGCCTTGCAAATAATTTGCATGAAATTCTACATTGGCAGGCAATATATAGGCCTCAGTTGCTTTTAGAAGCAGCCCAAGACAAAAAGAAAACACAATCTGTATTTTCTCATCTAGCCAAACCGCAGTGATTATCTATATGGAACCGATGCCATAGGTAACATCATCGATTTTTATTGAGAATATGACCGACACTATAGCTCATATTTGTAGTAGTGATATACAATTATCTACTACCCTATGTGTAGTTAATAAATCAATCTAAGAATGCTAGAGTAAGAAAACTAAAATTCAAACAAGTATTACCATTGAATTAATATGAGTACATACATATAAGAGAATTACAAACAATAAATATAAATAGGAAGATGATGAATAAAAAAGAAGAGACTAAAGAGACAAGTTGGATGTGTTGTGTAGGGATAGGAGGAAGAGTGATAGTAGAATTGAGAGGAGAAAATGTGGGAGGAGGAAGGATAATTAAAGAGAATGGATCAATAGCATCATATTAGGAGAGTCGGAGAAGAAGAAAAATATAACAAGTCGCTCAAACAACAAAGTTAGAAGGATGAAACGTATTGAATGGGAAATAGGAGGAAGTGTTGGAGAAATAAGAAGAATATATAAGCATTGAATATGAAAAGAGATAATAATAGAAGATTCAGGAGGAATATAGGATTCTAGAAGAAGAAAAAGGTTAAAAAGGTAAGTCCAACAACATAACAACAATATTCCTTCTTGGTGAAGGAAAAAACACTGTCTAATGTGCAATATATCAGCAATAGTTGAGCAACAACAAATTGATGATAGTGGAGCATCGATAACTTGTTAACATTGCATCAATTTTTTGATTGGTTGAAAAAAAAATGAAAAAAGAGTAGATCATGCATTAACATTGCAATAACATTCCTTCTAGGTGGAACTGTGTAAGAAAAGAAAAAACAAGAAGAGTGATTCATGTTGAATACCATACATCAGAAGGGAAGTAGAAGAAGGTTGTGGGATGATAAGACACAAATAAAAAATACAATATACAACCCCTAATCTAGACCCCCATCAGTCGTCTAGGCATCCTATGCACCACCCAGGCTGCCCATACAACCTAACTAGGGTGGATGCATATGATCTAGAGCCCATGCGGTTGTCCAGGCTGCCTAGGCGATATCCCGATATAACTATGAGACTAGACACCAAAAAATAGATGGAGGAGAAGGGGATTCAGAGTCTTGAAAGAAAAAAAGATGGAAGAAAGAAAGAAAGAAAGAAAGAAGGGGAAGTAGGGTGGAATATTTAGAGTGGAGGGGATTAGGGGTGCATAGACAACTTATTGTTAGAGCCAATGACAATACATATTTCTTGATTTTTTTTCTTATCTAGAGTGACTCTACCTATATTTTGAATGACTAATAGATAAGTGGGTGATTCCTACACCTAGGTTTAAGAAACCAACAACAAATGATGGGGGTGTCCCAGACCCAAAATTAGGGTTTAGTCTTTGAGTTTTTTGATACCAAGTGATGAGGAACTATTTCTTGAAAATGCAAATTCATAAACATATGTGCTTAGAGAAATACCATGGGTTCCTAAGTATAACAAAGTGATTGAAACCATGTTGATGAAGTAATCACATAGAACTGTGGTAATTGGTTATTCAAAAATCTAATTGATTTATAAGCATTAATATATAAATAATTCTAAGTTCCTAAGATAGAAATTAACTCCCTAAATTGACTATAAGGTCCCTGAATTGACTAAAATACCAACATTTAATAATAACTATTTTTTACACCTAATATGTCTCCAATAGAATCTGATGTCCTACGTTAAGGGGGTAACTATTAGGGGCCTTCGATGTTTCCCACAAACAAGATGTCTTATATATTTAATGAAGTATAAGAGGGGGATCTAGGGGAAAGTTAAACTAAATTTCATCTCTCAAAATCATTCTTCATCCTATATGTGCCCTCAAGATTGGGTATTTATAAATTGAAGACTTGGGTAAACATCTACATAACCAAACCAAATAATTGAATCATATAATTGAAAATAACCCCTAAAATTAAAGAACTTGCAATAAAAATATGATCAAAGCAAATAAAGCTTTATGGGCCTTATCTAGATCAATACAACATTGAATGTGCAACCTATCCTACACTAAACTCCATATTCTCTAGAAGACGACTCATAGGTTAGTCTACTATATTTGTAAATGGCTTCAAAATATAAAAAGTCCCCAAGGTCATGTGATCATGGGTTCGAGCCCCATCGTAGGAGCCAATTGGGATCAGTACTTGCACTTCATTGATGTAGTTTGCCAAAAATAATCAAACCCTTATAGTTCGAAAATCCTTAAACTATAAAAATAGCAATATATATATATATATAGAGTCAGGCTAGTGTACACTCGAGTGTACCAGTGGCACCGTACACCTCAGTCATTTTTGAAGATGTAATGATTTTTTGAAAAATCTAAACCGTTGATCTTCTTAAATATCTTAAGAACATACCATATAATAAATTTTAGCTCAATTAGACACTTATAGGTCGTGCATCTAAAGGATGCAAAAATCAGACATTTCAAATTAGTTTTGTGCGTCGATTTTGTTGCCCTTGGATGAGTGACCTACACTCATCCAAATGAGCTCAAATTTTGTATTGGGCCTATTATTATTGTAACCATTAAGATCAATGGATTAGATTTTGGAAAAACATGATCTAGATATGCAAACACCATTGAGGTGTACAGCGTGATCTGTACACTCGAATGTATTCTAGCCTGACTATATATATATATATATATATATATATATATATATATATATATATATATATATATATATATATATATATATATATATATATATATATATATATATATATATATATATATATATATATATATATATATATATATATATAACTCATTGGATTTTCTTATCTTTTTTAGATCCCGAAAAAGACTTAGTGATCCTGCTACTATTATCTTGATAGCGCTTCTTGAATTATTAGATTGGTACAAAGTCGCAATGACTCAGAGTTAATGAATATCCTTCAATATCACACTAGTCAATTCACCTTTTTAAAATCTATTTGTTCTTTCATCGAGATAGAATTGACCTGAAGTGAATTCAACAAATCTCTAGTTCTATCCATGCACTATACAGTTGATGGTTGTAGGGTAGTAACCCTAGTAGCTGATGTCACTCTCTGTATGGTTGAATATTATCAAAAATTGCAACAACATGGATGTCAGGAAAACATGATGACATGTTGAAGAAGACATTTTCTCATAGCTCACATTTGGCAACTGTTTTGTTTTCTTATCTGGAGTCAGGTGTTTGCTACTGATCAATTAAGGATGCTTTGGTTGTCTGATCATCACCTGGGACTGACCAAGAAGCAGCCCAACATCTTGGCACAACTTCTTGAAATGTGTTTTAAAAATACCCTCCATATTTACCAATCTAACAATCTCACAAAAAAGCTGGTTATGATAATGAAAGTTTTAGATAAAGTCTTTTATCTATTGATGGAAATGTAAACTTAGTAATCATATATGCACCCCAACATAGGATATATAGGATGTCATATTGAAAGAATTTTGGTATCAATACAAATGACTTAATTATCATCCAAAATCCTAACTCAAGAATTCATCAAACTAATTCTTTATTTCTTATATTGATACGTGCCAATGTGATGGTGCAAGCCCAATATTATTCTCCATTTTTTGTATATTTGAAACCAATATACATTGACATTCTAACTTTGGTTTTTAACAAGACATCAAGAAATTTCTACATGTTTGCATATATTATACAAATTCTAAATATCAGCATGCTAGTTTTTACAGAATTAGAGAAATGGATTTGTATAAGAACTATGTACTTGCAAGTCATATATGTCATGACTTTCCTAAGGTATTTACTTATGTTATTTACATCCTTGAAGGTTGGCTGATTTTAATGTTTTTTTGAGAAATAAGGAGGCCTTTTATTCACCCTGCCCTCCCTTGGCAGGCTCTTACAAAATGGTTTCCATACAAAAGTCTAGTATCCAGAGCGAGACTCTCACTCATGAATCCTGGACAAGAGATCCAAACATGGTCCCCAAATGCCCCTTTAGCTCCCCACTTCGCCAAAGCATCAACCACGTTGTTCAATCTCCTAGGGTTAAAGAGAACAGAGGTAGAGCTCCTTCTGTCGAGCAGTTGAATACAAGCATTAACAGCTGGTCTATATTTGGTAGGCGTCTGGACCTTTCAGTTGATGTAGTCACAAGATGACTTATGATCAGACACAACTACCATCTCCTCCTCAAAGGATTGTACAGCTTCCAGACCCCTAGTAATAGCATGGAACTCAATTGCCATGATATCATTCAGCTCTGACGTACTGCTCCCACCCCAAAGCCAGAGTCCCACATTGTTCCTCAGCACAAATCCAGTAGCAACCCGTCCAGTTCTTTACAAAAGGCCCCATCCACATTCACCCGATTTGATTGGGGGGTGGATCCCACCCTATCTGAGAGCTTTCCTTCACCTCTGAAGGATTATCCCGAGCTGGTTTCAACACCTTCAGAACCATCTTGATATGGCTTCGGATTCTATGAACCGTTTGAGTCGTGGTTTGAGGTATATTTTCAAATATCGCTTCATTTCTGCATTTCCAGATGCCCTCCAGAGTCACAACAGCAACCTCCTACCGACAGGGGTAGTTCTCCATCCACTTCAGGTTAATGGATAACCAACTCTTCAGGATTTGTTGGGGTCCTACCTGGAAGCCATACTCCTCGGAAAGCAACTACCTGATAGCTCTTGCATATCTGCAGTCAAATAAGACATGAAAAGTGCTCTCAGGGCCCTCTCCACATCTTGGACATACGTCACAAGTGCAAATCCTGCGTTTGGCTCTGTTGAGGTTTGTTAACAGCCCGTCATGCAAATCTTTCCATAAGAACACCTTTGTGTGTTGGGGAACTCTGAGCTTCCAAATACTCGACCAACATCCATCCACTTGTTGGCTGGTATTCAATAACAGGTTATTGTAGACCAGTTTAGTCGAGAAGATGTCATTCATCGCTTCAGTGTATTGCCAATCGTCGCTACTCGCATCATGGATGGGCATAGTAGTATTTGAGATGGCTTTGCAGGTTTCCTCCGAGAGCCAGTACCTCATGAACTCCATATCCCATCTCCCTTCAGTAACCATAGAGGAGACTTTAAGATCCGAATACTCAACAGGTTTAGATCTATCATCCCTCAATCTCACCTTAGCTTTTCCTTCCACCTACCTATCTTCCCAGAAAGAAGTATCCTTTCCATTAATTACCACCCACCCAATATGCATTTCCATGTCCTCCCGATGTCTACAGATAAACTTCCACATACGTGAACCTTTAGCTAGTCCTCCGTCCTTTAGATGTGCATACTTGGCCTCCACGATTTTCCTATAGGGGATATCTCTTTGTGTGCACACATCCCACACCGTTTTAGACAAAAGAGCCTCATTCTGCAGGCGAGCTGTGACGTCCCCAATTTCCATATACTTTCCTTAGTGACATTCCCAGATATGTGTGCACTCATATCTAAAGATGTCAGAAGGGAAAATATAAGAGATTGTGGAAGTCAACTAAATATACTATGAGCCAGATCATTGTTCACAATATCATTTAATTAGACGCATGAAACCACATCCATTGATAAATAAAAGTCATACATATTATTTTGGAAAGAAGAAATAGTTCTTAAAAATTGGAAATACATAGGATATGGAGAATCCTACACAACATCTATTAAGATAAGAAACTATCTACTGAAAAAGAGATAAGAGCAACAATCTAGCTAGATATCCTCCATGAGCAATTATTTAGCATCTTTTTGGTACTTTGAGATGCATTATTTGTTCCTTGTACCTAAAAATATGAGAAACAAAAACATCAACATAAAGTTGGTATGTGGTAAAAAGATACTATAGTATGATTGCATAATTGGAAATACTTGAAAGAAGAAGAAGAAAAAAAGAAAACCATTGTTTAGGGCAGAAAATCAGGTAAACACCTCTTTTATTCATTTCATTAGATGTAGTTGTACTACAATGTTATAAGCACTTATCATACATCCAATATGGGCAAGATTATTTTAACGTACATCTAACATGGGCAATTCATCCTACATCCATGTTAGGCAACATACATCCATACTGGGCCATGTGCACTAGTAGCTACAACTCATCACAATGTCCTCTTATGTTTCAATTATATTTTGGTGAATCGTATAATACAAGTAGTCAACCAACAAGGTGTAGCAAATAGCTTCACACAAGGTACATTATATCATATGCAACCAGAGAAAACTAGTCTTATACTTAACAAGACCACATACCTGTTTTGATTAGATCTGGGATCCAAGAGTCTAGAAGAACAATAAATAGATCACCTTAAAAGAAAATAAATACCTAAAGTCATTATGTATTATCAACACCTCATATTAGGTCTTGACTCACTAGGGTTGTCCTTTTAATGTAATTGGGTCCGATCAGAGTATTTGGGGGGGGGGTTGAGAGTGGATTTGGAAATTTATTATTCCATAAATCATAATATGAAGAGAGAGAGGATAAGGGTCATTTAATGTGAACATATTATTGATCATTATTCTAGGATTTTGAGTTAAGAGAATTAGGGTCAGATTTAATAGCACAAGATCTTATGAAAGTACAGTCCTTTATTTCCATATTCATTTTTAACAAATTAAAGTTAAAAGGACATAAACAAAGGTCATAAAGAGGACGAATCAATCTAGGGTTGGATTTAGGTACAAATGATAATTTATACATGTTCTTCTCATTTTTCTAAGAATGTGGGTATTTTGTGGGTATTTATTGGATGTCAGAGCTATTTATAAAGGGTTTTACAATACTGGCCAATTAGGTAATTTCTAGGAGAATAAAATAAAAATAAAAAGAAAAAGGGTGGTCGGCCTCGTGGATCATAGGAGGGATCCAGCTCCACAAATCCTCTCCTTAACCTGCGAGCCAACCTCGGTCAACTAGGGTCAAGGCGCGATGCGAAGGTCGCAACTGCCCCTGAGGGTCGCATGTGCTCCGTGACAGAGCATGGGCACAAAAAGGAATCATGCCCCTTTGATTGTTCTCCTTGTGTGTCATGGCAGCAGCGAGGGTCGGGGCAAGGAGGTCATAGGCTAAGCAGGTGAAGGAAAGCTGAAGGAAGTGTGCTTTGGGGCGGAAAAGCCTCGCGGCGTCAAACCAGTTTCAGAGAACCAAAGGAGAGCGTCGGTGGTGGTCAGCATCTTGATTCCGATCAAGTGAAGTCGATGAACAGAGGAATGCCATTTTAAGGGTATACCTGCCCTCGGGTTGGATTGAGGGTTCAAGAATCTTCGCACGATGTTTGTGAGGCTCGACGAATGCTCCTTGCGGCTCGACGTGCTCCTGAGCTTGCCGACGATGGAGCTTTCTAGCTTGGTTTTGGCGGCTCATTGACCCGAGGCTCTGGACCTTAACGGTTCCAACGTGGAGTAGTTCTCAACTCGCCGAGATCCTAAGAATGTATAGACTCAGTGGATTGGAGATTGGAGGCGTGTGGAGTGAAGGAGGAGGTTGGGGTCAGGCAAGGTGAGGTGGCTCAGGTCTGGGTGATGGAGATGTCTCTCGGCGCAATTGAGGGTGCTATATGATCAAAGGAGGGTAGGCGGTGCTAATGGTGCTCTTAAATAGGCCGTAAGTGGGGTGTAGAGGGAAGCCCTAAAAGGGGTGTCGCCGCCAGTGAGAGACGCGGAGAAGAGGGGGGTCACTCTCCCTCTTCCGAGGGAGATGGGTGACGTGGTGATAGTCGTTGAGTTCAGTTTGAGGAGAGGAGTTCGTCCTCTAAAAAATCTTGCGCGGGCATTGTGGGAGTCAGGTGCGCAAGGTTGCTGCTGGGTCAGCGCTCTATTGGGGTCGAGGCTGAGATAGGCGGGAGGTAGAAGACGGGGTCTATGTCGTTGGATCCTTAGTTGATCTGTGATCAAAATCACCCAACGTCTAAGAAATGGGCTGGGTAAGGGGTTAGTTCATGTGACACATCGATGTCACATATTTAGTCAATTAAAAAAGTGGGACTTAGGTCCTTAGCTCAAAAAATCAAAGACATATGCACATAAAACCCAAATGCCCATATCTCCTAATTGGTTAATCCATTTGCAATGAAATTTTAGGTGTAGCTTTATAATGTCACAATGAAGCTATGGTATAAAATTGAGATTGAAAATCGAAGGTTTGCTACTTCAATAGACCATGTTCCGTTTGTATTTAATTCACATGTATATGACACTAGAGATGGCATTGTATGGAATTGACAAGTCAATTAAATCAATTTAGTGAAGTAGTAGTTGGAGGTATTATTGGAATTAACAAAATTATAAGTGAGAGAAACAAAATGTGTAAAACTCACTCTGTCACATTCTCCCCTCCTTTTTAATAATTTTGTCCCCAAAATTCAAGTAGCCTGAAAGAGATGTGGATATTTTTGCTTGACCTCGGACTTGAGCTCCCATGTGGCATCGGTCTGATCATTGTGGCTCCAGAGAACTTTCACCATATCTATACGCTGATTATTGCGAAGCTCCTTTGACTTAAAATCAAGAATTTTGACTGGGGACTCAACATAAGATAGATCATCTTTCAACTCGAGGGGCTCATGATTCAGAATGTGACTCAGATCTTTGACATAAGGCTTTAGATTCGATACATGGAAGACATTATGCATGACACTGTACTGAGGTGGCAAAGCAAGACGATAGGCACATTCACCAACCCTTTCTAGAATCTCAAAGGGTCCAACATAACGAGGATTGAGCTTTCCTTTATTCTTGGCCAAAGCTTGAATAAGTCGGATCTTCAGAAAGACATGATCACCTCCTTTGAACTGTCGTTCCTGTCGGTGAGCATCGGCGTAAGATTTCTGCCTATCCTGTGCTTGCTTCATCCTCTGCCTGATTAGTTCAACTTTATCAGTATACAACTGCATCTCCTCTGATTTCATCAGGGTATGTTCTCTGACGTCATCCCAGTGTAGTGGAGATATGTAGGGGTGCCCATATAAAGCTTCATAGGGAGGCATCCCAATACTCGCTTGATAGCTATTATTATATACAAACTCAGTTAAATGTAGGTAATGGCCCCACGAGCCTTCCCAATCAAGAACACAAGCTCGTAGAAGATCCTCCAGAATCTGCACGGTACGCTCTGACTGCCCATCTATTTGTGGATGGTATGCAGTACTGAAGTTCAAATTGGTGTCCAATTCTTTGTGAACCTGCTTCCATAGCTTTGATGTGAACTTTAGGTCCCTGTCCGAGACAATAGACGGTGTAACTCCATGCAGACGTACTATTTCCCGTATATAAAGGTCGGCCAACCCAAAAACTTTCGCAGTAGTCTTCACATGGAGGAAATGAGCTGACTTGGTGAGACGATCCACAATGACCCATGCAACGTCGTATCCCTTCCTGGTTCTGGGTAGCCCTACCATGAAACCCATGGTGATGTGTTCCCATTTCCATTCTGGAATTTCAAGGGGCTGTAGTAGACCGCCTGGTCTCTGGTGCTCAGCCTTAATCCTCTGGAATGTCAGACATCTGGATACAAATTCGGCAATATCACGCTTCATGCCTCTCCACTAGAACTGACATTGTAGGTCTTTGTACATCTTCATCGTGCCAGGATGAACTGTGTACTTTGACCAATGTGCCTCACTGAGAATCTTTGTCTTTTCAGCTGACTACTTTGGAACCCACATATGGTTCTTGTATTGAAGACCACCATCAAGACCCACAGACATATGTGTTTGAGGCTTTGACAGGAGAGATGAGAGCTCCATAAGATCAGGACTAGCTTTTTGTGCTTCAAGAAGTTTATATTGCAAGCTAGACGTGATGGAGATATTGTTGACATGTACATGATCAGACATGAACTGTGGCTTGTAGCCCACTAGGTCCTCCATATTCCTCCATTTGGGGACAGATAAGGATGCACACACTACCCTTTTTCTACTAAGGGTGTCAATGACTACATTTGCCTTACATGGATGATAGGCAATAGTAAAATCGTAGTCCTTTAGATACTCGATCCATCGTCATTGTCGCAGATTCAGGTCCTTCTGTGTCAGAATGTACTTCAGGCTTCTATGGTCGGTGAAGATGTCAAACGTTGCCCTGTACAAGTAGTGCCTCCAGATTTTAAGAGCATGAATGATTGTAGCTAATTCCAAATCATGTCTGGGATAATTTAGTTCATTGGGTTTTAGCTGTCTGGATGCAAAGGCTACCACTTTTCCATTCTGTTGTAGGACACATCCTAAACCATTCCTCGAAGAATCAATGAATATCACAAACCCTTCATTGCCAGATGGTAGAACAAGAACAGGAGTTGACGTCAACTTTTGCTTTAATTCTTGGAAACTATATTCACAGGCAGTTGACCGGATGAAGTGCTCATCTTTTCGAGTAATCTTTGTCAGAGGAAGTGCCACTTTGGAAAAGTTTGTAATAAAGCGATGATAATATCCGGCTAGACCTAAGAAACTCTAAATTTTAGAAGGATTGTGAGGAGGTTGCCAATCAAGTACAACATAGACTTTAGCGGGATCAACAGATGTGTTGTTACCCCCAGAAATGACATGTCTAAGAAACATGACTTTATTAATCCAAAATTCACATTTTGAAAGCTTGCCATAAAATTTTTGGGTTTGAAGAATGTCAAGAACTGCTCACAAGTGTTCCCGGTGTTTTTCCATAGAATCAAAATAGATCAGGATATCATCAATGAAGATGACAAAAAACTCATCAAGATAAGGTTAGAAGACTTTGTTCATTAGGTTCATAAATATGCCAGGTGTGTTAGTCAACCCGAATGGCGTCACTACAAATTCATAATGCACATAACGAGTTTAGAAATCAGTTTTAGAAATATGACTATGAGGATTACACTTAATACAAAGTTCACTCTCAACTTTTCCTTTTTATTTCAAACTCTTTGTTTTCTCGCATTCAATCACAGAAACAAACTTTACAAGAGAATTAAACTTTTATTACTCTAATATGATCTCAACATTAATGATACACATCCATACATTCATTACGTTTCTCACACTTCTATGTACATATGACATGACAATCATGTGCATTCTCTCTTATAATGAAACAAACATACAAACATCATTTACAACTCTCTCACATCTATACAAGGACCTAGAGTGACAGGGACCGACTGAACTTAACTAATCTCATACTTAACTCATGTGGTAGATCTACTATGATGTGTTGACCTTCTTCAAGCCCGCGTGGTTTCCCTAAAACTTTTGAGTAGAGGGGTGAGCCTACTCGCTCAGTGAATGAGTACTTCAAAAAAATAGTCTAAAGCACTGATATAATTACAGATATACATTTGAGCAACTGATATCAATTCTAACAACAGTAATTACTACACTGAGCAGATCTAAAACAATACAGTTAAAATAACAGAGAATGTAAATATTGCATTTAAAGAACAACTACTACAAAATTGTACTCAAATCTTTCTTAACTCTTTTTATTTATAAGAAACTCTTTAAACCTATATGATCATATTTTAGCTTATGCCCTAATCATATGCAGTGTACTCTACATATGAAGACTCATAGTGCACTACGATCTCACCGTACAAGACTTAGCCGACACACCCGAAAATGCTAAGTCTAACTACGTCACTGGTCTGCAATAGTGTAATGGCACTCTGGCCTCTAGACTCCTCTAACCTGAGCACACAGACGGAGAGTCAAGCCACCTATTGGCTTTTCTATACTCTAGTGCCACCAGGATCTCTGGTTGATGTTGGATACTACATACTGTATTTTTAGAAGACTTCCACTAGGGATTCGTCCCCCGTACTACCTATTAGTATGTTTCGACCCCGTATACTGGACACTACCAGGGTTAGGTCATTTCATCCCTAAGGCGCAGACCTCTCATAAGGATTCTACGATGTTCAGGGCTCCTGAGTCTATTATAACTTGATTATATCTTTCTCTTAGACTGATTTCTTTTAACTCTGCATCGTACTGACTACTTAGACTACTGAACTAAATTCACTGATAATACAGAACCGAATGCTTAACATATTGTTTACCCTTTTCTTAGGGTTTCTCCTTACTCGTGCACATATAGCATTTCTCATGTATTCAAACATATATCATGTCTACTAAACATGTATTCTCATTCAACATTTCACACATATATGCATGGCATCAATAACATCCCAATCTAGGGCATGTCATATCTCTCTGCTTGAATAGAATAATAACTTATTGCATTACACTATTGCAATAGCATAATAACAGAGAATGTAAATATTGCATTTATAGAACAACTACTACGAAATTGTACTCAAATCTTTCTTAACTCTTTTTATTTATAAGAAACTCTTTAAACCTATATGATCATATTTTAGCTTATGCCCTAATCATATGCAGTGTAATCTACATATGAAGACTCATAGTGCACTACGATCTCACCGTACAAGACTTAGCCGACACACCCAGAAATGCTAAGTCTAACTACGTCACTGGTCTGCAATAGTGTAATGGCACTCTGGCCTCTAGACTCCTCTAACCTGAGCACACAGACGGAGAGTCAAGCCACCTATTGGCTTTTCTATACTCTAGTGTCACTAGGATCTCTGGTTGATGTTGGATACTACATACTGTATTTTTAGGAGACTTCCACTAGGGATTTGTCCCCCGTACTACCTATTAGTATGTTTCGACCCCGTATACTGGACACTACCAGGGTTAGGTCATTTCATCCCTAAGGTGCAGACCTCTCATAAGGATTCTACAGTGTTCAGGGCTCCTGAGTCTATTATAACTTGATTATATCTTTCTCTTAGACTGGTTTCTTTTAACTCTGTATCGTACTGACTACTTAGACTACTGAACTAAATTCACTGATAATATAGAACCGAATGTGTAACATATTGTTTACCCTTTTCTTAGGGTTTCTCCTTACTCATGCACATATAGCATTTCTCATGTATTCAAACATATATCATGTCTACTAAACATTTTTTTTTAATATCCAAGCGAGGACGAGGATGAAGATTTTGTTTGGGATGACGGAGACTTAGTTGATTCCTGGACTGGAGTCGGAGGTACTAAGCACAAAGATTGAGAAGGAGAAGCAGAGATACCTGCCTTGAAGTGAGGGGTCCTATGATGTTTGAGCGGGACTCTCCATCTGAAGAAGACATATGGGAAGGTTTAATTTTTCTTTTCTATGGGTAGATTGTGGATGATCTTTTGTAATGCGGATGCGGATGATTTTTTGGCTTGCTTGAGGGGCAAGATGAATAAGATGGACCTCAATTTTAATTAAAAAAAAGTGTGCCTCCTTCACAAAGCAACCTTTCGCTTCACAACACCGCACATCTACCAGCACACAACATACTCCACTTCCTTATGGCACTGCTCCATCACCTTCTCTCTGCTAGGGCTTCCAAAATATGAGCAAACAAGGTGGATAGAAAAGGAGCTTGATTTTGACACCTTATGTTAAACCAATGACATTGTAGACTCATCTTGATTTTGACGCGTTATGTTGATCCACTAACATTGCATACTATAGGACCAGAGGGGGCATATGGGCTCATTTCTTAAGAAGAGCAACCTTTGTTGCTCGATTTTTGTCCCATGCGAGAAGGTAATCAAAATCTTGAATGATAAGCATGTCACAGTCAAAGTTAAAAAAGTGAGTGGCAACCTCATTGAAGAAGGCTGAGATGCATGATTTGTGGTATCCTAGAGGATTTCAAGAAGCATGACACCTAGAAGATGCTCATCAATGAGCGAAAATTCCATACAAATCTAGCAACTTATTATAAATTCTAAACCCAACATCGAGTGAGCATCACAAGATCAAAGTGAACATTTTCTATCACAGTGGGAGGCTTCGTGGATTGGATGTACCCTGAGACAACTTTAAACGATCAAAGTTACTCTAGGTGGCTCCGATGATGTCTACCTTGCTGCCGGGGTCGAGACAGTGCCCACCAGTTGGTAGTTACCCCGACTCACTAGAACGCGATCAACAAAGGTCACTTCCGAGTTCCTCAGGATCATGCGGAGGTCATGGAAGGATTTTTGAAGGTCTGAAGGCTTGTAGATGAGAGGAATATTTGAAACCCTAGTATATATTTATAACCAGTGCTTTTAGGATGATATATGGAATGCGCCTGTTTCCAAAGAAAGACGGAAGGTAGGAGACACTGGACGAGCCGTCCGGTCAGAATCTAAGGGCCCATATGAGACCCGAAACCAACACGTGTGAGACAGCCAGAACATTAGGGTACTAAGTAAAATAGACCGCATGTCATATAAAACCACAGAAAAACCGAGAAATAAGCCAGTGTGACAATATAATTGACAAAAATTTATTTCAATAACATTTCAGGCCATTTTTATCATATTTTAATTGTTTGAGGGCTTAAATAAAACTCAAATTATTAAATTTGACACATACTAAATGAGACCCAAGGAGTAAGATTTTGAACTTAGATTTTGGTTTTGAAGCTCCCTTTTATGATTTCTAATACAATTAGGGTTTAGACTCTTTACTTCTATATATATTATAATATTACATCATTTTCATCCATATTTGGTCAACTAAGGAACCTATATCACTAGCCTTTTAATCATGAAATAGGTAAGATCCTATATTTCAGTTCATTACAGATACTCAACTTCATAAGTGACTACAAAATTACCCTACCTTGACTCGTGAGATCACAACAACCACCACCATTCTGTTTCGAGCTAGACTTGTCGTTCCATCATCAATATGGTAGCATCCCCTTATGTCGGAAGTTTAGGATTGTTCAAGGATGAGAAAAAACCCTAAGTGTAGGTATCATGAATCAACATAGGATGTAGAAGGTTAGAATAATATTAGGAACAATCAAAATCATTTCGAAATCTTTATTTCAAAAATCTTTTATGAGTTTTATCATCACGTATAATTTGTATAATTATACCTCACAATTAGCATGAAGGAAATGTATTTTATAATTGATTTATTCATTTGTATATTTGAACTATGAATAGGCATTTGACATGTTTATTTGGGAAAAATTCTCTTGATGACTAAAAGCTATAATCAAATTAGAGAAAATACACTTGAATTAGAAAATCAAAGATCCGTGATAGTTTAACAATTATGATTCATGTAATACTTGTCAAAACACACGACTTGGGCCTGAGGCTTTTTATGCTAGTAAGCATTGACATACACCATTCCTGATTTGCTATTTTATGCCTTTGTTTTTCAGATGTCTTATTATTGCATTTGTATGTTTATTTTGACATTGTAATGTAAACTTTGAATTTAGTGGAAGCATGTTTTATTTCACCCGATTACAAGTCTATGGTGTAGTCAATGCCTAGAAATCAAATCTTTATAACGTGGCATATCCTTTATTTCTCAGAATATGTTTATCATTTTCACAACAATGCTCATCTCCTAGTGTGGTTTGTCCTGTCCTTAAATTGTATGTTAACGAAAGTCACAGTGTGTATTCGATGAAAATGTCATACGACCAACTACAATTTGCAAATTCTTAATAGACATAAAATTTTAAACACGATTTATCTATTGTGGTTCCATTATTTATGACGAGCATTAATCTTCCCCGTAATCATAGTAACAACTTGACCCTAATTCTATCCATTGAAAATTAATCAGACAAAAATTTTAAAATCAATAAAACTTACAAAAAGAGGCATGAAACAGCCCACTTGGTATGCCAATCTATCTTGAAAATCCGATATGGTCGCGATGGTTGGGTGCCTTGTCATTAAAAAAAGAGGGCCAATGATGCCCCAACCAGCTCCCCACGCAGGCGTAAGTCTTAGTGAGCAGATAGTTATACTTAGATGAGGAGTACCTAGGATGGAAATCACTAGGTTTAATGTGTTGAGATGTAACTTAGAGAATGGGGGAATTTTGAGGATGTCTGGGTAGATTGGTTGTTTATTGTAAATAATGGAACCACACTAGATAAATTTGTTTAAATTTTTGTGTCTATTAGGAAATTGTAGTGACTCATGTGTAGATGTCACATTAATACCATCAAATTTTTAGTTTGTTGGTTTGATATTTTCATCGAAAATACAATGAATTTTATTAACACTCAATTTTGATAACTTTCACTAACACTCAATTTCAAGACATGACAAACAAACTAGGAGAAGCATATGCCACGTAAGACGGTGATAATCCTAAAAAAGAATTAATTTCTAGGCATTGGCTACAACACATCGGTCCCTCACTATAGAATGTGACAAAAGTACCATGGCTTAACATCGTCTCCACGAGGAATTCAATGCATATCAAAACACATTGAAATGGGCAGCCATCTTGTTTAGGAAGCAATTCATATAAAGACTATATGCACATTTTGTTGGTATGTGTGCCCAGGGAACAAATTATATGATGATTGTACTAGGACATTAGATACTTGATTTGATAATGATAAAGGTAATTACATTTATTATGTTTGTCTCAATCATGAGATGATGACACAAACATAGTAGATATCTAAAGAATGATGTTACTCGGACGACATATGTCTTTAGGTTGAGGACCTGTACAATGAGATCATATGTATGATAAGAGTACATAAATTCTTGTTATGTCCCTAGTCATATATTAATGTGGAAGGAAAATGGACAATAATAATACATAAGACTAGATTGTGTGTTGGTTGATGAAAGAATCTCATTAGTCATGACATGTGATATTAAACCAATCACATAGGTACTTATTATAGAACAATGTACCAGACAGACCCACCTTGAGAGTAAAACATGGAGACCATGGAATGATAGTGAGAACATATCTCCTAGTGATAGTGGTGATTGTGGTTGTTAGACTTGAAGTCACGATGCTCATCGTGTCATTTGTTGTACTTAGACATCATCCAATGTGATCTTGAATAAGGGTTGGATAAAGATGATGCTCATATACTTTGTGACACATTGGGATTAAGAGTTAGTGATGACAATGAGATTTATCCCTCCTATAGGAGATTGATATCCATGCCACTTTATAAGTGAGACTGATAAATGTATGGCCATACTCATGTGGCTTAATATGTGACATGTGAGCTCACATGCATCTCAGACGGTCTTCTCTAGTTCAAGGAACATGGATTGAACATTGATGAGGGTGACAAATCCATGCTTCATATTCAATCCAGATATAAGATATAAAGGAACTATACGATGATGGTAGCACTAATCATAGATTGTAGGTTGAAGTTGTTCCCCAACTTTCAAATTACTTGGGTAGCAATGATGTGGTGCTAGGCACTGCTCTTTGCTTGTGATGTCATAAATTGGTTATCGACATTCATTGTCAAGGTAAATTGAGACCTATAGGGTTACACACATAGGATGCACTTGGAATAGGAGTTTATTCATGAATGGTGTTTAAATTGATTACGAAAGTGTTTAGGCATTCAATTGAAACAATTGGGGTTGAAAATTGAGTGATTGGATTGTGAACCAACCGGTTCAGGTGGTGAACCAATCGATTCAAGTGTCTAGTCAATTGGAGCTAATAACTCATGAGTAAGGGACCATTTTGTGTGGAATTATCTCACAAAAGCATCACAAAAAGAATCTTGAAAGAAGACTAAGAATTGAACGAGAAATCTGCAAATTACCAGGCTACCAAACTGACACATGTTTCCTTCGCGGGTGTGAGGTAGAAGATGCAGGACAACCGTCTGATCAGATATCCTACGGTCCTTGATGCACGTGAAATCAAAATTAAAAGATTGCATGACAAAATAAATGAAATCCTAAATCGAATTGGAATGAAGTGTGAATGCATTTATTTCTTGTTTTCTCTCTCCTCAATTGAGGGTGCAAACGATCTCCAAATTAAATGAAATTTGGCACCGAGCCTATTTTGGACATGAGGAGTCTGAATTTAGCATTAGTTTTCACTTTTGAAGACTCTAGATATTTTATTTAATTATTTTAAAGTAAATCATATTTTCTCTTTTCATCACATTAGAGACTTCTAGAAAACATTAATTAATGTGAAACATCACTCTTAATCATACCAAAACATGTGGAAGATGAATTGGCCATCAATTTTATCATTTGGGATTATTTTGCTCATTATTTAACATTTTGGACTTTACATACTCTCTCCTAATCTACACATGTATATATTAAAGATTGTCCAAATTATATAAAAATTCACCCAAAGACTATTTTTAATGTGTAGATTATGAATCCACTATTATTTTCCACTTTTGGATTCATTAAGTATTTTATTTCATATTTTGAGGAAAACTCACGTTATCTTTTCCAAATAAAAGAGATATAGATATTATTATTCTAAAATTATGAAACTTACCATCCAAGTCAAAACAAACCCAAGGAAACAAATCTCAAGTTATCTTTAACCAACTAGTCTTCCTTTTATGAATTTTGGCCTATTATCCATTATTACCACTTTTTCTCATATTAAATAATTTGATATCACATTAACAAGTTTAAAGCATCATTATTCATTCCTTTTTCTCTTCCTTACTCCAAAAGGCTAAGGAATGTTCTAGAACAAATATATTTTATCATTATCTCACATAAGTAGTAAATTTGCATATTAGACCCTTATTAAAATGTTAACTGAGGTATTTGTGCATAAACCAATACATTGGCATAAAGGGTGATCAAATTCACCCGAAACCGCTAATAATTTCACAAATTCAACATCAAAGATAAAAGGGATAGAAAAGATAGGAGAAGTTTGGAAAAGGGCCAAAAAGAGAATGTCCAACTTTTGGTATGTTACAAGTTGTCCCTTTGAACATCAATCTACGTGGATTGATTCACTCTCCCAATTGTCTATCCATTGTTATCCCTCCCTTTTACGTGTAGGGCTTTCCCAATTTCTCTTGGTTACCACAACTAGAGAGGACAACAATTGTTAGAGTTTATTATTGTATCTCAGAAGCCCCCAATACTCCTCTATTTATAAAAGAGTCAGGATTTCCCGTCCATATGGGAGTCAAAGGGACAAATTTTCCCTCAATTTTTCAGAACCTATGAGCAGTGTACCAATTGGTTCATTGGTGAATCAGTTGGTTCAACCCTTGAACCAGTTAGTTCAGCATGTGTCCTGTTTGCAAATATATCAGCTTTTAATATCCAATTAATACACATCATTATGTCAGTATATATGTGGTTTTCTGTGTTACTCAAGGAACTTGAGGTTCCACAAAAAGTTGTGATTCTCCTTGTTCCTATCGTACCTTCTTTTGGTTCAATGTTTTCTTGTTGGTCTCGAACTCTTATAGCTCTATTTTTTTCCCACTGACTCTTTTGGAATTAAATTTTGTTTAGGAATATAGCCATCCTGGTAACAAACACTTTTGTTGTAGGATTGGAATAAAAGTAGTATTCAACAAAATAATATTCATGTGATTTGTGGATAAAGCCTTTAAGAAATTATTATTTTTTATATAAAGGCCTTCATTACTAATCTTTATTAAAAGACATATCAGGACACTTCCCATGTCAAAAATTTCATATAGTGTCTTTGAACCATTTTAGATAGTACATTATTTAGTATAAAGCATGTGCCAAAAGGATATTGGAAGATTAGCTAGATATCTTGATAATCACACCATGAAAAATGGGGTATGATTCCTTATTTCTAATACATCATCATGTTTTAGGTGGAGTTCATTGTGATACATTATCACAATCTCCCAGAAGGTTCTTAAACTCTTGGTTCAAAGCATTTTCCATATCGATCATATCAAAGTGTTTCAAAACTTTTACCAAGTTTATTATGTACTTCATTCATGATCTTTTCAATACTTCAACAGATTCATTCTTGTATTTCATTATATACAAACTACCATTTCTACTGAGATCATCAGTAAATATAATGAGGCATTAGTAACTACCTCTAGTATTCATTCTAAAAGGTCTATATGCATCAGTATGTATGAGCCCTAATAGAATAGTCACTTTCCCACTACATTAAGTGAAGATGTTTTTGTCATATTGCCCAATAAATCAGACTTGCATATGTCTAATGGTTCGATAATCAAAAGAGTTTAGATAACCATCATTATGGATTATAGAAATGTATTTCTCATTTAGGTTCCCGAGATGATAATTCTATAGGTATCATTAAATGAGTTATTAAGTCATTTAATGTATGTGTTGTACACTTTTGTCTCTACAACTATCAAGTATAGATTATGAGACAAAGGACACTGTCATATAAGATTTTTATCTTTTAAAACAAAACATCAATTTATTCATAATATTCTTATCCATACAAGATACATGATGTTTACATTAATGACAAGTACATAATATAAATCCATTAATTCTATTACATGTCCATTAGGTTGAATGATAGATTCAACTATAGTGGTATAAACTCTTACTCTACAACATTCTAGCTTACTTATTCTTGGTTCCTAAAGTGGAGATCTCTATCTCGTTCTTCTTCCTGAGATCCTCTATGTAAAGAGGGTAGTTCCTTTTCCAGTGTCTCGACTGGTGACAACAGTGGCACTTTCCTTATTTACTCCTCCCTTAGCTTTCAGTGCAGAAGACTTTGGCTTCTGGATATCTTTAGAACTCATCTTTGCTTTACCCTTGGACTTCCCTCTGTTGATCATCTTCACATTTTAGGTTTGTTCTTCATCTGTGCTTCAGCTATCCTCATGTTGCCAAGCAATTTTGACAACAGCTTGTCAAAATCATTCATGTTGAAAACTGGTTGTATGACTCTGGCAGGGACTGCATAATCACATCTGTGTTCAACTCTTGACCTAAGGAAAATCCTAGTCTAGTAATCTTCTCCACATACCCAATCAACTTAAGTACATGAGGACCTATTGGATTTCCTTCAGCCATATTATACTTGAACAACGCCTTTGAGACATCATATGTCTCTTATCTTGCTTGGTTTTGGTACTTGTTCCTAATATGTGTTACCATCTCAATAACGTTTGTGTTCTCATGTTGTCGTTGCAACTCATAGTTCATTGAGAACAACATCATGCACTTGACATCCACAACATCTTCTAAGTGCTTCTTGTAAGCATCCTTGTCATCTTTAGGCACAACGAGAGTAGGTTCTTCTGGCTCAGATGTCTCCAAGACATAGAGCTTGTGTTCTTATTTAAGATGTTGATTGAGGATTCTTCAACAAATTGTGTATGAAGTTGTCTTGTGTGTTTTTGTAATCTTGGAACTACAAACAGTTTTAACATGTGGGCACATGTCACCCAAGTTTTGTTCTTCTTGTGGGCATATGACCAGTTCTCGTTTAGAGATGTATATTGACGGACAATAAAATTAAGGGGCATATTGAAGGTCATTTATTACATCTGCACATTGCCTTTTTTCCCTAGCTTTGACCATGTACCAGTTGGTATATTTGATATATGCAATACATTTTTCTTCTTCTTAGCTCTATCTTGTAACAACAATATGAAATATGTGTGTGTGCATACACAACTGTAAGAGGCATAAATTATATAAATATCAGAAACAAACTAGTGAGAGTTTTGTTTCTGGAATTAAGCATGCTAGACTGCTCTAAGAATATGTTAGATATTTGGTGGCTTTGACTGAATAGAAACAAAACCGATGTGGAAGAGAAATTGCATGACATGCTTTGCGTAGGTTGGATACTATACTCAAAAGATCAACATAGGAAGCTTCATTTATGTAGTAATCTATGTTGTGAGATTCTTCAAAATGAGGGTTGGATCCAGTTTCATTACCCACGTTCACACTATAGTTTGATGGCAGTAATGGTAGGTTGGAAACAACTGCAAAGAGTTGTGTTGTAGGTGATTGCCACCACATACAAATTGACTGCCCACTCTTAGTAGAAAATAATGTGGAGACAATATGGACAACATATTCGCAATGATTTTAATACAAGAGGAACCCTCTTATTTATAGGGGAGGTGACACAACCCCTGGATTGACCAAACTCTGTTGATCCTGCTAACTTATTGCCTAAACTCTGACTTGATTGATTTATGGACACATGCAATTGTACATCTGACTTAATATCTCATTTTAGTTCTAAAAGACTAAAGTGAACATGTTGCTAGTTTTATGATGATCTCTTCTTGGTTTCATGGTAAAGGAAACACTGATATACTTAGATAAAACTACTTGCTTTTAGTCTTGATGTGTTGTGGTTTACGCTTCTAGACACAATATATAAATGAGACGTCTATCCCCCTCCCTTGAATAGTGACTCTTTTATCTCATTTCTTGCAATATTTTTATTCATCCACGTGCACAGCTCACCATGTCTGTGGAGATGGTAGGTTTGGACAACTTCCTCAGCAAAACATAAGTGGGTGCCTTGTTATACACATCATTCAAAATTGCAAATGTGATCTTGTACCATCTTACATCATGTGTCCTTGATTTCTTTGTGCCTTGTCATTTTGATTTTCTTTAAGACCATTAGAATGTCAATTTGGAATCAATATTCCACATATATTGGACTCCCAAGATCACCTAAGTGATTGGATGTCTTTTTCAATTAGGCTCTTGGATATAGTCCTATCACCATATATATGGGATTTGTCAACGACAATTATCTTGAAAGGTAATAAAAAAAGAGCATGTTGTATTCATTTTTCATGTAGAATGGTTGAGGATTCGCACCATAGACAGGAAGTGAAGGCTCCGCCAAGCGATCCTTTGCCGGTAGACAATATAGCAGGAGGCAATCTTCATCTTTCTCCTGATATGCTTCCCATCCAACAAAATTAGTTTGAACCCACTAGCCAGTGCGTGGATGTTCGACCACTGCACCATGAACAAAGGGAGGGGGTCCTTGGCTCTGACCACCCTCTCATAGCAGCAACAGAGGAGACATAGGGCACTCTCCCAAGGATAGATGAGCTCGTATCACATGGGATGCTCGAAGATGTGGCCTTCTCTGTGATAGGACTCTCTCACGTGTCCCACACCTGTGTGTGCACACCACTAGCTTTTCCCTTTTTCCTGTAAGGTCGATGGACATTAGCTAGCTGTCTTTTGCTTTATTGTCATTGTAGCCTCTTGGGCATTTGTCCCTTATAATGCGGTGTCCAGGTAAAGCTGACACTGGTGCTTTACCTATTAATAGAATGGACGACATGAGTGAAGGCATTGGATACTTATTCCAATTGGCCGTTGTGATTGCTATTCCCCTTTCTAGATTGGGACCCGTCCTCGAGCGGGAGTTTTCCATCACCATAGGTAAGCGCAGGCTGCCAGCTCGGCCTTCCTCGGGTACAGTCTTTGAGCCTACCAAAGTGGTATCAGAGCCTGGCACTCCTACCACTGCAGTAGCCCACGCAACCCCCCGTAAGGTTGCGAGTACACCATTCGCCATCACCGACCCACCCGCCCAACCCTTCCACCAACCACACAAAATGCAGAATCTAGAGGAGATGAAATACCTCCATGAGTTGGTCTACTACCACGAGAAGGGAATCGAGCAACTCTCTCAGAAGCTGGACACACTCCTTCAAGAGATCTCTCAACTCCACATCACAGGCAACAAGAAGAAAGGGAAGGAAATAGAGTACGAGGACACATGCTGTTCGAAGGTAGGTGAAGGAAGATTTCATCTACACAACTGCTTCAAGTTGTGTTTTCCAGAGTATGATGACACAGACCCACCAGAGAGGTGGCTACAAAAGTGTGAATACTACTTTTTCCATGGGAACATCCACACCAATAAGGAGAAGTTCGATCTCGCAGCACTACATGTCAACGGTGACACACTAGATTTGTACCATATGTATGAGACAACCGTACTCAATGAAGCTTATATGGATCTCTCCTGGGAACCCTTCCATGATGACGTCATTGAGAGATTTGGTGACGTGGATGCCCGATTATCACAAGGAAAACTCTACAAACTCCATTAAATGAAGTCAGTTAAGGATTACCACAAGGAATTTGAGACTCTCGCCCAATTCACCACATGCTTTTGAGAGTCACCTTTCCAAAATGTTTTTCTAAGGACTGAAGGATGAGATACAATGGGAACTCCATCTTAGAGGGGTACCAGAGATCTTGTCTAGAGCAGATCTCAACTGAAGAGCTCAGTTGGTAGAAGAGCAACAAACAAACTAACGGGGACTGACCCGCTAACCTTACGATAGCTTCCGCCAGGAAACCAAGACTGAAGGCGCCCAAGCAGCACCGACGGGATCCAAACCCCTCACACAAATTCAATGCATCACCCACATGGAGATGGAGGAGTGACGCTCGAACATTTTGTGCTACTACTGCCCAGAGAAATACGTTAAGGGGCATAAGTGCAAACAACCAACCCTATTCCACATCGAAGATGACAAGGAAGAGGAAGGCAACACACCGAAGACACAAACCACTGAAGCAACACTGTCGACAATTTCGGAGGACACACCAACTATATCTTCCTTCATGATGGACAGAGAGGGTGTCTCAGACACAATACGTCTATGGGCTTTGCTGGGGCCACGACGTGTCCTGGCGCTTCTCGATTCTGGAAGCAATCAAAACTCCATCGACCCAAGGGTGTTGGATCCAACCCTGAATGCACACCTCATAGAAGTAAGGGGCAAAGTTGGAATTATAGGAGGTGGTTCTATTCCATATGACAAAAAGGGAACAAACCTTCCTCTGAATCTACATGGCCAGACTGAGCACATCAATGCATACTTCATGAGCATTGGAAGCTATGATGTTGTTCTGGGGGTTTCTTGGTTGAAAAGTAGAGGTCCATCAACATGGGATTTCTGCAATCACACAATCACATTCCCATATGGGGAACCACCATTCAAGCTGTTGGGTATCAAGCCCTCCTCACTCGAACTTTCAATACATGGGGACATCATGCCGTCAATATGAAAGGATAGACACATCACCCTGATCTCCTCTGAACACCAAAGAACCACCACCACAATTTCCCCAAAGATATCAACTATCATCCAAAAATTCACCACTGTCTTCTTAGAACCCACTACCCTACCACCATCTTGACCCCAGGATCATCGAATTGCCCTAGTAGATGAATCAAAATCCATCACCACACCACCATACCGACCCCTCACTTCCAACAAAATTGAAATTGAGAAGCAAGTTATAGATATCCTAAGGCAGGGGTATATCCAGCATAGTGTTAGCCCTTTTTATTCCTCGACACTCCTAATTCAAGAAGGAAGATGGCAGCTGGCATCTATGTATTGATTACAAAGCTCTCAACAAACAAATAATTAAAGAGAAATTTCCAATTCTGGCAATAGATGAGCTCCTAGATGAAATACATGGTGCGATGATCTTCAGCAAGCTCGACCTCTGTGCGGGTTACCACCAAATCAGGGTCACAACAGAGGACACTAAGCAGACAACATTTCAAACGCACGAGGTACATTTCAATAGAGTAATGCTTCATCAACCAAACCTACTACTGGGGCTCAAAAGACAAACCTACATAACAACATTAGGTGTGTCCTAGTACACATACAGTGAAACCTATAAATTCTCATGGGTTGGACTACTCACATGTCATCATATCACATATCACATCCCATTTCTTTTCTCAGTCAAATTAGCTAGGCTACCATAAGCATTGGAGATACAACCTTGACCACACTCTTATAAAGGTTGATATTAAGGTTGTAGGGGACCTAAATTGACATGGATTATAGATGACATGTGTATATTCAATATTATATGACTATGGGGACCTTTGCATGTTATGGGATTCTACAAGGAAACATATTTCACTAACCCAAATTTTGAACACTGGGGTAGTTCTACAATGTTTGGGCATACACTCCTTGAGTAGTGTTTCACTTATTACTTAGTCCAATTACTCATCTTTTAGATCCATTTCATACAAAATTTATTATCTTTATTGTTCTAGTATGATTAGAGAATTTCAACTTATCATTGTCATGCAGAAACAATGTCATAAGTAGAGCAAGACTAAGAAATGTATGGTATGAACATGTAATTGAAATATTTAAAAATGATGAGCATGAAAAAATATGTTTTACTCCACATTCGTTCAAGATAATCAACATGTGACATTACTTTAATTATCATTATGCTCACCTGGAGCTACCCCTTGGGCTTATCTTATGGAACCCTTATTTAGGTCTTAATCTGTTGTCTTTTTCTCATTGTTCATGTTAATATAGTAAGAATGCATGCTTATTCCCCATTAATCACATTTTATATTAAAATGCAATTATGGAGTCTTGTGCATTATTTTTAGGTACTCGAGTTCTAATTAAAGGAAAAGAAGGAAACAGATCTAAGGACTACACTACACTTAGGAATCTCAAAGATGTACAAGATCATCTCCAACTTACCTTGTGTGCTTAAGATTTACATAGAAGCACATCACTCCTTGGAATCGAAGAACAATTACATAATTAAAATACATCTCAAATCCCTTATCATGGATGTGTCCTTCAAAAAAGGTCATTTATTAAAGATGAAGTTTGCATCAAGATCACAGTAGTAAAGTCTCTAGCACGATCTACCCTAGGAAATGTATTGGTCATGGCCTGGCTTACCCAGATCATTCTAGAATGCCACAACAATTCTGTAAGAGTACCCCCACCCCATTTTCCCTGTAAATTGGAACTCTCCACCACAGCTACTCTTCCATAGAATAGTCACTTGGCCTTTAAGCCACAATGGTCATTCCACCTAAAATGACCATTCTACCTAACCCTCACTAGGATCGTTCTACTCCTATAAAAACATGATACCTACCAATATTTTACTCTTCAACCCTGACCTAACATACGCATTCACTAGGGTTGTTCCATACAAACCACACAATGACTATGGTGAGCATAACAACCATATTGCTAAAAAAACCATAATGTTTCCTATACATTGTATTTCCAACTATGCCTCTTCTAGGCCCTATAAAATTCTCCCTATAAAATTCTTAGTGGCTGCTAGGGTGAGGACATTGGCATTTGTATCACTCCAAAATTGCCACATACTCTTATCACATACTCCCATTTGCCATCTACCTTGTTTCCACCCCCCCCCCCCAAAAAACCCTACTATACTAGGGTTTAGAACACCATTCAACTACATTCTTTGTGCCATTCACCTTTGAGGGAGGAGATATTACTGCTACTAGCAAGAGGTGAACAGAAGGATTTAATCGAAACTACATGGCCTCCAACTATTGTTATCCTCTCATTTTGCATCTTCATTTACTATGAGTATTCGTGCCCACTTTACTAGCTATTTGGGGACAAAATATGGGAATGTGAAACCATGTTGTTGGGAATGTTTATGCAAAAGATTACATTGATTGATTCATGTGATATTATAATTCCTCTCTCTCCCAATAAATTTCTTTTATATTTGATCTATGCAACCACCTATAAATAGATAAAAGAGGGATTTGAGGATTTGAAGGAAAAAAACACCTAAGTCCACATGTGGGCACTTAGCTTGTTGTCGACTCTACCGTTCCACCCCTACATCCAAGTAATCTTAGGTGGGAGATCAAAGTATCTAGGTGTGTATCTCCATCTCCATTAGAAAAGAGAATGTCTATAGGTTACATATGGGGCAATAAGAGGTGAAATTCCTCTTCCTGACACTTATACCACCCCTTTCCACCATGTGGGTTAAGAAAATAATACTTAGAAATCTAGACTAGGGTTGATATTAGCTTAGCTTCATATACCCCCTAGTGACTCGATTCCCATGAGGGTGGATGTATTATGATATAGGGTCTCGTTCCCCTATATACAATATATGTCATCCATGTCCCACTATATAGAGTAAATTCCTAACCAACATCTCCCTTTTATTTTGGTGTGAATACTACGGGTTGTTCTTGTTGAATATTCTCCTATTAATGGTTGAACTTCCCAGATTCCACAAATATCCCAATCATATCATTAATTGCTAAAAGTCCATTTCCCTAGTTGTTTTCTAGTTTAGTCATCTCTTGCTTAAGGATAATTATTCATTAATGGTGAATTGCTTTTATTAGGGTACTAAGTTCTTAATCATGGTTACTTTTTTTAGTGATTTAGTTAATAGCTTAGTGTGGTTTTTTCTTGAATTAAATAGTTGATTGGATATCATAGTTTCGAAAGGGTTTCTAGTCTAGAATAGTCCATTTGCATTGCTAACATATTTGTTAATTGCTTTCTTGTTAGCTAGTTAGCTGTTGTTTCTAGTGCTAACTTAGTTTTCATCTTGCCTTTACTTCATTGCATGCCACCATATCTTTAGGGATGGAAATGGAGTAGTTTTTTCAAGAACCGGCCCAAACTATACCACAAAAATTAAAAACTCCAAAAACCTCGGGAAGCTTATCACCTCCACAGAAACTAAAGATCTTCATGGTTAAGCGTACTCAACCCATTGTAGTACTAGGATGGGTGACCACTCGGGAAGTTGATCCTGACTTGCCTGTGAGTAAGGACAAAGTGCACACTATGGGGCCAATCGTCATTCCTGAAACTCTACTAGAGCCTTGGGAAATGGGCATGTGTGTTATGGGCTACATGCATCGTGCCATCCTCTAAAAAGTAACTATCCCATCCAATCTTTTGATGGAGATAGAAGGGTAGTTGGTGGCGGAGATGACGTCATCTGCAATGATAGACAGGCAGGTGAAGTTGGGCACCCCAGTAAAGGAGGTAATGATGCCGGACTTGTGCTTGTACTGGCAAAGGAATAGGAGGTAATCTATGTGGAGTGTGAGCAGATTCCCGAGGTTGTTCCATGTGGATTTTGGTTGGAAGAGCAAAGAGGTGGTAATTGCTCTGATTGCTCTATGACATGCATTACACCATTGGGTTCGTCAACTGCACCAAGTGGCTCTACAAATAAATACAAGGTGTGAGTGTGGTATGACACATGTATGGAGATCCACCTACTCCCCTACCCTACCCTCTCGACTCTAATGAGAACCATGGTCTCCCCCTCAACACTTAAGGCCTTGTGGATGCGGCAATGATCACTCCTGAATAGTGCACATAGGGAGGTTGACTCCACTCTGGACCTACCACTGATGGGGATATCCTCCATGACGTCACTTATTTGCATCATGTCAGTGCACCATTCACCACGTTATAGCATATCGCACCACGTATGGTGGAGGAGGACAATGGGCAAAAATTTAGGGTTCCCAGCAACTGAACCAAAAATCTGGTTGCCCACCGTTAGGGCCCCATAGACTGACTGGGTGTTAAAAATCCTCTCACAATGGTGTCCTACGATTCAATGGTAGTTTGGGTGTTGGTAGATGGTTATTATTTATATCCCTACATATCTTAATAAACCAACACTAAGTTCAAACCTAACCTCCAAATCTAGGAACCTATAGAACCAACCTAGCCCTAGCACCTTCATCATCCATGTGGATTCGACCCCAACTTACCATCTCTACTGCAATCCCAATTTGTGCACTTGTGGGTATGTTGCAATACAATGTTTATATCAAGGTAACATGTTGTAAGTTTGGTGTTCATAGGAGAATCAAGCTTTCTAAAGCCATTGTCGGGGATGATAGTTATAGAAATTTCTAGTTGTTTCTCTTTGACTTTCACCATTACTTATATTTTTTGCATTACTCTTGCATTCTTTTTTAATAACTCTCTCTCTCTCTCTTGAATAGTTGTGATCATTTAGGTGACAATCCATGTTTGGAAAATGCTTCTTGTCTTTTGATACTTTATTTGAAGACCTTGAGAGAGGGTATTATAGAAAATGAAATCATCACCAATAAGAGAGAGAAGCTAAGATGGTAAAGTAGATGGTGGCCCCCTCCTCAAGGACATGATCAACAATGCAATCAAGAAGGAAGATATTATGAAAAATAGAACCCCTTAGCACAAAATACTCCACCACCTCCAAGAAAGATCACTTCAGTCTAAGGAACTACACTTCTATTATTTCCAGAATAGTGGGGCAACTACTAATCCAAGCATTTTGAATCCAAGTAATTCTAGTACAGCTCCTCTTTTCATTTATAGTCTGGAATCAAAAAAATCCATACAAGCATTTGGACTCTTTCTTCAAAGTGTGCTCCACCATATGCATTGTTACCACTACTAATGATGTTGTTTGTTATATGATTTCCCTCTTTTCACTCAATGACAAGGCAAAAGGGTTGTGTTCTTCGAAGACCAACATAATGACATGAGAAAGAATAAATAATGAGTTCCTAAAGAAGTTCCATCCCATACCCAAGCTGATTTCTATGTGTTGGTCCATTACCTCCTTTACCCAATTAAGAATTTCACTATATAGGTTTCAAAAGTTTTAGAGATACTTCCCCACCATGAGGTACCACTATGGCAGTTGGCACAATCTATCAATGATGTACTATATCAATTGAATCAAATTGTGGTCAACAATTTCTATGATGGAACCTTTGTGGAGAAACCTTCCAAGGAATCATGGCAATTATTTTAGCATGTGGTTGAAAGTTTAAGGCACCATGATTTTAGATCTATTATGACTATGATAGAAATGTGGGTGTATCTCCCTCTAATGCATCTGTCTCACCTTCCAATGACACCAATCTACATAATGATAATACTCCTCTCTGACATGGTGGGAATGTTCAAAAGAAAGGTATAGGCACTTCCTAGTGATTTTCTTAAAGAAATGGATACTTTTGATAAGAGTTGAAGGCATGACAATGTTATGGGAACCACAATTCTAACACATATATATCTCAGTCATATACTCTAGAATGGAGAAATCACCTTAAACTTTTATTGAAGAAAATGAAGATGTCCCGTGACAACCACACAAAGAACAAGACCAAGGAAAAAGGTAGAATTCTAAATTTGAATATGAAGATATTCCAAGGTTATGGATCCAAGATGAGTTCAAGAAGGATGTGCCCACTCACAGGGAAATAATTAATTGGCCTGATCAAAATCCATAGTCTTGAGAAACAAATAAGTATTTGAATGAGAAATATGAAAATAAAGAAGCACCCAAACTAGAAAATTACTGAGAGCGGTGTTGTTGCACCAGGTGGAGGTGCAAGGAGGTAGGATGTTGATGGGAGGATGCCTGAAGTGCCCCAGTTTGACCCAACCATAAAGGGGGATAGAGGGATGGGGGATAAGGGGAGGGAATGGGGGTGTTATGGGAGGTGAAGGGAACTAGAGGGAAGGAAGGGGGTGCTGGGAGAGGTGAGGGCAGCAGGGGAGGGGAGGGAAGGGTGTTGGGGAAGGTATGGGAGGGGCTAGAGTTTTGGGGGAGGGAGGGGATAGAGTGTTGGGGGAGGCAGTGGTGTTGGGGTGGGAGGGTAGGGGATAGGGGGATGGGGAGGTGAGGGGAGGGGAGGGAGGATCCCTATGGGGGGAGGAGTAGGGATGGGGGATGTAAGGAGTGGGACCCAAAGGGGATCCACTCCCTACTAAAATTTGAAGAATAAAACATCCATTTCAAAGGCACTCAAAAGTATGTTGGAATAGGTGTGAAGTTTTCAAATCTCAATAACGGTATTCAAAACAACCAAAGTATAGAAGTGGAATAAAAATAATGACTATATTCAATTTTACAAAAGTATGTCATCATCCCCACAAAAGGGTTTACATGGATATTACATCATAAGGGTCTAGACAAAGGAAATCATATCAAGTTTGTCTCCAAGAAACATCTCCATGAGTTAGGTCCATGTTGAAAGTCAAGTACTCCTCATCCTAAACTTGGGTTGGTACTCCTTGATCTTATTCCACTCCTTATCCTAGGCCAGTGTGGTTGGGATCACCTAGCAAGATAAAGAAACAAGGTATGTGTCAAATAAATAATAAATATAAGATAAGATGAACAAAAGATAATAAAGTGTGTATGTTCATCAAGAACAAAGGAGGTCAAGAGTATGAGGCACATATCAAACAAGAATCTTGCCATGGCAAATAATAAGAAATATTGCATGAATGATGAAGTTAGACTAAATTAACTAAGTAGGGTTGAGGCAACTACCAGAACCCAACAAATAGGTGAGGGGAGAGTAAACACATTCCCAGTCACCTAAAAAATACTCATATATGGGGGTACATAAGTACCACTACATTAGATAATAAGCCAACCAAATCATCATGATACAAGAAATATTATTGTAAGCTAAAATAAGAGAAATATTGCAGGTCGAGTTCAAAACCCAAGCAAATAATATTGTTTGTGCCAAAAAAGAATAATACAGAAATAAAGGTTTTAGTCCATGCCTCATTGGGAAATTAGGGTTTGGTATTACAAATAATCCCAACTTAAGGGGTAAAATGTACGTACCTCAACTCAGAGTCCTAGTTAACAATCTTCACCAACGTAGTAGATTCCAAAATCTTCTTTGACTAATTACAAGTTATTCACATGTGTTAGAGTTTTATAAAGCATAATGTGTAAAGAAACCCTAATTTTAAACCTTTTTGGAAAACCTCAGGTTTTGGTTACAAAACTAAGACCCAAATGATTCTTTATGTTTCTGTCAATAAGAAAACATATTCATTTGTCAAATTTGGTGTTTATATTATTAAGCTACAATTTTTAGGGCTTTTATATAATCTATTAGATCCTAAAAAATCAACCCTTAAAATATGGAAATCAGACTCTCAAACTATTTTTATTAGAAATATCATATTTTTGTAATTCTGAAACATATGTTTATAGAATTTTGGGACAACCAGAGCAAAAGATATGATTTTCGCAAGACTGGCCAATCAAAAATTGCCAAAAATGTCACAAAAGAAAAGAAATCCCCGCAAGAAAGGGATTGAGCTTCTTGACATGGCCCAAGCATTGGCGGCCACTTCACCAAGTCAGCAGCCAATGAGGCTCGCATCGAAGCAAATAAAATGAGGTAAAAAGATAGAAATGCCCATAGCAGAAAAACAAAGAAGTGAACAAAATGAGGGGTGAAGTTGGAAAAACATGAGGGAGATTGCTTCTTCCTCTTTCAGGCGCCATGACCATCCTCAGGAGCCAGGCTGGTGAGTCAAAACAAGGGCATCCCCAGTCTTACAATTTGGGAACAAGCCATACAAGTTTGTAGAACCACTCTAAACTCAATGAGTTATTGCTTGAGTTCAAAGAGCAATAGGGGGAGGAGAAACATGCTCGTAGGTCACCCCTGATTCCACAAAATAGATAAACATGAGATAAAGAAAGGAATAGGTAGTGAAATAGCAGGGAAATAATCAAACTTGTTACTTAGAGGGGTCTAGAGAAACAAGGCAAGGTAGAGAGGAGGTCATACTGGTGTCAGAGAGCGACCAAGAATGTCCGACAATGATGGCCAACGACGATGTTGAGGTGAGTTCTTGGGGGAAACAACCTAGTGAAACCTAGGGTCATCTAGGCTTAAAAGAACTACAAGTAGTGTACAAGGATTGTTTTGTAAAGAAGGATTGAATTTCCTTACAATGTACTGACAATGGTGGCTTAGGGGGTCATAGAGAGAAGGTGATGCTTGTAGGAACTATGGGGAAAGATTCATGTGGAATTGGGAATCTCAATATATTTATATGGAATCTAATATGGCATCGAAGCCCTAGGTCTTAAGTGGAAACCCATCAAGGTGTATCTAAAGGGAGAGAAGGAATTAGGGGTTTCCTTTATAAGACATAAAAGATAGGGAAAGTGAGTATGATTTTGTGTGGAAACATGTGAGCAATTCAATGGAAGAAGAATCATGAAGAAATATGGTCTCAAGAGTGAGAAAATGCAAATAAAAAAATCATGAATCACGGCTCCAGCTTCCTTCGCGGGTGTGAGGTTGGTGATGATCTTAGAGCCGTCTGATTGCGGATCTACCGACTCAGATCCATGTGCATCACTAAAATAAAGAAAAATAGATGGTGTGACACATTCAATGACATTCCCAATCTGATTCAACTATAGTGATGCATTAATAGTTCTCTTTTTCTCTCTTCTCATTTAAGGGTGCAAACAAACTCCAAATTAATTAATTTGACACCTAACCTAATTTGAACACATATAATCCAAATATAGCCTTCATTTTTTACTTTTGAGGACTTCTAATATTTTATTTAATTATTTTAAAGTAATTCATATTTTCTCTTTATTTTATTGCATTAGAGACTTCTAGAATTACCCAATTAATGTGAACTTCACCTACAAGAAAACTTAAGCATATGGAACACAAATTTACCATAATTTTTTCCGTTGGTATTATTTCACACATTATTTAATATTCTAGGTTTTATATACACTTTCTCTCTCCTAAACACATTGGAACATTAGAGATTATCCAAATTTATTGAAATTCACACATAGTGTTATTTTAACATGTGGATTTCGAATCTAAGATTACTCTTCTCTGTTGGAGCCTCTATATGTTTTATTTCATATTTTGGAGGTAAATTGCCTTTTTCTTTTCTAAATAAATCAATATAATTATTATTATTCCAAATTTATGAAACTTGGCCTCCAAGCCAAATCAACCCCAAAGAAAATGAATCTAAAATTATATTTAACCAATTAGTCTTCCTTAAATGAATTTTATCCCCTTTACACATTATTATCACTATTTATCATATTAAATTATTTAATGCCACATTATCATGTTTAAAACTTTTCTATTTATTCCTTTTTCTCTTCCTTGCTCCATAAGGCTAAGAGAAGTTGCAGAACGAAATTATTTTAACAATATATCACTTAAGTGGTAATTTCACATCTTAGACCCTGATTGAAACATTAACTGAGGCATTTGTGCATAAAATCATTCATTGGCATGAATAGAGATAAAATATACCCCAAACCACTAATAATTCCACAAATTCAACATCAAGAACAAAAAGGATAGATAAATAGAAAAAACTTAGGAAAAAGGGCTAGATTAAGAATGTACCTAGATTTTAATTTGTTACAACACTCCACCCCTTAAAAGGATTTCATCCCCAAAATCTTAATCAAAGAGGGAAGGGTGAGTACATAAATCTCATTTTTAAGATCCTAGGTTGTTTCTTTCAAACCATGGGTCAGGTTCTCATGGATCACCTAGGGTTCCACTATTGAGATTTCCTTTTATGAGATATAACAAAATTAACATTTTTGTCTTATATGTAATATATTTATTAGGATATCACATTATTATTATTCTTCTATTAATAGTGTCTAATTATATTCACTTTTTTTACCAAAAGAGTTATATTTCATTATTATGAATGAAATCATGCATATTCCTTATTTATCTCATTAAGTGTTTTAATACAATTAGAATTTACTCAATTATCTCAAGGTCTATTTATCTTAATAATTTGGATTTAGTCTCCATTATCACTATATTGAATCATATCAAATTATTTTGCATGAAATAAGACATTTTATCCAATTTCTTATTATGTCTACAATTAACCCAAAAAATATCATATTAATTACTTAAACATTGTCACATTCTCACATTACCTTTCTTACACATATTAATGTCATCATTAACCATTTTCTCAGATTTATTCCCTTCTTATTATTTATTATGCACATTTGTGTGAATCCAATTACTTCTCATCCATATTTAAGTCATTATATGTATTTTAGTGAACAAGGTGGGACATATTACATAATAATGATTTGATTCACATACCAAGTTATGATTAGGAGATTAATTAGGTGTGAATTAGAGAATAAGGTGATATGCATTTCAAATTGATGACTTGATTAATCCATTATTAGGTGATTATATACCATTTATATGTAACAAAGTATATTATCTAATTATGACACATAATGTCACTAATGTATCATGAATGTCATTAAGGATGTATTGGATAAGGTTAGATGAAAACAACTTATGGTTTAGATGAACATGATCATTACATTTCACGGATGCCCTTTTAGCATGCATTGAGTCCAGTGTTAGGTTCCAATTATCTTATTCGTCATATCATTAAGGTTTATTGGTTGATAACATGGTCAACATCATGCGTCTACCATTAGTATTAATATGTGAGTTACTCATATTATGTGTATTAGATATTCATTAGGGTTCAAACATATGAACTATTCATTGGATGACTAGCATATGTTCATTAGTATATAAACAAGCATGTTAGGTTGTAACTATAACTTGTTTTAGTCAATTATAATGATCTTAGCTCACTATCCTCTTATTTATGGAGTTAAGGTTTCTAGAGTCGGAGTAGCTAGATTTTCATAAGTTGCAGGACTCCATCCCCTTAAAAAGTATTTTGTCCTAAAAAAACTAATCACCCAAACATCATCAACCAACTACTCTCACCCCTTAAAAAGGATTAACCTAACAAGCCAAGATAAACAACCTCAATGTATCAAGGTTCTTATACATATTTTAGTTGTGAGTATATTAAGGGTTTATGTTGTTCATGTATCCAACTATAAGTCATAACCAACTAGGGTTGAGCTTTAGGTCCTTGTATCTCTAACCTAACAATCCTAAGGTTCTCTTTAACAACCAAAGGTCAGAAAGGATAGGTCAACTGAACCACATATTCCTAGTCACTTCTTCAAAGCTAAACTAGGGTTTTTCCACTAAAACTTCTCACATCTCTTCATTACCTTAATCAAGTCAAAAAAATTATAACAAGATCTCCTTATCTTACTATTTCCTCTTGCTTATAACCTAATTTTGTCCTCAAGTCAAATCGCATTGCATCATGTCATCATTAGCCTATAATGTAGGGTAAGATCATCTAAAACATCATCACATTAACTAAACATGACTCTAATGTGAAACTCATATGATTCTAAATCAGCCTTTCATCATCTCATGAAAAACATAGGTCGATCGTAGGACAAACATGTCACTTAAAGGGGAACTATGGAAGGGAATATTACTAATTGGGGAGACAAAATTGAAATAGTCAGATTCTGACTACCATGGGCTCCGATACCATGTTGTAAAGAGTAGGACCTAGAGGGGATCCACTCCTTACTAAAATTTGAAGAATAAAACATTCATTCCAAATACACTCAAAAGGTATGTTGGAATAGGTGTAAACTTTTTAAATCTCAATAATGGTATTCAAAACAACCAAAGTGTAGCATCGGAATATAAATAATGATGAGATTCAATTTTACAAATGTACATCGTCATCTCCCATAAAGGGTTTACATGGATATTATACCATAAGGATCTAGATAGAGGGAACTTTAAACCATATCAAGTTTGTCCCCAAGTAACATCTTCATGAGTTAGTTCCATGCTGAAAGCCATGTACTCCTTATCCTAAACCTAGGTTGGTCCTCCTTGATCTAATTCCACTCCTTGTCCTAGAGCATGGGTGGTTGGGATCACCCAGTAAGAGAATGAAACAAGGTATGTGTCAAATAATAAATAAGAACAAGATAAGATCAACAAAAGATGAAAAAGTGTGTATGTTCATCAAGAACAAAGGAAGTCAAGAGTGTGAGGCACATATCAAATAATAATATTGCCATGTCAAACAATAAGAAATTCTTCATGAATGATTAAGTCAGACTAAAAATAACTAAGTAGGACTAAGGCACCTACCAGACCCCAACCAATAGGTGAGGGGAGAGTAAACACGTCCCAGTCACCTAAAAAATATTTATATATGGGGGAGAGTAAACACATCCCCAGGGCAAAATAACACATGCCTAAACTATGGGAGGTTGTACATAAGTACCACTACATTAGCTAATAATCCAAACAAATTAGCATGCTAAAAGAAATATTATGGCAATCTGACATAATAGAAATATTGCAGGTAGGTTTCAAAACCCAAGCAAATAATGTAGTTTGTGCCAAAAAGAATAATAACAGAAATAAAGGTTTTAGTCCATGCCTCATTGGGAGATTAGGATTTGGTAGGGGTAATATGAGCATACCTCAACTCAGAGTCCTAGTTGACACATTTCACTAAGTTAGTACATTCTAAGATCTTATTTACCTAATTACAAGTTATTCACATGTGCTAGGGTTTTATAAAGCATAATGTGTAAAGAAACCCTAATTTTAGACCTTTTTGGAAAACCTTGGATTTTGGTTACAAAATCTAGATCAAACGATTCCTTATGTTTTTCTAAACAAGAAAACATATTCATTTGTAAAATTTGATGCTTATATGATTAGGTTACAATTTTTAGGACTTTTATATAATTTATTAGATCCTCAAAACTCAATACTAAAAAACATGGAAATCAGACTCTAAAACTATTTTTATTATAAAGTTCATATTTTTTATTCCAAAACATATTTTTATAGAATTTTTGGATAACCAGAGCAAAAGATATGATTTTTTCAAGACTAGCCAATCAAAAATTGCGAAAAATGTCACATAAGAAAAAGAAAACCTTACAAGAGAGGGATTGAGCTCATTTACATGGCCCAATTGTCGACGGCCGCTTCACCAAGTCAGCATCCAACAAGGCTCGCATCAAAGCAAATACAATGATATGAATGCCCATGGTAGAAAAACAAAGAAGTGAAGAAAATGAGAGGGGTGAAATTGGAAAAACATGAGGAAGATTGCTTCTTCCCCTCCTCACACGTCGTGGTCATTATCAAGGGCCAGGCCAATGAGGTGAAATAAGTCCATGCCCAGTCTCACGATCTAGGAACAAGCCATACAAGTCTATAGAACCACTTTGAACTCAATGAGTTGTTGCTCAAGTTCAATAAGCAATAGGGGGAGGAGAAACACACTCGCAGGTCACCCCCTATTCCATAAAATAAAGCAACATGAGAAAAAGAAAGGAATAGGCAGTGAAATAGAAGGGAAACAATCAAAGTTGTTACTTGGAGGGATCTAGAGAAACAAGGCAAGGTAGAGGAGGTCTTATCGGTGTTAGAGAGTGATCGAGAAGGGCCGACGATGATGGTCAACGGTGATACTGAGGTGATATCTAGGGGAAACAACCTAGTGAAACCCAAGGTCATCTGTGCTAAGAAGGACCTCGAGTAGAGTACAAGGATTGTTTTGCAAAGAAGGATTGAAGTTCCTTGCAATGTACCGATAATGGTGGTTCAAGAGTCATAGAGAGCAGGTGATGCTTGCGGGAACAATTGGGAAAGATTCGAGTAGAATTGGGTAGCCTAGTAGATTTATATGGAATTTAATATGGCATCGAAACCGTACGCCTTAAGTGGAAACGCATCAGGGTGTATCTGGAGGGAGAGAAGGAATTAGGGGTTTCCTCAAAAGATAGGGAAAGTGAGTATGATTGTGTGCAAAAATATGTGAGGAATTCAATGCAAGAAGAATTGCGAAGAAATGTGGTCTAAGTTGTGAGAAAATGCAAATCAAAAAATCATGAATCCTGACTCCAGTTTCTTTGCGAGCACAAGGTTGGTGATGATCTCGGAGCCATCCGGTCGTGGATCTAACAGCTCAGATCGGCACACATAAGTAAAATAAAAAAATTGATTGTGTAACACATTAAATGGCATTCCCAATCTGATTGACTATAGTGATGCATTAATAATTCGTTTTTTCTCTCTCTTCATTTGAGGGTGCAAACAAACTCTAACCTAGTTTGAACATGTAGAATCAAAATGTAGCCTTAGTGCTTGCTTTTGAGGACATTTAATATTTTATTTAATTCTTTTAAAGTTATTCATATGTTCTCTTTCTTAATCCATTAGAGACTTCTAAAATTACCCAATTAATGTGAAACTTCACCCAAAAGCAAACTTAAGCATATGGAACATGAATTTGCCATCAATTTTTTCCTTTGGTATTATTTAAAACATTATTTAATATTCTAGGCTTTATTTACACATTCTCTCTCCTAGACACATTGGAACGTTAAAGCTAATCCAAATTTGTTGAAAACTCACACATAGCCTTATTTCAACATGTATATTTCGAATCTAATATTTGTTTTCTCTTTCGGAGTCTTTAAATGTTTTATTTCATATTATAGGGGAAAATCACATTTTTCTTTTCTAAATAAAATTGATATAGTTATTATTATTATGAAAAATTTGTGAAACTTGGTCTCCAATCCAAATCAACCCTAAAGAAAATGAATCTAAATTTATCTTTAACAAAGTAGTCTTCCTTTTATGAATATTATCCTCTTTAAACATTATTATCATTATATGTCACATTAAATTATTGAATGCCACATTATCGTGTTTAAAGTTTTTCTATTTATTCAGTTTTCTCTTCCTTGCTCCATAACGCTAAGGGAAGTTATAGAATGAAATTATTTTAATGATATATCACTTAAGTTGTAATTTTTCATCTTAGACCCAAATTGAAACATTAACTGAGGTATTTGTGCATAAACCCATTAATTGGCATGAATAGAGATAAAATATACTCCAAACCACTAATAATTCTACATATTCAACATCAAGGACAAAAAGGATAGATAAGATAGGGAAAATATAGGGAAAAGGGCTAGACTAAGAATGTACCTAGATTTCAATTCGTTACTGGGGAGGGAGGAGGTGAGGGGCACTGGGGGATGGGGAGGGAGTGGGAGGGAGGGGAAATAGGTAGAGGGAGGGGCCTATAACGAGCTAAAACCTAGCCTTTTGACCTCAATATTATGCCTTGGAAGGATAAAAGGTTTAGTTCTTGGGTTTAGACAAACAAGGATGAAGATAAATCCAATAGTATTTAATTGAAACCCTCATATGTTAATACAAGAATAAATCACCCTAACATATATGCATTAAAACAAATATGACCTGAAACTCTAGTATTAATCAATAAGGAATATAGAAAATATGTCACATGTGATACTGTTGTTTAAGGTATGATGTTAATAGAAATAATGTGTATAGAAGGACTAGTGTCCATAATTGAGAATATTGATACATAGTTCAAACAAGAAATTGATGAATTTAATAAGTTAAATACTAAACATAAAGAATTTCATGAAAAATAATAATATATAACCCTTTTGGTTGAAATGTGAAGGTATGAGACACAAGTAGATGAACAATAGTAATAATGATGAAGTAATATTTTAACTAAAATAATAATGGGACACATATATTAATTATGTATAATTCATAAAAACAAGAATAATTGGATAATAATAACTTTAGAATCGAATTCTTTGGATACGATATGGCTTGGAGTCCAAGTTTCACAATTTTGGGATAATAATAACTATAAAAAATTTATTTAGAAAAGAAAAGGTGATTTTTCTCCAAAATATTAAATGATATATTTAATGACTCCAGAAGAGAAAACTAATCTCGAATTCATAATCTACATGTTAAAATAAGCCCATGTGTCAATTTCATTTTTAGCAATCTTTAAATAAAGTCCTAAATATTAAATAATGTGTTAAATGATCTCAAAAGAGAAAATTGATGTCAAATTCATGTCTAACATGCTTAAATTTTCTTTAGGGTGAAGTTTCATAATAATTGGGTAAATCTAGAAGTCCCAAATGCATTAAGAAAGTGAAAATATGAATTACGTTAAAAGAATTAAATAAAATAACTAGAGTCTTCAAAAGTGGAAATTAATACCATATTCATATTCTAAATGTTTAGAATAGGCTAGGTGTCATATTTTATTTAGTTTGGGGTTTGTTTGCACCCTCTAATGGAGAGAGAGAAAAGAAGAAATAATTGAATATATCACTTTTTCCTAATTCGCTTTGGATAAGGTATCCTAATTTAATTTTGTGCTACTTTCTGACTGCTAGATCAAGATCATATGGGCAATAACTCATCATCTATCTCACGATTGATATTAAACATGAGGTTTCAAAACATATATGAAAAATCTGATTTTTCTCCCACTCTACTCCATATTTTATCAATCTTTTCTCTCCTCTGATTTCTTCAGTTCATTACGCATCATTTGATGTAGTACTTCATGACCTGACATTAAGAATTTGAGAATCTCCTTATTTCCTTCTCAAGGTTTCTTGAACCGATCTTTGCTAGAACCCTAAGGATCCACCCTGTAAATATCTAAACCCACACCAATTTGTGCATCGCCGCTAGCTTCTTTCCTCTGCACCCAATTTCACAACCCATCATTTATTTGACCTTTGCCAAACTGAACTTTACTTTGAGTTTGCAGCACCTCACCTCGGCACCAGGCGTCACCATCATCCAATTTCGACTTGTGGTGAGTTCCCTTAAACTTGTTTTTGATTTCTGATCCTATGAATTGATAGATCGTCAACACGCTTAGTTTTCCCCAATTTTGACTACTGCTTGCTTCTGGACCTCACAGACATGATCCATGAACAAAGCAAGGGGATGATCCCTTGTGCTTTCTTGGCATTGCCCCTCTCGTTTACTGTTTTGCTTTGTTTTTTCGTAATGGGCAATATAGTCTTTTCACCCTCCGTTGATTTCCTTTCTTGCACTAAACCTTTCACCTCACTAGCAAAGGGCTTAGCTAATTATCCATCCCTGATTGGTCCAACACAACAACTTTGACCGTTGACTGGACTTTATTTGCTAACGAAGCTTTTTCTAATATTTTGGTTGGTTGATTATATAAAAATTATATCTTTTAATCTACTTGTATGTTTTGGAATTGGAAAATTGTGATATTTCTAAGAAAAATGGTTTGAGAGGCTGGTTTCTATGTTTGCAAAGGATGATTTTTGAGGATTTTGATAAATTATACAGAAAGTGCTAAAAATGTAAGTTAATCATGTAAGCTCAAAATTGAACACATAAATATGTTTTCTTTATCAAGAGAACCTAAGGAATAGTTTGGTCTAGGTTTTCTAACCAAAATTCTAGGTTTTCTAAAAAATGTCTAAGATTAGGGTTTCCTTCATATTTATGTGGATTCAAAACCCTAATACATGTGTCTAACTTGAAATTGCAATGGTGATTTTGGAAACAACTAGATTGGTGAAGAGTGTTTCTAGGACTCTGAATTGAGGTATGTTTGGATCTTGTATTATTCGTGATTGAGAAACCTTTCTCTCTTATGCTGAGCATGACGCCATGGCAACTGATCTTGCTGGTCTGTGGAGGCTCAAAATCCCCAAAGCAGGTGCCTTGCTCTGGAAAGTGGCACGTAGTGCCATCCCCACGGATGACAACATATCCAGATGCCACATTCAGCTTGCCTCTCAATGCTCGTGCTGTGAATCTCCGTCAATCGAAACCATGCAACACTTGTTTCTGTCCGGTGATATGGCCTCGTTCTTTTGGCAGAAGCTACAAACCATCTCTGGATGCACTCCGCCGTCAACTCTCCATGATCTTTTGCATGCTTGTGCAAAATCGGTGGCATCCTCGTCACCGGTGAAGTGGATTCATGGCCTGATCAGTGCCATGATCGCGTGGTACACCTGGAAAGCCAGATGCTCTAAGTGGTTTGATGCCCACGCAGTCAGTCTTGATTCATATTGGAATACCATGATCCTCAGCCTTAATCATTTTCTGAAGCAGAAGCAGTTCCACAAGCTCGGTCCTTCTGACATCTTGCGCTTGCTGGAGGAGCATGGTATCGTATCCCCCCCGGTGTTTCTCAGATCGATTTTTCTGGTCCGGTGGTTCCCACCGGACGTAGCCAATAAGAAGCTTAATATCTCCATTGGGAAAGTATCAAAAATACGGGAACTCTCAGGAGATGGGTGGCAGGTGTTATTAGAGATTCTAGAAGCCAATGTTGCCTTGCTTTCAGAGTCTGGCTCAAAGAAGCTGATTATTCTATTGCTTATCTCATTGCTTGCGGCGTTGCACTCAAGATTGCTGATAGTAAGAATATGTCCATTTCAGTAATTGAAGTTGATGATAAATACACTCATGACATCTTGTGGGGCAATGCCAATGAACCTTGGAGAGCCACTTGTTTTGTGAGGGAGATTAAAGCCTGCTTCAATGACTGTGATATAATTGGCCATTGTATACCAAAGGAAACAAATGATGTTGCCCGGGAATTAGGCGTGTGGGGCAGCCACTTAGATGACGTGTTCATTTGCTCTGAGCCCTCCCTCTTACCCAGGCGGATCAAAGGTTTGATGCTTATGGAGAAGAGAAACGTCCCTTATATATGTATCAAGAAGAAGGGTCCAATTTAGCTCATCCTGTCTTAGGGTGTGTCCGTTGTTTTGTCTGTTGTTTCTTTTCTTTATGGCTCGGTTTGGGTTCTTTGATGATCCATACCTGTGTTTATAAACAGGAGATGTAACTTTCCTTGTGATGATTTTGCCCATACGAGGGGGATGGGATGAATAAGAATACCCCCTGACTTAACCAAAAAAAAAGCTTCCTCCTTAGTCATTGTAGCTTCCTTTTTCATTATCTTCTTAAAATCACAATGGTACATCAACCAGCACTTGTATGTGAATACCTTTATATGACCCGGTATATTGACAATATAATGGATCTACTTGGATCCAAAACTATTAGCATCAACTTCTCTACCCCAAATTCAAGTAGATATGTCCCATCAACAATTATTAGTAGTACAATTAGGAATGACATGCACATTTTAGGTCTTGTATCCTCTATTGAGTAATAATAACTTTGAAATTCTCCCTTATGTTTTCAAGCCAAGCTTGATTTACACATCGTTCACCTTTTATGTGGTCCTAGAAACTCTGAAGTTCAATTCATTTGTGTACAAGCCACTACCAGGATTTTTTTTTTAATAAAGCCAGGGGTCACTTTTATTCATCCCACACCCCTCTTGTGGGCTAAAAATCGTCACAAAATTACATCTCCCGCTCTTATAACTCGGATATTTCCAACCCCATAAAAACCCAAAAAGAAAACCACAGAAAAAACCAACTCCGCGCAGGAGGTAGGCATCTGAAACAAAGAAGCCCACCCAAAAAGAACGAAATACCCCCTATATCACAGCTCGTTCCTGCTAATATACACATATGGTATACCTCTCTTCTCCAGGTTGCATAGCCCCTTAATTCTCCTAGGTAACATCGTAGGATTGCTGCAAATGTAAGGGTCCTCGAGGGAATAACCCAAGTTGCCAAGCTCCCTCGGAACTATATTGATAACTTTTGGGACATGATGTCCCATGATGCTCTCCTTCGTAATGATCTCACGCAAGTCTCTAATCAAAGTCCTGATCTTCCATGGTTCCGGTGCCTTCTTCCAGAGAAAGTTGTAAGTGCCAAGATCATCCAGCTCAATGGTAGAAAACAAAATGTTTCTATCGTGAGCAATTTTCAGAGCCGCCGCACAAGCAAGGACGTAGGCCGAAGTGAAGTCCGTCTCCCGTAGACCAACCCTAAAGGCAAGTCTAACTTGGCCTCGCGAGTCCCTTATACAACCCGCTGCCCACCTCCTATCATTTTGATTCTGGATGAAGCCACGTCCAATAGTGAGATTCAGCTTAAGGTTGTTGATGTCAGGAGGAATCCACCTGGAAAGCTTAATGGTTCTCAGTTTAGACCTAGGAGTGTCAATACCGAAAACGGCGAGTCTATTATACAGACTTGTATCTTCGATCTTGGAAAACTTGAGGCCACGTAGCTTATGGTTCAGAGAGAAAATCACAGCATTCCAAAAGAAGGTAGGTCTACATGTGCATCCGTCAAACCTTTGAGAGCACCTGATACGCCAAATGGCCCAGATGGAAAGTGCAACTAGAAACCCATGAATCCAACATCTAGCCGAGGTATACTGAGTTGTGGCCCTGCAGAAAATGAAATTGTCCATCAAAGAGGTTGGGGTGAGTGACCTGTGATCTCATTAATCTTGGACCAAAAGAACATCGCCGTCTGAATGTGAACAAAAAGATGGCCCATTGTCTCATAATCGAATTCCGTGCAGCACGAGCATCTGGATGGTAGGGATATGTGGCAGCTTCTAATGTTGTCATCGGTTGGGAGCGCTTTGTGCGTGATCTTCCAGAGAATTGCGTTGGTTTTGGGGTAATCAATCCTCCAAACTGACGAAAGGGGCAAAGACGTTGGGATGGAACCAGCGTATATGATGTGTTTCTTAACAGACCTGATGGAGAAATTTCCTTTCTGCTCCAGGCTCCAGATGAGCTCATCGTCATGGTCGGTGATGCTGGAAAGGGAAGATCTAATGATCTGTAAACCATCCTCATTCAAAATCTGACCTAGCATATCCCAGTTCCATCCCGAACCATCCTCCCAAAAATCCGCAATCTTGAAATCCCGTCTTCTATCACTTGCATGAAGGATATATTCATCAAGACAGGTACCACACCATCTCGAGTCCCAAAGAGATATCTCGCCCTTGCCTATAATCCATCTGCAGCAGGGGTAAAAGAGAGGAAAGGTGCGCCAAATCTGTTTCCACATTGCCGAGGCAGCCGACCCAAGCTTTAAGTAAGGGGGAAAAAACCCGTTCTAGTAGATAATGTTGTGTAGTATTTGCTCCGGCAAAAGATAGCCCAAGGGGATATTCCCACCAAAATCTCCCAGCATGCCTTATATAAAAAGGATCTCGCGACCGCTCTGACAGAGTCCAAACCCAAACCGCCGGACAAAGTGGGCGTAGCCACAGACTTCCACGCTACCCAGGCTCTTCGCTTGTTGTTCTTCCTATCCGTCCAAAGAAATTTGGCCATCATGGAGTCCAATCTATCACAGATACCTGCCGGTATCCCAATAGTCGCTGCCGTATATATGGTTGTGGAAGATAGAGCTTGCTTAATCATAAGTCTGCAGCCAGCAAAGGAGAGCATGTTGGCTTTCCAAGAAGCAATCTTTTGTGCCATCTTGTTCAGAAGGAACTTGAAATGAAGAAGCCTGGTCTTGCCATATGAAATCAGGATGCCCAGGTAAGTGATGACCTCTTCAGTCAGGACAATCTCCAGTTGCTGAGCTATGGAGCAAGCCCGGGCATCATGTGACGATCCAATCAAGCAACACGATTTCTCCTTATTAATCTGTTGTTGGGTCGCTTTTTCATAAACCTCGAAAGCTTGCTTGATGTACGAGATGGAGACGGGAGTAGCATTGCAGAAAAGAATGATATCGTCTGCATAAAGCAGGATAGGTGGTGCCTCACCCCTACCCTGGGTGATAAACCTGCTGATGTTGCCACAGATTGCAGCCTGCTCAATAAACCGAGCTAGAAGCTCCTCAAACATGATAAAGAGATGAGGTGATAGAGGATTGCCTTGTTTCAGCCCACAACAGGTCGGGAAAAAGCCTTCAGTGCACTCCCCTATTGAAACTGATGCCCACGAACCAGAAAAGAAACTAAGGCAAAGGTCCACCGTCTCTTGAAAGAAGCCAAACTTCTCCATTGTTCTGGCTAAGACCTTCCAATTGATCTTATCATATGCTTTGATCATGTCATACTTAATGATAATGTTGGGATGTTCATGTCCTTGCTTCAGATCGTGAACAATCTCCTTCGTGAGCCTGATGTTATTTATGATATCTCTCCCTTCCACAAACGCCCCTTGAGAAAAAGAAATCGTCTTCTCCAGAATTGGTTTCATCCTATAACTGAGAACGTTTGCCAAAACCCTCAAGAGAACATTCTCTACGGCAATGGGCCTGAAGTCCCTAAGGAAGTCCTCCGGTTGGGCGATCTTCGGGATGAGGGATATCCTGTAGGATTTAAGGCTTCTGTGATAGAAACGGTCTGTGAAGAAGGCCTTCACCAAGTTCATGATGTCATGTCCAATAATGCTCCAAGCCGCGAGGTAGAAGGATATCATGAAACCGTCCGGGCCTGGCGCGGAGAAGCAATTCATTCTCCTCATGCTCTCAAGAAATTCCTCTTCGGTAGGAATCATCAGCAGATGCAGGTTATCATCAGAAGTAATGACGGTGTCAATGTGTTGTAAAAATTCATCAAGGAGCTCCGTTTGCACATCCTCCTTCTCCGCAAAAAGGTTGCTGAACAAGGCAGCAGCCACACGCGCTATCGAAGACGATTCATCTGTTTGGGTGCCATCGGGAATACTGATTTGCGAGATTGCCCTACGACGTCTCTTGGCTCTCACCACCGAGTGGTAGAATCTGGTGTTTCTCTCACCATCTTCTAACCAAGAAATCCTCGCTTTCTCTTTCCAGAGAGCTTCTTCCTGATCCAGAATATTTTGGAGCTCCTGTTCAGCATCCACCAGAAGAGCTTCATTCTCCATAGAAGGGTACTCATCAAACTTCATCTGCAAGACGTGGACCATATCCTCGATATCCCTCTTTCTCTGTAGAATGTTACCGAAAGTAGAACGGTTCCAGAGCTTCAAAGCCTTCCTGACAACTTGTAATTTGCGGAAGACCACAAAAGAAGGGTGTCCAACAGCTTCTGTGTCCCAGGCTGCTCTGATCACCTCGAGGCAGATAGGATGATCAAGCCAGATAGAGAGGAAGGAGAACGGAGCCCGGGGTCTTGCAGTACACTGGTCTCCAGCAACAGAAAGAACAGGGCAGTGATCCGACACCCTGAATCTGGTGAGGTGAACAGCTTTGGTTCCCGGGAAGGATTGCATCCATCTGCCATTTAGAAGGATCCGATCAAGGCATTTCTAGGTGGTAGGGGTAAGGCGTTGTTTATCAACCCAAGTGTAGGTGCTCCCTTCAAAAGGGGGTTCGATTAGATCAGCATCTGTGATGAAGTTATTAAAATCAAGCATAGCTTGGAAATCTGGTTCAGCAATCCCTCTCTTCTCTCCTGGGTTGCGAATAATGTTGAAATCTCCCCCGATAATCCAGTGTTGGTCGCCAATAAGCCGAGCAGCCCCCAGCAGAGAATCCCATAACAACCTCCTGGAAGACATGGAACAGCTGGCGTAGACGGCAGTGACAAAAAAAGGCTCTTGATTGAGACGCTCGCACCTGATAGTAATGTGTTGTTGATGCTTGAAAACTACCGTCGGCTTGAGAGAGATGTCCACATACAGCTATACCTTACCCCTTCCTCCTGATTATCAGCGCACCAGTCAAGCTGGATTAAATCGAGCAACTCTTCCGCCCATTCGGCATGTAGGAAGGGTTCAAAAAGACCGACAATGCTAGGTCTATGAAAGGAGCAGAGTCTACGAAGGACTCTCCTCGTCTTATTATTTGCGGCTCCTCGTATGTTCCAAAAAAGTTGTTTGTGAAAAACCATAAGAAGAAAGAACACCATCTTCGATCATCGGAAGCACACCTGATCAGCGACTCTGTCTACGTCGCTCTCCTTCCTCCCAGAAATCCTCATCTTCAGGTTCATATTCAAAGCGAGCATAATGTCTCTGATCGTTAGAAAAGGCGCCATCATACTCCGACCATCGATGATACCTGTCTCTCCTCGACGAGCTCCTCCGCCTTTGAGGTGAGAATTTCGCACGTGAGTGACCCCTTTCCGATCTCCTGTGGGTTCTGCTAGGTCTGTCTCCGCCCCTATCGAAAAAGGAGAGGAAATCCTCAAGTCTTCGATGAGAAAGGATAGTCCTCGTCCCTTCCTGATCAAAAACTCTCCTCGATGTAGAATCTCGGCTACTCTGTCTAGAAGGCCCAGCGCCATGATGAAGTGGAGGTGGAGGTCTTTGCACCGAAGGTGAAGGTGGGGGTCTTTGCACCCCTTCGTCCTCCGAAACAACATGCTGCACCACCGGAGATACTGTTGTGCGCTCCCCGAATCTCGGGGGGAGATGCGGGTTGAGCGCCGCCTCATCCACTTGAAGTTCCTTCCCAAATTCAGATAGACTGTAAGACTCCTCTCCACAGGCGGCTCTAGCCACAATCTGCAGTTTAGCGGTGGATCTATGATTGTCGTGCGTAATGGAAATGAACTGTGGAACATCCTCTTTGAAGGCCTCAACAAGAATAAGGATGCCAACCAGATCATCCTCATGGACCTGCCATCGAGAAATATGCCTGAGATTCCCAAAAGGTTTGATAAGTTCCTTGATGGAATTCTCATCTCTGTAAACTATAGGGAGATCCGTCAACCAGAACCAGAAATCCTCCTTCAGAGATCCTTCATCTCCCTCAGTCAGGGGTCTAATCTTGAGAGCATGATGCCTGAGATGTAAGGGATCCATACCCCGAGCTTCAGTAGCCTCTTTCTCATCCTCGAAGAAAACGACCGCCTTCCTAGAAGCAAATCTGTAAATATCGACGGACTGCGGCCAGATATGACGAAGATGTGGGAAAATCTCCAGCCATTATATCACTCCCGACCAAGAAACCTCGACAGCGGATGATAAGGATTGGATCCTCTTATTCCTCTCAAAGTCATCAGTCTGTAAGTTCACTGACACGCGCTTGGGCACATGTTGCGGCACCCCCCGGGCCAGAACACCAACAGGCAATCTAGGGAAGGTCTGCAGAGAGTTCAGGTCCGGAACGGACTGTCGGCCCTGTGCGGCAAGACAACGTCGGGCAATGTGGCCCGGTTTTTGCCAGTTGTAGCAGGTCTTTGGCGCCCAGCATTGCGATTGCCAATGCCCCCTCCGCATACATCTATAGCAGGTGTCATGTGGAACTTGGAAAAGGGGGGCGTCCCTTCGTCTTGCTTCTGTCATCTGTCTCGATGGACCAGCTCTCTGGACCATCCCTCGTTGTTGATGGGAGGACGAACCGTTACGGTTTTCAAAATCCTGGGTAGGTGGCGGCGGTGGGAGAGGATCCGTCGCGACGATTGGAACAGACTCTGCCTCAACGGTTGCAAGGGGCGGCGACGGTTGAGTTGCCTCCATGTTGAGGTTCACAACAGCATCTCCGATGATCACATGGCTAGGGGCCGTTGGAGGGGAGATCAGACAACGAAGATCGGGGATGACCTCATCAGGAGAAACGGAGGAAGCAGCAAAAACATCCCGTCTCTCCACGACCACCCTCTCTGCACGCATTCCACGCAAGTTTGGTAGCGGTGGTCGAAGAAGCCGGCTTGAGGCCTGCGCCATCACGTAGCACATCGTGAAAGGAAGGTGAAGTGTGACTGAAGCCCTACTTTGTCCGGCATCCAACCGAAGTATCAGACTTCAGAGCAGCAACACCTTATCAGCGGGTGTGAGCGGTAACTGTAGACCTACCTTGTCTAGCTAATGCTGAAGTATCAGTCTAGAGTACACACCCACGTTCGCCTATCCTCACACCTAGCAGGCCAGGGCTCCGACGGGCAACAGGATTCCAAGAGGCATGACCAGCAGGGGACCTTCCATAACCATCAGGGAGGATGATGGAAAACGGTAGTCGGGGCTAAGGGGTCTAGGCGGTGGCGCCGCCGGGCGGGCGACACCTACTGGAAACCGCAATCGCCAAAGACGTCACGACCTTTCGTCAACCCCTCTCTGGGGTGGCTTTCTTCAGATCCTTAACGAAGATGGGGTGGCTTTCTTCCATTTTTTATTGATATCAACATCAATACTTGCAGTACAGACAATGAAGCCAGAAGAAGCGAATATTTATTAGAGAAAAGAAAACCTCATTTTTATGTATGATTTACAATCTAAGAATTTTATAGAAAAAGTCGAAGGTGTTGAAGGTGATCTTCTTTGGTCTTGTTAAAACGTTCTCCAATTAGCATCCTTCTTTAGAGCAAGTAAAATGGGTACAACACATGGACTCTTGGTATCCTGAATGAATCCCTTATGGGGCAACAATTTGTAACCTCCTTGATGCATAAGACATACATGCACCCATATTTATGACTAGAGTGCTCCGGTTATACCATATAAAGATAATTATGTGCTTTGGATTGGATAACATCTAAGGTTGTGTGTGTGATTAGAACATGTTTATATTATTGAGATAACAAATACAAGTATAAAAATCATCCTTATATAGGATAGGAGGAGTCAATAAACACAAAGTTCACCAATATAAGACACTACACTAAAGAGAGTATAAAATAAAAAAAACAAATTAAATATATTAACACTCATGCTCAAGTTGGATCATGGATATCACACATGCCCAACTTTTGTCCATCATAGAGAGTGATCATATTTGGAAATGATTTTACAAAGATGTCATTGAGCTCATTCTCAATCTTGATGTATGGAGTAGGTATGCTCATGGAATGTAGGATTACTTGCAATGAAGGTATCTAATGTATAATCACAATACATAGAATGGGGTTAGAATCACAGACTCTAAGTTCCTTTAATAATTCTCCAACCCACATTAGCTCACAAGTAGTATGTGCCATGGTGTGATACTCAATTTCAGCATTGAATCTAGACACAACAACTTTCTTTTTGCTTTTCCAAGTGATAGGGTTACCACCTACAAATGTGTAGTATCTTGTAGTAGATTTATGATCAATCCTATTGTCAAAGGGGTCCTATTTCTATTTTTTTGACATCAAGATCCATTCATCATACGACAGATGAGGGGAAGAGTTTCTAACCTCCGGCTCCGGAAAGAATTTGGAAATATTCTACCTGAAGCACGAGATGATTCTGAGGGGAACATATTTTCCTCCAGAAGACCCAACTGTGTTCAGTCAAGAAGACAGGCGGGATGTGGAGCCAAATCGAAATGAGTCTGAGTAAAAAAAACTAGCAATATTGCAATGCCCATTGTTTCTTTAAAGATGACACATTCTGGATGAGCTTTTTAAGTATTTGAGAATGTGGAACACATAATCTGAATGACATTGTTGAGGTTTATCAAGATACCTACTGACAAGTCTAATAGCTAAAGTTATATATATAATTGTAATAATAAGATAAATGTGTTTACCCACACATCTTCTATATTATTTTGTATCAGGGTGAGAAGGAGAAGAATCATCATCCCAATTGGTATTGTGATCCAAAGGTGTGATAAATGGCTTGGCACCACACATTCTAGGCTCTCGTAGTAGATGAAGTGCATACTTTCATTGAGATAGACAAACTCCAAATAAAGAATGTGACACTTCAATCCCCAAAAAGTAGCACAATTTTTCTAGATCTATAGTAATGAATTGTTCTGTTAAATACTCCTACGTATCTAGATACCATGATGATCACTCCCAAAAAGGATGATATCTTCCATACACAATCAGGATATCATGTTTCTTTGAAGTTTTTTTTAATAAAATAGTGAGAACTTGGCAATCGTGTATTTTGACATTTTATTCAATGCTCTTATTGACCTAAGCAGTTATTGTAGTGGGCCACAGATAACCCCCAACTTTTTCACCCTAAGAAGTTATTGCAGTGTGTATCCATGTTGAGCTTCTGCTACAAAAGAGAAGAAGTATCCATTCCAGGAAATTTTAGTGTGTCTTTGCAACATATAGAGAGGAATTTTTGAAAATCACACAGCTTGGGCTCTGAAATACATCACCCTTGTGGAAATTAATTTCACACCAATAGAGATACCCTAACACCTTGTCAAGAACTAATATCCAGTCATATAGAAATACAAAGGTACGAGGTACATACGTGATGATGTATTTGTTATAAAATAAAAATAGTCAACTGATGCATTCTTTGAGAGTTTGGATAAAATAAATACTATATGAACTGGCCAGGATATAAACAAGCTCAAACATTCAGGCAGAGAAAGTGGCGTGACCAGAAGATACTATATTTTATTGTTCAGTAAACATGGAAATATTTAGCTGAAAGAATAAACAAGAAATGTTCTGAAATTCGACGTGTCGACAGTTGAAACCCTTGCATAATTAAGATGGGTATAAGCTTGAAATCATATGGAGACTTGAACATTACAAGCCTAAACACACACATAGAACTTAACAATCACAAAAAGATAATAAAAAACCATAAGCTAATTATCAATATCAACTATGTTAGAGCTGGTGAAGTATCTATTATGAAGTAAAAGAAGGCTATTCAATATAATTGATAAGAGGAATCCCCCTTCTTATATAGGAGGAGGAGGAAGCATACAGACTTTAGACTAAACCCTAATGGGACAAGACACACTTGGGCCCATATACAAATAGACTTAATTAACTTAATTAATTAAATAAACCAGACTCTCTAATACTCCCACTCAAGCTGAAGCTTGGGAGAATCTCAAGTCATCTTGCAAACAGACCGACAGACTAGAAAAAAAGGACAAACCAAGCCCTTATAAGAATTTCTCCCCCTCAAGATTATAATAAAAAACTCATCCCTCAGATACTCCCCCTCAAGTAGATAATCCAAAGCAGGTGTATCAAAAGGGTCAAATCTGAAGTATGTGCAAGTCACAAGTGCATGTCGCTAACAAGTATCTTGATCAAAAGGATGTGGCATCTGGAGTAGTAATAAACAACAGCAAAGCATTAGAGTCTTCATCACAGTCATTATCATCACAGTGTAGAGAGTGTTGGTTCACAGTACAACTTCATGGAGGGAATAGGTGACATCTCACTATAGATGGTAGATGTCTTGGTGTCCTTCATGATTCAACGAGAAGAAGAGTGACAAATTGATACACGTCACAGGAAGATTTGTGTGATGGAGAGATACACGTCATGTCAAAGAATTAGATGCGTATCTGATGCATCCAAAACCTCCAAATAGAAGTTCCCTAATCACACATGGAGGAGATGTGATTAGGTATTTCCTATGTAACGACGGACCCTTCAATTTGGGATTTAGAAATCCGTTGGATCAATTGAAGGACCCGACAATCAAGAGAGAGGGGATGTGACACACCTACTCTGGGCTACGGCTACTGTGCTTGCCCCAGGCGGTGACTGCTATGCCAGCCTTGGGCCAGCGGCGCGGCTGGACGATGGCTACTGGTGATCGTTGCGCCTGTTGGTTGTCGGCGGCGCTGGCTGGTGGCTGTCGGCGACGGCACTGGCGGCAGCTACGAGAGAGTAGGGTTAGGTCACCTGCTCGGGTACCATGTAAACAAAGTTGTCACAATGTTGTATGCAATGCAGCGTTAGGAGAGGCAATGTGCATTCTCCTTTTTTATTAATAAGAGAAGTTGGAGAATTTACATAGAGGTCCAGAATGATATATAAATTATGAAATAGAATAAACAGTTGAATATAATAAAATATATTAACAATAAATACACACACTTATGCAATAATATCAATTTGCAACGCATGAATAGCATAGTAACTTACTAACTCATATTAGTTGTATGTCGAGTTACACACTAATTCTCCATACAATATTGAGTTGATATGGTTGACATATTGCTCCCATGACATGTACATTATGTAAGGTTGGTGGTATAAAGTTACGTATTGCTCATACACGTCATGTACAATACTATATAAGTGTATAATACTTGTTTGTATTATGTAATTAAACACGATATGTTTTAGAATTTTACAATACTGTCTCCATTTGCATCATATTAGATTCTGAAAGAAAATATACACCAAGGCTTTCTATTGCTCTTCTTCATGTGTGACTTTGACAATTAACTTCATGATTGTCAAGGAAGTTAGGCATTATCACTATTGTGACACCTTTTTCTCCGTTGTTGTTTGTTACAGAGGATCTTGATCTGTGGTAGTGAGTTTCTCCATGGATTATGCACAATAGTGGGATAAGTATAGAAGCCATTATTACCGTGCCCACTATATGCATGTCGTGGGGATGCGATAATATAAAAGTGGAGTTACCATGTCAACCATGTCCATGTTGTGGGATATATGTAGCAAGTGCCATATATAAACAAATATAAGACTAGAAAATTACAAAATCTATACTTTTATACAATATTTGTTTGTTGTGTTGCGAAGTAGTACATTTTCTTCTTTTGTATGATAAAAACACTAGTAAGAAGAACATATTTATACTAATTAGCTTAGTACTAAAAATGATAACAAATTATACATATATTTCGTGGATTATTTAGTTATATTGCTATGATTATAATGTAGATTATGAGAAAGTGTTGTAGATCTAAGAACACATACAATTAGGAAGGCATAAAAAAGAAGATGGCAGGATCTTTGTCAATTCAAGGCATTTTGGGATGAATTTACATTTTAATTGAGATAGATGAAGTGGAAATGAGAGACATGGTAGAAAACATAAAGGCATACCTTAGATTAGACTTATTTGTTCCCTAGTTGTCGAGATCCCTTTTCTCCTCTCAAATAATAGAAACAGACTCAAGCACGCAAAAAATCAGTATTTCTATCGGTATGCCAGTAAATTTTGTCAATACTTGGTGATATTTGGCAGTATACCATTGGTTTACCGAATAGTACATGAGCGGGTACCTTTGCAGACAACAATGGGAACATCAAGGTCAGATGGTTGATAACACCCAAATTAGTGCATATTCTCTATGCATTTTATCTATGGTTTTATATCACTTTAGTCCTAATATGCACTCTTTTACTATTGTTTTATGCTTTCTATCTTGCCATTAGATAATGTAGTTAAAATAGCAAATAATGTAGCTAATTAGCCAGTTTTAGACTTGCAGGCACCAAAACTAGCCAATTTTGGGACTCTCAAGTACCAAACCTGAAAAGACAAGAATTCCAGTAGCTGGCCGATATGGCTTGGTCGATACGGTCTGCCCGATATGGCTGCCACTACTCGATACGGTTTGCCCGATAGGGCTTGCTTGGTATGAGCTGCCTGATATGGTCTGACCGATACGGTCTGCCCGATATGGCCTACCCGATACAGCTGACCGACACTCCCCCTGCCCGATGCGGTCGTCGGGTGACAATCATATTGGCCCACCTAATGCCTCAAGATGGAAGCCATATATGAAGGACACATGGACCAATAAAAGCTACAACTCCCATCAACTCGCTGGAGTGGGATCTGGTGCTCAAACCCCACGGGAGCCGAAAAGACGCTTCGTCTAGGGCGATTGTTGGGCGATCGCGTGGGTGTGCGCGCCTTCGGCGGCGCCGCCGCCCATTCCGGATAGGCACTCCGCCTACCAGAATCCACCCCGATAGTTGCCAGTGTCGGTTGCGCCATGCTTCCCTTGTGCGCCGGCACACAGATGATCTTCTAAGCCTGCCGAAAGTTTGTTAGGCGAACGTGGTTAGATGGATCCCTCTTTCCTCAGACCACCGTTGACGAACTCGATGGGCCTGTGTAACCAGCGGGTCGTTGTCGAGAGACGGGCTACTTTTGCGGCTTCCTTCGTTCTTTCGGACGAGGTCATCCCTGACGTTCAGCGTTTGGTCTCCCCTCCACCGGCCCCTAGGCACGTCGTCATCGGTGAGGCGGTTGTTGATCTGAGCGTCGTGTCCCCCCAACCATCGCGCCCGATCGGGACGACAGATGAAGAAAGATCCTCTCCCAACGACGCGACGGTTGTCTTCCCGCCGCCGCCGCCTGATGACAGACGCAGCGTCTCGACTCACCGCAGCGCCCCGTTTCGCCAGTGGTGGATGCTTCTGCACCCCATGCGGTCATCCCTCCCGCACCCGACGATCAACCTCCTCTTCTTGATAATCCTCCGGCACCACCTGCTGACGGCGCGGTTGCCGCTTCTGAGCGCCCGGTTAGAAAGAAACCTCTCTACGGTGTTCCACATGATTCATGCTTCCGCTGTCTGGGTCGGGGGCACTGGCAATCCCAGTGCAACGCACCCAAGGTGTGCTACTTCTGCCACCAGCCTGGCCATCTAGCGCGTAGGTGCAGGGCACGACGTACGGCTCCTGCTCCCCCCCACCCCCACCGGACTTGTCTTCGAGGCAAGCTTTTCCAGACTTGCCTTCAGGGATTCCTACTAGGGGAGCACCCCAGCATACTCCTAAGCGGATTGCAATCACGCTAGATCCCTCTGACCTGGAGAGGAACAAGAGGATCACATCCCTTGCCTGTGCCGTTGAAGTTTCTTGGGTGGAGACCCTGGATTGGAACCTGCTGCTTGGTTTCCTGTGATCCAACTGGCCCCACGCGGTTGATATCTACAGATTTGCTTCCCGCAAGGCGGTTGCTTTCTTCTGTGATGAAGCTACGGTAGTTAGATCTAGAAAACGTGAATCTTTGTCCTTTCAACGACACCTGCTCAAGCTTAAGCCCATGACTGAAGGTGACGACGGAGCCTGCAAAGAACTTTTTTGGTTCTAGATTTCTGATCTACCTATTGCTTACAGAGATGAGCATACCATTGAAGCTATGACGCGACCTTTTGGTGCCCTCAAATTTATTTCTCCATGGCAGCTCAGTGGGGATGATTTATCGGGTTTCCTAATTCTTGTTGAAGCCTTTAAGGAAGATGTACCACAATTCATTGTGGTCTCTCATGGGACTAATCGGGCTACCATAAGGCTACTTATTGCCGTGCGCAGCCCATGGAATGGGTCTTCCTTCACTGTCTCTGAGTTTGGAAGGGACCTTCGCATTCCTCAGCAAGTCTTTTCCACTGCTGGTCCTTCTAGGTTCGATGTTGATGCTTATGAGCCTCCTCATAGCCACAACCCTGGACGGTCTGATCCTTCTTCTTCAAGACAAGAATTGGTGAATGAGGTGATGCAACAGGCTGCCCTCTCCCCCCCTCATGCAGACAACGCTAGAGATGTCGTTGATCAACACGGTGTCAGAACTATCCTCCACCGCTATAGTCTAGCGGACTTTGTCGGCTTTGAAGAGCAGGTGTTCAGGCGCAGCAGAAGAAGTAGCCGCGCTGGCTCTAGATCTCGGGGATTATCCCCTGGTCACAGACCGCCTTCTGCTAATAGATGCTCTCTTCGGATCCACATGGAACGGTCGGAGTGCTTCTCGGATGGAGACGAGTATGGTTGGTTTTCTGAGTTTGAGAATGGCGATTTCGCAGACCGAAGGCGGTGTTTCAATAGCTGATTGCCTTTGCTCGAAACACCAGAGTGTTATCTATGCCTTTTTCTATGACCAAGCAAAAACATCTCTTTTGGAATATTAGGGGGGCTGCTAATAACAAATCCAGGAAAATTTTTGGGCACTTATGCAGGCTACATAAACCTAAGGTGGTTGCTCTCTATGAGCCTTTTCTGCATGCGGATAGATCTTATGAGCTTCTTGATATCGTCAGGCTTGATTGGTCTGCGGATAATCATCAAAGTGATGGCAAGATTTGGATGTACGCTGATGCCTCCCTTAATCCTGTTGTGTTCTCCACGCATGAGCAACACATCACGATTCAGTGTAGCATGGTTGCTGGGGAGACGTTTTTTTGTATCGGCTATCTATGCTAGCTGCTCTACCTCGGAGAGAAGACGGTTATGGGAGTCCCTTATTGACATGGCAGCATTGATTGGAGATAGGGCGTGGGAGATTGCGGGAGATTTCAACGTTGTTCGGAAGACGGAGGAAAGAAGAGGCCCTAACAGCCCTGATGTCGGGGCTATGCTTGAGTTCAACTCCTTCATTGCTGATGTGGACCTCAAAGAAGTTTCCTTTGAAGGCAGCAAGTTCACGTGGGTTGACAAACAGAAGCTCACCCCCACCACTTGGGAAAGACTCGATAGAATGTTGATTAATGCGGAATGGGATCGCGTCTTCCATCATCCTAAATCTCTTCATCTGATGCATTTTAGGGTGTCAGACCATTGCCCGATTCTGACCTACAGTGAAGACAACAATCAGTAGCGTCTGGCTGCCCCCTTCTCCTTCCTCTCGGTGTGGCTTTCGCATCCGGATTGCTTGAATATCATTCGCGATGCTTGGGACCTCGACGTTGTTGGGCACCCTTCTTTCATCTTCTACAGCAAACTGAAGGCTGTCCGTTCTGCTCTCAAGTCGTGGAATCGTAATTCTTTTGGCAATATCTTTCAGCGTAAGGCTGATCTGCTTGACATTGTTCATATCCTCCAGATGAAGTTTGTTGAACAATCCTCTCGGCCGAATGAGACGGCGCTGCTGGCTGCTGAGTCGGAGCTTCAAGTCATCCTTAATGAAGAAGAAGCGCTCTGGCGTGAGAAGTCTCGTATCTCCTGGCTAGATGACGGTGACAGAAACACGTCTTTCTATCATGCTATTGTTAACGCCAAGCGACGTCGCAGATGTAGCACTTCCCTGGTTCTGCCGGATGGCACCTCCTCTGATGATCCCCACGCTATTGCTCGGGCTGCGAGCTCTCACTTTGAAATGTTGTTTTCCTCTCATGAGCAGGATGCAGATGTTGTGCTTGCGCCTCTCCTATCACAGATCACTCTGGTGCTGAGCTCAGACGAAAATTTATCTCTTCTTAGTGCGCCATCAGAAGATGAAATCCGATCTACCATAGTTGATCTTAACGCTCAGTCGGCGCCTGGACCGGATGGGTTCACCATTCCTTTCTTTGTTGCTGCGTGGGACATCATCAAGCAAGATGTGCTCATTCTCTCCAGATGCTTCTTTGATAATCAGCTGTGCCATAGAAGCCTGCTTTCTTTCAGGCTTTCTCTCAACCCGAAGATCTCCCAGCCTTCCGATCTCATCAGTGATTTCCGTCCAGTGGCGATTGAAAATGTCATGCTTATGATTCTTGGAAGGTTGCTCAGCAACAAGCTCAAGCTGCTAATGTCCAAGCTCGTCTCCCCCTCTCAAGGAGCTTATGTGCCAGGCAGGGACATCATTAATCATGTCAGGCTCACGAAGGAGATTCTGCATGACCTGAAGCAAGGAAAGGACTTCCCTAATGCCGTTATCAAATATGATATGAGTAAGGCTTACGACAGGGTCAGTTGGAAGGTACTCTCCCAAGTTCTTCACAACTTTGGCTTTTTCCCTGAAGCTACGCAGCTCTGCCTCAAGTTTTTCCATGATTCGTGGGCAAGCGTTTTGTTTGGAGATCATACATACGGCTTCTTTCAAATCGGTCATGGTCTCAAACAAGGCAACCCTATGTCGCCTTACCTCTTTGTCATCTTTGAAGAGCTTTTGGCTAGGGCGGTTGCGGCTGCTGCTGATCGGGGTGATGTGGCTAGATTCGTGACTCGTGGCCAGGCTGTTGCGCCCTCCATCTTGCTCTATGTTGATGATGTCATTATTTTCTGCAACACCTCTCCCTCTTCTATCTCTAGCATCAACGACATCTTCCGCAGATATGAGGAGGCGACCGGACAGATTGTGAATTGGTCGAAGTCTGCTGCTATCATTGATGATTCTGATCACGCTGCAGCGGTTGCTGCTGCTCATTCTTTGAGTGTCACGCTCGCCGATAACTCCATATCTTATCTTGGGGTGCCCATTTTTTATGGCAGACAGAAGACTCATCGTTATGATTTCCTGATCGAGAAGATTGTGAGTAAGATCGCTTTGTGGAAAGCCAACCTTCTATCTTTCGCAGGAAGACGCCTGCTTATCAAGCACACTCTCTCTTCCACGTGCTTATATATTGCTGCGGCCATCGGTCTCCCTGCCAGCATTTGCGATAGGATTGACAAGTTGTTGGCAAAGTTCTTATGGGCTGCTAGAGATAACAGCCATCACAGGCATTGGGTGGCATGGAAATATGTTTCCAAACCCCTTGAGAGTGGTGGCTTGGGTCTGGATTCTATGCGTACTATCTCAAGAGCTTTTGCATACAAGGCTTGCTGGGAGATCTTGGTTGGCGACTCTCCCTGGGCTGTTTTCTGTCGAGACAAGTATCGTTCTTCTTCTTCTCATCAACATGGTCTCTATCCTCCCTTCCTTAAGATGGGGAGCTCGACATCACCGTCGTGGAAGCAAATCTGGAGAATCTTTCCTCTCTTTACCTCGCATTGTCGATGGATAATTGGTAATAGTGAGGTGTCTCTCTGGGACCCGAGATGGTGTGGTGCTGATCTTGCTCACCACACGATTCATGATAGCGATAGAAGGCGTGATTTTAGATTAAAAGATTTCTGGTTGGCCGATTCTGGTTGGGACTGGGAAGCCCTCGGTCACATTCTATCGGAAGATGGCATTCAGATCTTCAGAGAAACGATGATTTTCGTCTCCTCGCATGATGATAAGCTTATATGGAGTTTGGCATCCCACGGTCGCTTCTCCATCAAGTCGGTTAAACATCGTCTCATCTATGCTGAGAATGACAACATGGCAACTGATCTTGCTGGTCTGTGGAGGCTCAAAATCCCCAGAGCAGGTGCCTTGCTCTGGAAAGTGGCGCACAAGGCCATTCTCACGGATGACAACATTTCCAAATGCTGTATTCAGCTTGCCTCTCGATGCTCGTGCTGTGTATCTCCGTCTATCGAGACCATGCAGCATTTGTTTCTGTCAGGTGAGACGGCCTCATTCTTTTGGCAGAAGCTGCAAGCAATCTCTAGATGCGTTCCGCCGCCTTCTCTTCATGACCTTCTGCATACTTGTGCAAGCTCGGTGAAATCCTCCTCTCCGGTGAAGTGGATTCATGGCTTGATCAGCGCCATGATAGCGTGGTACACCTGGAAAGCCATGTTCTCGATGCGGTTTAATGCCCGAGCAGTCAGTCTTGCTTCTGTTTGGAACATCATGATCCTCAGCCTTAATCATTTTTTGAAGCAGAAGCAATTCCTCAAGCTCGGTCCTTCTGAAATCTTGCGCTCGCTGGAAGAGCATGGCATTATATCCCCCACGGTGCTGCTCAGATCGATTTTTCTGGTCCGGTGGTTACCACCGGACGTTGCCAATAAGAAGCTTAACATCTCCATCGGGAAAAGCATTGACAATACTGGGTCTTTAAGGAGATGGGCGGCCGGTGTTGTTAGAGATTCTAGAAGCCAATGCTGCCTTGCTTTCAGAGTCTGGCTCAAAGAAGTTGATTATTGTACTACTTACCTCGTTGTGTGCGGCGTCGCTCTCGAAATTGCTGATAGTAAGAACATGTCCTTTTCGGTCATTGAAGTTGATGACAGATACACTCATGACATCTTGTGGGGAAATGCCATTGAACCTTGGAGAGCTACTTGCTTTGTTAGGGAGATTAAAGCCTGGCTTAATGACGGGGATGTTATTGGCCAGTGTATTCCTAAGGAAACAAATGCTGTTGCCAGGGAATTAGGTGTGTGGGGCAGCCACTTAGATGATGTGTTCGTTTGCTCTGAGCCCTCCCTCTTACCCAGGCGGATTAAAGGTCTGATGCTTATGGAGAAGAGAAATGTCCCTTATATATGTATCAAGAAGAAGGGTCCGCTTTAGCTCTTCCTGTCTTAGGGGGTGTCCTTTGCTGTGTCTGTGGTTTCTTTTCTTTGTGGTTCGGTTTGGGTTCTTGGAGGAACCATACCTGTGTTTATAAACAGGAGCTGTGCTTTTCCTTGTGATGATTTCGCCCATATGAGGGGGATGGGATGAATAAAATGACCCCCTGACTTCTCCACAAAAAAAAAACTCGCTGCCTATAAATAGTAGCTACCAGCCGACCAAGAGGAGGGTTGTGAGGAGGGAGGACCCTGTAAGAGCTAGTCCCTAGACCAAGGAGATAGTGTGTCGAGTTCTCCAGAAGTCTACTATCCGATACAGTTGTCCGATATGGTTGCCCGATACGGCCTAGAGAGAGAGAGAATCGAGGAGTCCAGAGGGACGAAGAGAAGACCCAAGGGGTGAGATCCGGCCTGCATAGAGGCCGAGAAGCGAGAGCCACCTCTCCTCTATGGGTTATATCTCTTTCCTCTTCTTTTTCATTCTACTGTATTCCTTTATTTCTTGTACAAACGATGTTCATCCATCTTTGTTCGGTGCCAGCTATGCTTGTCTATGGCTAGTTATCTCCTTCTTGGCTATGTAGCCCGATCTGGGCATGTATATGTACTTTTGCCTTAAGCAAGTAGATTCATATTGGATCTAGTATGTTTCATGTTCTATTTTCTCTTTCTAAATTATGATTTCTAGTTTGGTTGATCTCTTACTTGCTTGAATTGTTGTTTCTGCCTATATCGAGAGATCCGTTGTAGGAATAGCTAAGAGACGATAGTTTGGATCTGAACCCGAGAGGAGGACGATCCAAGGTATTTTGTTCCTAACACCCCAGAATATCCTAAGACCCGAGAGGGAACTTAGTGTATTCTGAGGAGTTGATATGTCATTCCTCAAGAGAGGGTCATTGACATATTGTTGATGGTTTTAGTCACGCATCGCGAGAGCGAGTGGGACAACCCCATAGGACAGATGCCACTGTGCATACTAGATGCTTTCTTGGGTGTTCAATGGTTGTCTACGCCCGAGAACGAGTGCATGGACTGCCCCGTTTGTGGTTACATAGCTTGGAACTCTCTTTCTCTAATTAGTAGAATCACGAGCTCTATTTTGTTTTGTTTTGTTTTCTTTATTTTGTTTTATATTATGACAACCCGCTAGACTAGTTCTAGCACTTAATTTTATCGACTATCGTACTAGCTTATCTGACTAAAGAACGAGATATGTGGCGTCCTAAACGTCACCACGTCCCTATGTTCGACCCCATATATCTACTTCGACCCCATAATAAAGTTGCAGGGCCTAGAAGGTTTCGAGTTATAAATATAAAGCTTGATTCCTTCCTTTGTCCCGCGTTCATTTATGGACGTGAGAAAAAGGCCGGTCAACTTTTGGCACCGTTGCCGGGGACGTGGTTTTCCATGTTTACACGCCTAGTAGATTTTTGTTCTATCACTATAAGTCTGTATATACATGCATAGATTTCCTCTTGCTTTACACATACTTGTTCATATATACTAAATCACTTTTCTTTTTCTCATACCTTTTTCAGTCATGGGTCTTGCTTCCACAAGACAAGTCATCTTATCCACATGTCCTCCCGAGTTTTTTGCAGTTTCGACTGCTGGCAAATAATTGAAGGTCGTGCTCTGCAACTAGTCGAGTTATACTCACCTCCACCATCGTCATATGTTGAAATTCCAACAAAGGAGACTGCCAGTCAACCATCAACTCATGTGCTATCATGGGATCAAGAACTGATTAAGGCAGTGGAATTAGCTGGAGAAAGTGTCCAGGCACTCACCTCCCTAGTTCCTCATCTCCAAGAAAACATCAATCTGCTCCAACAACTATTAGACAAGCAGTAGCATCATCTCAAAGTAGCCACCGAGGCTGCAGACTGTAGTAGTAGTATGCTTCAAACTGTTGAACAAGGATTCATCCTAAAGCATCAGTTTGATACTGCGGGTTCCCCTTATATGTGCATGGCAGAATCGATGGGTCTCAAAAGCATTGCTGCTCAAGTACAAGAACTTCATGATAAAGATGTTGAATAAGGCAGGAGGCTCCAAGAGCTCATCGATTTGGTTACAATCCAATTACAACTGCCATCACAAGACAATGAAGATGTTAGTCATCAAGCCCATTCCATTGGGTCTGAAGTGGAGTATGCATCGCCATCCTATTCAGACCATCAACTAGATTCACCGGGATTTTTCTATGAAGACCAACACACTTTGGGAAACCCTTCATTCTCTCCAGATGATCTAGCTAATGAACCAATGGAAGATATGAATCATAGACACGAATGGGTCTATGATGACGATGATGAAGACTCAAAAAGCCAATCAACCTCACAACCATAAGGTTGGTTTGAGGAACCAGAGTCAGATATTGAACCAGACCAGAGTGACATTTCTCATATTGAGACTTGTCATTTCACTTTGAGCAAAATGCCAACCATGGTTTGGAACAATTTGTTCGACGATGACGACGACGACAGCTGCTCAACATGGAATAGTGAGTATAGTAACAAAGACGAGTTGGAGCAGCATGAGCCATCATTCGCCACCACCCCTTTACAAGGCTTGGTGGACGTCAAGGGGGTAGGATGGATGGTTCACTACAACATGGCTGCTGAGCATGAAGACACCCCTAACTCCACGCCAGGTGATAAGCTTGGGGTGGTAAAATCACAAACAGATTCTTCAGGGGGTACTTTTTGCTCAAAAGATGATTGGATGACTCAGACGGTACATGAAGATTTATCTGAGCATCCAACCTCAAGTGTAGAGATGGAGAGAGAAGATATGAGTCCTCAAGATGACGTCCAACCTCTCTCATCTATCTCATCCTATGTCGACATCCCAGGACCTTCATTTTCAGAATCATATAATGAAAGGTACCCTGAGGATGATATGTCGAAGAATTCATCCCAGTGCAGTTCAAGCCACTTCCAGCGCAAAGATGACTTCACTGAGTCGCTGGATTTCACTTCTCTTCTTCGGACTCGGCAGGGCCAACACATCTGCCTATTCTACTCCTACTATGTGGCAGAACCCGTCGGCAAGACACAGGTGACATTGGTCCCAAAATTTAGGAATTGGGATCCCAGTGTCGGTATCGTGGGGCAACCACCCCCTTTTTCTATTATCCACCCTCCCGCCCTTTTATTACAATAAATTTTGCTTTTCATGTTCTTATTAGTTAATTTCTTTCTTCTAACTATTTTATATCCTTGCACCCATGCATCATCTTTATAACTTCAATAAATGCCATTAAAATCATGCATTCCTACCTCACTATCTCAAGTTTAAGTCTTGCCCAAGGATGAGCAAAATTTTTAAGCTTGGGGTGGTGGGCTTCGCCCTTCTTTCTCTTCACCTTTCTTGCGTGCATGTTTATTTCCTGCATTTAGTTTTAAATTTTCAAAAAAAATTCAGCTTTTTAGCATTGCAATTATGGCTATGTGGTGCAAATCTAATAGATAAAGTCTTTACTTTATGCTAATTGTACAATTTTCATCTTAAAAATTACTTGACCTTTTGCTTGGCCTGCTCTTTGACTCTTTCCTTGAGTTTGGTAATAAATCTAAGGTTATGTCCCTTTTTCATAGCTTAAAGCTAAATTCCCTTGATCTATGTCGTGAATGGCAAATCCATGGTAAAGGACCGTTGGAATGAGATAAATCACGATTAAAGTCTCCTAGTTGCGAATTTTACAAGCTTGCCTCTACTCTAAGGATTCTTGAATCATAATTGCAACTTTTCACACAGGTGTCAAGCGGATCATGATGAGTTTTGAGCTATGATAAAAAAGAAGTGTTTTCCTTGATGGACTACGGTCCTTCTCACATTAGATTAAGTCAAAAAGATGAAAAACATTAAAATGTGCGAAAGAGGCTTGGCCACCCACAAAATCCCAAAAATATCGATATAGTTCTCACCCAAGCCTACAAATAGAATGCAGATGATAAAAGTCTGAGTGTGAACAATAAATGAGTGTTGTTTTCTCTTTTAGGAGAGTTGAGGATGGTGCCCAGTCGATGTATGACTGTGCTCATGAACACAAATATGTCATGCCTGGTAGTACCACTCTAAAAGCTCATTAGAGAGTCACTAGGAACCCCCTAGGTGACCTATGAGATCATCTCAGTAGCAGGGTTGGTTTGAGCGCAGTTCGAGGAGTTCGTCTCACTGCTCTGGGCCAACTGGCTCGGAATGTAGGAACTGTTTCCCGTTACATGGACCAACTTGACGCAGATCGGGATTCTCAGAAGTCATTAGAGTATTTTGGCTTTGTTTCTTAGGACATGAATAAGTGAGAGGCATGGTATTCCTGATTGGTTTGTATGGATTCATGGTAATGGCTCATTGCTCATCACCTGTGTGATAACGTATGTGTCAATTCTTTCATGTTTAATAATTATGATTCAAACCCTCATGAGTATCGACAAGCTATAGTGAATTAGCTTAATCTCGTATGGACGCTCTTTGATCTTGCTTTGGCAGGATTGTGCATGATTGGTTGGGGGTTTTTCTAAAATGACATGGATCAGGAGTATTGATGCTTTAAACTATTTTTCTTAACCTTAGCAACTATTGCCAAGCTTAATTTGGATGTTATCTTTTTATTCTTTAAGCCCAGTCTTGCTTGAGGACAAGCAAGTTTTAAGCTTGGGGTAGTTGGTAACACCCAAATTAGCTCATATTCTCTATGCATTTTATCTATGGTTTTATATCACTTTAGTCCTAATATGCACTCTTTTACTCATGTTTTATGCTTTCTGTCTTGCCATTAGATAATGTAGTTAAAATAGGCAATAATGTATCTAATTAGCCAGTTTTAAACTTGCAGACACCAAAACTAGCCAATTTTGGGACTCTCAAGTACCGAACCTGAAAAGACAAGAATTCCAGTAGCTGGCCGATATGGCTTGGACGATACGGTCTGCTCGATACGGCTGCCCGATATGGCTGCCACTGCCCGATACGGTCTGCCCGATACGGCCTGCTTGATATGGGTTGCCCGATATGGTCTGGCCGATACAGTCTTCCCGATATGGCCTGCCCGATACAGCTTCCCGACACTCCCCTTCCCGACACGGTCATCGGGCGACAGTCATATTGGCCCACCTAATGCCTCAAGATGGAAGCCACGGATGAAGGACACATGGACCGATAAAAGCTACAACTCCCATCAACTCACTGCCTATAAATAGCAGCTACCAGCCGACCAAGAGGAGGGTTGCGAGGAGGGAGGACCCTGTAAGAGCTAGTCCCTAGACCAAGGAGCTAGTGTGTTGAGTTTCCCAAAAGTCTACTGCCCGATACGGTTACCCGGTATGGTTGCCTGATACGGTCTGCCTGATACGGTTGCCTGATATGGCCTGGAGAGAGAGAATCGAGGAGTCTAGAGGGACGAAGAGAAGACCCAAGGGGTGAGATTCGGCCTGCACAGAAGCCGAGGAGCAAGAGACACCTCTCCTCTATGGGTTATATCTCTTTCCTCTTCTCTTTCATTCTACTGCATTCCTTTGTTTCTTGTACAAACGATGTTCATCCATCTTTGTTCGGTGCCAACTATGCTTGTCTATGGCTAGTTAGGTCCTTCTTGGCTATGTAGCCCGATCTGGGCATGTATATGTACTTTTGCCTTAAGCAAGTAGATTCATATCAGATCTAGTATGTTGCATGTTCTATTTTCTCTTTCTAAGTTATGATTGCTAGTTTTGTTGATCTCTTACTCGCTTGAACTACTGTTTTTGCCTGTATCGAGAGATCTGTTGTAGGAATAGTTAAGAGACGATAGTTTGGATCCGAACCTGAGAGGAGGACGATCCAAGGTATTCGGTTCCTAACACCCTAGAATATCCTAAGACCCGAGAGGGAACTTAGTGTATTCTGATGAGTTGATATGCCATTCCTTGAGAGAGGGTCATTGACATATTGTTGATGGTTTTAGTCACGCATCGCGAGAGCGAGTGGGACGACCCCACAGGACAGATGTCACCATGCGTACTAGATGCTTGCTTGGGTGTTCAAGGGTTGTCTACGCCCGAGAACGAGTGCATAGACTGTCCCGTTTGTGGTTACATAACCAGGAACTCTCTTTCTCTAATTAGTAGAATCACGAGCTCTGTTTTATTTTGTTTTGTTTTCTTTGTTTTGTTTTATATCGAGACAACCCGCTAGACTAGTTCTAGCCCTTACTTTTATCAACTATCGTCTTGGCTTATCTGACTAAAGAACGAGATCTGCGGCGTCCTAAATGTCACCACGTCCCTGTGTTGGACCCCGTATATCTACTTTGACCCCGTAATAAAGTTGCGGGGCCTAGAAGGTTTTGGGTTATAAATTTAAAGCTTGATTCCTTCCTTTGTCTCAGATTCATTTTTGGACGCGAGAAAAAGGCCAGTCAATGGTTCTCCAGGAATCCCTTGAGTAGAGTAAGACGGGGAAGGCTCAGAGACAAGAGTCGCTACCTCCTCTGGATCTTGTCTGCCTCGTCTACTGTAAACATGTGAATATTGCTGAATTAATGGACCATCTGCTGGCTGCTCATCCTGAATTATAGTATAGTCAGGAATGATAGGCGACACTCTCTCACTCTAATGTGTTGGTGTCACTTTCTCATTAATATCTGATGGTGGCACTCTCTCACATAATTACTCCCCCTTACTGGGAACACTAGAGAAATATGGAGTGGATTCATGAAACATCACATCCCTGGATACAAACATACGACAAATATTTGGACAATAACACTTGTACCCTTTGCTAGTGTTGGAGTACCCAAGAAAAAGAGTCCTAATTGACCTAGGGGATAACTTATCAGCCTTAGGATCAAAATTGTGGACAAAGGAAGTATAACCAAACACTCTGAGGGGAACAAGGAAAGGTTGATCTTTGGGACGTAAGATAGAGAATGGAGTACGTCCTTGGAGCATAGACGAAGGTTGCATGTTGATAAGGAAATAGACAGTAAGTAAAGCATCTGACCAGAATCTCTTAGGAACATTAGATTGAAACATAATTGTCCTGGTAATATCAAGAAGGTGATGATTTTTCCTCTCTGCTACCCCATTTTGCTAAGGGGTGTGAGGACATGATGTACGATGTATCATCCCAACAGAACTACAAAAAATCAGCCATATCATTTTGAACATACTCCAAGGTGTTATCAGATTGAAGATTTTAATATTGCAATCAAATTGAACTTTTATTTCTTGATGAAAATGCTTGACAATGGATAGTACAGACTCTCGACTCTTCAACAAATAAATCCATGTCATACGCGAGAAATCATCCACAAAGGAAATAAAATAACGAAAACCATTATAGTTATGGTCTTTTACAAGACCCCAAACATCACTGTGGACCAACTCAAAAGGATAAGATGCTCATTTATTGACACGACCGGGATAAGCCATTCTATGATGTTCCCCAGTTGACAAGACTGACACTTTAAAGAAGACAATTGAGACAACTCAAGTTATAAATTCCTTAGGCTCTCTAACGAAGGATGTCCATATCTGTAGTGCCACAGTAAGGGAGAACCACTCAAAAGGATAGCTGGAGCAGGAGCAGATACTTGGCGAGGCAGACTGTCACAGTGGAAGAGGGAGAGATCACCATTCCTAGGCCCCCACCAATCGTCCTCATACTCTTGAGATTATGTAATACAAAATAAGAAGGTCCAAACTTTACCGTACATTTCACAATATCAATCAATTTAGCAATAGAGAGAAGATTAAATGGAAATACAGGAACATAATGTACAGATTTAAGATCAATTTTAGGAGTCAGGGAAACAAATCTACTAGCTAACACTCTCCTTACTGAACCATCTGCTATTGTTATAGATTTATGAGGAATATGTGAGTCAATGGAATGAAGTAGTCTCCTCATACCAGTCATATGTTGTGATACTCCAGAGTCAACCACCCATGAAGAAGTAGAACCAGAAGCCAATAAAGAGGTAGCCTGATTACCGGTGGTGGATGCCAAGTTGGTTGAAGAAGATGACCCCAAACTCAGATGTTGGGTAGCCATAATAAATTTATCTTATTCCTCCTTGGTGACTGTGATGCCAGAAGAACCAAAACTCAAAATAGGAGGCTCAGAAGACTTAGTAGTGGTGGCATAGTTTGCTGCGCCCACATGTGGTGCAGCAGGTCTACCATGCGTCTTCCAACATTTCTCAATTGTGTGTCCAGGTTTGTCATAGAAAGTGCATTTAGGATGAGTGCCACGTCCTCGGCTCATAGCTATATGTCCTCCTCTCACTGCAGCAACTACGTAAACTGGGAATCTCCAGAAGATAAGATTGTTGTAGGATCAACATGTTCAAAATTTGCGTAAAAAATCCTTGAGTAAGCTTCTTCAATCTGGGAAGTTTGTCAGAAGCTAGGATGACACTGCAAGCTAAACTGCATGAAGAACTCGGATTAGATAAGAACTTTGTTGTAACCAAGTCATCTCTATCTTTGACTTATTCTTGAACAGTCATCGGATGATTGAAGCTCAGCTCTTGTGTGATACCTTGGATCACTCCAATTTATTCTTCTAAATACATGTCTCCCTGTCATTCTGCAAAGAGGCGATCATATATCATGAACTGACAAAGAGCATTCTTTTCTTGAGAATAATGTTTCTTTACTACATCCCATATCTCTTTGGCAGTAGTATAGAGCATGAACCTAGAGGCAATCCCATGTTCCATGCTCCCCTACAGCCATGTCTTCACCAGAATGTTATGACACTTCCATTCAACATAGCCTTTGTCAGTAGACGCATGAGGATGAAAATCAACATCTCTCACCCTGTCTCATGACTCCCAACATGGTATGGACAATATTCATCCATAAGAGATAATTCTTCCTGATCAGCTTGATGGAGGGAATAGGTGACATCTCACTATAGATGGTAGACACCTTGGTGTCCTCCATGATTTAATAAGAAGAACAGTGACAGATTGATACACGTCAGAGGAAGATTTGTGTGACGGAGAGATACACATCACGTCAAAGAATTAGATGCGTATCTGACGCATCCTCAACCCCCAAACGGAAGTTCCCTAATCACATATGGAGGAGATGTGATTAGGTATTTCCTATGTAACGACGGACCCTTCGGTTTGGGATTTAGAAATCCATTGGATCAACTGAAGGACCCGACGATCCAGACAGAGAGGGGTTGCGACGCGCCTGCTTCGGGCTACAGCTACTGCGTCTACCCCAGGTGGCGGCTGTTATGCCCGCCTTGGGCCAGCGGCCGGCGACTGCTGGTGACTGTCGATGCCTGTTGGAGCCGGCAACGCTGGCTGGTGGTTGTCAGTGGTGGCACTAGTAGTGGCTATGGAGAGTAGGGTTAGGTCACCTGCTCTAGTACCATTTAAATAGAGTTGTTGCAATGCTATGTGCAATGCAACATTAGGAGAGGCAATGTGCCTTCTCCCTTTTTATTAATAAGAGAAGTTAGAGAATTTACATAGAGGTCCAGCAGGATATATAAATTATGAAATAGAATAAACAACTGAATATAATGAAATATGTTAACAATAAATACACACACTTATGCAATAATATCCAATTTGCAACACATGAATATTGAGTGGATATGGTTGACATATTGCTCCCATGACATGTACTTTATGTAAGGTTGGTGGTATAAAGTTATGAGTTTCTCATAAATGACATGTACAATACTATATAAGTGTATAATACTCGTTCATATTATGTAATTAAATATGATAACTTTTAGAATTTTACAGTACTATGTCTCCATATGCATCATATTAGATTCTGAAAGAAAATATACACCATGGCTTTCTATTTCTCTTTTTCGTGTGTGACTTTGACAATTAACTTCATGACAATCATCATCATACTCTTGAGATCCTATAATACAAAACAAGAAGGTCCAAAAGTTACCATACATTTCACAGTATCAATCAATTTAGCAATAGAGAGAAGATTAAATGGAAATGCAGGCACATAATGTACGGATTTAAGATCAATTTATAGGAGTCGGGGAAACAAATCTACTAGCTAACAGTCTCCTCGCTGAACCATCTTCTATTATTAAAGATTTGTAAGGAATATGTGAGTCAATGGAATGAAGTAGTCTCCTCATACCAGTCATATGATGTGATGCTCCAGAGTCAACCACCCATGAAGAAGTAGAACCAGAAGCCAATAAAGAGGTAGCCTGATTACCAATGGTGGATGCCAAGTTGGCTGAAGAAGATGACCCCAAACTTAGATGCTGGGTAGCTAGAATAAATCTATCTTATTCCTCTTGGTGGCTGTGATGCCAGAAGAACCATAACTCAAAACAGGAAGCTCAGAAGACTCAGTAGTGGTGGCATAGTTTGTTGCGCCCACATATGGTGTAGCAGGTCTACCATGCTTCTTCCAACATTTCTCAATTGTGTGTCCAGGTTTGTCATAGAAAGTACACTTAGGATGAGTGCACGTCCTGGACTCATACCTGTCTGTCCTCCTTTCATTGCAGCAACTACAGAAGCTGGGAATCTCTAGGAGATAAGGCTGCTGTAGGATCAACATGTTCAAAATTTGCCTACAAAATCCTTGAGTAAGCTTCTTTGATGCTGGGAAGTTTGTCAGAAGATAGGATGACGCTACGGGCTGAACTGCATGAAGAACTCAGACCAGATAAGAACTTTGTTGTAACAAAGTCATCTCTATCTTTGACTTGTTCCTGAACAGTCATCAGATGATAGAAGCCCAGCTCTTGTGTGATACCTTGGATCACTCCAAAGTATTCTTCTAAAGACATGTCTCCCTATCGTTCTGAAAAGAGGCGGTCATATATCATGAACTGGCGAAGAGCATTCTTTTCTTGGGAATAATGTTTCTTTACTGCATCCCATATCTCTTTGGTAGTAGTGTAGAACATGAACTTAGAGGCAATCCCAGGTTCCATGCTCCCCCACAGTCATGTCTTCACCAGACTATTATGACGCTTCCATTCAGCACAGCCTTTGTCAGTATACACGGGAGGATTAGAATCAACATGTCTCGCCTTGTCTCGTGACTCCAACATTGTATGGACAACATTCATCCATAAGAGATAATTCTTCCCGTTCAGCTTGATGGAGGGAATAGGTGACATCTCACTATAGATGGTAGATGCCTTGGTGTCCTTCATGATTCAATGAGAAGAAGAGTGATAGATTGATACACAATATAGGAAGATTTGCGTGACAGAGAGATACATGTCACGTCAAAGAATTAGATGTGTATCTAACGCATCCAAAACCCCCAAATAGTTCCCTAAACACACATGGAGGAGATGTGATTAGGTATTTCATACGTAACGACTGACCCTTCAGTTTGGGATTTAGAAATCTATTGGATCAACCGAAGGACCCGGCGATCTAGAGAGAGGGGCTGAGATGCACCTGCTCTGGGTTGGGACTACTGCGCTTGACCCAGGCGGCGGCTGCTATGCCCACCTTGGGCCAGCGGTGCGACTGGCCTGGGGTGGTCGATGGATACTGGTGATCGTCGGCGCCTGCTGGTTGTCGGTGGCGCTGGCTGGTGGCTGTCGGCGGCGGCACTCGCGGCAGCTACGAGAGAGTAGGGTTAGGTCACCTGCTCGGGTACCATGTAAACATAGTTACTACAATGTTGTGTGCAATGCAGCGTTAGGAGAGGTAATGTACCTTCTCCCTTTTTATTAATAAGAGAAGTTGGAGAATTTACATAGAGGTCCAGCAGGATATATAAATTATGAAATAGAATAAACAGCTGAATATAATAAAATATATTAACAATAAATACACACACTTATGCAATAATATCAATTTACAACACATGAATAGCATAGTAACTTACTAACTCATATTAGTTGTATGTCGAGTTACACACTAATTCTCCATACAATATTGAGTTGATATGGTTGACATATTGCTCCCATGACATGTACATTATGTAAGGTTGGTGGTATAAAGTTACGTATTGCTCATACACGTCATGTACAATACTATATAAGTGTATAATACTCGTTCGTATTATGTAATTAAACATGATATGTTTTAGAATTTTACAGTACTATCTCCATTTGCATCATATTAGATTTTGAAAGAAAATATACACCTAGGCTTTCTATTGCTCTTCTTCATGTGTGACTTGGACAATTAACTTCATGATTGTCAAGGAAGTTAGGCATTATCACTATTGTGACACCTTTTTCTCCGCCATTGTTTGTTGTAGAGGATCTTGATATGCGGTAGTGAGTTTCTCCATGGATTATGCACAATAGTGAGATAAGTATAGAAGCCATTATTACCATGCCCACTATATGCATGTCGTGGGGATGCGATAATATAAAAGTGGAGTTACCATGTCAACCATGTCCATGTTGTGGGATATATGTAGCAAGTGCCATATATAAATAAATATAAGACTAGAAAATTACAAAATCTATACTTTTATACAATATTTGTTTGTTGTGTTGCGAAGTAGTACATTTTCTTCTTTTGTATGATAAAAACACTAGTAAGAAGAACATATGTATACTAATTAGCTTACTACTAAAAATGATAACAAATTATACATATATTTCGTGGATTATTTATTTATATTACTATGATTATAATGTAGCTTATGAGAAAGTGTTGTAGATCTAAGAACACATACAATTAGGAAGGCATAAAAAAGCAGATGGCGGGATCTTTGTCAATTCAAGGCATTTTGGGATGAATTTACATTTTAATTGAGATAGATGAAGTATAAATGAGAGAAATGGTAGAAAACATAAAGGCATACCTTAGATTAGACTTTTGTGCCCTAGTTGTTGAGATCCCTTTTCTCCTCTCAAACAATAGAAACAGACTCAAGCACGCAAAAAATCAGTAATTCTGTCGGTATGCCAGTAAATTTCGTCAATACTTGGTGATATTTGGCGATATACCATTGGTTTACCGATATTTGCAATCTCAACAATAGGTTTGGGTGAACCGATGAGCGATGTTGTCGATATCGGTATACCGGTCAGTACCGACGGTATCGTCAATATCTCTTTCATGGGCATCAAGAAGGACAAAATTATTGGTATTAACTATTCATGAAATCAGTTTCAGGTGGCAGCTGTAACGGTTGCACCTAGTAGCACTATCAATTCTTTTCTCGTTTAGGTGTTGTAACAACATGTTGAGACCATTAAAGGTTGTCTTGTGATATGGGTATAATGGGAAACATTGATATAATCTTTTATTGCCAATCACTACATCATTCACATTAGATTTTCATAGTGACATTGCCTTCTGAAGATTGTATGGAATTTTCTGGATAATATACATTTTCTTTTGAGAGCAGATAAGGTAACACAGTTTGTGTCATTTGCACCTGTAAAAGAAATTGAATTCATTTTAGATTTTTGTGACATGGTAAGATGTAATTATTAGAAATATTATTTGTATGCTCTGAAAATGTGTGAACCCTAGATGACCGTTTCAAGGTAAATGAGTCTTCATGGCTAGATGGCATGCATGCAAAAGGGTAACTTTCATTGGAAACCTTTTCACTTCATGGAATCAGTTTGCTGTCATCAACTCCATACTCATATTGTGATGCTAGAGTTGATGTACACATAGACTTCTCTGTCTTGAGGTCAACAATCATCTCATCTGTGTCTCTGCCTAAGTAATTTTGTGCTTAATCAACATTTTTGTGATTTCACTATCGCCTTGATTATGTTGCATACCTGCTTGCAGTTCCTAACATGGTTAATGCTTTTCTTTTATAAAGTATTTCATTCATATATAAAATATTTACAAACAAAAACGCCTATAAACATGTTCCAAAAATAGAGTTGCCCTTTAGATTAGCATCTTGAAGATGTGCTCTAAAGTCAGTTGTAAAAAGAAAACATGATAAAAAAAACTAAGATGCTAAGTTCTGGGAGGAGGCACCCCTTAACAATGAGCCTCAAAATGTAATAAAACTAATACTGGAAATAAAATACTGATCTCGGTCTAGAATGACAGTGTCATGCTCAGAAGCATGTGTCATCTGCCATGATTTCCTCTAAGGTGTAACAATTTTCGTCGTTGTGGTCTCCGATGACAACCACCTAGTCCTCTTCATCTCCCATAACATGTGTTGATGTGGATGTCAGTCCTGCAATGTAAGATAATATATAAGGAGTGTTCAATCTCTCTCTGAATTTGTGGTAGCGTACGAGCAATATTCTAATGTTTTCTTAAGTTTCTCTCAATCCATGTGTTCCAAAAATGGCAATTATCAGGTCGGGTGTGGTATGGTTTGTGTTTGTGGGGTGAATGTTTTTTATTTGGTATGGAGAATAGATGAAGACTATGAGTGAGTTTGGAGAGAAGTATTTGTGTAAGAAGTATGTTATATAAGGGCATGTAGTGAAGAGATGGTGTGTTGTTTCTTCTGTTGTATGACATAGTTAACATCTAGTAGGTCCCTGAAAACCACGTTTGCTGAGATGATGATCTATGGGAATCCTGTTTTTTGTTATTAGCCAGAAGAGAATCTTATATTCTTGTGGCTAGTTCATTTTCCAGATTGTAGTCAACTCAGAAATGTGCCCACTATAAGTATGGTGGAGGTAGGCTCTCTTTGGTGTATATGTGGGGCCCCATTTCCATGAGATCATGTTGGCTGTGTCATATTCTAGGTTATGTATGATGTCATGTATAGAATCTAATGTGAATTAGTGTGTAATGTGTACTTTAAGAGAGTTTTGTCTATGGATAGACAGAAGTTGTAAGGCTTTAGTAGTGTTGATACCTCTCAGAGGTTTCAGTATGTGGAAATTGTAGATAAGGTTTTGAATGGTGTTGTTATGGTGCCAAGGGTTAGTCCAAAAATAAATGTTCATGAAGGCATGGGAAGGAGAGTTTATCAGGTTTGTAGTGACATCCAAATTTTTGTGAATCTCCGGAGTGGTGAGGATATGTACCTTCTAGTTTTGTTCCATGGGGTGGAATTCTTGTAGTATTTGTGGAAATAAGCTGCTTCCAGATTTTATTTGTGTTGGAGGTGAGGGCTGAAGATCTTAGTAATCAAACATACGACATGAACTTTAATGTTTATGATACCCCATCACCCATATTGAATCAGAGCCTGTATGGTGTCCCAGTTAACTAAGTGCATCTTCTTCTTTCATGATTGTCGTTGAAATGGTTCCATAAAAACTTCCTTCTGATGGAGTCGATTAGTTTCAAGGATTTGGCAGGTAAGGGAATGCAGCTTAGGTAGTGTGTGGTGATGGATGTAATGACACTTTATGAATCTGGTCAGGGCCTTCTTCTCTGGGAACCAATGCCATCGAAGCCTCTTCTGCTGCAGGATCCTTCTGATCCCCAAGAAGGAAAATCCGATAGAGCTTTCATCTGATTTCAGGCCGATTTCGATTGAGAATGTTTCTCTTCGAATTATGAGCCGTATCCTTAGTAACAGGCTTGTTGTCATCTTGCCCAGAATGGTTTCCCAAAATCAAGGGGTGTTTATTGTGGGAAGGGATATCACTAATAATGTTAGGTTGGCCAAGGAGCTTCTGCATGACATACAGCAAGGCGAGGTAACACCCAATGCGATAGCAAAGTTTGATATGGCGAAAGCATATGACAGAATAGTGTGGAAGGTTTTGAATAAGACCTTGCTGAAGTTTGGCTTTTCCTCAGAGGTGTTACACCTTATCCTGAGCCCCTTCACACAATCCTGGGCTACGGTGACTATTGGGGACAACACTGTAGGTTTCTTTCTGATGAGACGAGGTCTTAAACAAGGGAATGTCATGTCTCCTTTTCTTTTCCTTCTGTTTGAGGAGATGTTGTGTAGGAAGATCTAGGCTCTTACGGATGAAGGGCACATCACGAGATACCATACCCGTGGGATGGGGATAGCTCCTACCGCCTTGTTTTACGCTGATGACATCTTGGTCTTCTGTAATGCGGATCCTGATACAAGGAGAGCTATTGGCAACATTTTCCTTTCCTACGAGACAGCTACTGGCCAGAGGGCTAATAGAGACAAATCTTTTTGTATTGTTGGGAGGTAAGAGATGGTTCTAGCTGATGTTGTAGTTGCCGACATTGGTGTTGGGAAGACTACTGAATCCTTCTCGTACCTAGGGGTTCCCTTGTCCACTGGGCGGATGCGGTTGTCCGATTTTGACTACCTTCTCAAGAAGATCAAGGATAAAATTGCATCATGGAAAGCCAGAACCCTCTCATTTGCTGGACGACATTTGTTGATAGCTCATGTTCTGGCTTCTGTTGCGGTGTACACTGCAGCTGCTCTCGGTATTCCAGTTGGTATAGCTCACCGAATTGATGGGATGATGTCTAAGTTTTTGTGGGCTGACAGAAGCAACCACTCTAGGAGAGCCTAGGTTGGATGGCAATGGGTCACCATTCCCTTCGATCAAGGAGGTCTTGGTCTCACGACAATTCACTCTATCTCTGATGCTTTCGTGGCCAAAGCTTGTTGGGAGATTTTGGCGAGAGTTTCAGTATGGGCGACGTTTTGTCAGGCGAAGTACGCCTCCAGATGCTCCATCCGATCAGACATTCATCCTGGCCATTTGAAGCTTAGCCTCATGCATTGCCATATTGGCATAAGATATGGAGGATGTTCCCAAATGTATACCCGCGCTGCAGATGGATTGTTGGAAGAGGCTAGAGTCCTTTTTGGGATGCTCTTTGGTGTGATGATTGGCTCAGGAACTATGCTCGGATCCCTAGTGATCGAAACCTCTTATTCTTTGTTAATGATTTCTGGATATCTGGAATGGGCTGGGATTGGGAATCCCTCCATCAGATCGTGGATGATCAGGGGATGGAGATGATTAGAAAGTCGGGCATCTATATCAATGATGAGGATGACCATTTAGTGTGGACACCTGATAGAAGCGGCGCTTTCTCTCTTAAATCGATCAAAAGGATTTTGAGTTCTGATGTTCTTGTGGGTCCGAATGGGTTGGGTTATATTTCGAAGACTGATACACCCAAGGAGAATGCGCTTATCTGGAAGATGGCTAGAAAGGCGGCGCCAACATATGACAACGTTCGAGATAGATGTGGCATCCCCCTGGTATCTAGATGCAATTGTTGGGAAGATCCAAAGACGGAGGATACACTGCATCTCTTTTTTCAGGGCGAGACGGCTTCTTTCTTCTGGTCCAGGTTTGAGGCTATTTCAGGAAGACCCGCGCCGGTGGACATACTATCCCTGATCACTCAGTGTGCTTTGAGCAGATTGCCAAAGCTGGAAGAATGGATCGCGGGCAGGATCGCCACTCTCATCCCGTGCAGCATATGGCGGGTGAGGTGTGCAACGAGGTTTGAAGGTATAAGGCCTTCGCTGAATAGAGAGTGGAATAGGATTGTGTTTAATATGAACAAGATGCTAGATAAGGGAGTATTCCACCTCACGGACAAGGTGGAGATTTATCCAGCGATGGCGGCGACTCACCTTAATGAGACAAGGACGAAGATGAGACGTATCCGCATGATCAGGTGGCTGAATCCGGATATCCATAACTTGAAGATTTCACATCACCATCGGGAAAGATAGAGATGATAATGGGGTGAGCCGCAGATGGATGGTTGGTATCGTCCGGAATCACAATGCACAGATCTGTTTAGCTATTAGAGCTTGGCTTAAGACTTCCTCTTACGAGCTGGCCTTCATCCATGCATGCATGATCGGCCTCAAGATTGCAGGAGAACAGATGTTGATGATTTCGATCCTGGAGATTGATGACCTAACCACGCATGATATCTTGTGGAAGAGAGCTCAGATGCTGTGGAGAGTTGCCCACGTTGCTAGAGAATTGAGGCAGGAGATTAGTCGGTTGAATATCACCGGGTCTGTTGTTCATAAGATGTTAAACTCCACCCCGAGAGCTTTGGGCAAGTGGGGTAAGCACATTAGGGAAACTTTTGTTTGCACTGACGTCAATGAGATTCCCCTAAAAATCAGAGGTATGGCAGCCTTGGAGAGAAGGAGAGTTCCTTATGTGGTGCTGGATTTTGCCTCTGCTTGATCTGTTGTCTCTTGTGGTTTGGCTTTCGTTGTTATGATCTCCCCTTATTTGGGGTTGGTTTTTGTTTGGGTGTGAGTGTGGGATCCTTAGGTGGATCATACCTGCGGGTTATAAGCAGGAGCTATTTTTTTGCCAATGAATTTGCCCAGACGAGGGGGATGGGATGAATAAGATGACCCCCTGGCTTATATAAAAAAAACACTGTTAAGAAGGGTGAGTCGTCCTTCAAGGTTAAGGAAACTGTTGGTCCAAGAATTTAGTTTGTGTTTGATTTTATCAATGATAGGGATCCACAGACTATGTTCTGTGGGTGGGGGAGATGGGTAGGCCAAGATATAAAATTGGAAAGCTCTCAATCTTGCATTTAAGAAGAGATTTGTATTTGTTGATGGCTTTAATGGGGGTGTTGATGCCGATTATGGATGATTTAGCGAGGTTAATTTCGAGACCCGAGATGTATGAGAAGAAACCAATGATTCCTATAGTGTTAATGATGGTGCCGTCATCAACGGGTGAAGCAATGAGACCATGTGTGGTACCTAGTTTGATCATGTTGGTAAGGATTGATGTGATCATGATAAAGAGATATGGGGAGTGGGTCCCCTTGCCTGAGACTGTGTTGTGGAAGTATCCAAATGTTGTGCCATTGATGATGGTGGATAAGTTGTTGGTGGATATACAAGTGTGAATCCAATTAATCCATTTGTTTGGAAAACCATAGCCAGCCATAGTATGGACAAGATAGTTCCATTTCACGTAGTCAAATGCTTTTTCAAAATCCAGTTTGATCATAATAACTGGAGTTTTGTTTTTGTAACAGAGATGAAGGGTTTCATTAACCATGATGAAGGCACCATGGATGTTGTGATGCTTGAGGAATGCATTTTGATTGTGCATAATCACTTCCTCTAATTGTGGTTTGATGCGATTGATGAGGATTTTTGTAATTATTTGGTAAGATGTGTTGATGAGACTGATGGGTCGGAATTGTGTGATCAAATTAGGGTGGTTTACTTTTTTAATGAGGGCTATGTTAGTGTGGTTGAGGGTTTTTATGTGTTTGTGGTTATCATCGCTATCTTGGAAGGATCAGAGAAGAAGCATAAAGTCCCCTTTGATATGGTTCCAATTAGCTAGGTAGAATTCGATGTTTAGCCTGCCAGGCCCTGGCGATTTGTTCCTACCTAGAGAAGAGATGGCGTCATTCAGTTCCTCTATGGCAAAGTATCTGATGGTGTTGTTGGGGGAAGGAATGGTTTTGGTGCAGATGTATTTCCTATTGACGGAGTTAAGAAATGTAGGTTCATGTCTCGTGTTGAAGATATTCTCAAAGTTTTGGAATATATGTTGGATGATCATGTGTTTATTGGAGGTCATGGTGCCTCTAATGTTTAGTTTGGGTATGATTTTTTTGGAGCATTGTTGTTGCAACTTTTGTGGAAGTATTTTGTGTTTTTATCTCCTTTTGAAGCCCATCTGATTTTTGCTCATTGTTTCCAAATAATATCAATGTAGTTTTGGATGTAATCTATCTCCGCTTTTATGTTGAGGATGAGGGTGGGGCTATAGGGTCACTATCTACAAAAATGTGTTGTTGTTCAAGATCCGCCAATTCATGTATGATGTTACCATGCTTCTGTTTTTGCTAGGACTTGATAGTAGTCCTAATTCTTTTGGTATTATTGTGTATATGGTAACTTGGTTCAGAAGTGGAAGTATGTGAAGTTGACCAAATTTGTTTGAATAGTTCCATGCAGTTTGGGTCAAGTAGCCAGAAGTTTTCAAAATGAAATGGTTTGTGGCCCCATTTGATAGGTTTAGTATCGATAATGATAGGGAAATGGTCAGATATATGTCTGTGTGTGTAATGGATACAAAGGAGTGGGGGTATAGATCTTCCCATGATGGCATGCAAATGAAGTGATTAATCCTGGCCCATGAGTGATTTTGATTCCATGTGTAATTTGCGTTAAAGGGAGGGATGTCAATCATGTTGTGTTGGATAAGGAGTTGGCTAAAAAAATTGTCAAATGTATGCATATAGCCAGTGTAGCGGGTGATGTTAACTCTATCAATATGTTAGGTGATGAGATTAAAGTCCCCTCCCAAGAGCCATGGTTTGCTAGCATACCTCCTAAGGACATGTTCTATTTCTTTTAAGGAATAGGGTTTTGTTTGAGATGACTTCACCATGAACACCCATGAGAGCTGGGTTCACCATAAACACCTGTGAAGCACTATTCAAGTGCATCAATCGTGTTTGCGATATGAAGTGTGATGGACTAGTTCAGGATCTCAGACTGTGTGATGGTGAACATGTTTTTATTAATGCCTATAGCTATACCTCCTTTGAAACCTACCAATGAGATTTGGTACCGGGAGTTGATGCACTTACCCCTATCGTTTTTACTGTGAATGGGGTAAGAGATGTTTTAGTTTCCTAAATTGTGACATTGTTAATATTGTTGTTATAAATGTGTCGTATGATATGTTTTCTCCTATTTAGGTTTGATGCATCATAGACATTTCAGGATGTGATCTTCATCAGTGTGAGTGATTTCAAAACTCAATTGATATGAAGGTTTTCTTATGTGGTGTTATGAATATGTACATGAACCTCTCTATGTCATCTAATGCATTATGATCTACTACCTCATTATCAAATGTAATACCTAGCTTTTCTACAAAATTTGAGAAGGTTTGTATGTCTAGCCACGATGCAATATCTTCTATATTATCTATGTGGTTGTCGCATTCAGATATAGTAGTCGATTTAGAAAATAACTGAAAAATATTATGCATAATGTTGTTTTGTCATGTAGAGGATGTACATGGTTCTTCAGTGGCGAAGTAGTTCTTCTTGGTTAAGCCCTCTGGTGTTGCTGAAGGTGAGTTGATAGCTGAGACCGTGACATGCGCCTTCCCCTTGCTCTTCTACTGTGGACTCTGAGAAGATCTAATTCTTCAATGATAGCAGTTTTAAGTTTCTAAACAGTATCAAAGTCTATGTTGGTGGTGTTATCTGTGGTGTTGTGGAAAGGGAAGGGTTTGAAGGAGTCATGGATTGTGCATGGTCATTGTTGTCCACAGATGGAGAAGATGTTCTAGGTCTCTTGTTTTTAGTAGACTGGTTTGTGTTAGTCTGTGAAAGGGTTGTAGTATTTTTCCTCTCCCATACCATATTTCTATCATTTTGCTTACGTGTCGCTACATAGGTTTTTTTGGAGTTAGCCAAGAAGAACCAAGATGGGGGGGTGATTCCCAATGTCAGAGAAAGTGGTGTAAACTGCAGTGGGGTTCTCCATAGTGAGTTTGATTTGATAGATCTTTTCTCCAAGCCTGCTTTTAATAGAGGCTGGTAAGGTGATGGCTTGTTTGACAGAGAAGACACAGAAAGCCTTGATGTATTGAGTAGGATGGAGAGTGTCATGGCTGACAAATTGGAGTGTGGCTCCAATAGAATGTGTTATAGCTCTAAAAATCTCCACTTCCCATAAATGTGGAGGAAGGTCAGAAATGGCGACCCATCCCGATCCACCAGAACCAGCAAAAGCCGAGCCTTGTTCAGGTGTCCATTTGGTAATATTAGCTTGCACAAAGCTAGTACCATAAGGGATGGCCATGACTTGCCCGAAAAGGTGATCAAGTTTTGTTCCTTCAGGAACGGGGTAAAGAAGTTGTGAAGGTGACATGATCTTAGATTTTAGGACAGTATGTCCCGGGAGAAGAAGAGCAATGGCTTGGGTGACATCAAGGATATTGACAGTGTTATTATCAATATTGTTGGTGATGGATACCAGAATGTTGCGATCGGTGAATACTTTCAGGAGACACATGGAGTTAGCAGGTAGGTCTATGGGGAATTCCCGTTCTAGGTGAATGGATGGAGCCATATTGAAGGGGATGTGTTGTAGGGGGCTTTGGTGTGGTTGGGATGGTTGTAATGGTACAACTATTGAGGGTGCAGGGGCAACACATGTTCTCTTTACAGATCATTGAGATCGGGGGGAGCTGAAGCGGTACATTTTTTGAGGCGATCGGGGGGCGATCCCTAGGGCTCGGGCCCTTGGCGGTGCCGCCGCCACACTCCGGCTAGGCACCCCGCCTTCCGGAGGCTACCATCAGGGTGTGGCTTCCTGCCCATCGCTACGTCGGGTGGTCGGGGGAGATCGACTTCTGGTCGGAAGGGTTGGAGAGGAGACAAGGCGTAGTTATGGAGTTTGTCTGCGGCACCCTTATGATACCTAATCCATCGATACCGAACACGGCGACTACGATCAACAGGTGGCTCCAGCAGCCTCCCTCGAGGCACGGTCTGCATGCTCAAAGAGTTGTAGCCCAGAGAAGATCGGAATCGGCGGCGTCGGCGGTGGATCTGGAGACTGTTCTCCCAGACCTGGGGAGGCTTCTCCAGCAAGACGGGATGGAAGGCCAGGAGACTGCACCGGCAGGTCAAGAAGCGACAAACCCTAATCCGATTAGGGCTGGAGAGGCACCCGCTGTGGTTACGGGCGCATCCACAGAACCCCCGCAGCGCACCACGGACGGAGATAGTGAAGCTGATAAGAGGAAAGGCTCGGTGTTTGGCATCCCGAAGGATACTTGTTACAACTGCATGTCTAAAGGACACTGGAAGTCCCAGTGTACTCGCCGACGTGTTTGCTATCGTTGTCAAAGACCTGGACACGTAGCTAGGAGATGCAGCGCCGTCGTGGGGGTCAGACCTCCACCAGACCTGACCTCCAAACATGTGTTCCCTTTGCTTCCGACAGGCGTTCCGGTGCGTGGCGGCCCGCAGCATGTGGCGAAGAGATTAGGGGTCGATCTTGGCCCTGATGACCAGTTGCGAAGGGAGAGGTCGTCCTCGTTAACGCAGGCAGTAGAGATCATGTGGCAACCGAGGGTGATTTGGGAAGACATGGTGAATCCTATCAAGAGGAGATGGCCCCAAGCGATTGATTTCTACAGGTTTGCTCAGACGAAGGCGGTGATTTTTTTCAACTCAGTGGAGGAAGCAAAGATGGCAGCATCGGAAGGCATCAAAGACCCTTGGGGTGAACCCCTTATCGTTAACACTTTGGAGTACAGACAAAGTTGCCAGAATCGTGAACGATTCTGGTTCTGGTTTACCGAAATTCCTATTATCTGTAGGGATCGGGATTCCATTGAGAAGATGGCGGCGGCGTTCGGGAAATTAAAGAGTGTTTCCACTTGGAAGAGACACGAACATGAGGTCACGGGTTCTCTCGTGGAGATGGAAGCTTTTGCGGAAGACATCCCACAATTCATTAACCTCAACTATGGGCATAGACGATCGCTGATTAAGATCCACATGGTGGCTAGGGGACAACTCTCCTCCACAGAGACAGTTCTGACTGAGGAAGGGAGGGAGCTGGAAATTCCGCTGGAGGCTGTGACTGAACGTCTGTCGATAAACCCTAATCGCTCCCAACTTTCGGAGAGGAGGACTGTAGAAGGACAGGGCAGTCACAGATTGGACGAAGACCATGAAGAAGAAGACCATACATCTCACAGACAATCATCCAGGGAGGACGGAAGATTGGTGCTGAACCAAGAGGGAAACCGAACGTCTCTCAGAAATAGAAGATTGGAGGATTTTCTTAGTTTTGAACCGAGAGAGGCTCCTGAGAGGAGACGGGGACGGTCCAGAGTGATCTCTCATGATAATCCTAAGAGGCTGGCAGACCAATTTGATCGTAGGAGATCCAGGAGAAGAAGTACATGACGGAGATCAGCAGATGATGAACGCTGGTTTTCCGATGAAGAATACAGTGACTGGGGTAGACACAGCTTTTGATTGCGGTCTAGCTTAGACAGTAAGGGGTCTTGTTTACGGTTTTTGAATGGATTGGAAAGCTATGTTCTGGAATATAAGAGGAGTGGCTAATAATCCCACTCGGAGAGTACTAGGGAATCTTTGTAGAAGACACAAACCGGAGATCGTTTGCTTGATGGAACCGTTTCTCCACGCGGAGAGGGCGGAGGAGCTTTTAGACATAGTAAGACTGGACTGGTCGAGTGATAATGAACCTGAAAGAGGTAAGATCTGGATGTTCGTGGATGGGAGGCTTGATCCACAGGTGGTATGTAGTCATAGGCAACATCTCACGATCTGTCTCACTGATGCGGAGGGGAAGTATGTTTTCTTTACTGGAGTATATGCTAGCTGCAACACTTACACTAGAAGAGAGTTATGGGAATCACTGACTATCCTATCTCAAACGATCGGTGATGATAGATGGCAGATTGCAGGGGATTTTAACGTGGTTCGTAAAGCTGAGGAGAAGAGGGGTGATACACCCCCTGGACAGGTGGATATGGCGGATTTCAATAACTTCATCGCCGATGCTAGCTTGACGGAGGCATCTTTTGAAGGAAGTAAGTATACGTGGGTGAACAAGCAATATTTAACGCCTACGACCTGGGAGCATCTGGATAGGGTGTTGTTCAATCCAGCCTGGTGTGATGAGTTCCCAGCCTCTGGCTCTGCTCACCTTACCAGATACCGCATCTCGGACCACTGCTCGATTATTTCTTGGGCAAAGAATACGGTGCATTGTAAACAACCTGCACCTTTTGTGTTCCAGTCAGCATGGCTTATGGACTCTAGATGTCGAGCTGTGATTGAGGACACCTGGGCCACGGAAGTGGTGGGGCATTCTTCTTACGTTTTCTATGAGAAGATGAAGCTGACGAGGAGAGCGTTGAGAAGATGGAATAAGAAGGTTTTCGGAGATATTAACCAGAGGAAGAAAGATTTGGAGGATATTGTCTACTTCACACAGAAGGCGTTTGATGAAAATCCTATCAGAAGTAATGAAGACCATCTGCTTCAAGCTGAACGGGAGTTGCAATCTATCCTTGATCAGGAGGAATTGATGTGGAAGGAAAAAGCCAGAATTAGCTGGTTGGAAGAAGGGGAGAGGAACACCAGATTCTATCATTCTACGGTGAGACATAGGAGGAAGAGCAGAAGAATTTCACAGTTGGTTACAGCAGATGGATCCACGATTGAAGATCTTGCGGATATAGCTAGAGCAGCAGCGGAACACATTCGTTCTCTTCAAGAAGAGGACATGGACATTGATTATGATCAGTTAGATTCTTTTTTGCAGGTGATCCCGGAGTCGATCTCGCTGGATGACAATTTCTATCTTTCAGCTATTCCTACGGAGATGGAGATACGAGAATGTATGAAAGAGATGGATGCCTACACAGCTCCAGGCCCGGATGGCTTCACCCTTTCTTTCTTTACTCATATGTGGGATTGTATCGGTGGTGATTTTTTGAAGATGGTGGGGGACTTCTTTCGGAAACAATCTTGCCATAGGAGTTTGTTTTGCTGCCGCACGGTGATGCTTCCTAAGAAAGACCTACCGGTAGATCTGACCAAGGATTTTCGTCCGATTTCCATTGAGAATTTGGCTTTGAGGATTATAGCAAGAATCATTAACAACAAAATGGTGGAGCTTTTACCGAAGATCATTTCACCGTATCAAGGGGCTTTTGTGAAGAACAGAGATATTTCTCATCATATACGTCTGTTACAAGAGCTAGCTCATGACATCAAGCAAGGACCACAGAAGCAGAATATGATCGTCAAGCTCGACATGTCGAAAGCATATGATCGGGTTTCCTGGGAGGTTTTGGAGAAGGTCATGGAGAAGTATGGGTTTATCAGAGATACTATAGATCTTTGTATCCGTTTTTTCAAGGAAGCCTGGACAACGGTGACTATTGGAGACTACACGGAAGGCTTCTTTCCCCTCAGGAAGGGCTTGAAACAAGGCAACGCCTTATCACCCTCTTTGTTTATTATTTTTGAAGATATGCTAGCAAGGAGGTTGGTTCACCTACAAGAAGAAGCGGTGATAGATGCTTTCTACACTAGAGGGCCTGGTTTGGCACCCCCCGTGCTGATGTATGCGGATGATCTGGTTTTGATTCTTGCTACTTCAAACGGATCGGCAGTGATTGCGAGACAGGTGATTCAGGATTATGAACGGGCGACGGGACAAAGGATCAACAGAAATAAATCTACTTGTATTATAGGCAGCACAGAAGGGTCGGTGAGAAACAGGTGTGCCGCTGAATTGGGCATCGATCAGATCTCCGATTCGTTGACGTACTTGGGAGTCTCGATTTCCATTGGGAGGACGAAGAAGATAGATTTTGAATTTTTAACCCTGAGGATACAAAAGAGAATAGCAACTTGGAAGGCGAGATTGCTCTCTTTCGCAGGAAGAAAGCTGCAGATTAAACACGTTCTAGCTAGCACATTAATACACACGGCATCGGCGGCTAGGATTCCTTTTTCAGTCTGCAACCATTTGGAGAAGACAATGTCTTGTTTTTTATGGGCGGACAGAGACAATCACACCAGACGAGCTTGGGTGGCATGGGACAGAGTCTCCTCCCCCATGGAATCAGGTGGCTTGGGTTTTCACTCATTGCAGGTGATTAATAAAGCTTTTCTTGCAAAGGCGTGCTGGGAAATGATTGCAGGAGACTCGCTTTGGGCGAGGTTTTGTAGAAAGAAGTATTCTTCTAATACCAGGAACACTTCCGGTTTATATCCACCGCTGTTGAAGAAGGGTGCTACGGCATCCCCGCAATGGAAGAAGATTTGGGATATCTTTCCAACGATTTACCCCAGATGTAGATGGATCGTAGGGAAGGGTGACATTCATTTTTGGGATTCTTTATGGTGTGAACGAAGGATGTTTGATCATGCCCTTCACAGAGTGGATAGGAGCATGCATTTTATGGTTAAAGACTTTTGGGATGAAGATAATGGTTGGGATTGGCATGCTTTACACATGGTTGTGGATGCGGAGGGCGTGGAGTCTATCAAAAGAGCAGGCTTGTTTCTTTCTGATGTTGATGACAGAATCATTTGGACGATGACGGAGACCGGTCATTTTGATATAAAATCGGTGAAGAACCTGCTATATAATCATTCTCCTACGGGTGTTGCTGATCTAGCTAAGCTGTGGAAATTGGACTGTCCACGAGCCAGCGCTGTGATTTGGAAGATGATGCATCAGGCGATCCCTACGGATGATAATATTATTCGATGTAACATTCAGTTTGCATCGAAATGTTCATGCTGTGAGAACCCGGATTCGGAGAATTTATTCCATCTGGTTTTTGAGAGTCAGATTGCTAAGAATTTATGGAAAAGATACACTTCGTTGATCCAGGAGCCCGTTCTCATGACTTTGCTTCTCTGCTATCTTGCTGTGGATATGTTTATACTGCTTCAGCTAGACGATGGATGGGAAGTAGATTGGCTGCGATTATCGTCGAGAGTATTTGGAGGATTAGATGTCTGGCCAGGTTTGAAAACGTCAGGAGAAATCTGGACCTCGAATGGGATTTCTTGATTAGCAGGATTAACAATATGATACAGAAGAGGAGTTTTGCGCTAAATGAACTACCGGCTTTCCATCAGGCCTTGGCAGCTCATGGGGTAAAGGAGCCTAGATGGCATATAAGAAGGATTAAGCTTTGTCGCTGGAACCCGCCGGATATAAATAACCTTAAGATGAATATTACGATAGGCAAATCTAAGGACCTGGAGGGTCAGCATCATCGTTGGGCGGCTGGCTTGGTTAGAAACAGGAGGGGTCACGTTCTGGTGGCGTTCAGAACTTGGCTACAGGCAGAAGCTTATCTCATTGCTTATCTTCAAGCATGCATCGTTGGGTTAAAGATTGTAGAGGACAAGTTTTTGCATATTGCATCCATGGAGATTGACGATCAACGTATATCAGATCTTTTATGGGGGAACAAGGACGAGCCATGGAGGGCTGTTCCTATCATTAGAGAGTTGAGAAGAAAGATTGGGGAGGATAAGATAAATGGTGTAGTGGTGCAAAAAGTTATAAATTCCATTCCAAGGGAATTGGGAGTTTGGGGAAATCATATGGAGGATGTGTTCATCTGTTCTATCCCAGAATATCTACCGCAGAAGATTAGAGGCATGCTGGCGATGGAGAGACGAAACATACCATATATTCAGGTAGATAAAGGGTCGAGCTGAGGATGGGAGGTTTTTTCTCTTTAGTTTTCTGGTGCTTTCCACGGTTTTTTTGGGTGGTTGAGTTTGGGGGAGATACCCGCGTTTTTTTATGAGTAGGAGTTGTATCTTTTTGGAGACTTCGCCTACACGGGGAGGGTAGGATGAATAAATATACCTCCCGGCTTACACTATTGAATATATATATATATATATATATATATATATATAGTAGGTGAAATGTGAGGTTTGCATGGGGGAAGTCAGAGTGCACAAGTTTAGAGGGTTCATGTACATGAGGAGGTGATAATATGTCTTGTTCTGGGATGTAAAGACGAGAAAAGATTAGGATCAATAGTCAAGATCTTATAGGGTTTTGGATACTTTGCATATTTGACAAAACCTTTGGAGTGACGTTATCTATCAGTAATCACATGTTTTGCATGTAAAGTGCATTTTTTTGAGTAAAGTGGAATGCGACGTCCTTAGGAAGGGCATATATTGTGAGGGCACCTTAGATTTCCTAACTGGTTGCAGATGAAGCATCAAGGGAGTGTTTTGCATCGGGACTTAGAATGTCCTATGTGATTGCATCTACTACATTGTAGTGCCCAAAATTGGGGTTTTCATTTGAAGGAGACTAGGGTCCATGCGTTTAGATTGTCCTCGTGCTAGTGCTTTAGTTTGGAAGATGATACACAAAGCCATTCCCACAGACGATAACATTATGAGATGTCACATTCAGTTCGCTTCTATATGTTTCTGCTGTGAGGAACATTGCGTGGAGAATGTTTATCATATGGTCTTCGAGAGCCAATTGGCTAATTTCTTCTGGAAGAACTTTGAGAACCTGATCATGGAGCCCGCCCCGAAGGATTTTAACGATCTGCTATCCTGGTGTGCACATAGATCCTCGTCGTCAGCTAGGAGATGGATAGGGAGTAGGATGGCTGTGCTTATCGTGGAAAGCATATGGAGGATAAGGTGTAAAGCTAAATACGAGAATGTTAAGAAGAACCCCGGGGTAGAATGGGAGCTGTTGCTGAATAGAATCAGTGGAATGGTTCAGAAGCGCACGTTTATCCATAACGAACATCCGGATTTCTACAAAGCCTTAGAATTCTATGGGGTGAAAGAGCCTAGATGGAGCATCAGAAAGATTAAGACCATCTGTTGGAAACCTCCGGACATTCATAACTTGAAGATGAATGTCACGATAGGGAAGTCGAATGATCCGGAGGGTATTTCTCGCCGTTGGGCTGCAGGCGTTGTTAGAAACTCGAGGGGTCAGGTGGTTGTTGCCTTCCGATCTTGGCTGCAAGCGGAATCTTATTCTCTAGCATTTATTCAGGCGTGTATTGTTGGGTTGAAGATTTCTGAGGACAAGTTTCTGAAGATCTCGTACATGGAGATCGATGATCAGCGCACGGTGGATATCTTATGGGGAGGTGCTAAAGCTCCGTGGAAGGCGGCGCACATCATCAGGGAGCTAAGAAATAAGATTATAGAGGACAACATTAATGGTGGTGTGGTACACAAGATCATTAACTCGATACCGAGGGAGCTGGGGAATTGGGGGCAGTACATGGATGAGGTGTTTATCTGTTCGGTACAAGAGGTGCTGCCAAGGAAGATCAAGGGCATGTTGTTGATGGAAAGACGTGATATCCCATACATTCAGGTGGAGTAGGTGGGGGGTTGAATCTTTCGTTTGGTTTCGTTCGTAGTTTTGCAGGTGGTTTTTCCTTTTTTGCTGAGGTAGCCTCTTCTGGTTTTGAGGGGTTAAAAGGGCAGCTACCTGCGTTGGTATAAGCAGGAGGTGTAAAAGTGTTTTTTGGTTGAATTTGCCTACACGGGGAGAGTAGGATGAATAAAAAGCATCTCCCGGCTTCTTTAAAAAAAAATGATGCTATAACAAGATCTGTCATAGAGACCTTTTCTAGGGAGGAAAATTTGAATCATAATTTTGTTGTATGTACAGGTTGCTCAAAAAACGGGTTTGGGTAGAATAGGTTTTGGTTTTCAGGTGAGATGATTGGGATATATAGAATATTGAGTTTGTAGTTACATACCTTTCTGCTATAGAGTTGCAACACGTCTCTTATGTAGCAGTATCCTCCTCATCTGTAGGTGTAGGTGATATTGGTATTGAGGTGATCTCTATCGAATTTGCTATCGTTCCTTATTTTGGTTGATGATCCTCAGTGACAAAGAGTTGATCTGTAGAGTCTGTATCCATGGATTTGGTGTCTTCTGACATCTTGATTAGTGAGTTGAGTTCCATTGGAGTTTTGTTGTAGAAGTCTGCTACCCAAGCCATTAGGGTTCAGTCAACTATGGGATGAAGGAAGGCTGTCCATTCTCTTTTGAGTTTGAATGTTGAAATCATCTTCGTCCAACCTTATACTATGTGCATGTTGGATTTGTTGTCGATAAGATCTAATGTATCTTTTAATTACAAGTAAAAATGATGGTTGGTAAATATACATCCCTCTCAAATTCTTACCTATGTCACCAGATCAAGATGGAATAATCCTTCACAAATTCAAATTGGAGATTTTAAACAAATTAAACCGATTGATTTTTGATACGTGATCATTTACATCTGTTTATTTATATTTCTTGGGATGGTGGATATATAACTCTTATTCATTTTATTTTATCAGAAAGTTGATGGTATTCTAGTTCCACGTGATTTTGGGGATAGAGGTATAGAAGGAGAAATTCTGGCTGCCAAATATGCTCGGGAAAATAATATTCCATATATTGGATTTTGTCACATTACAGGGAACAAATGGATAGAATTGTTGTTAGCTTAGGAAAAGTATAAAAGCTATGTGCAATCTATAGTAGAAAAGCTTGTTCATAATGTATTCTGTGTAGAAGCTTTCTTTTGTCATTCACTTTAGTTTGTTTTTAATAAAAGATACATATCGTCAACTATTTTTGGTTTTTCATCAATATCAGGTGTAAGCTTACAAGTTGCAGATTCAATTTATAATTTGCACAATCCGTTCACAAGTAGGATCTTTGTAGAAACCATGATCCTTTGTCCCCCTCGACATCCTCACCGTCGAAAATTGCAGGACTAATCCAAATACCAAGTTAGGAATACAACAAGATCTTAATAAGCAATAAAGCTATGTTGAAAAGCTAAAGTTGAAAATTTACATCAAAAGGTAGGAACAAGAAAGTAAACATGCATGCAAGAAAAATGAAGAGATAAAAGGGCAAATAGCCCTACTACCCCAAGCTTAAAACTTTATTTGTCCTCAAGTAAGACCTAAACTTGGGATAGTAGGTAAGGAATGCGCGGATGTATGGGAAAAAATCTATCAAAGTCCTAGAATGATCCATGTATACAAGGATATATTTAAGAAGTTTGAGGAAAGAAACTATCTAAGAAAGAACATGAAAAGTAGAATAGATTTTGACAATAAGAGAAAAAAAGTAGTAAGAGAAAAGGGGTGGTTGTCCCACAATATCGACACTAGGATCCTAAATCCTAAGTTTTGGAACAAATTTTACATGTGTCTTGCCAAAGGGGTCCACCATGCAGGGATATAATAGGCAGATAGGCTGAACCTGCCAAGACTGATGAAGAGGAATAAAATTTGGTGACTCGGTGAAGTCATCTCTATGCTAGAATTGATTTGAATTGCACTGAAATGAATTCTTTAGCAAAGCATCCTCAAGGTACCCATAAAGGTATTAATCTAAATAAGAAGGCTCTAGTATGTCGACATAGGATGACATGGAGGGGAGAGTTTTCAAGTTTTCTAGAGGACTACTATGTTTTCTCACCACCTCTGAACTTGAGGTTGGATGCTCAGAGTAATCTTCGTTGCCAATTCAACGCATCCACTCGTATAGTAAGTAAGAAGTATCCCCAGGTGAATCAGTTTGCAGTTCTACCACCCTGATCTTGTAACGTTCTATGAGGTTTAAGGTATCTTCATGTTCAGTATTCATGTTGTAGTGGATCATCCATCATACTCCTTCAAGACCGACCAAACCTTATAAGGGGATGGTGGCAAATGTTGACTCATGTTGGTCCAGCTTGTCATCGATAATATACTCACTTCCCTAATTTGAACAGTTTACACCATACTCCTTAAACAAACTATTCAAAACCATAGTGGGCATGCTTCTTGAAACCAAGTGTCAAGTCTCAATTTGAGAGGTATCACGTTGCTCTAGAATAGAGTTTGAATCGGGCTTCTCAAACTCACTCTCAAGTTGTGAGGCTGCTTGGCTACCCTAAGGATGATAAAAGTCACTATAGGATAGTGAGATAAACCGTGGGTGGGTGAGTCACTTGCAATTGTGCTTGGCTACCCTAAGGATGATAAAAGTCACTATGGGATGAAGAGCTTCCTTGGATGGGTGAGTCTTCATAAATGAATTCATGTGAATTAGTTGGTAGCCTGAATAGGATAGTGAGATAAGTTCCACATCAAGCCCAGTGGAATGGTTTTGATGAATGAAGTCTTCATGATTGTACTCCAGCACTTGCAATTGTGAGAAAACTAAACTAATGAGGTTTTGAAGTCTCATGCAATGTTCAATAACCCCATTCTGAAGTTGTTGGACTTCATCTGAAATGCTTTCAAGATTCACCAATGATGTTGTGTACGGTTCCTGAAGTTCTACTATGTCAAGTTATTGTGCTCGGATATCTCCTTGTTCAACAGCTTGAAGCATGCTTCTTCTGCAGTCCGTGATCTCTATGTCTACTTGGAGCTGATGATCTTGCCTTTCAAGTATCTCCCAAAGTGGTTCAGCTTGATCCTAAAGATGAGGTGCAAGGCAGACATTAGTGCATCGACACTTTCCCTCCCTAGTGATATTGCCATGATCAACTTTTTATGCCTTAGGGAAGTAAAGTTCATGGTTCAATCATCATACTTCATTATTGGATTGTTTGCATGTGGTGACAATGGGGGTGAGTACGAATCAACTAATTGAAGTGCACAACTTTCAATTATTTGTCAGGATCTGGAGCTTCAGAAAGATTCAGGAGGATGGGTGGATAAGATGACTTGCCTTGTAGAGGGAAGGTCCATGGCTATATAGGAATGGTAAAAGGAAAACTATATCGGTGTGTACGGATAAGTATGTACAAAGCAAAGGATCTAGTATGCATATATCCACAAGCTTATGCTAACAGAACAAGATCTTTAGGCATGTAATCATGGGAAAACCACATCCTCGGCAATAGTGCCAAAAGTTGATCGACCTAAATTGCACATTCTAAAAAGGAGGCTAATTCAGAAGGATCGAACTTGAAATTCATAACTTGATACCTTTAGGACCCTCGCAAACTCAATTACGGGGTTGAAGTAGATATACAGGGTTGAACACAAGGACGTTGGGACGTTCAAACGACTAAGATTTTACTCTTAGTCAGTTAAGAAAAATCAAGGGCTGATATATGCAAGCAACTAGAGTGAGTCTAAAAAAATAGAACAAAGAAAAACTTAGTAAAAAAGAAAGTAGATTCTGTTGAATCCTACTAATCAAGAGATGGAGTTCCTAGCTATGTGACCACAAGTTGGGCAGTCTATGCATCCATTCTTGAGAGTAGACCATCCTTGAACTCCCTAGTAAGCAACTAACATCCAAACATAGTGTGAATTGTGGTAGCTTCTCATGTGGGGGTCATCCCACTCACTCTCGTGCAGTGTGACTAAAACCCCACAAATTATCTGCAACCTCTCTTGATGATATCAGACCAATGCCCTTGAATATTTCGAATACCCTCTCAAGTCCAGAATATCCAAAGATGTTAGAAATAATAGAGAATTTGCACATAATACATGTGTTGAAGCCAGGTAAATTCATATGAATGTGGTCGAGTTCACTTGAATGTGGTCGAGTTCACTTGAATGTGGTTAGATTCACTTGAATGTTATCAAATTTAAAGTTTTGTGTTGGATCTCTCCAACTTTCTATTCAATGCAGATGCTCCCTTGGACGTCCTCCTCTTGAAGCTTGTGCCAAACTACCTCCTCTACTCATTTCTACTGCAAATATCTCAATCTTTATAGAAAAAGGAGGTTCAAGGGGAAAAGAGATCAACCTGACCAACAATCATAACTAAAAAGAGAATGTAGAATGAGAAACAAGCTAGATCTAGAAGAAAAGTATTTGCTTAGGGTAAAAGTACATAATCATGCCCCAGAATGGGCTACATAGCCGAGAAGGAGCTCAAGTAGCCATATACAAGCATAGTTGGCACCGAACAAAGATGAAAATACATTGTTTGTACAGGAAATGGAGAAGAACAATAGAAGAAAGACGAAGAAGAAGAGATAGCCCATGGAAGAGTGGTTGCTCTTGCTCCTTAGCATCTGGATGGACTGGATCTCATCCTTAGGGTCATCCTCCTTGATCTTTTGGACTACTTGGCTTCCTTTCTCCTTGATTGCACCCCAACAACAACTTGGATGGATGTAATAAGGTGGAAGACGTTGGAAATGGTTGGAAGGTGGCTTAATAGTGGTCAAAATAGATGGAAGGTGACTAATGGATGTGGAAGATGATGGAAACTAAATCTATATGGAAACAAAACCAATAGAGAGGGTGTAGAGGTGATCTTTTTATCCCTCACAGGCCTTGGAGATCTGGGAACTGGAGGTTGGAGCTGTAGAAGGCACTTAGAAAAGTCTGAATCGAACCCCTGGCTAGGTAGCAATAGGTGGTTGTTTATAGTGGTAGGTTGTGTGTTGGCCAAATGTGACTTTGATATAGGGAATGTGAGCAAAATTCAAACCTTCAATTTATAGAAATGGACTGCAGAGGACCATCACTAGGTGTGTCTTTGGAAGACACCATCAAAACCGTCCTTTGGTAGGTGCCATCAGAAAATGTGCCATCTATAGAGACCTTCGGGAGAGGGCCATATGAAGAAGGGTGTGCATAAGGCATCATTAGAGAGGGGACCTTCGCAGGACATCTTTGGAAGGCGTCATCAAGTTTAGTTTTTGGTTGTGGTATTTGGAGAGAACCTTTGAACATATTCTAAAGGAAAAAGGCCAGTGATGGGAATAAATAAAATCGACTTGAATCAAGAAAATCAAGTCAAATTCTCTCCTTTGGTAGTCTATCATGGAAGCACTCTTTGGATGGTTTGCTGGCCTTTGGTTGTAACCTTTAGAATAGACCATCAGAAGACATTCCTTTTTAAGTGGCCATTGAAAGGAACCATCGGAGGAGGGACCTTTGGGACCATCCTTGAGTTGGTTCCTATAAAAGATGGCCTTCGAGACATGGTCCTACTATGGACATGATCTTAACCTTAGATCGATTATCAAAACTCAATGAAAGTGTCAATGAGAAAAGAAAAGCAAGAGATCAAGAAATCAAGGCAAAGATTGGGTAATTATACTTAATTGCCAAGATTACAAATTACGCAAAAAGATATTATTAAGAAGTAAAGTTAGTTTGAAAAGGTAAGATTTGAAAATTTATACCTAAATGTAGGAACAAGGAAGTAAACATGCATGCACAAAAAATGAAGAGATAGAAAGGTGAATAGCCGTACCACCCCAAGCTTAAAACTTTGCTCTTCCTCAACCAATACCTAAACTTGGGATAGTAGGAAGAAGTGCATTGGTGTATGGAAAAGAAATTTATCAAAGTCCTAGAATGATTCATGTATGCAAGGATATATTTAAGCAGTTAGATGACAAAAACTATTTAAACAAGAACATGAAAAATAGAATTTAATTTGACAAAAAAGAGAAAAGGAACGAGCAAGAAAAAAGGGGTGGTTGTCCCACAATACAGACATTGGCATCCCAAAACCTAAGTTTTGGGTCCAATTTCACATGTGTCTTACCAATAGGGCTCACCATGCAGGGATCGAATGGGTGGATCGGTTGAACCTGACGAGACTAAAGAATAAGAATAAAATTTGGTGACTTGGTGAAGTCATCTCTACGCTAGAATTTATTTTAACTGTACTAGAATGAATTCTTCTTCATATCATCCTCAACGTACCCATCAAGGTATGAATCTAAGTAGGTAGGCGCTAGGATGTCGACACGAGATGAGGTGGGGGAGAGGATGCAAGTTTTATAGAGGAAACCTATCTTCTTTCTCCACCGCTAAACATGAGGTTGGATGCTAAGAGTATAATCTTCATCGCCAAATCAAGTCATCCAATTATATTGTGAGTAAGAAAAATCCCCAAGTGAATATGTTTTCATTTCTACCACCCCAAGCTTGTCATGTTCTATGGGTTCTAGGGTATCTTCATGTTCAACATCCATGTTGTAGTGGATCATCTAATAGGATCCTTCAACACTGACCAAACCTTGTAAGGGGATGGTGGCAAATGTCAGCACATGTTTCTCTGGCTCATCGTCATCAATATACTCACTTCCCCAATATGAATATTTTCATCATCATCCTCAAACAAACTATCCCTAACCATAGTGGGCATGCTTCTTGAAACCAAGTGACGTGTTTGAATTTGAGAGGTATCACCTTGGTATAGAATAGAGGTTGAATCAGGTTTCTCAAACAAACTCTCAAGTAGTGAGGCTTCTTGGCTATCATGAGGAGAATAAAAGTTGATGTCATCACATCATACATTCTCTCGATGTGCATCCTCCATTGGTTGCTCAGCTGAATCATTTGGATGAGACGAAGAGCTTCCATAGATGGGTGAGTCTTCACTTAAGAATCCATGTGAGTCCATCTGGTAGCCTAATTAGGACGGGGTGAGGTAAGTTCCACATCAAGCACAATGGAATGGTTTTGATGACTGAAGTCTTTGAATTGTACTCTGACACTTGAAATTTTGTGAAAACTAAAATAATGAGGTCTTGAAGTCTCCTACTACATTCAACAACCTCATTCTGAAGTTGTTGAACTTGAGCCAAAATTCTTTCAAGATTCACCAATGTCTCTGTGTATGGTTCCTAAAGTTATGTTATATCAAGCTTTTATGCTTAAATATCTCCTTGTTCAATAGCTTGAATCATGCTTCTTCTACAATCTTTGATTTCTATGGCTACTCGGAGCTGATGATATTGCCTTTCGAGTAGCTCTTGAAGTAGTTCAGCTTGGTCCTGGAGATGAGACTCTAAGGTAGAAATCAATGCATCAACACTTTCCCTCCCTATTGCTATTGCTCTTATCAATTCTTGATCATGTGGGGAAGTAGAGGTCGTGGGTTGATCATCATTCTCCATTATTGGATTTTTCTGCATATGATGATGGTGGGGGTGAGTACAACACAACTAATTGGACTGCATGGATTTCAATTATTTTCTAGCAGTTGGTGCTGCAAAAAAATTTAAGAGGACAGGTGGATAAGATGAATTTCTTTATGGAGGGAAGGTCCATGGTTGTATAGGAATGGAAAAAGGAAAACTATATCAGTGTGTATGGACAAGTATGTGCAAAGTAAAGGAAAAACAACAAATACATGTGCACACTTATGTCAATAGAACAAAATCCATGGGCATGTAAATATGGGAAAACCACGTCCCAGACAATGGAACCAAATGTTGATCGACCTAAATTGCACATCCTGAAAACGAGACGGATTGAGAAGGGTCAAACTATAAATTTAGAAAGTGATGTCTTCAGGACCCCCTCACCTCAATTATGGGGTCAAAGTAGATATACAGGATAAATAAGGATGTGGGATGTTGAGATGCCTGAGATTATACTCTTATCCAGTTAAGAAAAAGTGAAGGTTGATATATACAAGGAACAAGAATGAGTCTAAAAAAATAGAACAAATAAAAACTAAGTAAAACAAAGAAAATGGATTTTTTCGAATCCTACTGATAAGTAGAAGGAGTTCCTAGCTATTTAACCACAAATTATGCAATCTATGTACATGTTCTTAGGCGTAGACAATCCTTAAACTCCCTAGCAAGCAACTAACATCCAAACATGTGGGGGTCATCCCTCTTGCTCTCGCATAGTGTGACTAAAACCCTATCAATGCTCATAAATCTCTCTTGAGGATATCAAACCAACATCCTTGAATATTTCAGATACCCTCTCGGGTCCTAAATATCCAAAGACGTTAGAAACAGTAGAGAATCTACATAGAACACATGTGGTGAATCTGGTCAAATTCTGATGAATGCAGTTGAATTCACTTGAATGTAGTCAAATTCACTTGAATGTGGTCAAACTTAAAGCTTTGGGTCAGATCTCTCTGACTTTGTGTTCTACTGAGATGCTCCCTTGAACGTCCTCCTCTTGAAATTTGAGCCAAACTCACTCATCTACCTCTTTCTACTACAAATTTCTCGATCTTGGTAGAAAAAGGAGGTTCAGACAGGATAGAGATCAACCAAACCAAATCATAATTGAAAAGAGAATGTAGAATGAAAAACAAGATAGGTCTGGATGAAAACTACTTGTTGAGGGTAAAGTACATAATCATGCCAAATGTGGGATACTAGTTGGCACCGAACAAAGATAGAAGTACATCATTTGTACATAAACAAAGAAGAACAATAGAAGAAAGACAAAGAAGAAGAAATTTAGCCCATGGAAGAGAGGTTGATCTTTCTCCTTAGCCTCCATATAGGATGGATCTCATCCTTGGGGTCATCCTCCTTGATCTTCTAGACTCCTTGGCCTCCTTTCTCATTTATTCTGCCCCAACAACAGCTTGTATGGAGAAGATGTTGGAAATGGTTTGGAAGGGGTCTTAATGGTGGTCAAAGTGAATGGAAGGTGGCTGGTAGAGGTGGAACTTGATGGAAATTGAGGGTAGATGACATCAAGATGATGGAGAGGGTGTAGGGGTGATCTCTTTAGCCCTCTAGGGCCTTGGAGCTTTAGGATGGAGACTTGGGAACTAATTATTAGAGTTGCATATGGCATTCCAAAGAGTTGAAGTGGAAGCCATGGATAGGTAGTCAGGGGTGGATATTTATAGTGGTAAGTGATGTGTATATGCGAGCAAGGCTGAATGCAACTTAAATTCAGGGATGCGAGCTGAATCAAACCTTCAGTTTATGGAAATGGACTGGAGTGGACCATCTGAAGGCGTGTCTTTAGAAGACACCATCGTAACCAACCTTTTGTGGGTGCAATCAAAAAAGATGTTCCACTGATAGATAACTTCACGATACAGCCACCAGAAGAAGGGTCTATGAAAGGCATCATCAGAGAGGGGACCTTTAGAGGGCATCTTTAGAAGGTGCCTGGTAGGTCGTTGGTTGTTGTGTTTGGAGTGAACCTTCAAACGTCTTCTGAAGGAAAAAGGCCAGTGGCAGGAAGAAATGAAATCAACTCACATAATGGAATTCAAGTTCAATTTGCTCCTTTGGTAGATGGTTGTGGAAGAAATGAAATTGACTCAAATTATGGGAATTTGAGTCAAATTTTCTCCTCTAGTAGGTGGTCATGGAAGCGCTCCTTTTAATGGTTTGCTAGTCTTTTCTTGTGATCTTTGGAACAATCCATTGGAAGACATTCCTTCATAAGTGGACATCAGAAAGCATCATTAGAAGAGCGACCTTCAGGATCATCCTTTAGTTGATGCCATAAGAATATGGCTTCCAGAAGATGGTCCTTTAGCTGACTTCCAAAGAAAAATAGTCAATGGAGCACTACAGGGGGTAAATTCGATCTGAATTTAGGGAATTTGACCAGAATTCATCAGGAAGGATTGGGAGGATTAATGCTTTCTTCAGTTTGGTGCCTACAAGTCCCAAAATTCACTAGTTGAGAAACTATATTTTCAAAAGTATATAAATTATGAAAATCTAAGTATCTAGTGTTATTTTGGGCAAATCAAAACTAATACAGGCATGTAACTATAGTTAAAGCCTTAGAATAAACGGATAAATTTAGGTGTTATCAATGTCTTTGATGTTTTTGGAACAAATTAACTTTAGGTTGGCTTAGTTTTCTAGTGGGCCACATGAATTTAACTTTAAATATGGGTTTTAATACAAGGTATAAGTTTATGTTTTGAGAATAACAAGCCTTTGGATGAGTGTGGGGATCCTGAAAACACAAGTTCATAAAATCAGACATAACTTTCGTGATGAATGCTCCATGACTCATACATATAACAAAAAATGATTGCTAAAAGGATTGAATGAATGTCATTTTCATAGGTAGACCATCCTAACTATCATCCTTTAAGTACAGAGCTTAAGAATGCTTGCATTTATAATGTGCCCACTATGAAACCTAAAGCATCTTAAGGAATAATGAAATCTTGCTTAATGTTTTTCATTGCTAAGACTGGTGGAGTAATCATAAGCTCCTTCAAATTTGAAAAATGCATGTATAGCTTCTTCATTCCATGCAAAAGCAATTCTTTTTCAATAAACTAGTCAAATGTTGAGGCAGTTGACACAATTCCTTGCAAACTTCCTGCAATAATATTTCAACCCTGAGATTCCCCTCAAAGCTTTCACAATAAGTGGTTGTGGCCAATATTGTATACTATGAATTATTGAAGGATCATGTGCAATACCTTTTTGAGATATCACATGCGACAAATATTCCACTGAGCTAGGCCTAAACAAACATTTCTTGTTCTTGACTTATAATTTGTTCTTTCGTAACAAATCCCAACACTATTTACATGTGATGTATATGTGATTGGGAATTCATGCTCTATACTAATTCATCATCAAAGAAAACCAACATAATTGTTTGTAAAAAAGATTAAAAAAATATCATTCATTAGATATTGTAAAGTATCTGGAGCATTAAGAAGCCCAAAGGGCATCAATAGGTATACATAGTGAACTGAAGGGTTCTAAATGCAGTCTTGTGATGTCTATATATTCCGCTCTCACTTGATAATACCCTTCTCACAAATCTAACTCAGAGAAATACTACTCCATGAAGCTCATCTAGGATTCCATCAATTATTAAAACAAGAAACTTGTCAATATTAGAGATATAATTCAAGCTTAAGTAATCTACACAACCAAGTACCATCAGATTTCATGGCTAAAAGTACATGCGATGAGTAAGGATAGTGTTATTTCTCATCAATCCACCTTGTAATTGTTACTCCACCTGCCTCTTGATTCTATTATTTTGTAAATGGGGATAAGAAAATGGTCTTTTATATACATATTTACTTCCGTTGTAATAAAGGGATCATGTGATCTTGATCCCTCTTTAGTGGCAATCCCACTGGTTGTTTAAAAACATCTTCAAAGTGTTCTAGAAATTGTTCCAATCCTAGAAATTTTGATTGATTAGTATCCTTTTTTAGTTGAACATCCCTATCAATTCCTACTATCATCAATTGAACCACTTACACTTTCTTATTCCTTCTTAATTCTCAAGCAAAACATGTTGCATTTACAATCTAAGATTCCCTTGTAACCCTTAGACTGTAACGAAATTGTCATGGAAGTGAAACTTCAACAATTGCATATTAAATTCATACCACACATGAATAATTTGACATAGCCATTTAATCCCTAGAACCACATCACAACTCCCCAATTAAAGCACCAACAAATCTTCCTCCATACAAATCTTGAAAATCTTGAATTCAAATATTTAACATTTCCATTTTACTTTGATTTTCTCACAATTAACCACTAGAACAGTATATACCCGGATCATGTTAATTCGAAATATACCTCTCTTTAACATTGGAATCTATGAAATTGTCAATGCTACTTGAATCTAACAAGGCCACTAACTCCCACTTGTGGATTTTGAGTTTCACTCTCATTGTTTAAAGTGGAACCTCCCCCAGTTAAGGGTTGTAGTGAAATTATGGGACTCTCATCTTGATCTTCTCACAAATGAGTTTTAACACCATCCCTTGTCAGAGTGTGTATCACGTATCAAATAGGGTTTCCCCTTTAACTTGTAGTTTTGGTCGCCCCCTCCCCCCCTATTTCGCATTGGCTTTGAAGCACAAATTATTCTTACGTCTAAAATTTTCCTCCTCCACAATGATTCTTTTAGATGTGTTTCTTTCCCATAGACACTTCAAATTACTTGTTGATTCATCTCTCCTTGAATATTTTTTGATTTTGTACTTAGTGGTAATGGTGGAAATTGGATGATTGGACTCACTATGATACCAATTTTTGGGGATGAACATACAGTGAGAGACTAAAAAATAAACCTCAATGAACTTGTTGGAGGTCCAGAACCATGAGTTAAACGAGTCAACTACATGCATATGATGAGAGCAATGATGGTGGAAAGAAAATGATCCCAAAACAAATCTATAGTAGTTTGACCTATTCCTAATGAGGGAGCCTACGTCTATTGGTGGAAATGATGTAATTTATGGAGATAATTATAGAGGATGGTTACAAGAAAGAGAGAAAAGTACATCATACCATAAATTTTGAAAACCAATTGTAGAAGACATTATTTTCATAGGATTTCAAAGAGTCTTAAAAACCCAAGTCAATACCTTAGTTCGTCCTTGTCTTTAAGTCTTTACATTAATGTATCTCTTGATGGCTCAGTCTGAGAATCTGACATGCAACTCTTGTTCCAATTGGAATGAGACTCGTGTAGGGCCACAATATGATCAAGTCAGTTGTTATACAGTCAAATTAACTTGATATCAAATATGGTCATGTTTAATTGATCAAGATGTCTTGATCATATTTCTTTCTATTCACAATATACGTTAAGGTGCATCATAGTCGTATATTGTAATATGGTGATTATATCTTGTAATAAGGAAGTTAATATGCATCTAAAAGATGTCAGGCTCAATCTAAGCATTGGACCATATAATGAAGGTTTTCATGAGAGTTTAAGATATTCTCTCAACACTTATAAATTTGTAATTCAGAGTTAACACTATGGAGTAATTAAATCATTCCTGAATGTACTTAATATCGGTGTTAATTAACACAGAATTAACTGCACTTAACTGAGCTCTCGTAGGATTGCAAGCATTTTGGTAGGCAGTTGTGTAAGTATTGTTGATACTTCTTTCAATTGGAATGAAAATTACTAGTGTACTTTTGTAGAATGCAAGAATAATCATTGTGAACACTTTTTGTTGGGTTTCCATGTTTGGTGAGGCACATGCCATTAGTGATTTTGCAACAAGTTGTCTTTAGGTTTGATCCAATTTAATAGTGGACCAGATGAATTTTACATTGAATATGGGTTTGAATACACGGTATAAGTTCATGTTTTGAGACTAACAAGACTTTAGATGAGTGTGAGGATCCTGCAAACACAAATTTGTAAAATCAGACAAAACTTCCAAGATGAATGTTCCACGAATGGTACATATAACAAAAAATGACTAAAATCATATGACATACCAATTGCATAGAATTATAAATTTTCTAATCTAAATGAATAATAAACTCAAATAAAACAATAGCACTTGGAAATTGCATTTAAGCCCTTAAAATAACAATTAAGTCAATCGAGTATCTAATAGGTCCCTGGCTTAACAATAATACAAATATTGGTTTTTAACTAATTAATTACACCTAATCAAGATAAATAGGTTCTTTTAACCTGCATCAACTCCCCTAGTATTAAAAAAAAAACGTCTTTGGTGAGTTTTGTTGGCGCGACCCAAGTACATGCTTCTTTAGTAGGTTATGAGGGAGTGAGAGCTTGAACGACTAGTCAATGTGTCAGCATAAGCGTCATGTTGGGGCTCTAAGCCTAGGAGGGAAGCATTCAAATTTTCATTGCCACTATATGCACTATTGATGATGATCTATGCTTGTTTGGGGTTTGATAAATGGCGGCGGTAGGGTGGGAGGGGTGATAACGATTGACGAATCAGCATCAATGAGGAAACTCACGGAGGTAGACCTCCAGAAGGGGATTATCCTGAATCAAAGGTCAGTACAACCATGATAAAGGCTCATCTAGGAGGTTACACAACCATACACACACAAAAGAGTGCAAATGGAAAAATGAATCAAGTGGAGATTTTAAAAAATCTAGGGTTGAAACTCAACTACAATGGAAGTCATAATCGGTCTGGGTCAGACAATGGTGAGACCTTTTATGATGCAGCAATGGATGTGGAAGGACAACTAGAGATATATAAATTCCTGACCATCAGCAGACAGTCGTTTCTTGAGGTGTCAAGTGGATATGGGGTAGACACGGGTACGCATAAGGATTCCCCCTACCAACATGTTTCTTACAAAGACGTGGTGGACAATACACAAAGAGGGGACCCTTTTGATGTGTTTGACATAGGGACGTCCCTCAAACCTAAAGATGGATGGAGGTGCCAGTGTTGGATATAAGGGATGAAGCAATTGATGGACTTCTGAAACCGTGAAAAGTTGCAGCTGTTGTCAAGTTGATTTCAAGAGACATAGGCTACCTCATGATGAAGGATAGAATACGGTTGATGTGGAAGTCATGTGGCCTATTAAATCTAATAGATCTGGAAAATGACTACTTCCTTGTACAACTACAGATGGAAGAGGACTATGTGAGAGCTCTCATAGGGGGGCCATGGCCACTAATCGATTCCTACTTATCAGTATAGAGGTGGCATCCACTCTTCAACACTGATAGTACCCACCCTGAGAAAATGATCGTATGTACAAATTACTAACCTACCGATCTACTTGTCCCATGACGCATTCCTCAATGGTGTAGGGGACCAGATAGGTAAGACTATCATAGTTGGTATCAATACAACTATGCAAACGAGAGGGAGGTTTGTTAGATTGTCTATAGAAATCGATACAGGAAAGCCTCTAATTCCTACAATCATGATTTGGGGAAAGAGATATAGCATGCAGTATGAGAACATATCCTACATATGTATGAATAGTGGACAAGTAGGACATAGTGAACACAAATGTCCATCACCAAGGCTGATCTTGGAGTCTATGAAAGCTACCACAGACACAAGACCAAACATGCAGACAGGTGATGAGGTACTGAAACTAACCTTTTTTAAGGAGATCCATGCACGACAATTCTTTAAGAAACCAAGGAAGAAGCCAAACGGCAAAGACAAAGATGGGGCCATTGGGGGAGTGAAACACAACAACCGATTCCAAGAACTGTAGAATTTGGAAGACAAAGCGGGGGAGGATGAAGTCAAGTACATGACACAAGACTAGAATGTAGTGAAGGACTCCAATGGGCTAAGAATTGACTGGAGAGCAAGGAAGCAGAACACAAAGAATCTGAATAACAATCGGGATGAGGGTTCAATTTTAAAACCTGAATAGAATCGAGAACACCATGAGAAGGAACATACAGACAAAATAGATCAGCAAAAGTTAACAAGGACAATATGGGACATAGTTCAGTCATCTTAATGGGTGACAACGTGTTTGAGGGGCTCAATTTTGACAATATTGAGGAACAAAATATCAGGTCTCTACTGAAAAAACAAGTGTGACAAGGAGTCAGAACAAAAGCAATACCATTCATTTAGGAGTTAATCTGAGGAAGAGGAAAAAGGTAAATTAGGTGGATAATGTGCGGCCCAACACAAGAAAAAGAGGGAAACAAACACATTAGGAAGACATAGAGAAGAAAGCAGTTGCAAGAGACTGCATGGATCAAACTGAGAATGGTGATTCATGAGATTAATGTGTTGGAATGCATAGGGTGCTCTAGACAAAGACACCCAACCCACGATAAAGGAGTTGGTGAACAAATATCAACTGTCTACTATGGTTGTGGTGGATGGTGGGTGAACGGTGGTACTGTGAACATGATTATCAAATCTCTGGGTTTTGAACAATCCCACAATGTGGAAGCTTAAGGTTTTTGTGGGGGGGGATCTGGGTTATGTGGAAGGAGAACCTCGTCATTGTTGATATCCTCCAATCTCATAGGCAATATGTTCATTGTAGGGTAGAAATACAAATTTTTAGGATATTGTGAATAAATTCATGAATAAGGCGATGAAATGGGATCACAAGGTACAAAACAAAAAGTGGAAAAGGAAGAAAACAATGCACATCAAACTACTATCTGCCCAGGTACAAATTTCCCAACAATACAACCATGGTCTTGAAAATGTAATTATTAATATTCAAGCTTCAATTCTTGACAAACTATGTTGTGAAGAGATGGAGTGGAGACAAAAAGCTCATTGTGAGTGGATGGCCCTGGGAGATAACAACATGCATATATTTTACACGTGTGTCAAGACTCATCATCAAAAGAACAAGATTGCAAGGATGAAGTTACATGATGGTGTATGGATACATGATGAAAATGCACTTGCTAACTTAGTCGACAATCATTTTTCAGACGTATTAACAGATCTTACACGGGATCTCAAAAGAGTTACGCTGAGAGGTTCACAACTACCTTCCCTATGGTAACTTAGGAATAGAAAAGGGAAACAAGAAAGGGAAATCAGAAGGATCCCAAAAAGCAAGGAGATATGAAGCAATCTATGCGCCATGTCTTCCCTCAAGACCCTAGGTCCAGATGGACTAGATGTAGGTTTCCTCCAAAATAATTAGAATCAAATTAGTGGGAGTTTGATTGATTTCATTTAAAAATCCTTTTCAATGGACCTATTGGAGGACACAGCTACAGACACAACTACCATCCTTCTACCAAAAACAAAGCATCTAGAGTCATGCAATCATCTCCACCCTATCTCACTTAATAATACTTGTGTTAAAGTTCTATTGAAAATCATAGTTAACTAGATTAAACCACTCCTGAATAATTGGATATCCCCGGTTCAATTAAGATTTATCCCCGAGAGGATGTTACATGATAATGTGATTTTATTGTAGGAAATCATTCACTCAATGATTTCCTAGTGGGCCTCCCCGACACGCGCAGACTCCAGAGATCCCTGGCAATGGAGGAACTCTTGGTGACAAGAGCGATACCTTTGCAAGATGGGTGGAGGATGCAGCTGGTGATCGTCGGCGCTTGTACTCTGCTTGCTTCGGTGACTTTCTAAGGCCTTCATCGGGCGGAGATTTTGCGAGTTTGCAGGCACACAGTGAAGATAGCAGATCGTCTGTGAGGGTGATGGCTAGTGAAGCTTCTTGGGATGGGGACGAGAACGATGCAAGGTGGGCTTTGGGGTAAGAAGAAGAGATGATGATTTTTTCTGTAAGCTCTTTAGGGATAATAAGAGAGGGGTTTTGGGTTGTGCGAGGGATGATTCCAATGCAGAGTACCATGATGTTTGATCGTGTTTATGCTGCTATGTAAGGTGATGGTTTTTGCTTGCTTGAGGGGCAAGATGAATAAGAAGGACCTCGCTTTTATTTCAAAAAAAAAGGCTTCCAGACCTTAACTCTATGGTGGCGTTCCCCCCTCTGCCCGTGGGCATTCCGGCTAGGGGTGCCCTAGTCATGTTCCGAATGGGATCAATGTCGACTTAGGGCCTAGAGATGAGGAGAGGGCTAGGAAAGAAGCAACCCTGCACCTTGCAGTGGAGGCTAGCTGGCCGATTGGAGTAGCATGGGAACATCTCTGTACTTTCCTGTAAGATAGATGGCCGGAGGCAAGAGACCTTTACCGATTTGCAGAACGCAAAGCAGTAATATTCTTCAATACCAGGGAACAAGCTAGAGACTGTGTTCAGTCAGGCGACATTCCGTTCGGAAGACACCAGTTGAAGATTAGATCCTTGGAAACAGGAGAATCCAGCAATAAATTGGAGCAGTTTTGGTTCTGGATCACGGATATACCCATCACATGCAGGGACGATGCAGCAATTGAGAAACTGATCAAGCCGTTCGGCAAGATTATTGATGTATCGCCATGGTAGCGTAGCGTGAACGACATATCGGGCATTCTTGTCAAGGTGGAGGCGTTCAGCGAGGATGTTCCCCAATTCGTTTCACTCACATACGGATCGAATAGAGCATCTGTAAGATTCCATATGGTGGCTAGGGGACCAGCGGGATCACAAATGCAGATGACGGAGACGGGAAAGGATCTTCTCATCCCTGAACAGGCCCTGATTGCTGGAGACAGATCGGAGAATACGATAATACCAACGACAGACAACTCTACACAAGCAGCCCCATCCGATGATAGAAGACATCAGCCACATTAGGAGAGGATGGTGAATGAGGGAAGGAATAATAGAATTATTATAGATGAAGATGGCACTAGAAGATTCCTGCATAACTCAACTATAGCCGACTTCATTTCTATGGGGGATTTCGAAGATGATGTTCAAAGAAGGTTGGAGCGTAGCAGAAATCGAACCAGATCTCAAAGGAATGAGATTCCTCTTTACACTCAACATAGAAGACGTACTCCAGATCGATTCGGCTACACAAGGAGAAGATTCTCTGAAGGTGACATGTCTTTCTTTGATGAAGAAGATGAAAGGGAGGAGAGGAGGGACAACTTTTAATTGACTGCCCAGCAGGTACTGCGGTTTATTTTTTCTTTCTATGGATCAGTCCCTTCTATTCTGGAACATCAGGGGAGCATCTAACAACAAGACTCGCAAGATCCTCGGTAACCTCTGCCGTAGACATCGTCCCATAGTGGTTGCATTATCAGAACCTTTTATGCATGCTAACCAGGCGGTGGAGTTGCTTGACATCATTAGGCTTGACTGGACTGCAGACAACCAGGTTGAAGAAGGTAAGATATGGCTTTATGCTGATTTATCTAGAAGTCCTCATGTTGTGAGGGTACACCGACAGCATATCACCATTAAAATTGATGAAGCTGATGGATCAAATCTATACATTTCCGCTGTATATGCCAGCTGTAACTATCGAGAAAGAACACGGCTCTGGGAGGAGTTTACTGATATGTCCGCAACGATTGGGGATTCAAAATGGATAATAGCTGGGGATTTTAATGTGATTCGCAAGCAAAATGAGAAGAGAGGAGGCACGCCCACACCTTTCCAGGAGATTTTAGATTTCAATATTGCTGTGATTGATGCGAACTTGAAGGAGATTCCTTTTGAAGGAAGTTGATATACGTGGGTCAACAAGCAATATCTTACCCCGACTTTGTGGCAGAGATTAGACAGAGCATTCTCTAATGACGCATGGGAGATAGCTAAGCCGAGAAGCCGATGCTTGCATTTGACAAGATTTAGGGTTTCAGACCATTGTCCATTACTGATCGTCCCGGGAGGTCGAACTCCACCAAGGACTAAAGCCCCTTTTGTGTTCCTGTCTGCCTGGTTGTCACATAATGGTTGCTTGGAGGTTATCTGCAAAGCGTGCGAAGAACCCGTGGTTGGTCACCCATCTTTCATATTCTGCCAGAAGCTCAAGATAGTTAGACTAGCATTGAAGAAGTGGAACAGAGAAACTTTCGGAGATATCAACCAGAGGAAGCAAGACCTTGAAGACATTGTTCATACTACCCAGATTGCTTTTGATGAGAACCCAAGCACCATCAATGAAATGAATCTTCGGATGGCAGAGAACAAATTGCAGCTAATTCTTGATCAAGAAGAGAAGCTTTAGAGAGATAAGGCGTGAATTGACTGGCTAAAAGACGGGGAGAGAAATACGTCATTTTATCATGCTATAGTTAAAGCTAGAAGGAAGAAGCGAATCTCCTCCAAAATCGTCCTTTCAGACGGTACGGTAGTCACTGACCCAGATGATATGGCTCAAACTGCAGCCCTTCATTTCCAGCGGTTCTATGAGGAAGATAGACAATTCACTGAGGAAGATATTGGCCTTTTCTTGCAGGAGATTCCAGAGAGTATATCTCTCGATGATAACTTCTCTATCTTGGCTCCTCTGGAGGAAAGTGAGATCCTTAATGTGCTGAAAGAGATGGACAATAAGACGGCGCCAGGCCCAGACGGATTCACTTTGCCTTTCTTCCTAAAAGCATGGGATATTGTTGAACAGGATTTTATGAAGATGACAGAGTGCTTTTTCAAGCGGCAGCCTTGTCACCGAGGTTTATTCTGCTGTAGAATGGTCCTTATTCAGAAAGTGGACGCGCCGGAGAACCTTGATACTTATTTCAGACCGATTTCACTTGAAAATATTTCTATGAGAATTCTTGCATGTACTCTTAGTAACAGAATATCTCCGCTTATGCACAAGATGATCTCCAAAGAGCAAGGGGCTTTCATAAGAGGTAATGACATTACAAATCATGTGAGGCTTGTCAAGGAAATGATGCATGGCATAAATTGGGGCGACGTTCATCCTAATACGCTTATTAAAATGGACATGTCTAGCGTGTATGACAGAATTAATTTGGATATACTTAGTAAGATTTTAGAAAGATTTGGCTTCATACAGGAGTTGATTTCTCTTTGTCTCGGCTTCTTCAAGGATACATGGGCATCTATTTTTCTGGGCAACATAGCAGCAGGTTTCTTCCCAATTCAAAAAGGGCTTAAGCAAGGGAACGCACGTTCTCCCTTCTTGTTCATCATTTTTGAAGAAATCCTTTGCAGGCATTTCAAATCTTTGTAGGAGAGAAACATGATCTCAGTGTTCCGCACCCGTGGAGGAGGGGTGGCACCGGCTATTCTTCTATATGCCGATGACATCACCATTGCAGTGAACGCGGACCAACGATCCATACAGCAAGTTACCAGCACCTTTCTCGCTTATGAAAAAGCAATTGGTCAGAAGGTCACTGCCTTGAAATCGGCCTGTGTGGTTGGAAGTTCAGACAACATCCTGGCAAAGCAGATGGCAAATGAGTTTGGGATTCCTAATGCTTCGGTCGCACTCACTTACTTAGGTATCCTGAAACCAAAGGGGAGGATTAAGTTAAGGGATTATGAATACCTGATCAAGAAGATTAATGTTAAAATAGCCGGCTGGAAGGCGTGTCTATTATCCTTTGCTGGAAGATGCCTCCTCATAGAACATGTTCTATCTTCCATTACCGTATACTCGGCTGCAGCTACAGGTGTTCCGGCGGGTATCGCCAAAAGGATAGACAAAATCCTTTCATGCTTCTTATGGGCTGATAGAAATGCACATTCTAGAAAAGCTTGGGTGCGCTGGCATAAAGTGGCAAGGCCGAAAGGCATGGGAGGTCTGGGCCTGATGCCAATCAAGCTGGTGAATGATGCCTTTATAGCAAAGGCTTGCTGGGAGATTTTGACAGGAAAGTCTGTTTGGGCTATGTTCTGCAGAGAAAAATACACAAGTAGCGTTGCTGGACAATCGTCCGTGCTGGAGAAGGATTTGGAACATGTTTCCGAAGGTGTTCCTGCAGTGCAAGTGGATCATCGGTCATGGTGATATATCTTTTTGGGACGAACTATGGTGCGCTAGCAGGCTTGACACGTTTGCTTTTCATCAGAGTGATCGCAATCTTAAGTTTTTGGTGAAAGACTTTTGGGAACAGGACACAGGATGGAATTGGAACGATCTCAGTCAAATCATCAACCTTGATGGCATCGATTTGATAAAGGAGGCTGGTGTGACCATTTGTGATATTGAAGATAGAATGATTTGGACACCGTCTGATAATGGAGCCTTCTCGCTTAAATCGGTGAAGAAGAACATCTTACAGAACCATTTTTTGATGCATTAGGACTGGAACGTGTATGGAAGATGGAGGCACCCAAGGAGATTGCCTTAATATGGAAGGCTGCTCACAGGGCATTTCCCACTGATGATAACATTCGAAGATGTAAGATCTAAATCGCCTCTTGCTGCAATTGTTGTTCGGAACCAATGGAGGAAAATACAGCTCATCTCCTTTTCTCGAGTCATCTTGCTCGTTCCTTCTGGTGTAGATTCACTAACATTACGGGGCGGAACGCGCCTACAGACATAAATACGTTGTTAGACCTGTGTAGCTTGGGAGGCAAGTCCACTGTTGATGAATGGCTGACTGGAGCTATGGCTACTCTTATACCGAGCAACATATGGAGGATCAGATGTCAACATAGATACGACGAAACTGATATTTCCTATGTTAGAACATGGGAGCAGATTGTTTACAAGCTGAATAGTATGATGCGCCCAAAAGCTCTCCACGTTTCCAATAACACGCAGATGCATGCAGCCATGAAAGAAGCGAGGATAGCTATTTCCCGTACTTTTCTTAGAAGGTTATCCCTACATAGATGGAACCCTCCGGATCTACACAATCTGAAGATGAATCTTACGATTGGAAGGTGTTCGGACGTAAATGGCGTGAAACGAAGATGGGTAGGTGGTATCATTCGTAACCATCGAGCAGAGATATGCTTGGTTTATCGTGCTTGGTTGAAGGCCAATGATTATTGTGAAGCCTACATTAAGGCGTGTTATGTAGGGGTTTTGATGGCAGTGGACCACAGATTGAATATCTCCTCCATTGAGATCGACGATATCAATACTTTTAACATCCTATGGAAAGATGGAGAGGCTCCATGGAAAGCACAATATGCTGCGAGGCTGCTCAAAGAAGAGTTATAGGAGAGGAATATCACCGGTAGCTTTGTCCACAAAGTGGTGAATTCGACGGCTAGAGAGATTGGATATTGGGGTAGACACTTCAATACACCTTTCATTTGTTCTGATAGCAACAACCTTCCCCTGAAGATTCGTGGTATGGCTATTTTGGAGAAGAATCGCACCCCATATATTGTTAAGGAGGTATCTAAGGCGTGATGACGGTTGCCTTGTCCAGGTGTTCCTTTGGGTTTTGTTTTTTGTTGTAGTCTTGGTGTTATTACCTGCAACCTATAAGCAGGAGCTGTATCTTTTTTTGACTGATGTTTTGCCCAGAAGAGGGGGATGGGATGAATAAGATAACCCCCTGGCTTCAAAAAAAATGTATTGAGTCGGATATATAAGGCTTGACATGCATATAATTGATGAATGGTAAGATTTTTGGCCAAAAGGAGGGATTTTATAGAAAATGGTAACTAATCTGGAATGTTTTTCTTTTATACTACGAAATGATTCAAAGATAAAATATTGGAAGATAGTGAAAATGATATTTTATTTGCAACTGATGGTATGCATAAAATGGAACAAAGTGCTTGAGATACTCTAAAGGGAGAATATATTGATCGTTTGGTTACAACTTACTTCATATTACATTATAGTTTTATCTATGTTTGTGTGCGGCATAACCCTAAACTTGTGAATCTGTATACATAGTGGATATGAATACACACAAATCTAGGGACCTGGTCGTATTATCCTTTAAGTCACGTTCACGTGGCACTAAAGCAGGGTCAATGTAAGTAAGACAAAATCATCACCAAGGGAAAAGAACAAAATAGTCATATAGTTTTTACTGGTGATCACGAGTCCAATGGTACTACTAATAGTTGAAAACATAGGTCTAATATGACAACCTTTTCAAATGAAATTGCATCGAAACCCAAACTATTGCTCTCACAAATAGCGAGATAGTTAAGTGTGATTACTGTCTCTACCATGCACCAATCTATGACTGTTGACGTCAATTATTGGTCGATGTAACCCTAGAAAACTCGAGCAACATGCCTACCTTGGCCGACGTTCTCTTAAAATGTTGACATTGTCTATGGTCCAACAAGCTCAGGCTGTGCTTCAGAGGATCACTAGCATACTTGCAAAGGCACGTGATTAGGTGGCCACACATGCACTAAGGAACCCGAATGGGTTGTACCTCAACTTTTAGTTCATGTCTTGTTTCTCCCGTTCCTAGTTCAATCCATGTATAGTTATATTTTCTCATAGGTATGGTGTCTGAATTTGAGACAGTTGGCCTTGTAAGTACCTAACACCCTTGGCATTTAGGATTAATATCCTCTATGTCCAATTTACGGGATTGCATTTATCCTATTGAGATTAAGATGACAATTTAATAGTGCACATCATAAATTCAAATCCCCTCATGTTTATTACAGGAACCAAATTCTCAATGTCTTAAAAAGCGTTAAGCTGTAAGCGTGCAGACAACACCGTATAAATGGTTAAGTGGTAGGTGGGCTACTTTGATGTGAACGGGTTTTAGCTTCCTATATCTTTTTATACAAAATTACACACGTGTATATAAATTCTAATACTTTGTGGAACTTAAATATATATCTAAACACTCTATCCAACAATATAAAACACCCAAATAGTTTATGTTAGAATAATAAGTATTTATTCCCCATATTTGTTATTCAATATTTCCATGTATATTCTCTGTGTATATGTGATTAGTCCCACGCTGCATAAATAGGTATCGGCCACCGCCCGTGTCCATATATATAGGTGTGCCCTGTCAATACAAAGGCATCTCATTCCGCACATTAATTTTCTTGTCTACATGGTATCAGAGCCAACAATATCATAATTTCCTAGAGAGAGCGTCCCGTAGTAGCACTAACAATCATCTTCATCGGTGTTGACGTCATCCTCACCAGGCTCCTTCGTTGCGGCTGTCCCTCCTCCACCGTGGAAGTCTTTCTTCTTCCTCAATGTGGAAATCATCTCCACTATGGGAGCCATCTCCGTAGTGGTGGAGTCATCTCCATCACTAGGATATTGTCTCTATCCAGGACATCATTACCTTTCGAAGCGTCGTTCCCTTTCTCGGTGACATCACTGTCCTCTCCTATCAAAGGACCTCATTCTCCTTCCCTAAATTTTCACCACTGTCATGGTTGTAGATAAATCTACACCTAGGAGGCCCTCTCATCAAGAAGATCCATCCAAGGAGCAATACGTGGGGCAAAAATGAAGCGATCACAATGTGTCTTCCCATCAACATGTTGTGTTGATGAGAGACACAGTTACTCCTCCTACAAGTCACACGTCGTGTCCATCACCGATACGCACCTTTGACAAGTTACTCGTCGTGTCCATCATCAACACACTGTGTTGATGGGAGACAGAGTTACGAATCTGACAAGTTACATGTCGTGTCCATCACTGACACGCCGTGTTGTCAGTAGTATGTCAGAGATCTATCCAATTCTTTGTGCACGCTATGTGGCTTTTTGCACACGCCATGTAAGGCACTTGCTGCCCAGTTTTATCCCTTTCTTCATCATGTCAGAAAAGAAGGAAGTGCTCCTCCTTTTCCTTGATCAGGTTATCACTACTCGGAAGCTCAATGAGAAGAACTTCACTCAATAGAGTCGAACAATCAAGATCTGGTTCAAGGGACAAGAAAAGTACAAACATCTCACAGAAGGTCCTCCAACGGGTGACATTGGGGAACAATTGGAGCATGTTGATGCCAATCTTCTCTCCATTATGTGGTATTCCATGGAGCCACAAGTACTTGATTTCACCAGTCATTTTGAGAAATGTAAAGATGTTTGAGATCATCTTAATCTCATGTACGAGTCAAACATCTCCCACATGTACGAGATGAGCGTGGAGATGTACAATATTCAATAAGATGACAAATCTCTGACTTAATACTTCAAGGAGGTAACTCGCATCACTGACGACCTCCATTCTCTTCTTCCATTGACAGTGAACCTTAAAGAACTCTGAAAGTAGAGGGATCAAATGGTTGTCATCAAATTCTTGGTTGGTCTTTGACGTGAATATGAACGAGTTCGCAGCAAAATCCATATGAGCTTCCAAAATTGGCAAAAGCATATCAACGTTGTTAAAGAGCATATATTAGCCTATTTAGTTAATAGGTTAATTAGTTAGTGGGCTTTTATATTATAGCCCATTTAGATTACTTGTGTCTTAAGTTTTAGGGCGTCTCCCCTCTCTTATATAAAGGAGAGGGCGTCTAATCTTGTATTCATCCCATTACATCCCATTGCGTTCAATTCAATCAAATCTTATATTTCACATGGTATCATAGCGGTGAACAGTAACGATGGCGTAAACAGTAACTCCTGCGATTAAAAGTATGCGGCGTGAACAATAACTCCGACATGAACAGTACGCAATATGAATAGTAACTCCTGCGTGAACAGAGCATGTTCGCTCCTGAGGAAAACCTAGCAGTCGTCCTCCCTTCCCTCTCTCCAGCGCACACACAACCCTAACTACCACCCCTTTCTCCGAGAGAGAAACTAAGAGGCTCTGCCTCTGCCTGCGGGCGGCGGCCGCCGTAGCCATGTCTTAGGCCGCCCGCCCGCCAGGCACATCCCGGCCTTTATGGATTCTCCTTCTCTTTCTTAAATATTTAATTTTTCTTTCTGTACGCCGGCTATCTCCGTCCTAGTGCATTCAACAACCATAACCGCCGGCCTCCAAGCAGCCATCTCCGCGCCTTCGCCGCCTATCGACGCCACTATCACCATCTAGTAGCAGCATCGTAAGTGCAGCCAACCGCAGAAGCAACAACCATCATCGCCATCAAGCAGCAATCAGCCATCGTCAACATTCTACCCGCCGTCTAGAAAGATCTCAGTACTACCAACGTCAACTTGGTAGTACCGAGTTCTGCACAAGCCATCTGTTGACGTCCTCAGCACCAGCCTTCATCATCGCTCGTGGAGAGGCTTCGCCCTTGGCTCCGCATGCATCCTCTTGGCATGCAATATCTCTGGAGCCGTGCAAGAGACCCTTTGTCATCTCCTTCGTTACAACCAAGTGCTACATCAACTGAGTGACATAATCCGGCCATTTTTTTTGCTACATCCCGCAAGCTACTGCTCTTCATCACCTTCCCGGCTATCTTCATCACTCCACCATTACCTCCCCATCTATGTCTACTCCCAGTTATTAATTCCTCCCATATTCATTATGCCTATTCGGATCCTTAATCAGTCATATCTTTGCTAATCATATTCAATTTTAAACTTATTTGGTTTTTTCGCGGGGGCAGACCCCGAATTTGTTGCCCTAACGGGCCAAACAAATCCCTTTTCGGGTCGGGACTAGATCCATTTAATTTTCCTATCCGGATCTTACATTGACCCATTTAGCATATTCTCTCTGGTTATCGGTTTCATTCTCCACATATTACACATCTCCATATCACAAAATCTTCTCAAAATCCACCAATTCCTTTCCCACCCACCCATATCATGTGTGTATCCCTTTCCACAGCGTGGGGGGGTCATATATCCACTTCTCCACACCAAACACTCACTCTCATAGTATTTGGTGTGCGGGGGGGGGATAGAGAGGAGAGGAAGAGATGAGAAGAGAGAGTGTGTGAGAAAAAATGTATGAGAGAGAGTATGAGAAGAGATGATCTATGTATTTATGCTATATATGTTCTAGGCTATTATCTTCATGGAGCTTCGAATTGTTCAGCACATCCGTTCTCTACTTTTAGACAGCAATGAAGGATCTTCATTCAGCGTCAACACCGAGCTATCCGCGTTCATACCGCGTTATGTACGTCAGGTATTGATGGTGTACTTCAGCTGCATTCACATGAGATAGATGGATAATTCTTTAGATTCTCATAAGCTCAGCAAGCATGCCAATCTACTTCTGCAAGGTTGATTCATCCAGTTTATCTTCACCGAGTTGCTTCATCGCGTCTTTTTTTTTTAATAAAGCCAGGGGTCGCTTTTATTCATCCCACACCCCTCTTGTGGGCTAAAACGTCAGAAAATACAACTCCCGCTCTTATAACTCGGGTATCTTCCCCCAACAAAAAACACCCCCAGCCAGAAAAAAAACAAACAGCTGAACGCCGCAAGACACCGCCGCAAAGGAACACCCAATCACTCGGCCACAATCCTGTCCTTCGCAACATAAGGCACCCGATTCTTCTCAAGCACAGCCATGCCCCTAATCTTCTGAGGGAATTCTCTCCTATCCGAGCATATGTATGGCGACATGACATTACTTTCCCATTTTCCAAGCTCACGAGCCAAAGAATTAACTACTCTGTGAACTAAATTTCATGTAATGCCCATCTCCTGAATCTCTTCTATGAGAATTCTATAGGTGTATTGGGCTCGCCATGGCACTTTGCCATTGTTCCAAATCATGTCGTATATACTACGATCATCTATCTCGATAGTAGATACGTTTAACTTGTGATCTGCCGCCATCAAAATGCCCACGTAGCAGGCTTGTATGTAGGCTTCAACATGGTCTGTAGCTTTAAGCCATGCTCTAGAGATCAAACAAATGTCAGCTCTGTGATTGCGGATAATACCACTGACCCATCTGCGTTTGAATCTGTGCGGATCAGAGCTTCTACCTACTGTGATATTCATCGCATCTTCTCCGTTCCACATCTACTATTTCAACATCACCTGTTGCTGATCTACTTAGGACTTTCCTTGATGGATGATCTCCTATCCCATCAAGCCCCCGAGGTTCATGCGTTAGAATTTTGTGGTACCTTCCATACTTGTCAAGGCGCTCGCCTAGGCGTGCCTAGGCAGCCGCCTAAGCAGCAAGGCGCCCCAGGGCTGCGCCTAGGTGAGGACGCTTTATTTATAATGCTATAGTGACCTAGTTTTGTGGGTTTAGTTGTATATTCACTTATTTTAATGTTTGATATGGCTACACCAATGCTCAAAATTAATAGTGTTGCCTATTTTATGTGCCAAATATCACTTTTAATTTAATTGGATCTAATACTCTTTTTTGGGTTTGACTGGATCTAATACTCTTTTTTGTTTGACTGGATCTAATACTCTTAGTACACATTTGCTTTTTCTTAGTTTGCACCTTCAATTCAGATTGTACTAAGTAGCTATGCTATGAAGGATCATGATTACATTACTTAATACTTGTAGCTATGTATGACAATAAATATATATTTATATGTTGATCACTCTCTTACATTATTTACAAAAATTCTTTTCGTGTCCTTGACATTATTGTCAATGATAATATATTAGAAATGTAATTGGTTATTTTTTCTTACAATAATATATATATATGGGGAGATCGACTATAAATATGTAGAAAACTACATATATAACTACACAATGTGTGTATATGAGTGGGGAAAAACCATGACTCATGTATATATACATAAATTATTTTTTTTAAAGGTCGCCTAGGTGCAAGGCGTCCAGCCCCAACGCCTTGTCGTCTTGTCGCCTTAACAAGTATGGTACCTGCATCGTATCATCAGCACATTGTCTGTTCGTGTTCATGCCACGTTATGCACGTCTTCTCAGACAATTCAAAGATTCCGCTACTGCTACATTGACATTGGGCATCCACGTTCGTGCCACTTTAAGTACGTAATTCAATGAAGATGACGTAGTAATGGTGTTGAGATCGTCTGCTCCAAGTGGCTTCCAGATCCAAGAGACACAGCGTTTGAGGCGATCAGTGGGCGATCCTAGAGCGATTGCGCCCCTGGCGGCGCCGCCACCGCCACACTCCAGATAGGCACTCCGCCTACCGGAGGCCACCATTTTCTGTTGGAAGAAGCCTTGCGTAAGGGGGGAAGTAGTGGTCAGAAGAGAGGCTTGAGAAGTTCGGTGAGGAGTAGGGAGGAGGCAAGATAGTTCTTTGATCGCCATGGAGTTTGTCTGCGGCTCCATGACGATACCGAGTAACACTTCGGTGGTGGGAAGGTTCCTTCATCGCCCACCCTCACAACATGGCCTACGCGCCCAGAGAGTGGTCGCTCAAAGGAGATCTGACTCGGCAGCATCGGCGGTAGATCCGGAGTCGATTCTCCAAGACGTAAGGAGAATGTTGCAAATAGGGAGGGGAGGAGAACCCGGTAGACACCCCGGCGATCGAGGAACATACTAACCCTAATTCACAAGGGGAGGAGAACACTGTTGGAATGGCTAGGAGAGAGAACGTTGACTTTACGAGATCGCAAACGGAGGCGAATACGGCAAATCCGAGAAGGACAGAAGCAAACCGAGAATCGTCACATGAGAAGGAACCAAAGTGATCGGTTTACGGCATACCGAAAGACACCTGCCACAACTGTATGTCTAAGGGCCATTGGCAGGCTCAGTTCACCGGCCGGAGAGTATGTTACAGATGCCAAAAACCGGGACATGTTGTGAGAAGATGCAAAGAAGTCAGGCGGAGGCAACCACTTGACCTTACTTCCAGGAAGGACTTCCCGCCGCTGCCGACGGGCATCCCGGCAAGAGGCGGACCTCAACACATCGCAAAGAAGGTAGGGGTAGATCTGCACCCCGATGATGATAAACGCAAGGACAGACTTAATTCTCTTTGGAAAGCTTTGGAGATTTCATGGCAACCTAGAGCAAGATTGGAGGAGATGGAAGACATTGTTGGTAGAAGATGGCCGCAGGCCATAGATTTCTACAAGTTCGGCCCGCAGAAAGCGATCATTTTTTTTCAGGTCTATGGAAGAGATGAGAACTGCTCTGTCGGAGGGCATCCGCGACCCATGGGGAGATCGTTTGGTTGTCTCCTCGATGGAGGAGGGGCAATCGTGCCAACTCAAGGAGCGGTTCTGGTTCTGGTTTACTGGTGTCCCGATCATATGTAGAGAAAGGGATTCATACGAGAAGATGACAGAATCGTTTGGCAAGCTGAGAAGTGTTTCTACCTGGAGAAAGCATGAGAATGATATGTCGGGAGTTCTCATCGAACTGGAGGCTTTTACAGAAGATATCCCGCAGTTCATAAATCTAACTTATGGGGTTCGAAGATCACTGGTTAAAGTTATAATGGTGGCTAGAGGACATCTGTCCGCAACAGATATGACTCTAACAGAGGAGGGAAGAGAGTTAGGAATACCTATGGAGATCATTGCAGATATCCGGTCCTTACCATTTCCACAGGCATCGGGGGTAGATTGCATTGAGACAACGATAGAGGATTATAGAAAGGAAGTAGAAGATAGTAGTCACTTTCGGTCTGAAGTTCCAGATGATAGCAGAACTGTTTTTAATCAGGAGGAACATCGGGCGATGCTTAGACATAGCAGACTGGAGGACTTCCTTGCGTTTGATACTAGAGAAGATCATATCAGAAGAAGAGGAAGATCACGGGGACTCCGCAACAGCAGAGTAGATAACTGTTTGAATAGGGAGTACCGAGTTGATAGACATGAGAGGAGAAGACCTACAAGAAGAAGATCTGCAGACGATGAGGCATGGTTTTCAGAAGACGAAGTAGACGAAAGGGGAAGACACAGCTACTGAGGGCTGCCGCTCCAGGCAGGATAGGGTTTTACAGTTTTTCCTATGAATTGGAAAAGTTTATTTTGGAACATTAGGGGTGCGGCGAACAACCCCACCAGGCGTGTTTTGGGTAACATTTGTAGGAGGTATAAACCTGAGATAATCTATTTGATGGAACCCTTTCTTCAGGCAGAGAGGGCGGAGGAGCTTCTTGATATAGTTAGATTGGATTGGAGTGTAGACAATGAAGTGGAAAGAGGTAAGATATGGATGTTCGTTGATGGACAACATAATCCTCAAGTGGTTCATATTCACAGACAACATATTACTATCCGTCTTACTAAACTGGCGGGGACCTTTGTGTACATCACTGGAATATATGCTAGCTGCGATATTTATAGAAGGAGGGACTTGTGGGAATCTCATTCAGATGTCGACAGAGATTGGAGATGCAAAGTGGCAAATTGCTGGAGATTTTAACGTGGTAAGAAAGGCGGAAGAGAAGAGGGGAGATACACCTCCAGGAGCGGCAGAGATGCTAGATTTCAACAGCTTTATTGCTGATGCTAACCTTTTGGAAGTTCCTTTTGATGGTATCGGATTCACATGGGTTAATAAACAATATTTAACCCCAACTACTTGGGAAAGGTTAGATAGAGTTCTGATTAATCCGGCGTGGTCCAATGCTTTCCCAGAGTCTGGTTCATCTCATCTAACTCAGTTTAGGGTTTCGGACCATTGCCCTATCCTTTTATGGGGAAGTTTGAGGATGACTCAGAAACAACCTGCCCCTTTTTCCTTCCAAACAACTTGGCTCCTTGATCAGAGATGCAGAGATATTATTGAGGAAGCATGGTCTACTAATGGCGTGGGACATTCATCCTTCGTCTTTTATGAGAAGATGAGAGCTACACGTAGAGCCTTGAAAAGGTGGAACAAGGAGACTTTTGGGAATATTCATCAGAAGAAGAAGGACCTAGAAGAGGTGGTTTTCATCACACAATAGGCTTTTGATGAGAACCCCAGTAGCATCAATGAAGAAAATCTTTTGCAGGCGGAATATGAACTGAATGCCATTCTTGATCAAGAAGAGACGTTGTGGAAGGATAAGACACGGATTTCATGGCTAGAAGAAGGGGAAAGAAATACGAGATTCTATCACTCAGTGGTATTCCACAGAAGGAGGAAAAGGAGGATTCTCAAGATAATTATAGCAGATGGATCCATTTTGGAAGACCCCAAAAATATTGCATCTGAAGCAGCGTTACTACTGCGTCGACTACAGGAAGAAGAGACGGAGATTGACATGGAGGCCCTGGAGAACTTCTTACAGTATATACCAGAAGATATTACAGTAGAGGAAAGCCTCATCATCAATGCTATCCCGGAGGAGAAGGAAATTCTTGAATGCATGAAGAATATGGATCCACATACAGCACCTGGGCCAGACGGTTTTACTTTACCTTTCTTCACATCCATGTGGGATTGTATAAAGAAGGAGTTCATTTCTTTGCTCAGATATTTTTTCAGGGGACAAACATGTCACAGAAGTATTTTCTGCTGCCGAACGGTGCTACTACCAAAGAACGACAATCCCATGGAGATTCTTAAAGATTTCAGGCCTATCACACTTGAAAACGTTATTTTGAGGATCATTGCCAGGCTGATTAACAACAGGATGATCAGTATGCTTCAAAAAATTATTTCCCAGCATCAAGGAGCCTTTATCAAGAACAAAAATATTTCTCATCACATACGGCTTCTGCAAGAACTTGCTCATGATATCAAACAAGGGCCAGAGAAGAAGAACATGATTGTTAAGCTCGACCTGTCGAGAGCTTATGACAGAGTGTCATGGGTGGTGATGGAAAAGGTCATGGAAAAGTTCGGTTTCATTAAGGAATCGATTGATCTCTGTCTTAGATTCTTCAAAGAAGCTTGGACATCGATTTCCATCAGAGATTTTACAGAAGGGTTTTTTCAGTTCAAGAAAGGTCTCAAACAAGGAAATGCTCTATCCCCATCTTTATTTATTATGTTCGAAGATATGCTTGGAAGAAAGCTGGTCCATCTTCCAGAGGAGGCGGTGATTGATTCTTTCTATACCAGGGGCCCGGGGAAATCACCACCCATTCTAATGTACGCGGATGATATTGTCCTTTTTTATCTACCACAAACGGATCAGTGGAGATCACTAGAGAAGTTATACAGGAGTACGAAAAAGCGACGGGTCAAAGGATTAACAGAGAGAAATCCTCTTGTGTTTTGGGTACAGCGGAAGGAGCGGAGATTAGAAGGATAGCATCTGAGATCCAGATTGATAATATCACAGACTCTTTGAGATATTTAGGAGTCCCAATTGCAATCGGCAGGCAGAAAAAGGCGGATTTTGAATATCTGATTGTGAAAGTCCAAAGGAAAGTTGCTTCCTGGAAGGCGAAGATCCTATCTTTTGCAGGTCGAAGGTTGCTGATCAAACATGTTCTTTCTAGTATTGCAATCCACACGGCGGCGGCAGTGGGTATTCCAGCTTCAGTTAAAAAGGTGTTGGAAAGAATTATGTCAAGATTCCTATGGTCGAATAGATACAACCAGTCCCGAAGAGCCTGGGTAGCATGGGACAAGGTGACCACACCTCTGGAGTTTGGAGGTCTCGGATTACAATCTCTAAACATTATCGACCAAGCATTCACAGAAAAAGCATACTGGGAGGTTCTCATGGGTGATAATATATGGGCAGCTTATTGCATACAGAAATATGCTTCTCAAACAAGGAACTGTTCTGGTTTGTATCTGCCTTGGCTGAAGAAAGGCGCGAAGGCATCCCCTGCTTGGAAAAGAATATGGGAATCGTTCACGGCTGTTTACCCTAAATGTAGATGGCTGCTGGGGACTGGAGACATATCCTTCTGGGACGAGTTCTGGTGTGAACACAGGATGGTGTATTATGCGTTACATAGACAAGATAGACAACTGAAATTCTTGGTAAAGGATTTCTGGATAGCCGATAGAGGATGGGATTGGCAATCTTTGAGAATGATTATAGACGAGGAAGGAGTGGAGATTATTAAGAAAGCATGCATTTTCATTACGGAGGAGAAGGATAAGATGGTGTGGACTCTTACTGAGGATGGTCAATTTGATATTAAATCAGCCAAAAAGATGTGTTACACGACTTTGACAGTTGGCAGAGAGGGATTGGAAAACATATGGAAGATGGATTCGCCGAGGGCGAGTGCTATAATCTGGAAGATGATGAACAGGGCCATTCCAACAGATGAAAACGTGAGAAGATGTACCATCCAGATGGCGTCAAGTTGCTCGTGCTATGATAATACAGTGACGAAGGATGTTGGACATCTGATGTTTGGAAGCCAAATTGCATCTTTCTTTTGGGAGAGATACGTGGAGCTGATACAGGAACCAACACCTCACAATATGTCATCGTTACTAATCTGCTGTGGTAGATACACTAGTTCCAAATCGGCGAGAAGATGGTTGGGAAGTAGACTGGCTTCTCTCATTGTTGAAAGTATTTGGAGAATTAGATGTCCAGTTAGGTTCGATAATAAATGAAAGAATCTTCTGCAGGAATGGGGAGCTATTACATTCAGGCTGAATGGGATGATAAGTAAGCGGAGCTTCAGTTTCAAAGAAAACCCTATTTTCTACAGTACCATTAAGCATTTTGGGTTGACGGAACCAAGATGGCGTATTAGAAAACTTAATCTTCTTAGATGGATTCCGCCGAACCTAAACAATCTAAAACTGAACATCACCACAGGTAGAGCAACTGTTACTGGAGGAAACAATAGAAGATGGGCTGCTGGAGTGGTGAGAAATAGAAGAGGGAAGGTTTTGCTGTATTACAGAACTTGGCTACAGGCAGAAGAGTACACAATGGCATATATACAATCGTGTATAGTGGGTCTTAAAATCGTGGAGGATCATTTCTTAAGAGTGGCTGCAATAGAAGTTGATGATAGGTAAACGTTTGATATGTTTTTTTTTAATAAAGAACTCAACGTTTGATATGTTATGGGGGAATAATGTGGCGCCGTGGAGAATCACCCCGATGTTCAGGGAGCTAAAGAAAAATATTGTGGAAGACGACATTAGGGGATCTTTGGTGCATAAAGTGATCAATTCAGTCCCAAGGGAGATAGGTATTTGGGGCAGCCATTGGGATGACATTTTCATTAATTCTTTCCAGGAGACCCTCCCACAAAAGATTAGGGGTATGCTGCAGATGGAGAATAATAACGTGCCCTATATACAGGTATCATCAAGGGAGGACTGAGCGTTGGTTCTGTGTTTCTCTTCTTTTTGGGGTCAAAATACCTGCATTTTGTACAGGTGAGTTTGGTGTGATCCATGTGACTATAGGGTGTTTTCTATGATGGGGAAATACCTGCGTTTATATATGAGCAGGAGTTTTACAAATTTTTGGTGATATCGCCTACACGGGGAGGGTAGGATGAATAAAAGTACCTCCCGACTTCTACAAAAAAAAAGTGGCGAATTACTGTTGTAATATTAGGTTCCATTCTTCAGATGCTCTTCATTCCAGATGTACTCCAAAGACCTTCTTCAAAGCTCCAGGATCTCCAGCCTGCAGAATACAATTTCAAAGAAGAGAGGCATTGTCACCACATGGTTTAGGAGGAGTATTAATTAAGGGGGAGTATCAATTTTTGTATGGGCAGTGATATTTATCTTTTATCTTTCATTTATCATTTCTTTTATCGTTTTATCGAGTCATGTAACCTCCAAGCTTTGGACATGTGTTTCACCCATGCTCCACCTTGAGGGGGAGTGTTAGAGAGTCTATATTAGCCTATTTAGTTAATAGGTTAATTAGTTAGTGGGCCTTTAGTGTCTCGACCTGTTTAGATTACTTGGGACACAAGTCTCAGGGTTTCTCCCTTGCTCATATATATAGGACAGGGTTGTACCTCTTTTAATCATCTAATCTAATCGAATCAGTTCAATACAATATTCTTTCACAAGTACAATATGTAATATTACTATAAAACACATTCTATACTATAATACATTAATTAATATATATACACTATGTATCTACTTATTTGTTTCATATTATATTTCTATAGCAATCAACCTTATACGCTATGTTACATCTTTATGTATTAACTGCTGCACCTTACTTTACATATTTATCATTTATGTTTGCATTACTTCTCTGCTATGTAATAAACTAATAATTATATACTAATATACTATACTAATACACTAAAATACTATCTATGTAGATGTACTTTGTAGTATGTAATACATACAAGGTACAACTGTACAATGTATATACCATGTACTGCCTACTATTGTTTAATATATATTTTGTACTATGCAGTATGCACCGCTGAAGTATAATGTATATGCCACGTACTACATAATATGTACCACTAGTGTGTGTATATCATGTATTTGCTACTATTGTATGTAACTAATTTTATACAATACTGTATTCAATATGTTATAATTGAGTTTATCCAGTTATTTTATACTCATCACATGGTTTGTATGTGTAAAAATTCTTTAAAATATATTATTTATATACATATGTGTGTGATTTTCTATAAAATTGTATATGAATGTTGACACCCGCCTGGCGCTCAAGCAGCCACAAGGTGATGTCCGCACTGCACACCTCCCGCTTCCCGCTTTCTAAAACATTGATTTCAGAGCAATAGAGAGAGACAGAGAGGATGGTATGAGGAGAAGATGAGAGAGAGGATATGCGAGAGAGATGAGATGAGATGATACTCTAGGCTATCTTTATGAAGCTTCATGTTCTTCAACACAACTGTTCATCACTTTCAGAGAACATTGAAGGATCTCACAATTGCAACATTAACACCGAGCCTTTCATGTTTGTACTGCATTTTGTACGTCATGACAAGAGTTGTTGCGGCTAATTCCGGTGTCTTGCCCCTTTGGTGTTGATGACGTTCCAATTGATTAACCATGTTGTGTTCTCTTGGGCTTGCTGGAAGGATAGGCATCACTGGACGGTCGACTAGGGATGATACTTCGGCGGCAGGCCGGACAAGGTAGTCCCTGACCGCACCTACATGCGCGCCGATAAAGTATGGCCGCTCTGGTGACTGATACTTTGGTGAGAGACTGGACAAGGTAGGTCATCAGTCGCGCCCATACCTTCCTTCTTCTTCCTTGCGTCGTCCCCTTGTGTCGCTAAACCCTAACCCAGGGTTCTAAGGGGTTGTGTTTCTTACACCGGCCGACGTGGCTACTTTCCCGCGGAGGCCGAAGAATGGAGCGTAGAATACCATTTTTTGCGAGACTCCATCCGAGGATCAATACGGCGGGACTGAGGGCGCAAAGGGTTGTTGTGCAACGGCGGTCTGAATCGGCAGCCTCCGCCGTCAACCCAGACAAGATCATTTCAGACGTGAGAACGATGATGGGAAACGAAGAAGGAGAGACGACTCCCCCAACGAATCCACCTATCGGACCTACCCCTCCCAATGGTGCTCAGCAAGATACACAAGCGGGTGATCCGACCCAATCGGTGCTGAATCCAGTTGATCATGAAAACGCCTTGGAGGCGCAGCTGCCGTAAAGAAGAAACGGTCCCCTCTTTGGCATCCCGAAGGACACGTGTTTCCGATGTATGGGCAGAGGACATTGGCAGTCCCAATGTCAGGGGCCAAAAGTCTGCTATATCTGCCGCTGGCCAGGCCATCTTGCGAGAAGATGTAGGCCAGCGACCACCGGACATCAATTCGACGGTTGCGTTTCCTCCGCTGCCGGTGGGTATACCGGCTAGAGGTGCTCCTAATCATGTTCCAAAGAGGATCAGTGTGGACCTAGGAGCAGGAGATGAAAGGAGAGACATGATAGATGCCACTTTGCACCTTGCGATCGAAGTTAGCTGGCCCGTCGGTGTGTCATGGGAAGCTTTATGTCCGCTCATACAGCAAAAATGGCCTGAGGTGAGCGATCTATACCATTTTGCAGACCGCAAAGCGGTGGTGTTCTTCAATACCAGAGAAGAAGCAAGAGGGAATGCTCAGGAGGGCGCCTGCAACCTTGATCGGTTCCAAGTTATCATCAGATCCATGGAGAAAGGTGAAGCGACTGCCAAGAAGGAGCTGTTTTGGTTTTGGATTACAGACATACCCATTACTTGTCGTGATGATGCTTCAGTGGAGAGCTTGATCAAACCTTTTGGATAGATTGTCAGTTTTTCTCCCTGGCAACGTAGCGAGAACGATGTGTCAGGCCTGTTAGTCAAAGTAGAGGCTTTCAGTGAAGATGTTCCGCAATTCATTTCCCTCACATATGGATCGAACAGAACCTCAGTCAGGCTCCACATGATAGCTAGGGGAGCAAGTGGATCTGATATGCTGATCACTGAAGTGGGTAGGGAGCTCCAGATCCCCGAGGGTGCTTTTGTTGACGGGGAGAGTTCGGGACATGCAGAACATGAGAATGAAGATAATCAGAGATAGATCATAGCAGTAAAGAACAGGAGGACACCGCCATTGCAGGAGAGCTTTAATGAAGAGAGACATGATAGACGAATTGTCTTTGATGGAGAAGGTAATAGAAGAACGCTGCAATACAACACTGTATCGGATTATTTGTCATCTTGGGGAGACATAGAAGAGAATGTACACAGGAGAGCTGGTCGTGGTAGACATCACACCCGATCACAAAGAGATGCCCTACCAGTTTATGAGCAATACCGAAGACGTACCCCGGATCGCCATGGCTACACTAGAAGAAGATTTTCTGTAGGTGACATGTCCTTTTTTTATGACAACAGTGAGAGGGAGGATAGAAGGGTCAGTCTTTGAGAGATAGACCTGAAGGTTTGTGCGAGCTTGTGTTTCTTCTTTTATGGAAATGCCTTTTCTTTTCTGGAATATAAGGGGAGCAGCAAACAATCCAACAAGATGAGTTCTGGGTAATCTTTGTAGAAGATATCGGCCTTCTTTTGTGGCCTTGCTTGAGCCTTTCTTACATGCCAATCAGGCGACGAAGCTGCTGGACATTGTTAGACTGGATTGGGCGATTGAGAACCAGACTGAAGAAGGGAAGATATGGCTATATGCTGACATCGCTAGACAGCCACAGGTTGTGAGGGTGCACAGGCAACATATCACGATTAAGATGGTAGATACTGATGGTTCCTCCTTATATGTGACCGCGGTATACGCCAGCTGCAACCATAATGAGAGACGCCGCCTTTGGGAGGAGATGACGAACATTGCCGCGACAATCGGGGATTCTAGATGGCTCATTGCTGGAGACTTTAATGTGATTAAAGATCAGTCGGAGAAAAGAGGAGGCACCCCTACACCATTCCAAGACATGATGGATTTCAATTCGGCAATCATTGATGCAAACCTGAAGGATATCCAGTTCGAAGGTAGCCATTTCACCTGGGTTAATAAGCAGTACCTCACACCGACGATGTGGCAAAGGCTGGATAGGGCCTTTTTTAATGATACTTGGTACAACCATAAGTCGAGCACCCACTGTTATCATCTGACAAGATTCAGAGTGTCTGATCATTGCCCGCTGTAGATCATCCCGGGAGGTAGCATTCAAAGGAGAAGTAAAGCACCTTTTGTGTTCTTGATAGCGTGGCTACAGAATCCAGGTTGTTTGGAGGTTATTCGTGATGCTTGGAAAGATCCCGTGGTAGGACACCCTTCTTTCGTGTTCTCCCAAAAACTGAAGCGTGCCAGGCAAGCCTTCAAAGAATGGAATAGAGATATTTTTGGGGATATCAATCAAAAGAAGTACGATCTTGAAGATGTCGTGCATACTACCCAAATTGCGTTTGATGAGAATCCAAGTCCCACTAATGAGGTGAACCTTCGTATTGCTGAAAATGAGTTACAACAGGTTCTTGATCAAGAGGAGAGACTTTGGAAGGAGAAAGCCCGTATCAGCTGGCTCCAAGATGGGGAGAGAAACACACCTTTTTACCATGGTGTCGTCAAAGCTAGACGGAAGAAGCGATCCATTTCCAGACTTATCCAGCAAGATCGTTCGATTATCACAGATCCTGAAGAGATGGCTCTATCAGCAGTGACACATTATCAACATCTTTATGAAGAAGATAGGCCACCTCCTGAAGATAAGCTAGCACAGTTCCTACAGGCCATTCCCGAAAGCATATCCATCGATGATAATTTTTCCCTGCTGACCCCTCCAGAGGAGCAAGAGATTCTCAAGGTTATGAAGGAGATGGAGGGTACATCAGCGCCAGGTCCAGATGGCTTCACCATGCCTTTTTTCTTAGCTGCCTGGGATGTTATTAGCTCAGATTTCATGAAGATGGCAGATGGTTTCTTTCTTCAGCAACCTTGTCACCGGGGCATTCTCTGTTGTCGCATGGTTCTCATTCCCAAAGTGGACACACCAGAAAAGATTGACACCGATTTCAGACCGATTTCTGTTGAGAATATGGTGTTGAGAATCCGTGCACGCACGCTGAGCAACAGGTTGTCACCTCTTATGCACAAGATGATATCAAAGGAGCAAGGGGCTTTCATTAAAGGCAATGACATCACTAACCATGTGCGGTTAGTGAAGGAGTTGATGCACAACATTAATCAAGGGGGTCCAAACCTGAATGTTCTTATTAAGATGGACATGTCCAGAGCATACGCTAGGATTAATTGGAGCGTGCTCGAGAAGATCTTGATCAGTTTTGGTTTCACGCAGGAAACGATCAACCTGTGCCTTAGCTTCTTCAAGGGATCATGGGCATCTGTTACAATGGGAGAAGTTTCCACTGGGTTTTTTCCCTTACAGAAGGGCCTCAAACAAGGGAATGCACTATCTCCGTTCCTGTTCATCCTCTTTGAAGAGGTCCTGTGCAGAAGATTCCTAGCTTTGCAAGAGAGCAATCAGATCACGACCTTCAATACACGGGGTGGAGGAGTTGCTCCAACCATTTAGCTTTACACGGATGACATTACAGTAGCTGTAAATGCAAACCAGCAATCTATACTTTGTGTTAGAGACACCTTCTGTGATTATGAGAAAGCGTCAGGCCAGATGGTTAATAGATCTAAATCTATATGTGTGGTAGGAGGGACGGATAACACTAGAGCCAAGCAAATTGCAAATGTTATGGATATAGAAGAAGCATCGGAGGAGTTCTCGTATCTTGGCATACCGATACATAAAAGGAGGACGAAGCTTAATGATTTTGAATACCTCCTCAGGAAAATCAACACGAAGATAGCTGGATGGAAGTCGCGGCTCTTTTCCTTTGCAGGCAGACGGCTCCTCATCGAACATGTCTTATCTTCAATCACTATTTACTCAACAGTCGCTATAGGTATTCCGACGCGTATTGCTTGAAGGATTGACAAGCTTTTCTCGAGTTTCCTATGGGCGGACAGAGATGCACATTCTAGAAAAGCGTGGGTAGGATGGCATAGAGTTGCTAAACCAAGACAGATGGGAGGACTGGGTTTGACACCCATCCATATCTTGAATGATGCTTTTGTTGCAAAAGCATGCTGGGAAATCTTAGAAGGAAATTCTCTCTGGGCATCCTTTTGCAGAAATAAATATGCCAGTGTTTCCGATAGAAGATCTTACAACCATCCCTCGTATCTTAAGCTCAGTTCTGCCCCTTCCCCTTTCTGGACAAAGATATGGAATATGTTCTCGAAGGTGCTACCTATGTGCAGGTGGATCGTTGGCAGGGGAGACATTCCTTTCTGGGATGCCCTTTGGTGCTCTTACAGACTGGAAGAATTCGCTATCTACAATAGTGATCGTTTCTTACGGTTCATGGTGAATGATTTCTGGGACTCAGAGATGGGGTGGAAATGGAATTAGCTCATACAGATCCTTAATCCTGAAGGCATCGCTCTTATTAGAGCATCGGGTGTGAGAATTGCTGACGCTGCAGATAAGCTCATCTGGACTCCAACTAGCAATGGGGAGTTTACGCTGAAGTCGGCCAAGAAGTACATACAGCCTAATGATATGAATCAAGCTCATGGGTGGGATCGTATATGGAAGGTCGATGCACCTAAAGAGGTGGCGTTGATTTGGAAGGCTGCGCATAGGGTGCTGCCAACTGATGAGAACATACGAAGATGCAATATCCAGATTGTCTCATGCTGTAACTGCTGTTTGGAACCAATGGAGGAGGATACTATACATCTTATTTTTTTTAGCCAGCTTGCTCGGTCGTTTTGGTCCAAGTTCACCAGCACCACTGGATTGACAGCGCCGTCTACCATAGAAGAGTTGATAGATTTGTGTAGCCTTGGAGATAAGAATTCCATTGTAGAATGGATGGCGGGCTGCATGGCTACCCTTATTCCATGCAGCATATGGAGGATTAGATGTCATCGTAGGTATGGAGGATCTGATGTTTCTTTTGTCAGAACATGGGAGCAAATTATCTTCAAGCTTAATCGGTTGATGCGAACCAAGGCTTTTCATATATCTGATTATATCCCGTTCAGTACAACCATGAAAAATGAAGGGATAATGGAACCTCGTACTATTCTTAGAAGGATCAAGCTTTATAGATGGAATCCACCAGATATAAACAACCTGAAGATGAATATCAAAGTAGGTAGAAGCGTCGATCCGCACAGAATCAAACGCAGATGGGTCAGTGGTATTATTCGTAATCACAGAGCTGACATTTGTTTGATCTTTAGAGCATGGCTTAAAGCTACAGACCATGTTGAAGCCTACATACAAGCCTGCTACGTGGGCATTTTGATGGCGGCAGATCACAGGTTAAACGTATCTACTATCGAGATAGATGATCGTAGTATATATGACATGATTTGGAACAATGGCAAAGTGCCATGGCGAGCCCAATACACCTATAGAATGCTCATAGAAGAGATTCAGGAGATGGGCATTACAGGAAATTTAGTTCACAGAGTAGTTAATTCTTTGGCTCGTGAGCTTGGAAAATGGGGAAGTAATGTCATGTCGCCATACATATGCTCGGATAGGAGAGAATTCCCTCAGAAGATTAGGGGCATGGTTGTGCTTGAGAAGAATCGGGTGCCTTATGTTGCGAAGGACAGGATTGTGGCCGAGTGATTGGGTGTTCCTTTGCGGCGGTGTCTTGCGGCGTTCAGTTGTTTGTTTTTTTTTCTGGCTGGGGGTGTTTTTTTGTTGGGGGAAGATACCCGAGTTATAAGAGCGGGAGTTGTATTTTCTGACGTTTTAGCCCACAAGAGGGGTGTGGGATGAATAAAAGCGACCCCTGGCTTTATTAAAAAAAATGTTGTGTTCTCTTGAGATAGGACAAGATTTGTTGCGGTTAATTCCAGCTTCTTGTTCTCTCTCTTGCTAATGTTGTTCCAGATGGTTGCTTCTTCATCTCCGAAGCTCGTCATCTTCAAGTATGTGCAAATTTTGTGTCAACAAGGGTTCATTTAGAGTAATCTTCACCAAGCTACTTCATCATGTCTTCTCCAAGTTGCATCTGCTACTACGTGTTGACACTTCAACACCTCCTCCAGCGTGTTTGTGCCACATTATGCATGTCGGTGGTGTTCTACGCTGATTCCAATTGGCTACACTTCTTAGACAATTAGAAGACACCTCTACTGCTCCATCAACATTGCTCCGCATTCGTGCCACATTATGTACCTGAGATGTGTTGAATGTGCTTATTCCACTCCACATTCCTCTCCAATGAAGATGGCGCAGTCGTGGTATTTATGATTGGTTACTTCAAATGTTCTTCATTCCAGATGCACTTCAAAAGAAAGACCACCTTCAAAGATCGAGCTTCTCCAACATGCAGAACACATCTCAGAGAGGCGTCAACATACTTTTTAGTTAGGAATAGTGTTTAAGGGGGAGAAACAAATTTTTGTATGGGTAGTGGCATTTCTATCTTTCATTTAGCATTTATTTCTTATTGAGTCATGTAACTCCAAGCTTGAACGTATTCACTCGTGCTCCAACTTGAGGGGGAGTGTTAGAAAGTGTTAGCCTATTTAGTTAATAGGTTAATCAGTCTATTATGTACATGGGCCTGTTGCCCATGGCCCATTAGGGTTTAGTTTGGTTCCTTGTGCTTCCTTGTAATTGCCTCTTCTCCTATATATATAGGATAGGGGTGTACATATCAATACAACACAATAACAACAAAACACTTGTTCACACAAGCAAAACTAGAGATCATCCAGTTAGTGGAGCGAACTTGCTAATGGGATGTATAGCACAAGAGTTAACCCTTTGTGTTAGCCAACCAAAAGATGTAGATTAGATACGCGAGCATGTAATTGAGGTGTATGAGGATAAACTATTAGAGGTCTTAATGAGGGGGCATAAGGGGAGTGGTTGCGTTGTCAAGATCATGAGGCTGGTTTCTATTTTGTAGACTAGAAGAGGTTTGTCCTGAGATAGTTGTGAATCAATAGTGTAGACCGACAAGGGTGGTACATATTCGTCTACAATGTCAACACTCAAGGTTGAACCATCACTAGAGAAACATGGGCAGTTTCTAAAGAAGACGACATTAGCACTACCTAGCAAACATATACTCATCAGCCCATACCATATGTACCATTTACATTGTTTGGGAAATTGGTCTGCACGGTCGCATATACTCCCGCATATACCTATTCAGTCACCCTACCGCACCGCATATTACTTATCGGTCCACTAAGTGGTCATGGGCCGCATATACTTCCTCTTGGCTGATTAAGCGGCCAATTAAACTCTGCTTTTCGAAAATCCCACAACTAATTTTCATGCATTTTGTACATACATGCATATATATACACACATTTCATTATATATATAAATTGAGACATATAGTCATTGAATTATATGTATACATTGTAATACATATAAAAAGTTTCCACATGCATTTGTACATTTATTCAAATACATTTTGATATATTAACATGTATAGATACATATACAATATACCTAAATATACAATCACATATTTGTGTATGTATATATACATTTTGATTTATTCACACTTATACACACTATACATATATATGTACATTGATTTACCTACATTTGGCAGCGCAGTGAACATGACATCTCTGGTATCACTACTACAGAAATAGCATTCAGTGACACTTTTCTGGGCGTCGGTTATTAGGAAAAACTGACGCCTTCTATGTTAGGCGTCGGTTGTTTACGACAACCGACGTCTATATTCGAAGACCAGCCAGACACGGGTACCGCTTTGTCTTCAGCGTCGGTTGTTTATAACAATCCGACGCTTAAAGTCGCCCGCGAAAAATAGTGTCCTTTTCAGCGTCGGTTATTTAGATGGAAACCGACGCCTATGTGTGATGAAAATTTGCGCGAAAAGTGTCACCTTCAGCGTCGGTGATTAAAGGATAACCGACGCTGAAGGTGGTTCCCGCCAAACAATTTCATGAAATTATCGCCCAGTTGGACGTCGGTTTTCTCGGACAACCGACGCTAAAGACATTTAGGCGTCGGTTGTTGTAAAAAACCGACGCTATTTGGGACTTAATAACCCGCGGTGCCCGACTCTTCCCCTTCCTCCTGTTTCATTGCGAGCCCTTTCTGTTTCTCCGTCGATTCCCCACCCTGTCGCCGGCGATTTTCTTCTCCTTGTTCTCCACGACAGCGCCGTCGTGCCGCCTTCTCCGCGCCCCCTTCTCCGCGCCCCGCCGCCGCCTTCTCCGTGCTGCTGGAGCTCCCTTCTCCGCCGCCCCGCCGCCCCGCCGCCACTGCTGACGAGCCTGGAGCCCCCTTCTCCGCCGCCCCGCCGCCACTGCTGCTGGAGCTCGCCGCCACTGCTGCTGGAGCTCGCCGCCGACGCCTGACGAGCCTGGAGCTCGCCGCCTCAGCCTGCCTGACGCCATCAGCTTCCACCTGACTCCCGCTGCCTCCCGCGCCAACAGGTATGCGCCAACTGGTTTTCTGGATATACACTAAAGGCCTTGTTTGATATGAAGTGCATTGCTCTGCAATTCAAGTCTTAGAGAATAGGTCCAGATGAATTCCACGTTTTCGGACCCTCTCAGACTACTACATAATATTCAAGTTTTTGGACCTTGCGTACAATGAATGCAGATTGCTTAATCCATTTGAGCACTATGACTTCCAATATGTATTTTTGAACAGTATCTGTCAATGATCACAAACTATCTAAATAAAGGAGCTAAAACATTATTGCACTTGAATTCGAAAACGATTTCCTAATAGCAATATCACAAACGTTTAGGGCAAGTTTCTTTATTTTCACCTTGTCGGTAGAACAGATTAGATTTACGTACGTCAAACCTCGGATGGATCCGTCCAATTTATTTTTGTGGCACCAATAGGAGATTCTTAAGATTATTTTAACATAGACCAATTGGGAACTAAACTATCATACAATCTCTATAGTGGCTCGCAAAGCTAATAATCACTTAATATATATCCATGTTTGAGTGAGTCAAAAACTGATCTGTGAAACCAGCTACCCCACTCATCTTTCTTTTTGCCAGTACACAACCGAGTGCAGCCCCCTGCTCGTACCTGGGAGCGAGTCAAAAGTGGACCCCACCAACCCCCCAACCCCCCAGTCAGGCATCTCCTAATGTTGGACAATGTGTTTGTTATAGGTGGTTTACATTTATTATATAAGAAAACGAATCTATGTTTCAAGTGTTGAACCTAATGTTGGACAATGTGTTTGTTATAGGTGGTTTACATTTATTATATAAGAATGACATCACATGTGTTTGTTGGCCTAGAAAGTCAACAATCATTGTTCTTTATATTACTTGTACATTGGTATAAATTAGAATGAACAATCACTAAATTATATACTGTTTGTATGGAGTCCGGCTTCATTGTAGATGTCTATTATTGTGTTTGTTGGCCTAGAAACCCGTCCAAGATTGACTCATTAGGAGTAAATCTTGGATAGTCCCCGGTTTGGGACTGTTCTTGAACACCTAATCTCACTTAAGATGTAAGTGTATAATGTGTATTGAGTTTTCAAGAAAATTTTGGTAGCATTTCCCCGTTTGTTCTCTAAGTACATATGTACTTAGAGAACAGCGGGGAAATGCTGCCGAAATTTTCTTGAAAACCCAATACACATTATACACTTACTAGTGAGATTAGGTGTTCAAGGATGGGATAGGTGGTACACATTTATTATATATAAGAATGACATCACATGTGTTTGTTGGCCTAGAATGTGAACAATCATTGTTTTTTATATTACTTGTACATTGGTATAAATTAGAATGAACAATCACCAAATTATATACTGTTTGTATGGAGTCCGGCTTCATTGTAGATGTCTATTATTGTGTTTGTTGGCCTAGAAACCCGTCCAAGATTGACTCATTAGGAGTAAATCTTGGATAGTCCCCGGTTTGGGACTGTTCTTGAACACCTAATCTCACTTAGGATGTAAGTGTATAATGTGTATTGAGTTTTCAAGAAAATTTTGGTAGCATTTCCCCGTTTGTTCTCTAAGTACATATGTACTTAGAGAACAGCGGGGAAATGCTGCCGAAATTTTCTTGAAAACCCAATACCCATTATACACTTACTAGTGAGATTAGGTGTTCAAGGATGGGATAGGTGGTACACATTTATTATATATAAGAATGACATCACATGTGTTTGTTGGCATTTCCCCGTTTCTTCTCTAAGTATATATGTACTTAGAGAACAGCGGGGAAATGTTGCCTAATCTTTTCCTAATATATACTTGTTTCCTAATATATACTTGTTTTCTCTGATCATAGAATGGATAGATCATGGATGTCGATTCGTAATCGTTGTACCCCAGAGTTTATATCTGGTCTTGATCAGTTTATTACATTTGCCGAGGAACATAGGAAAAAACCTACAGATAGGTTCTACTGTCCATGTAGGCATTGCGGTAACAACTTGAAAGTCAACACTGGTGAGGAAATCAAAAGTCATGTCATGTGCAACGGGATTGTACAAGGCTATACAGAATGGCACTGGCATGGAGAAATTTCAAAATCGAAACCAGTAGATGTCGATAGCGATGACGTAAATGTGAACGAACCAGTTCCAGCAGACATCGTTGATGCGATGCTGGATAGTTGTAGGGTAGAGCACACCGATCCACCTCCTATCTTTACAAACATTGTGCATGATGCTGAGATACCGTTATACACAGGTTGTGCTAAGTTTACGAAGCTTAGCGCTGTCTTGAGATTGTATAAGTTGAAAGCTAACAATAGATGGAGCGACAAAAGCTTCACTTCATTGTTGACTTTGTTGAAAGAAATGCTTCCTGAAGGAAACGAGCTTCCAATCTCAACATACCAGGTAAAGAAAATGTTGTGCCCAATGGGAATGGAGGCCAAGAAGATACACGCATGCCCGAATGATTGTGTATTATTTCAAAAGGACTATGTAGATTTGAAAGATTGTCCAAAATGTGGTGCGTCACGGTATAAATTGACGACTTCGGGGGAGTTCAAAACTGGTTCTCCTGCCAAGGTGTTGTGGTATCTACCTATAATATCACGGTTTCAACGCTTGTTTGCAAATCCGAAAGATGCGAAGAATCTGAGGTGGCATGCAGATGTTAAGAAAAATAATGATGGGATCCTACGACATGCGTCTGATTCCCCACAGTGGAAGAAGATTGATCTATTGTACCCTAAATTTGGTGAAGAAGATAGGAATCTAAGACTTGGGCTTTGTACAGATGGGATGAATCCGTACGGGACATTGAGCAGCCAACATAGCACTTGGCCAGTCATGCTTGTTATATACAATCTTCCTCCCTGGATGTGTATGAAAAATAAGTATGTTATGTTGTCATTGTTGATATCGGGCCCTAAACAACCCGGAAATGATATCGATGTTTATCTTGAACCTTTGATTGATGACTTAAAGAAACTTTGGGCTGAAGGTGTGATGACCTATGATGCTTCAGCAAAAGAGACATTTCGTTTGCACGCTATGTTGTTTTGCACTATTAATGACTTTCCAGCATATGGGAATTTGTCTGGATATAGTGTCAAAGGAGCTAAAGCGTGTCCTATATGTGAAGAAAACACTGATTCAATAAGACTAAAACATGGCGGCAAGACTGTATATCTTGGTCATCGAAGGTTTCTTTCAAAATTCCATCCGTATCGTAGGAAGCGCAAAGCATTCAATGGATGGAATGATGAACGAAGTGCACCTAAACCTATACCAGGGGATGTTGTTTATGAAAGAGTAAAAGACATTGTCAATGAATTTGGTAAGAAATCACAATGTAGTATGGCCACACGGAGTGACAATTCTTTATTCAAGAAGAAGTCAATATTTTGGGATCTTCCTTATTGGAGTTCTTTGACAGTCAGGCATTGTATCGATGTAATGCACGTTGAGAAAAATGTCTGTGATAGCATCATTGGTACTCTATTAAATATACCAGGTAAGACTAAAGATGGGATAAAATCCAGACTGGACCTACGTGAAATGGGAATAAGGTCAGAATTAACAGAATTACGTGAAATGGGTAATAAAAGAACATACTTACCTCCCGCTTGTTACACGTTGTCTAGAAAGGAGAAGAAAACTTTTTGTGAATGTTTGGTAAATGTTAAGGTGCCACATGGTTACTCATCCAACATCCGTAGATTGGTATCAATGAAAGATCTGAAGTTGATAGGTCTTAAATCTCATGATTGTCACACTCTAATGCAACAAATATTGCCTGTGGCAATTCGATCTATATTGCCGAAGCATGTAAGGTTTGCGATTACCAGACTTTGTTTCTTTTTCAACAGTCTATGCAGCAAAGTTATTGACCCTGATACTCTCGATAATTTGCAAAGAGAAGTGGTTGTTACCCTATGTCAGCTTGAGATGTATTTCCCTCCTTCGTTCTTTGATATCATGGTACATCTTGTTGTCCACTTGACTAGGGAAGTGAAAATGTTGGGACCAGTTTTCTTGCATTGGATGTATCCCTTTGAACGATACATGAGCGTTTTTAAAGGTGATGTTCGAAACCGTTATCGGCCTGAAGGGAGTATTATTGAAGGTTATGTGGCGAGAGAGGTTATGGATTTTTGCAATGACTTTCTCAGTGGTAATGACACTCCTAATAATGACAAGAATATTGACGAGGGCAAAGGAATTTTGGGATCACGGGTGAAAGTAATCAGCCGTGAGCAGTTGGAACAAGCTCACTTGTATATTTTACACAATATGGAAGAAGTGAGTGTTTATATCGAGGAACATACCAATTTCATAAAGAGACAACATCCTCGAGCAAGTTCAATGTGGCTTGCTAGAGAGCATAATAAGACTTTTACTAAGTGGTTTGAAGATAAAGTCTTACATCAACTATCTCAAACACCAAATGATATTACAGAAACTATCAAATGCCTCGCCTTTAAACCAAAACCGAATGTTATGTCTTATGAAGGGTTTGACATTAATGGATTCACATATTACACAAAGCGCCAAGATGATAAGAGTGTCGTCCAAAATAGTGGGGTCACTCTTCAAGCGTCGACTATGTACTTTGCAAGTGCAAAGGATAAGAGTCCACGTGAAGCTAAAATGTCATATTACGGTGTCATTGAGGACATTTGGGAGTTTGACTACATAGATTTCAAAATTCCGCTATTTAAATGTAATTGGGATGATAACACCAAAGGAGTTATAGTGGATGAATTGGGTTTCACTTTGGTGAACTTTGAAAAGATCGGCGAGAAGGGTGAACCATTCATATTGGCATCACAGGCGAAACAAATATTCTATATCGATGATCCTGCAAATTATAAATGGTCGGTTGTTCTTCATGGTAAAAGACAGTTCATTGAAGATCCTATAGATGAAGAAGAGTACTATGATAAGTATGATGACTCCAGTCCATTCTCAGTTGGGTTGCCAACTTCACAAAATATTGAAGCTAATGATGACTTATATGTGCGCGGAGATCACAATGAAGGATTGTTAATTGATAAAAGATCACAATTTTAGAGACATGTATGTTTATACAAATGCTAAATGTTTGCCTTTTTCTAGTTAATACAAATGCTAAATGTTTGCCTTTTTCTAGTTAATACAAATGCTAAATGTTTGCCTTTTTCTAGTTAATACAAATGCTAAATGTTTGCCTTTTTAATGACATTTTCAGATGGCTGACCATGATGAGCATGATGTCCATGATGAGCATGAAGTCCATGATGAGCATGGTGAGGATACTAATGTAAGTTCTAAAAACATATCCTGTATTTCTATAAAATTCATTATCTTCTAGTTATGTCATATATCCTATATTTCTATATTGGGCTAAATTAGTGTGTTTTATTTTTGTCAAATTTTAGGTTGATGCACCTGTACCCACTGAAGCACTGGAGCAACTTGATGCGCAACACCAGACACTTAACAAGAAAAGGGGCATCACTCTGTTGAAGAAGTTATTAGCGCTAAGTGGTAGTGGATCTAAATTGGCGGTGGAGTTTGATAATGGAGGAAATCCAATTGGAGTGAACCGCAATAATTTTGTGAACTATCTTGGGTGTACCACTCGGAGCCATTGTGGTGTTAAGTATGACAATTGGCATAAAGTTCCTCAAGCGAAAAAAGACTCGATATGGAAGGATTTATGCGTGAGTTATTATTATTTGCAATTCTATTTTGTAGATTACAAATTCTATTATTTGCAATTCTATTTTGGATACTAGTTAATAACATTTCTATTTTACAGAATCTGTTTGCATTGGATGAGAAGTTGCATCGTAAAAATGTGATGCAACGCGCTGGAAAGATGCTTAGGAATTATAGGACAAATCTGAATAGAGAATACATAAAAGAGGGTGATAAGAAGAAGAAGTCAGCCCTTGAACAATGGAACTTCTTGGACAAAGAAGATTGGGACAATTTTGTTGCTTCAAGAAAATCTGAAGAATTCAAGGTATTAGGCGTCACTCCTAATTTAATTAATATACATTGTATTCACCTATTCAAGATTAGCATTTAGTGCTACTAACCAAATCATTAATGTGCATACTAACTAGGCCCTCAGTGACGCACAAAAAGCAAGGCGTGCACTGAATGTGCATGACCACACTATGGGTCCAAAAGGCTATGCAAGCGTTCGCCAAAGACTACAGGCGGAGTCTGCGGCTACTCAGGAGTCTGCTCCTACTCAGGAGTCTACCACACCCATTCCTCGCCATGATATCTGGATAGCTGGCAGGCAAAACAAGAAGGGTGAAATAAAGAAGCCTGTAACTGCTGAGGCGGCTGAAAAAATGGTAAAATACAACTCTTACAGAAATCGTTTGAATATTGATTATTTGTGGTGTTAACTTACCAATTTCTGTTTATGGTGATTAGCGGGAGCTGCACGAGCAGAGGAAACAAGGCACGTTCATCCCTCAGGGCACAAGGGATGAATTGACAGTTGCTCTGGGTAACCCAGAGCATCCTGGACGTGTTAGAGGTGCCGGCGCTGGTGTTGGCATCAAAGCATTCTTTGGGCCATCCCAGCGCAAACCCAGAGCGGGACTTTCTCAAGAAGAGGTAACCTATTCTTTTTTTAGAATGTTACTGCAAAAGGAAATTCATTAATAAGAATCTAATGTTTCTTTTATCCATGTATAGGAGAATAAGAGAGTTGAGGATTTAGTTGCTAAGAAGGTCAACGATGTAGTTGTTGAGAAGGTCAAGGAAGAATTGATGCGGTGGCAGGCATCTCAGGCTTCCAATACGCCTATGGCGACCCACTCTTCTCCTGATGCACACACTGCGAGTAATCCTGGAGACCCATCGCCTAGCACGTCTGCTGTAAGTATTGTTTATGACATTGTAGTTAGTCTTTTCAAGTTGTTATGTTTTCAAGATGATATGTATATATGTATAATATTCTTTACGTAAATTTGTAGGCATTGAAGCCATGCCGCTTAAGAATGCAAAACTACGTTGTCGCAGAGGCGCAGGCTTACCCGTCCCTTCCTGGGGCAATGTTTCACGGGACTCCAATGCCACAGGGCTACGTTCGTGTGAGCCCGATACGTGTGTTACCCGATTGGAGAGAAGCTACATTGCCATATGCCCACCCGGATATTGATACACTTGGTGAGGCAGAAGGTGGGGTCATATTGTGGCCCAAAGCAGATGTCATCTACACGACTGAAATTGTAAGATAAATTTACATTGATTTAGACTGTTAATGTGTATATATGATGTCAATTGATCTGAAATTATATGTACAGGTTAAAAAGAAGACACCAGGAGCACCTAGGCCTCCACTTCCAGTTCCCACATTACCCGATTGGGTTCCAACTGACCTAACATACCCGTTAGGTCCTGCTTGTAGGGGAATGGCATGTTGGCTACGGGCACATAATGTACATTGCCCTATAATTATTTCTTTAGATGCAGATTATGCAGGTCAATCATACGATAGCTCTTTATTGATAGAAGATATTATTGAGCTGTTTAAGTATGATTGGCTGAATACATCAATGATAGAGACATGGATAAGGTGAGATCTTGTTTATACATCCATATACCTTGTGTAAGCTCCGGTGATCTGGTTTCTTATATATTAATGCATACGCCTATATGTTTTGCAGCTACCTAGTCGAAGATCATTGCAAACAATTTGCATTTGATCATGTGGGATTTTTGATTCCATCATTGATTAGTTTGGTAGCTAAAGACCCTGATAATGTTCAACAATACTGTATAGATGCTTTTACAATTTTTGGTCAGCAAAAGAAGAAGATAATAATAGCTCCATTCAATGTCAAGTATGTTTACTTTATTTATAATTTGGACTTAAGAAAATTCCATTTTTATTTTGCATTTTGAGTTATTAATTGTTAACTTCTACTTGTAGCGGTAGACATTGGGAGTTACTAGTTATTGCCCCCGAGACATTCACTGTTTATTATCTAGATCCTGCGGGGAGTACATTGAACACTAAAATTGGACACGTAATGAGAATGCCAATATTCTGGTGAGAAATATTTCATTTTTATATCCGTTAACATCTTTTATTACATTACTATTTACTTATGCAATTTATTGTGTTATATTAACATGTAGGGGTTTAGATGCATTCAAAAAGGCTGGAGGAACGGTCCCAACGAAAAAGAACCAGCCAATAAATTGGCAGAACGTAAAAGTAAGTTCCCGACTCGAATATATATATTATTGATGTGAATTGTGCTTAGTTGTATTATTTTGTATGTTTCAATTTATAGTGTGCTACACAAGACAATGGCTGGGCATGCGCATACTATGTGATGCGATTTATGCATATGATTATCAAATATGCCGCATTGGACATCGATACCATACATGAGGTATTATATATAGTCTCATTAGTTAGTATGCAATATATCAATCTTATATTATTTTTATATTATTACTTATATATATACATCATTCTCTTTGCAGGTGTTTAAAACTGACCACACTACAGGTAAACGTTTAAAAAAAATAAATGCTCCATATACGATGGAAGCATTAAATGAAGTAAGAGAAGAATGGGCAATAGCTGTACAAACAGTGGCAACTGTAAGATATAATTGGGATGCTGATAGTGATAATGAATGATACTTTGTAAATGAATGTTTGTAAATAAATGTTTGTGAATGTTAATGCATGTATTTGAATGTTTCTATATGTGTGAATGTGAGAATTGAATTGATGTCTGAATGAATGTACTTGTGTAGAATTTTGCTTGTGACTTTTGCAGGTTTGCGGCCTGTTTGTAGGCTGATATCAATGGATGTCGTAAACCTGCAGTTCAGAAAACTGAACTGCAGGTTCTCATCCTGCTGACCAGCCACAGCAGGCCTGCAAACTGATATGAAAAAAAAAAATATAAATAGGCGTCGGTTATTTATCGAAAACCGTCAGGAAAGACCTACAGCGTCGGTTTTTTAATATAAACCGACGCCTTATGTGGCCAAAGCAGTCCTGGAATTGGCGTCGGATATTCATATCAAACCGACGCCTATTTAAACTGTAGGCGTCGGTCGTTTAGTAGATATCCGACGCCAAACAGGGTCCGCGCCACAGAAAATGGCGTCAGCTAGGGCACTTTCTGCGTCGGTTTTGAGATGAATAACTGACGCAGAAAGTGCCCTAGCTGACGCCATTTTCTGTGGCGCGGACCCTGTTTGGCGTCGGATATCTACTAAACGACCGACGCCTATAGGCTAAATAGGCGTCGGTTAAAAAACCGACGCCGAAGTGTTCGACCTTTAGCGGCGCCCACATAGGCGTCGGTTGGAAACCGACGCCAAATGGGGTTAAACGACCGACGCCAAAGGTCGTTTCTGTAGTAGTGTATCCTTGTGAAGGTAGAAGCTTTCAATGAAGATGTCCCGCAATTTGTTGTTGCTACCCTTGGACACACCCGGCACAATATACGCCTGCAGATGATTGCTAGAGGAGAGATTAGCTCCACCATGATGATCATGACTGAGGTGGGGAAAGAGCTGAGCATCCCTGAAACGGCCCTGATCGCCCACGTTAGCAGTGAAGGAGATGCGTAGGTGATTTCTGCCCCTCCTCCTCCACCTCCGCCACCAGTGGGGGATACAGGACCCCCGTTCCATAGGGCTGAACGACATAGAGACAGACCTGAGGGGAGATTTGTTATCGATGATGAAGGCAATAGAAGAATCCTGACCAATTCCAGACTCTACGATTACTTCACGAGAGGAGAACCGGATGAAGAATTCGAAAGAAGGATCGGCCGCAGCAGATACCAGACAAGGTCGGCTAGACGTATCCCAAGGTTTGATAGGGATTGTCATGCATAGAAGGACATCACCTACATACAAGAGAGCCTCACGTGATAGATTCTCAGATGGTGATAGATCACTCTTTGAGGAGGAAAGCGAGGAAGAAGATAGGAGGTTTAGCTACTGAGTCCTTTTTCAGTAGGCTTGAAGTGCGGTTCTTCTCTTTGTTCATGGATCAACCCCTTATTTTCTGGAATATATGAGGGGCGGCAAACAATGCCACTAGAAGGGTGCTTGGTGCAATGTGCAGGAGACACAAACCCATGGTGGTCTGCCTTCTTGAGCTGTTCCTTCATGCGGTTCAAGCAGCAGAGTTGCTCGACATTATCAGATTGGACTGGGTGGCAGATAACCAAACTGAAGAGGGCAAGATCTGAGTGTACGCAGATTTGTCTTTGCAGCCTCAGATCGTGAAGATTCATCGACAACACATTACCTTTAGCCTTAAGAACCCAGATGGAGATCTGACGTTCGTCACTGCTATCTATGCCAGCTGCAACTACATGCAAAGGAGGAGTCTATGGGAGGAAATATCCTATATTGCTGAAGATGTTGGGGATGCCCGATGGATTGTTGCAGGTGATTTTAACATCATTAGGGACCAAGCTGAGAAAAGAGGAGGCACGCCCACCCCTTTCCAAGAGGTCCTAGACTTCAACGCATCATTGATACCAACCTGAAGGAGCTTCCTTTTGAAGGAAGCATGTTCACTTGGGTCAATAAGTAGTACCTCACCCCCACCACATGGCAAAGGCTTGATAGGGCCCTGATTAATGACACTTGGAGTTCCAGTTCTCCCAATAGCTGCTATGTACATCTGACTAGAATGTGTGTGTCTGATCACTGTCCTCTTCTGATTACATCCGGAAATAACACCCAAAGGAAGAGCAAGGCGCCCTTTAGTTTCATGTCGGCATGGCTGCAGCAAGCAGGCTGTCTGGATGTTATCAGAGCTGATTGGGAGACTCTTGTTGTTGGTCACCCCTCCTTCGTCTTCTGCCAAAGACTGAAGCATGTTCGCATGGCTCTAAAGAAGTGGAACAAAGAACAATATGGTGATATCCTGTAGAGGAAAAAGGACCTAGAGGACATGGTTTATGTCACTCAGATGGCCTTCGATGAAAACTCGTCGCCGGTTAATGAGACGACCTTGAGATCTACTGAAAGTGAGCTCCAATATGTACTTGATCAGGAAGAGAGTCTTTGGAGAGAAAAGTCCAAAATCAAATGGGTCATGGAAGGCGAAAGAAATACAAAGTTTTACCATGCAGTGGTCAAAACAAGGAGGAAGAAGAGAAGTTTAGCCAAGATCACCCTGCCTGATGGATCCGTTGTGCTCGATCAAGGAGAGATGGCGTCTAAGGCGGTGGAACATTACCGCTTTCTATATGAAGAGGAAGATAATTTTTCTACTGAGGATCTGAACCTTCTTCTCGAGCATGTTCCGGAATGCATTTCCACAAATGACAACTGCACTCTGTCGACTACGCCCAATGAGTATGAGGTGTGCGATGCCATGAAAGGTATGGAGTCTTCATCGGCGCCTGGTCCAGACGGCTTCACATTGGACTTCTACTCAGCTACATGGGATATTATTGGAGAGGATTTCATGAATATGACCAAAGCTTTCTTTCAACGACAGATATGCCATCGAGGACTCTTCTGCTGTAAAATCGTCCTCATTCCAAAGGTGGACACACCAAAGTTTCTTGTATCGGATTTTAGGCCCATCTCCATTGAAAACCTAGCTCTCAGGATTATCACTAGGACCTTGAGAAACAGGATGGCAAAACTTATGCCAAAGCTTATCTCCATGGAGCAAGGGGCGTTCATGAGAGGCAGGGACATCTCAAGTCATGTGAGATTAACACAGGAGCTCATGCACGGCATTCACCAAGCCCGGGATTGTCCAAACACTCTTTTGCAAGTCGATATGTCAAGGGATTTCGATAGGGTGAACTGGCATGTTGTCGAGCAGATTATGAGACGTTTTGGCTTTCTGCAAGATGCTATTGATTTGTGCTTAAATTTCTTCCGACATACTTGGGAGACAGTGAGCCTGGGGCATGATATGGCTGGTTTCTTCCCTTTGAAGAAGGGTCTCAAGCAAGGCAACACTCTTTCTCCTTTCCTCCTCATTATCTTTGAAGAGATTTTGTGCAGGCGTCTGATACATCTACGTTCCCAAGGGCTCATCTCCTGTTTCAAAACTCGGGGCGGAGGTGTGGCACCACCTATCCTTCTCTATGCTGATGACATTTTGATGCCGATCAGAGCAGACAACAACTCCATTGATTCCATTAGAGATTGTCTCCAAACGTATGAGAGGGCTTCAGGCCAGAAGATCAATCGCTCTAAATCGATCTGCGTGGTGGGTGGATTGGACCAAAGCAAGATGGATGAGATAGCTATGTGCCTGGGAGTAGATAAGACTTCTTTTGCCCTTACATATCTCGGGGTTCCTATTACAAAGGGGCACGCTACCTCCTCAAATTATGAGTTTTTGCTGAAGAAGATTACAACCAAGGTGGCTGGATGGAAGGCCCGCCTCTTATCTTTTGCAGGTAGAAGACTTCTCATTGAGCATGTGTTATCTTTGATTTCCATATACACGATAGCGGCGTGTGGCATTCCTGTTAACATTGAAAGGAGAATAGATATGATCATGTCTAAGTTCCTCTGGGCTGACCGTCAGGATAACTCCAGAAAAGCTTGGGTAGGCTGGCACCGCGTGGCCAAACCAAAGGATAAAGGGGGGCTTGGTATTACACCTACGCGGATTTTAAACAAAGCCTTTCTTGCCAAAGCCTATTGGGAAATTCTTACTGGAGATTCGTTATGGGTGGGCTTCTGTAGATCTAAATATGCTAGCAGATACTCCAGCAGGTCAACCACCCACCAACCTCGCTTAAAATGGGTTCCACCCCCTCTCCTTACTGGCGCAAGATATGGCGCATGTTTCCTACTATCCTCCCAAGATGTCGTTGGCTGGTCGGGAGGGGTCACATTCGTTTCTGGGATACTAGATGGTGTGAACAAAGGATTGCTGACTTTGCTTTGAATCACAATGACCTGGACCATAAATTCTTGGTCCAAGATTTCTGGAGCTCAGATAAAGGTTGGGATTGGGAGTCTCTTCAGCAGATTGTCAACAACGAAGGCATCCAAATGATAAGATCTGCTTGCATTGCTCTTACTGATGATGAGGACAAGATGATTTGGTCACCAACTGATGACGGTTGCTTCTCCATCAAATCGGCTAAGAGGATTTTCCAAGATGAGCATGAAGAAGGCCCCTTGAACCTGACGAAGATCTGGAAGCTAGATTGTCCGAAGGAAGCTTCTTTTTCCTGGAAGGCGAGTCGCAAGGCTCTGCCTACTGACGAAAACATTAGAAGATGTCAGATCCCTTCAGCATCAAGATGCAATTGTTGCGAGATCCCGCAGCAGGAAGATACCGATCACCTGCTCTTCAGAAGTGATATAGCTGCTTCTTTCTGGACAAAGTTTGTGCACATCACAAGTTTGGAGCCCCCGTCTGATATGGCCTCTCTTTTTACCTTTGTAGTTGGGGTTCGGATGATAACCTGCTTTACTGGATGGCCAAAAGGCTGGCGATACTCATCCCTTATAGCATCTGGAGGTTGAGGTGTTGTAAAAGATATGAAGGCACCTCGAGACCTTACATCAGGGAATGGGAACAGGTTGTGTACAAGATCAGTAAGAGAATGGTCAGATTCTCTTTTAGTTTGACTGCAGATCAACATCTCATCACAGTTATGGAGGAGGAAAAGTTTGAGAAACCCAAATTTTTTATGCAACAGATTGTCTTGGAAAAATGGATTCCACCGGACATTCCCAGTCTCAAGATGAACCTGACCGTGGGAAAAAGCAAGATGACAACGAGGAGCAGATGTAGATGGATGGCGAGAGTTGTGAGAAATCATAGAGCCGATATCGTCCTTGCCTTCAGGGCTTGGCTGAAAGAGAAGGAATATACAATGGCCTATATCCAAGCCTGCTTGGTGGGCTTGTAGCTGGCAGCAGACCATCACCTCCATACATCTTGTATTGAGCTAGATGATATCAATGTTTATAACATTCTGTGGGAGGATCACAAGGTACCATGGAGAGCAATCCCCTCTACGAGAATGGTTAATCATGATCTACGTACTGCTGGGATCACTGGTAGTCTGATTCATAAACAAGTGAATGCCACCACCAAGGAGATAGGTAGATGGGGACAACAGTTCGTAGAACCCTATATCTGCTCGGATCACAGCAATCTCCCCTTGAAGGTCAGGGGTTTGGCGCTTCTGGAGAAAAGGAACACCCCCTATATCATTAAGAAGAGGGTCGCCATTTGATTCCCTACGTTTTCTTGGGTCAGTGTTGTTCTTGTTTCGTTTTTGTTGTTTTCTTTTGATGGGCAAGATACCTGCACATTTATAAGCAGGAGTTGTATTCCTTTCTTGGATGATATTTAGCCCATACGAGGGGGATGGGATGAATAAGATGGCCCCCTGACTTATCCAAAAAAAAAATTTACCTACATTTTAGTATTTGTGCATATATTACAAACACATTCTATATATAGACATATATACATATATAAGCATACCATGCATCATACATGCATATTAATATGTTTATAAGTAAATAGATGTACGTGCCTACTCTATATATTTTAATTTATGATCTTGCTATATTATTTTATATGTAATTAGTTTATTGAAATAAAAAAAATCCAAAATCGTATATACTTCCGCATACCACATATACTCTAATGCAGTACCTCTCCGCCCGTACACCGCATACCACTTTCCTGAACCATGACCCTTTATGTGTTCTAGAATACCAAATAATATACATTTTATAGAACATGGAACCAATTTGTTATTTCAATGAGGAAGATCCCATACAAAGCATGTGTTGCCAATGATCCTTGATGATACATGAATGTTAGCCACAAAATACATACAATAATAGATAATTTGATTCCGAATGACATATCTAGGCATGCGATTAGTTAATAAACATGTCATAGGGACAACTTCAGGCCAAAAATGCTTGGGAACTATGTAATGTACCAAAAGATCCACGCAACCTCAAGAAGATGTCGGTTCTTCCGTTAAGGGTTGCCACAATTGTGGGGTATACGAGCAAGATGTTTTTTGAAGATGTCACTGGGATGTTCTCTACCATATTCCCAAATATTTAAAAGGCTTTCCTAGAAAAGGTCTTCTATACAGTCAAAATGGGCATCGTAAGATTTCTGGGTATTCTGATTTTGACTATGTTGGCATCATTATCGACACTCTTGTGGCCTTTCAGAAAGTGGTGAAGGTATGAACTTACTTGGGTGTATATTGACATGCAAATGTGGCCTCTACTCAGTTGTTAAGATGCATGTCTAGGGATAAAGCATCTTACGAGAATCTGCCTAGGTTGACACCTTTAGCTTTAGTGCCGTGACCTTATATTTTTTGTGCCTATTTGTGGGTCCTAAATTTGGGTCCTAATGTGCAAACCAAGATTTCGTGTTTCACTAAGGAGTCCTCAAGCCCTAAATTTCTCCTACTGTCATATTATCCATAGCCTTAAAATAGAAAGACACTGTTTCTTAGACAAGCACCTAAGTTATACCTTGCTGCCCAGTGGTACAACTTATCATTAGGCACCTAGACACCTTGATAACCATGCTAGTGTTTTGACTATCCAAATAATCATCAGCTTGGTTTTGCAACCTTTTCTTTATATTGCATATACATTTCTTGATTCCCATAATTTGAAATTTGCAAATTGACATTTAGTTTTATGAAGCCTGCCAAAATCGAAAAAGTTATTTATAATTTTGCACCAGGATGTGCTTCACCCTTCTACTTTAGAAGATAAACAATAGTGATATTTTATTATCAGTAGCCTTAAAATAGAAAGACAATGGTACAACCTATCATTAGGCACCTGGACACCTTGATAACCATGCTAGTGTCTTGATTATCCAAATAACCATCAGCTTGGATTTGCAACCTTTTCTTTACATCACATATACATTTCTTGATTCCTATAATTTGATATTGGCAAACTAACATTTAGTTTTAAGAGGCCTGCCAAAATCTAAAAAAATATTCATAATTTTGCTCCAGGATGTGCTTCACCCTTCTACTATAGAAGATAACCAATAGTGATATTTTGTCACCCCCCCAATAATTGGTTTTAAATATAGGATTTATTAAATCCAAAAGGCATGAGATGAGAAATGCTAAAAGAACAAAAGAATTTATGCTTACATTCGCACACAAGATCCATGAGTGACTAATTTGAAGCAACTACATTTCCTTGCTAAATTAGGTGACAATGAATGAGAGATATATGGGTGGTTGTAAGCATAGTGTCAATTTAAAGATTCATTAATTTTTCTTGGCTTGCTTAAAAAAGTCATAAAGTTGGACAAAAACTACAAAGAACAGTTAGAGTTCTGCTAAGGTTCAATCAACTACTCTGGAAAAATCAAGAATAAGTTGGATATATACATTGTATGTGTACACATCGTCTATAAATATCGTTAGGATAATTAAATGTAGTGTTGATGAGCCCATGCCGACTTATGTAATTCGTCTCCATGATCCTAGTTCTATTGTCCCTCCATACTTAAGTAATGGTCCCTTCACATCACTTAAGTATCAATGTAACTCTTAGGCACCAATACCCCTGAATATGCACAACAAGATATATTATTAGGAAATAACTTCACACAAAAATTTAAATTATATATACAACATCAAAATTATATTCAGTTATTAACACCCTGTGACCATTGGATTACAGTAAAAAGAATACAAAAAGCATATAAAAGAAATAAATTTAATTTTCGCAGCAAACGTGGTGATTATATTACAAATAAAAAACAACCAATAACAGGGAGAATCATTGCACAACTCAATATACAAGATATTGAGGCATTATTTGAAAAATCCAATAACCATAGGATGTGAACCAATGAGGTACAATAGAAGAAACAAATATAAATTCAAGAAAAGGAAAAGGTTTGGATTTAAACCTAAACCAAAACAAAAATATTACAGAAGAAAGAAAAATTATAATAAAAAGAAACCAAAAGAATGTAAATGTTTTATATGTCAAGAAATAGGACATTATGCTAATGAATGTCCAAAAAGAGGATCTAAGAAGATTAATCAAAAGCAATTCGAGGAAATTATAGAAGAAGAACTTTCTGAGATCGAAAATATTCAAGAGTTTGTCCAAACAACTGATGATGAGCAATCCGATGGATCAATCTATTATTTCTCAGACACAAAATCAGACTGAAGAAGAAATAATAGAAGAATATCAGGAAGAAGCAGGAAATTTCTTGCAAGAAGTATTAATAGATAGAAAATTATTTAATAGGATAAGAAACACCGAATTAAGATTAGAAAATTCTGATGGATTTAAAACATCAATTTTTGAGAAAATTACCCAAAGAAAACATATTTTTTATTATGGAATAACTAATAGAGAAATGCCTATGCAAATAGAATATACTAGAAATAGAATAAATATACCTTTACTACGAAAGGAGGATAACAGAATCAAAAATTTCTACACCCACGAAGTGGTATCAGAGCCATGTAACGATTCAAAACTCAAAGATAAAATTTTGAAGAATGAATTTAACGATTTAGAAGATAATAACATATACGAAGCTTTAGATCTGGAATTTGAAGTTAATATTGAACAATATGTATAAGAAACTAGAAGTACAGGTTCATGAAAACCATTCAAAGAACTTTCACAAGATCCAAGAAATGATAGTAGAATTACAAAGAACAATGGAATATTTGTATGAAAAACAAAATAACGAATGTTTATCAAAAATAAACCTATTCCAAACAAGTGGAAACGAAATAAGTTTATGTCCTCTTCAGATAGAAGAAACAGACGACTTTAAAATCGAACAATTAGAAAATAGATACTTAGAAGCCGAAGCAGAAGAATTAGACAGTCTAAGTCAAGAAATAGTAAGATTAACGGAAAAAGTTAGAACGGTAAACATGAAACCACTACAGGGAGAAAGTTCTGGAAGCCAAGTAACCATGCCTATTCCTACAACTGTCCCTAGCGGACAAGGCAGTAGAAATGAAACACCAGAACAACCAGGGGCGAGATACTGGTCAGATCCTAGCTTTAGAAGAAAACCTACCGATAGAAATAGATACGAAGGAATAAATTGGGCATCTGATAGAAGACCAAGTAATATTGCTATAGAAACCCCAGTTGATTATATGAATCAAGAATATATTAGTGCTAACGGAATTTATTTAAATTTAAATTGTGTAAGAAATATAGATGAAGCCATAACAAGATGGGCAAAAGCCACTTATTTATCAGTTACATCACAAAGTTATGATATTGAAACAGCATCAAGATTTTGTCATTTAACCTTCCAAGGAATCGTAGCAGATTGGTGGAAAGGATTAACTGACAACGATAAAGAAGCAGTAAAAGGAACATCAACCACATTATCTCAAGTAGTAAACAACTATGAAAACGAATTAAGAAGAGAATTTTTAGGAGAAACGTGGAATGTAAATAAAGACACAGAAAAAGAAAAAGAAAAACAGAGATTTATCTTTTTATTATATAACTTAAAACTCTGTGATATGTGCCGAATTGATGAATATATATGTAAATTCCAGAAATATTTTTATAAAATATATGACAGAACAGATAAAGAAAATGTTACCAACAAGAGTTTATTAAATTTATTTTATACCAAGGTACCCGACCCATGGGGATTTAAAGCGATGCAATTATATCCCCAATACATCGGACAAAGAGCAGATACATTAGGAGGACGAATAGAATTTTTAAGAATGAAATTAGAAGAATGGTGTGCAGAAGCCACACTAAGTAGAAAAACAAATAAAGTAGTAAAACAAGGACTTTGTTGTTCCCAATTAACTCATCCAATAACCATAGGATGTGAACCAATGAGGTACAATAGAAGAAACAAATATAAATTCAAGAAAAGGAAAAGGTTTGGTTTTAAACCTAAACCGAAACAAAAATATTACAGAAGAAAGAAAAATTATAATAAAAAGAAACCAAAAGAATGTAAATGTTTTATATGTCAAGAAATAGGACATTATGCTAATGAATGTCGGAAAAGAGGATCTAAGAAGATTAATCAAAAGCAATTCGAAGAAATTATAGAAGAACAACTTTCTGAGATCGAAAATATTCAAGAATTTGTCCAAACAACTGATGATGAGCAATCTGATGGATCAATCTATTATTTATCAGACACAGAATCAGACTGAAGAAGAAATAATAGAAGAATATCAGGAAGAAGCAGGAAATTTCTTGCAAGAAGTATTAATAGATAGAAAATTATTTAATAGGATAAGAAACACCGAATTAAGATTAGAAAATTCTGATGGATTTAAAACATCAATTTTTGAGAAAATTACCCAAAGAAAACATATTTTTTATTATGGAATAACTAATAGAGAAATGCCTATGCAAATAGAATATATTAGAAATAGAATAAATATACCTTTACTACAAAAGGAGGACTTAATAAGGAAAATGGAAAAAATAAAAGATAGATCTAAAATAGGATGGATTCACATAGGAGCCATTCAAATGATGATCAAAGCAACTTTTAGAGAAGGAATAGATTCACCTATAAATATGGTATTAATGGATAATAGGATTAATGATAGAAGAGATGCTACGTTAGGAATATTACAAGGAAATCTTAGTCATCAGAAACTAATATTTAATATTTATCCAAAGATAAGCGTAAATATTAGAGATAATAATATAAACAGAACCTTAAGTTTAATACAGGATTTTCAAAGAACAGAATTCATGAAAAAAGGATCTATTCCTTATTCGATAACATATATAATAAGCTATGCTCTTAGTAATACACATCACTCTGAAAAATTTGAAGATAAAGATATTATAATGCTTCCTAATATATTTAAAGACATAGGAAAAATTACTAAGCCAGATATAATATCTGAAATAGATATACCAGAAAACATAAACATAGATGTTTCAGAGAAACCCCTAGTAACAGATAATAAAATCCCAAGAAGATTACGATATGAGGGAAATCAATTACAATTAACAAATAGAGATAGAATAGAAGAAGCTAGAGCAAGCACAGATAGATATAACGGAAGATTACGACCAATATTAAGAAATTTGCCAAGAACGACAAGTTTAAGAATTTTAGCAGACAATAGAAATGCTATAAATTATAAATTATACGGAAAATATTTCAATGGACAAGAATGGAATATGACTACAATATTAATAGATTCAGGGGCAGGAGCTTCATTTATTCAACAAGGAATGATACCTTACTTAGAAAAAATACCCATAGGATCACCTTATGCATATACGAATTTTGATGGACAAGAATATGAAATCAGACATCAGGCCATTGTTCCAATTGAAATACAAGATATAAAATTGATATTACGCTATATGTACAATCAGATAGTCGTAATGACGACATAGAAATTATACTAGGATTGAGTGCATTACAACAAATGGAACCATTTTCACTACAAAGGGAAGGACTATATTTTACATATAATAACCAAGAATATTTTTGGAAAAAGGACAATGACTAGTATATATAGTGTCTACATAGTAGCAGGAATTATATATGAGGAATATAAAACAGAATATTTTCATGCATTTATAGACACAGGTGCAGGAACTTGCATCGCGCGAAGACAATGTTTTCCTAAAAAATATATCACAACACTACCTACGTTATATGGAAAAGATTTTACGGGAAAAAGACATGAATTAACTCATGGAGTTAAAAAACCTAAAATCATTTTAGGAAATTATATAATTACATGTCCACCATTTTATACCCCTAAATATGCACAACAAGATATATTATTAGGAAATAACTTCACACAAAAATTTAAATTATATATACAACATCAAAATTATATTCATTTATTAACACCCTGTGACCATTGGATTACAGTATTCATGAAAAAAGGATATATTCCTTATTCGATAACATATATAATAAGCTATGCTCTTAGTAATACACATCACTCTAAAAAAATTGAAGATAAAGATATTATAATGCTTCCTAATATATTTAAAGACATTGGAAAAATTACTAAGCCAGATATAATATCTGAAATAGATATACCAGAAAACATAAACATAGATGTTTCAAAGAAACCCCTAGTAACAGATAATAAAATCCCAAGAAGATTACGATATGAGGGAAATCAATTACAATTAACAAATGGAGATAGAATAGAAGAAGCTAGAGCAAGCACAGATAGATATAACGGAAGATTACGACCAATATTAAGAAATTTGCCAAGAACGACAAGTTTAAGAATTTTAGCAGACAATAGAAATGCTAGAAATTATAAATTATACGGAAAATATTTCAATGGACAAGAATGGAATATGACTACAATATTAATAGATTCAGGGGCAGGAGCTTCATTTATTCAACAAGGAATGATACCTTACTTAGAAAAAATACCCATAGGATCACCTTATGCATATACGAATTTTGATGGACAAGAATATGAAATCACACATCAGGCCATTGTTCCAATTGAAATACAAGATATAAAAATTGATATTACGCTATATGTACAATCAGATAGTCGTAATGACGACATAGAAATTATACTAGGAATGAGTGCATTACAACAAATGGAACCATTTTCACTACAAAGGGAAGGACTATATTTTACATATAATAACCAAGAATATTTTTGGAAAAAAGACAATGACTAGTATATATAGTGTCTACATAGTAGCAGGAATTATATATGAGGAATATAAAACAGAATATTTTCATGCATTTATAGACACAGGTGCAGGAACTTGCATCGCGCGAAGACAATGTTTTCCTGAAAAATATATCACAACACTACCTACGTTATATGGAAAAGATTTTACGGGAAAAAGACATGAATTAACTCATGGAGTTAAAAAACCTAAAATCATTTTAGGAAATTATATAATTACATGTCCACCATTTTATACCCCTGAATATGCACAACAAGATATATTATTAGGAAATAACTTCACACAAAAATTTAAATTATATATACAACATCAAAATTATATTCAGTTATTAACACCCTGTGACCATTGGATTACAGTAAAAAGAATACAAAAAGCATATAAAAGAAATAAATTTAATTTTCGCAGCAAACGTGGTGATTATATTACAAATAAAAAACAACCAATAACAGGGAGAATCATTGCACAACTCAATATACAAGATATTGAGGCATTATTTGAAAAGAACTATAGTGATAATCCATTAGCCCTTTGGAATATCAGTCAAGAATGGGCTACAATCGAACTAATTGATGAAAATAAAATAATCAGGGTAAAACCCATGAGATATAATCTTGTTGATATTGAGGAATTTCGTACCCAATTACAAGAATTAGAAACATCACAATTAATACAAAAATAAAAAAGCCCACATTCTAGTCCAGCATTCATGGTAAGAAACCATGCAGAAATAAAAAGAGGAAAAGCTAGAATGGTAGTAAATTATAAGCAACTAAATCAATATACCAAGTTTGATCGATATTTTCTTCCACATAAAGAAACCTTAATAAATATGACAAGAGGAAAAAATATTTATTCAAAATTTGACTGTAAATCAGGATTTTACCAAATACGATTAGATGAAAAAAGTATACCATTAACGGCATTTAGCACTCCACAAGGACATCATGAATGGACGGTAATGCCCTTTGGATAAAAAAATGCTCCACAGATATATCAAAGAAGAATGGATAAGGTATTTGAACCATATAACTCTTTTTGTCTAGTATATGTTGATGACATTTTAATAGCCAGTAAAAATGAGGAAGAACATTATAAACATTTACAAATATTTTCCCTTCTTTGTCAAAAGACAGGAATAGTATTATCTAAGAAGAAAACAGAAATTTGTAAATCTAAAATAGAATTTTTAGGACTAAAATTAGACTCAAGTGGAATAGAATTACAGGAACATATTGTAGAAAAAATTGTTAAGTTTCCAGATAAAATAGAAGACAAAAAACAATTACAAAGATTTTTGGGATGTTTAAATTACGTTGAACAATTCATAGAAAACTTGGCAAAATTAAGGAATCCCTTACAAAAATTATTAAAGAAAAATGCTATTTTTCTCATGACGGAGGAACTTATAAATCATGTTAGATTCATAAAAGAAAAATGCAAAAAATTGCCAAGATTAGATCTACCCTTAGAAAACGACGACTTAATAATAGAAACTGATGCCTCAGAAGAATTTTGGGGAGCAGTCTTAAAAAAGAAAGATGAACAAAAGGAAAAAGTATGTAGATATACGTCCGGAACATTTACACATACAGAGAAAAGATATCACTCAAACGAAAAAGAATTATTAGCATTAAAAAAGGGAATTAAAAAATTTTCCTATTTTTTATTACCCAAAAAATTCCTAGTACGAGTAGACAATACCCAAGTAAAAGCATTTATTAAAAATAATCTACCATCTACAGCAGAATATAAAAGACTAAGTAGATGGCAAACATTCTTTGCAGAATATATTTTTGATATAGAAATTATTAAAGGAGAAACTAACGTTCTTGTAGATTTCTTATCAAGAGAATACAATGGAGCAGGTTGACAAAAAACTTGCAGAATTAGAAGCTCGACTGCAGAGAAATTGTAATTTGTTACAAGAAAATTACGTAGAATTAGTAGAGATGATCCAGAAGCAAGATAAAATTATTGATAATATAGAGGAAAGTAAACAAGACATTGCAGGAATAATTGCAGATTTAAACCACTTCAGAAGGGAGATCCAACAAAAAGGAGCAGAAAGGACGGATAAAATGACAGGTAAAAGGCCAATAGATATATCGCTCCAGATTTCTGATTCTGTCGGAAAAACCACTGAAAATACAAGCATGATGGCAAAAGAAAGCAGCTTTAAAACTGCTAAGACCAGCTTCACAGCTGAAAATACTATCTCTACGGAGAAAGATAATAGCCAAGTGGCAAGAAGCAGTTTTCAAACTGCTATTTCTTCAGAAAATAGCTCCCGCTTAACTGCGGAAAATACAATCTCTACGGAGAAAGAACACCGCAATACAGCGGATAATATCAAATTGATGCCCGAAAGGATATTTAAATTCTGGGTATCTCAGAACGAGCAGGAATATGACCTGCAATTGAGCCTTGCAGAGTTCTTAACAAAAAATGAAAATGAATATAGAACCTTATTAGAGATTGTTTACAATCTCAAAACAACAGAAACATGTGTTCCAGATCATACGGGAATATATCCCAGAATTAACTTTGATAAAGGGGCTGATCCAAGAATCATCAGAGATTGTTTTAGAATCGGAGCAGCGAATTTAATATATCTAAGCCAAGATCTTGGGGAAATACAAGGACTGCCCCAAGATATTGTCAGACCAGTCAGAGAATTCAAAAATAATAGTCCACTAGTAAAACCTACTAGTGACATTTATATCAAGATTTTCTCAGCATCAGAGGACTGGGAAAAATTAAAGAAATTTAGTCCAATACACTGCATTCAAATTGGAGTATCTTCCCCAGAATATGTCAAAGAGATTGACGCAGATTACAGAAAAGAATTTGAAGAGAACAAGGTCAATAAGGAATTTGTTGAAACAAGAAGGGCATTAGGATTAAAAATCCTTTGCCAAGTACTAGAAAAATTAATTAATGAAAACCGAAGTTGGCTTCATAAGGCTTCGGATAGCACAATCATTCTATCCAATACAAGAAGAACTAATACCTCTACAAAAATTAATTTAGAAAGGTTTCTAAGAAGAATAGAAACCGGACAAATTAAATCAAGCAACAGATGTCAGCAGATATTTTGCCAACTCAGAAGGCATGAGGGAAAAATATGTCCCGCATGTCAAGATAAGATGGAAAGAGACAGCCACAGCAGCACAAGCCGATAAAAAGCATTCTAGAAAAAGACACGTCATCAATGACGTAAGAAGACACTTGCAAGAAGCAAAGAATGACAAAGAACTCTCCACCGGACAGATGTACGTTGGAAAAGGATTTCAAAAAGAAGAACGCTCACCACTGGACAAGTGTTCGACAACCATGTAAAGAAAAAGAGAAGCATCAATGCAATGTAACCGAGAGAGTCTCTATATAAACTCTCGAGGGATAGTAGTAGGGGCACTCGTAGTTGGAGTGAGTCCCAAAGGGTAGCTATGTATGTAAATTAGGTCCTGCAATAAAAGAGCAAAGGCTCGATTTCCTAATTCTATTCCAGATTCCATTTCAAGTTCTTGAGATGATTCTTGCGTGCTAATTCCACAAGTGTAGGAAACAAGTTCCAGCTTGAAGATTATAATCCTTGTACTATCATAGAATAGGAAAGATAGTGTGTAACCCGTTACACCCCCAGTTCTTCTATCTTCATCAGTCGAGAGATACTTCTCCCTTATTCCATCCCGGAGGCCATCGTCCAGAAGTCCGACCAAGCAAAGAAGTGCATAAGGACACAGGGACATGAAGGCTATAGGATGATGAGGAGTCTGAGATCTGGAACGTCGAAGTCTAAGGAGTACTTCTCTTAGAAATCGTTAAGAGAAGATCGGCTGGCGATTGAAGATAAGAGGAAGCGAGGTGGGCAACACAGGTATACATATTATTTTGCTGTCTATGATACTCAGAGTGTTATCGTCTTCTTTCTGGATGCTAGTTTCTTACACTATGAATTTAATTATGCGAAAACCTCGTAGTACAAAGAAGAATGCATTAAGAATCCGGTCAGAAATTTTTATTTGTGCATTAAGAATCCGGTCAGAAATTATGCATTAAGAATTCGTGGGTGCAGAAATTTTTGATTCTGTTATCATGCTTTGAAAACATACTCGAACTGCCCTTATGGGTGTTGTATGCTTTCTCAGCTTTATCATGTTGTCTATAATTATTACATTTTTTAGACCAGATTCTTAATGCATTCTTCTTTGTACTACGAGGTTTTTGCATAATTAAATTCATAGTGTAAGAAACTAGCATCCAGAAAGAAGACGATAACACTCTGAGTATCATAGATAGCAAAATAATCTGTATACCTGTGTTGCCCACCTCGCTTCCTCTTATCTTCAATCGCCAGCCGATCTTCTCTTAACGATTTCTAAGAGAAGTACTCCTTAGACTTCGACGTTCCAGATCTCAGACTCCTCATCATCCTATAGCCTTCATGTCCCCGTGTCCTTATGCACTTCTTTGCTTGGTCGGACTTCTGGACGATGGCCTCAGAGATGGAATAAGGGAGAAGTATCTCTCGACTGATGAAGATAGAAGAACTGGGGGTGTAACGGGTTACACACTATCTTTCCTATTCTATGATAGTACAAGGATTATAATCTTCAAGCTGGAACTTGTTTCCTACACTTGTGGAATTAGCACGCAAGAATCATCTCAAGAACTTGAAATGGAATCTGGAATAGAATTAGGAAATCAAGCCTCTGCTCTTTTATTGCAGGACCTAATTTACATACATAGCTACCCTTTGGGACTCACTCCAACTACGAGTGCCCCTACTACTATCCCTCGAGAGTTTATATAGAGACTCTCTCGGTTACATTGCATTGATGCTTCTCTTTTTCTTTACATGGTTGTCGAACACTTGTCCGGTGGTGAGCGTTCTTCTTTTTGAAATCTTTTTCCAACGTACATCTGTCCGGTGGAGAGTTCTTTGTCGTTCTTTGCTTCTTGCAAGTGTCTTCTTACGTCATTGATGACGTGTCTTTTTCTAGAATGCTTTTTATCGGCTTGTACTGCTGTGGCTGTCTCTTTCCATCTTATCTTGACATGCGGGACATATTTTTCCCTCATGCCTTCTGAGTTGGCAAAATATCTGCTGACATCTGTTGCTTGATTTAATTTGTCCGGTTTCTATTCTTCTTAGAAACCTTTCTAAATTAATTTTTGTAGAGGTATTAGTTCTTCTTGTATTGGATAGAATGATTGTGCTATCCGAAGTCTTATGAAGCCAACTTCGGTTTTCATTAATTAATTTTTCTAGTACTTGGCAAAGGATTTTTAATCCTAATGCCCTTCTTGTTTCAACAAATTCCTTATTGACCTTGTTCTCTTCAAATTCTTTTCTGTAATCTGCGTCAATCTCTTTGACATATTCTGGGGAAGATACTCCAATTTGAATGCAGTGTATTGGACTAAATTTCTTTAATTTTTCCCAGTCCTCTGATGCTGAGAAAATCTTGATATAAATGTCACTAGTAGGTTTTACTAGTGGACTATTATTTTTGAATTCTCTGACTGATCTGATAATATCTTGGGGCAGTCCTTGTATTTCCCCAAGATCTTGGCTTAGATATATTAAATTTGCTGCTCCGATTCTAAAACAATCTCTGATGATTCTTGGATCAGCCCCTTTATCAAAGTTAATTTTGGGATATATTCCCGTATGATCTGGAACACATGTTTCTGTTGTTTTGAGATTGTAAACAATCTCTAATAAGGTTCTATATTCATTTTCATTTTTTGTTAAGAACTCTGCAAGGCTCAATTGCAGGTCATATTCCTACTCGTTCTGAGATACCTGGAATTTAAATATCCTTTCGGGCATCAATTTGATATTATCCACTGTATTGCGGTGTTCTTTCTCCGAAGAGATTGTATTTTCCGCAGTTAAGCGGGAGCTATTTTCTGAAGAAATAGCAGTTTGAAAACTGCTTCTTGCCACTTGGCTATTATCTTTCTCCGTAGAGATAGTATTTTCAGCTGTGAAGCTAGTCTTAGCAGTTTTAAAGCTGCTTTCATTTGCCATCATGCTTGTATTTTCAGTGGTTTTTCCGACAGAATCAGAAATCTGGAGCGATATATCTATTGGCCTTTTACCTTTCATTTTATCCATCCTTTCTGCTCCTTTTTGTTGGATCTCCCTTCTGAAGTGGTTTAAATCTACAATTATTCCTGCAATGTCTTGTTTACTTTCCTCTATATTATCAATAATTTTATCTTGCTTCTGGATCATCTCTACTAATTCTACGTAATTTTCTTGTAACAAATTACAATTTCTCTGCAGTCGAGCTTCTAATTCTGCAAATTTTTTGTCAACCTGCTCCATTGTATTCTCTTGATAAGAAATCTGCAAGAACGTTAGTTTCTCCTTTAATAATTTCTATATCAAAAATATATTCTGCAAAGAATGTTTGCCATCTACTTAGTCTTTTATATTCTGGTGTAGATGGTAGATTATTTTTAATAAATGCTTTTACTTAGGTATTGTCTACTCATACTAGGAATTTTTTGGGTAATAAAAAATAGGAAAATTTTTAATTCCCTTTTTTAATGCTAATAATTCTTTTTTGTTTGAGTGATATCTTTTCTCTGTATGTGTAAATGTTCCGGACGTATATCTACATACTTTTTCCTTTTGTTCATCTTTCTTTTTTAAGACTGCTCCCTAAAATTCTTCTGAGGCATCAATTTCTATTATTAAGTCGTCGTTTTCTAAGGGTAGATCTAATCTTGGCAAATTTTTACATTTTTCTTTTATGAATCTAACATGATTTATAAGTTCCTCCGTCATGAGAAAAATAGCATTTTTCTTTAATAATTTTTGTAAGGGATTCCTTAATTTTGCCAAGTTTTCTATGAATTGTTCAGCGTAATTTAAACATCCCAAAAATCTTTGTAATTGTTTTTTGTCTTCTATTTTATCTGGAAACTTAACAATTTTTTCTACAATATGTTCCTGTAATTCTATTTCACTTGAGTCTAATTTTAGTCCTAAAAATTCTATTTTAGATTTACAAATTTCTGTTTTCTTCTTAGATAATACTATTCCTGTCTTTTGACAAAGAAGGGAAAATATTTGTAAATGTTTATAATGTTCTTCCTCATTTTTACTGGCTATTAAAATGTCATCAACATATACTAGACAAAAAGAGTTATATGGTTCAAATACCTTATCCATTCTTCTTTGATATATCTGTGGAGCATTTTTTAATCCAAAGGGCATTACCGTCCATTCATAATGTCCTTGTGGAGTGCTAAATGCCGTTAATGGTATACTTTTTTTCATCTAATCGTATTTGGTAAAATCCTGATTTACAGTCAAATTTTGAATAAATATTTTTTCCTCTTGTCATATTTATTAAGGTTTCTTTATGTGGAAGAAAATATCCATCAAACTTGGTATATTGATTTAGTTTCTTATAATTTACTACCATTCTAGCTTTTCCTCTTTTTATTTCTGCATGGTTTCTTACCATGAATGCTGGACTAGAATGTGGGCTTTTTGATTTTTGTATTAATTGTGATGTTTCTAATTCTTGTAATTGGGTACGAAATTCCTCAATATCAACAAGATTATATCTCATGGGTTTTACCCTGATTATTTTATTTTCATCAATTAGTTCGATTGTAGCCCATTCTTGACTGATATTCCAAAGGGCTAATGGATTATCACTATAGTTCTTTTCAAATAATGCCTCAATATCTTGTATATTGAGTTGTGCAATGATTCTCCCTATTATTGGTTGTTTTTTATTTGTAATATAATCACCACGTTTGCTGCGAAAATTAAATTTATTTCTTTTATATGCTTTTTGTATTCTTTTTACTGTAATCCAATGGTCACAGGGTGTTAATAACTGAATATAATTTTGATGTTGTATATATAATTTAAATTTTTGTGTGAAGTTATTTCCTAATAATATATCTTGTTGTGCATATTCAGGGGTATAAAATGGTGGACATGTAATTATATAATTTCCTAAAATGATTTTAGGTTTTTTAACTCCATGAGTTAATTCATGTCTTTTTCCCGTAAAATCTTTTCCATATAACGTAGGTAGTGTTGTGATATATTTTTCAGGAAAACATTGTCTTCGCGCGATGCAAGTTCCTGCACCTGTGTCTATAAATGCATGAAAATATTCTGTTTTATATTCCTCATATATAATTCCTGCTACTATGTAGACACTATATATACTAGTCATTGTCTTTTTTCCAAAAATATTCTTGGTTATTATATGTAAAATATAGTCCTTCCCTTTGTAGTGAAAATGGTTCCATTTGTTGTAATGCACTCATTCCTAGTATAATTTCTATGTCGTCATTACGACTATCTGATTGTACATATAGCGTAATATCAATTTTTATATCTTGTATTTCAATTGGAACAATGGCCTGATGTGTGATTTCATATTCTTGTCCATCAAAATTCGTATATGCATAAGGTGATCCTATGGGTATTTTTTCTAAGTAAGGTATCATTCCTTGTTGAATAAATGAAGCTCCTGCCCCTGAATCTATTAATATTGTAGTCATATTCCATTCTTGTCCATTGAAATATTTTCCGTATAATTTATAATTTCTAGCATTTCTATTGTCTGCTAAAATTCTTAAACTTGTCGTTCTTGGCAAATTTCTTAATATTGGTCGTAATCTTCCGTTATATCTATCTGTGCTTGCTCTAGCTTCTTCTATTCTATCTCCATTTGTTAATTGTAATTGATTTCCCTCATATCGTAATCTTCTTGGGATTTTATTATCTGTTACTAGGGGTTTCTTTGAAACATCTATGTTTATGTTTTCTGGTATATCTATTTCAGATATTATATCTGGCTTAGTAATTTTTCCAATGTCTTTAAATATATTAGGAAGCATTATAATATCTTTATCTTCAAATTTTTCAGAGTGATGTGTATTACTAAGAGCATAGCTTATTATATATGTTATCGAATAAGGAATAGATCCTTTTTTCATGAATACTGTAATCCAATGGTCACAGGGTGTTAATAAATGAATATAATTTTGATGTTGTATATATAATTTAAATTTTTGTGTGAAGTTATTTCCTAATAATATATCTTGTTGTGCATATTCAGGGGTATAAAATGGTGGACATGTAATTATATAATTTCCTAAAATGATTTTAGGTTTTTTAACTCCATGAGTTAATTCATGTCTTTTTCCCGTAAAATCTTTTCCATATAACGTAGGTAGTGTTGTGATATATTTTTCAAGAAAACATTGTCTTCGCGCGATGCAAGTTCCTGCACCTGTGTCTATAAATGCATGAAAATATTCTGTTTTATATTCCTCATATATAATTCCTGCTACTATGTAGACACTATATATACTAGTCATTGTCCTTTTTCCAAAAATATTCTTGGTTATTATATGTAAAATATAGTCCTTCCCTTTGTAGTGAAAACGGTTCCATTTGTTGTAATGCACTCATTCCTAGTATAATTTCTATGTCGTCATTACGACTATCTGATTGTACATATAGCGTAATATCAATTTTATATCTTGTATTTCAATTGGAACAATGGCCTGATGTGTGATTTCATATTCTTGTCCATCAAAATTCGTATATGCATAAGGTGATCCTATGGGTATTTTTTCTAAGTAAGGTATCATTCCTTATTGAATAAATGAAGCTCCTGCCCCTGAATCTATTAATATTGTAGTCATATTCCATTCTTGTCCATTGAAATATTTTCCGTATAATTTATAATTTCTAGCATTTCTATTGTCTGCTAAAATTCTTAAACTTGTCGTTCTTGGCAAATTTCTTAATATTGGTCGTAATCTTCCGTTATATCTATCTGTGCTTGCTCTAGCTTCTTCTATTCTATCTCCATTTGTTAATTGTAATTGATTTCCCTCATATCATAATCTTCTTGGGATTTTATTATCTGTTACTAGGGGTTTCTCTGAAACATCTATGTTTATGTTTTCTGGTATATCTATTTCAGATATTATATCTGGCTTAGTAATTTTTCCTATGTCTTTAAATATATTAGGAAGCATTATAATATCTTTATCTTCAAATTTTTCAGAGTGATGTGTATTACTAAGAGCATAGCTTATTATATATGTTATCGAATAAGGAATAGATCCTTTTTTCATGAATTCTGTTCTTTGAAAATCCTGTATTAAACTTAAGGTTCTGTTTATATTATTATCTCTAATATTTACGCTTATCTTTGGATAAATATTAAATATTAGTTTCTGATGACTAAGATTTCCTTGTAATATTCCTAACGTAGCATCTCTTCTATCATTAATCGTATTATCCATTAATACCATATTTATAGGTGAATCTATTCCTTCTCTAAAAGTTGCTTTGATTATCATTTGAATGGCTCCTATGTGAATCCATCCTATTTTAGATCTATCTTTTATTTTTTCCATTTTCCTCATTAAGTCCTCCTTTCGTAGTAAAGGTATATTTATTCTATTTCTAGTATATTCTATTTGCATAGGCATTTCTCTATTAGTTATTCCATAATAAAAAAATATGTTTTCTTTGGGTAATTTTCTCAAAAATTGATGTTTTAAATCCATCAGAATTTTCTAATCTTAATTCGGTGTTTCTTATCCTATTAAATAATTTTCTATCTATTAATACTTCTTGCAAGAAATTTCTTGCTTCTTCCTGATATTCTTCTATTATTTCTTCTTCAGTCTGATTCTGTGTCTGAGAAATAATAGATTGATCCATCGGATTGCTCATCATCAGTTGTTTGGACAAATTCTTGAATATTTTCGATCTCAGAAAGTTCTTCTTCTATAATTTCCTCGAATTGCTTTTGATTAATCTTCTTAGATCCTCTTTTTGGACATTCATTAGCATAATGTCCTATTTCTTGACATATAAAACATTTACATTCTTTTGGTTTCTTTTTATTATAATTTTTCTTTCTTCTGTAATATTTTTGTTTCGGTTTAGGTTTAAATCCAAACCTTTTCCTTTTCTTGAATTTATATTTGTTTCTTCTATTGTACCTCATTGGTTCACATCCAAAAGACTTGAGATCAAGATCTGCAGGATAAAGGGTGGACTCAGGCTGTAGATCTTGAAATTGAAGCCTTATGTCAAAATCATACATGGGAATTAGTTGATCTACCTCATAGAAAATGTATTGTTGGTTGTCATTGGTATATATAGTGAAATAGAAACCTGATGATAGAATTGATAGAATGAAAGCACGTGTGGTTGCCAAAGGCTATACACAAGCATAGGATGTTGACTTTTTTTACACTTTCTCACCAGTTGCTCATCTGAACTCGTTGAGGATTATTGTTTCTATTGCTACTCATTTTGCTTGGCCCTTGTATCAGCTTATGTAAAAAATGCCTTCAAAGAGGTTTACATGGAGCAACCACCTAGGTATATTGCTCAGGGGGTGTGAAAGGAAGGTGCGCAGGCTAAAGAAGGTCAAGAAAACTCCTTGTGCATAATTTGAAAAGCTGAGTAATGCTCTCACTCTATTTGGTTTTAATCGCTCTTCTACTAATCACTCCTTTTACTTGTGGAGTCTCAGGGGAATTATTTGCATGTTGTGTATGTTGATGACAGTCTTACAGGATATGACAGTGAGGGCATTTCTAGACTCAAAATTTGGCTTCAAGCATAGATTTGTACTAGATCTCAGGCAACTAAGATACTTCCTTGGAAAATAAGTTATGCATTCTAGGAAGGGTATTAACCTCTCTCAGAGAAAATATGTGTTGGAATTACTAGGTGAAACTAATATGCACGAGTCCAAACATGTCTCTGCACCCATGGACCATCATGCTAAAGTGATTCCTGATAAAGATGATGTTTTTTATGATCCTTTTTTATAACAGAGTGTTTGGAAAATTAATTTATCTAACAGTGACATGTATTGATCTCTCATACGCACTTAGGGTGCTCAGCAAGTACCTGAGCACACCAAAGAGTAGTCACTTGGTAACAGTAACATAGCAGTTTATCGTATCTTAAAAGGAGCCCCTACAAGAGGTTTTACATATTATGGAACAGTTATGTAATTCTACCCTTCTAGTCATTAGTTATACTAATGTAAATTGGGATGGGGATGAGAAGGTGCGAAGGACAAGCAGTCAACTTCTAGACATTGTATTTTCCTTGGGTCTCACATTGTCACTTGGAAGAGTAAAAAGAAAATTGGCGTGGCTTGTTCTAGCACTAAGGCCGAGTAGAGGGATATGCCCATGCTTGTCGGGAACTGTAGTGGGTTCCTTCTATTCCCTCCGAGTTAAGAATTAGTGTGGAGACTCTTGCCACTTGGATGTGTAACAATCAGGTCATCATACTTATTGCTAGCAATATATTTTTCATGAGAGGACAAAGCATATTGAAGTAGATTATCATTTTTACGTGACCCGATTCATGTGGAACACACCAAGAAGAAGGGGGGACCAAAGAACATCATCATCGTCATCTAAGCCTCAGTCCCAACTATGTTGGGGTCGGCTACATGGATCATTTGTTTCCATTCATCTCTATCATGGGTCATATTTCGGTCGAGATGTAGAGATTCACAATCTCTCTTTATAAGCTCCTCCCATGTTAGTTTAGGCCTACCTCTTCTTCTATTAATTGTGTTTGACTCAATACATTGCTTCGTATAAGCGCATTAGTTGGTCCGTGTTGCACATGTTCATACCATCTAAGTCGGCCCTCGTACAACTTGTCCTCAGTGCTCGCCACCCCCACATTATTCCTGATATAGTCATTTCTCAAGTGATCTTATTTTGTCTTGGTGCTTGGAAACTATAATTGTGATGGTGATGAGGCTGGGATATGGAAGAGGCGGAATTGCAAGACGAAGCATAATTTCGTCAAAGTGTTGGTTGATTATTGAGAATGCTTCTCCATGGAGGTCTTGAACTCATTGAGATCCTTAGTAGCGATAGAATCATCTCCATGTACCTTCGTGTGTGTTGGAGGGGTTAGAAAGTGTCATTTAATCTGCTGAGTAGGCATGGATCTAAGGTACCACACATTTGAGGCAGAGACTTGGCAGTGTGCTTGCTGTTAGATTTACAAGGTGGGTCAGGGGTGGACAAAGGCGTGCCTGTAGGGGTGAAGAGGTAAATCAGTGGGCTACTAAGATTGGATAGCAATTGGCTACTAGATCAGAATTAATGAATTAAAGGATGAAGGAACCAGAGAGAGGAGCTTTTAAGAGGTTACATGATGTTCATGTCCCTTTGGAAACAGTTATCACTGAGGGGAAAAGTTGAAAGTGAGTAAGGAAAAGAAGAGTGTGTGAATCTGGATGTAGGAGACGAAGCCAACGATGTTGCAGAGAAGGGAAGACAACACACGACTCTTGCACACGGGAAGGAAGAGGTAAATTGGGGGAGGCCGACTGGTTTTGGCAATGGCAAAAGGGAAGGTTGTTGCTATTTTGGGATGATGGGATGGCTGGATTGCACACAGGGATGTAGAGGTGGGGAAGAGCATACAAGACAAGATTGAGCAAGGGCTTTCAGGTTTAGGGGTGTAGGGCAGTCGGTTGTTGGTTGTTTGGTGTTCGAATTGGAGGTGGTTGTCACGATGAGTTACCAAACGGTAGGGTGCAGTTGGTGGGAATTTTGTTTGGCGGAGACAAGGATGTTGAGTTAAATTGGGTCGCGGGGAGAGAGGAGTATCAAAGGATAAGGTCACAACTTGTGGGTGTGATAGGTCCAGGGATCAAAAAGGAGACGCAGCAGGATGACCGAGAGACTTGGGAAAGGGTCACAGTTGCGGCTGTGTAGGTGACAGGGTATTGTTGTCGACATGCTACCATTTGTGAGGTATTGAGGTTGTTGAATGCAATAGGGGCATGGAGCAGACGCGTTGGAGGGAGGCAGGTCTGTGTTCCTTTGCTGGAGATATATAGATTGTTTTTTTTAAGATCGTCATTGAAGGAGGTTGGCGAGTGTAGGGAGGACATAGTACGGCAGCATGTGAGTGTCTTGCGGCATGTGTAGGTCGGAAGTGGCAACTTGGCAATTGTTGCTGACTGCAACCTACTATCACCGTGGTGTGTGAACTGCAATCCAAACAGCAGCGGAAGGATAGGCATCGGTCTGCTATTGAAAAGAGGCCAAGAGGTGCAAGTGGAAGGAGAGGTAGAAAATGAATTTTTCATGAGCATGACTGGTACGTTTGCTCAGGACGGTTACATCGTGTGGAAGGAAAAGGTACAGGATCGTACCATAACAGATTAGGGTTTAGGCTTTGATGCCATTTGATGTGAAACCCACTAGGAAGAAGAGAGGACCATTGAAGAAAAGAGAATTCTATAAATCAATTCATACTCAACTGCCTACGACAAGACCCAAGGCTACTATTTATAGCAAATAAACACAAAACCCTAGACCTGAGACAATTGCACAAATTTGCAATTGAATATAAAATTAAATAAAACTACTAAGACTTGCAATCAGTGCAATAATTAGTTAAATTGCACTTAGGTCACTAAAAATAAAATATAAAACAAAACAAATATTCTCGCTTGTATCATGCATCATCGATGGCAATAATGAGTAAGAAGGTGAAGACTCCATATGTGAGAATCGTGGTTCAAGTTGTTGATATCTTCACCAAACCAATCCCACCTAATGCTTGTAAATATAAAATTTGCAAGATGGGTATGCATGATAGGTATACTCCAACTTGATGGGAGGGTTCGAATAAAAGGATTAGTTATATTTCTTTTGTTAAATATGTTATGTCAATATTGTAGTGCTTAGTGGACTCTTTATATAAATTTCTTTTTTTCTCTCTTAATATGAATACAGAAGCATATTTGTGAAAACTAAAATAGTTTTGTATCAGATAGATAAAATTAGCACAGATCCTCTCCTTATATAAGATAATAAAAACCACAAAGTAATCACAAAATACTGAATATGTTAGTTAATACAAGCTGGAGCATAGATACCTCGCATACCCAGCATGTCTACAATAGAGATAAATCTTGTCTTCGGCTAAGGTTTTGTAAAACTGTCAGCAAGTTTATCCTTAGTCCTAGTGTATGTAGTGGATACACGTCTGGACATAATAGACTCATTGACAAAGTGACAATCAACTATACTATGGTTGGTTAGTTCAAGTAACGTGGGATTGTTTGCAATGAAGATAGAAGCTTTGTTATCACAGTACATTGGTATGGGTTTGGAAGCACAGTTTACATATTCTTTCAACAGACCTTGAACACACATCAATTCACAGGTAGTATGATCCATGGCTTGATACTCAGCTTCAACATTAGATCTAGCCACAATAGTTTTTTTTATTTCTCTAGGTGACAAGATTACCACCTACAACAGTGCAGTAACTTGGGAAGATTCGTGGTCGAAACTCTACATGCATAGTCAGAATCAAAATACCTAGTAATCTTGCAGTGTCCATTTTTCTTGTATATAAGACCTTTTCCAGAAGAGCATTTTCAAGTATTTGAGAATGTGACAAACAACATCCTAATGACATTGTCAAGGTTTGTCTAGATACAAACTGACAAGTCCAACTGCATATGTAATATCAACTCTTGTAATAGTTAAGTAAATGAGCTTACCAACTAGGCTACTACATTGTTTGCTATCAGGATATGAAGGACAAGAAATCATCGTGTCCTAATTTGAGTTGGGATCAAGAACTCGCTCACGGGCGCTAGAATAGAGACAAACTCCAGAGGATGAATGTGATACTTCATACTCAAGAAATAGTGTAGTTTTAGGTCTTTAGTAGTAAAATGTATCCAGATATTCCTTAGTAGCTTGAATGCCTTGACGATCACTTTAAAAAGGATGATATCATCAACATATATAATCAGAATTACTAACCCATGATTAGTTGTTATCACAAACACTGAATGATCAAAATCATAGCGTTTAAAGTCAAACTTAGCAAGAATTTGACTTAATCTATCAAACCATGCTCTTGGGCTTTGTTTCAGACTGTAAGTTAGAATAGGATCCTAGTAATCAGATAACAAATACAAGCATAGGCACCCTCCTTATATAGGATACGAGGAGTCCCTCATTACAAAGTCTATCAATATGGGATAAAAGATGAGAAACTAAAGAGTGCACAAAATAAAGGAAAAATATATAAAACTCCCCCTCAAGCTGGAGCATGGATATCATGCATGCCCTGTGGTTTTGTAAAGATGTCGGTGAGTTGATCCTCAGTCTTGATGTATGGAGTCATCACATGATGTCACGTGTCAAAGGCAAGCCAAAGCGGAGGTGGCTGAAGCGTCGATCAAAGAGGGAATGCATGACCTCAAACACAAAAAGCCTATCGAATGCTGACGTCAAACCATGATGACCCACCCATCCTCTCGGACAACCGGGAAAATGGAGCGGTCGAACATCTATTGGTAATAAAATAGACAGGGACACGAGCATATAGATGGATTTCAAGTCATCCCCTAATCGGAGCATATATTGCCAATGGCGTGCAGTGTCCAAGGCATCAAAATTCATATGACCACGCCCACAGTACATCGATGGAAGTCATGGGTCTCCCTCCTTGCAAAATCAGGCACAGTAGTGCTCCATGGTCCGCTTCAACATTCTTCGAAGAGTTTGGAGCAACCTCCTTCTCCTTTCTGGGTCTTCCGGACCACCTGGGAACCCTATATGAAAATCTAGATTGATCCCCATCCCTGCAACGTCGTTTTGCCCATTCATATAAACGGTGGCCTTGGCTATGCACTTGGATAAAACGAATTCTTTGACAACATGACAGTCAACCAAAATATGTTTGGTGTGCTCATGAAAAGTTGGAATATTTTTAATGAAGGAAGATGCTTTTGGTGTCACCGTACATAGGAATACGGGTAGAATCATAGTCTCTAAATTCCTTTAATAGCCCATGAACCCCACATCAACTCAAAGTGGTATGTGTCATAGCACGACATTCAGCTTCAGCACTAGATCTAACCACGACGGCATACTTTTTGCTTCTCCAAGTGACAAGGTTACCACCTGCAAAGGTGCAATAACTCGAAGTAGATTTACAATCAATCTGGCTTAGCCAACATAGTCCATACTTGTGCTGAGATAAACAGACTCCTAACCAGAATGAGATACTTCAAAATGGTGCAGATATCTTCAGTAATGAAGTGTCTTTTAACAAAGACAGAATGATCAGAATGCGAGCGTTTGAAGTCAAATTTAGCAAGAATTTGACTTAATTTGTCAATATATACTTCCTCATACAAGTCACAATATAAGAAAGCATTTTAAAATCCAACTAGAACAGGGGCCACCTCTTATTGACACCAACAAAAATAAGAATCCGAACAGAATTAAGTCACACAACAGGCGAGAGTGTTTCAAAGTAATCCACACAGTAGGTTTGAAGGTTCAGCGTATTGCATCAAGACGGGCTTAAAGGCGTTCAAGTGTATCGTTTGGTTGATACTTCACAGTGAAGGTTCAGCAGCAACTTATAGGTGAAATATGAGCAAGGGGATCTACTAAATCCCATTTACCGTGAGTATGGAGGGCTTCCATCTTGACTTCCATGGCACGTCTCTAGGCAGGATGTGTAAGGTTCTCAGCTACATTTTTTAGGAACAGAGATAGCAAAAAGAGTGGAAATAAAGTTTGTAAAACTTGACCCAAGATTAGCATCAGAACAATAATTGTTGATAGGATAGAAAGTACAAGAGCGCACCCCTTTTCTAATTCTAATTGGAGTATCCAAGTCAGAATATACCTAAGGAATGTCGAGAGATTACTTGAGCAAGGGGCCATAGAGGGAGTTGTACACTTGCACCACCTTTGATGTACTTGGAGAGGTACCTTAGGAGCAATAGAGTCTGAAGATGTTGGTTCAACGAGAATAAGAAGAGTGGCAAGAAGATCTCTTGACAAAGTTGAACCCATGTCAAAAAATACGGAATATCTTCAAAAAAGACGACATTCACACTAACAAATCACTTCTTGGAATTCGGATCATGAAATACGTACCCTTTTCGAGTGTGTGAGTACCCCAGGAAGATGCACCTCGTAGATCGGGGATCAAGTTACTCAAACTGGTCTGAAGTTTCTTTACAAAACAGGTGCTACCGAAAATTCTAGGTGGCAAAGAAAACATGGGAGCTTCGAGGTACAAAACATTGAATGGGAGATAGCATCAGCCCAAAAAGGTTTGGGAGATAGAATCAGCTTCAAGAAGATGTAGATTCTAATGCTCAGCAACGCCATTCTATTGAGGAGCGTAGGAACACGATCTTTGATGAATGGTGCCAAGGTGTTTACAGAAATGACTGATAGATTGTTGCATAAATTTAAGATCATTGTCTGTCATAACGATTTCGATGGGCTTATTAAATTGAGTTTTAATCTCAACAAAGATGGCAGTAATAGTTTCAAGAACATGTGCCCCATCTTTAAGTAAGAATAACCAAGTGGTTCTAGAAGAATCATTGATAAATGTCATGAAGTAATAAAAGCTAGCCATACTAGTGACGGAACACGGCCCCCATATATCAGCATGAACAAGAACAAAAATAGAATTTGAAGATAGTCAAATCCTAAAAGACACATCTATCCGGGTCAAAAGTAATAGGAAATTGAAGTTGCTTGACAATTTTACTGACGGAAAGAAGATTTAGTGGAAAGCGAGGGACATATAACGCTAATTTGAGCAAGAAGTTATTTGGAGTTTGAATACGACCAACCCCACGAACTGGGGCTTGATTGCCATCAGCAACAGTTACAGCTAAAAAGAAGATGAAGTAATTAAAGTAGAGAATAATTTTGAATTGCCAGAAATATGGGTACTGTAAGGAGCCGAGGACACAAGGAAAGCAGAATCACCATCCGACCGTGGAGCCAATGTCTGAGTTTAGAGTTGTTCTTGAAAAAGCTTTCGAATTCAACTCAGATCGAATCTATAGTAGTAGTGGAGAGTTGGGTCGATGCATCCTCGGTGTAGTCAGTAGAAGCTTGATTAGCCCACATATTGGGGTAGCCATGTTTCACCCAACACCAATCCTCATTGTGATTGTAAAGACCACGGAACAGATCAAGGATAGGGACGATCTAGTTATGGCTAAATTTTTATTCGGGCTTAACCCTTCGTGTGGTTCCGTCCAGAGTGTCATTCTGACTTCTGATAAATTACCTAGTTTTGTGGAATCCTATTCAAGAATACAACAATCTATCTTTGAGTCTGCTACTCCTGATCCTGCTATATCTTCTGGGGAGTCTCATGCATCCATAACTGCTGCGGTGAGAGGAGGATGACCTGGTATGGGCAGAGGACGTGGGACACGTCCTAAGTGCACTTTCTGTGACAAATTGGGACATACAATGGAGAAGTTCTGGAAGAAACATGGGAGACCTACTGCACCACCGGTAGGGATAGCACATTATGCCACTACTACAGATTCCTCTTCTTCTTCTGTTGTGGGAACTACTTCTGGAACCGGTATCACGCTTACTCAAGAGGAGTATGATCGGTTTATTCAGGCTACACAGCACATGAGTATGGGATCATCGTCATCATCGTCAGCAAACCTGGCATCTACTGTGGGTAATCAGGCTACATCTCTCATAGCTTCTGGCTCTACTTCATCTTGGGTGGTTGATTCTGGCGCGTCACAGCACATGACTGGTATGAGGAGATTGCTCCACTCTATTGACTCATATATCCCTCACCAATCTGTTACACTGGCAGATGGTTCAGTGAGGAGAGTGTTAGCTAGTGGATCTGTCCCTCTAACACCCAAGATTGATCTCAAATCTGTACACTTTGTGCCTGAGTTTCCTTTTAATCTTCTTTCTATTGCAAAATTGATTGACACTGTAAACTGTACGGTAACATTTGGGCCTTCTTGTTTTGTATTACACGATCTCAAGAGTATGAGGACGATTGGTGGGGGACCTAGGAAAGGTGATCTCTACCTTTTTCATGGTGACAATCTGCCTCACCAAGTATCTGCTCCTGCTCCATCCATCCTGTTGAGTGGTTCCCCCTTACTATGACATTGCAGATATGGACATCCTTCCTTAGAGAGCCTGCACAAGTTGGAACCAGATTTGTCCCAGTGTCATCTTTAGAGTGTCAGTCATGTTAGCTGGTAAAGCCTCATAGGTTATCTTATCCCAGTCGTGTCAATAAACGGGCCTCTTGTCCTTTTGAGTTAGTCCACAGTGATGTGTGGGGTCCTGTTAAAGACCAGAGTTATAATGGTTTTCGTTACTTTATTTCTTTTGTGGATGATTTTTCTCGAATGACATGGATCTACCTTCTCAAAAGTCGAGAGTCTGTGCTATCTATTGTGAAACATTTCCATACTAAAATAAAAGTCCAGTTTGACTGTAATATAAAAATTCTTCAATCTGATAATGCTTTAGAATATGTTCAAAAGGCTATGTCTGATTTTTGCAGCTCTGTAGGTATGATCCATCGCACATCGTGTCCTTACACCCCTCAACAGAATGGGGTGGCTGAGCGGAAAAATCACCATCTGCTTGATATTACTCGATCTATTATGTTTCAATCCAATGTTCCTAAGAAATTCTGGTCTGAAACCCTTTTAACTGCTTGTTTCTTAATTAATAGACAACCATCTTCGGTTCTTAAAGGATAGACTCCCTTCTCTGTGTTGCGACCCACGGATCAACCCTTTTTTGTCCCCCTTAGAGTGTTTGGTTGCACTTCCTTTGCCCATAATGTTGACCCTAAGGCCGACAAGCTTTCTCCTAGGTCTGTTAAAACCTTATTCCTTCGTTACTCTAGTACTAGCAAAAGATACAAGTGTTACTGTCCTAGTCTTCGTCAGATGTTTGTGTCTCGGGATGTTACTTTCCATGAGACCACTCCATATTTTTTCGATGCTATAAGTAAGGGGGAGCAATTGAGAGAGGGAGTGCCACCAGTTTTTCAGAGTGATAGAGTGGCACCATATGTGCAGAGTGAGGGAGTGCCACCCATCATTCCTGATTATACTTTTATTCTGGATGAGCAAGTAGCAGACAGGTATGTTATTGAGCATTACCCACATGTTTATAGTGGGCGAGGCAGACATGATCCAGAAGTGGTAGCGACACCAGTCTCTGAGCCTTCATCTTCGTCTTCTACTCATGGGATTTCTACAGAAGCATCAGATCTTGATCTTCCTATTGCTGTTAGGAAAGGTACTCGCTCTTGTACTATTCGACATCCTATTACAAATGTGTGTTGTCTGTCCCACTTATCTAAGCAGGCCCACACATTTGCTATTGGGATTGATTATGTTGATATACCAAGGAATCACTATGATGCTATGAAGGACAACTACTGGAAATAAGCAATGTAGCTTGAGATGTCAGCTCTTTTGCATAATGACACATGGGATCTTGTTGACTTGCCTACAGAGAAAAAAGTAGTGGGTTGCAGATGGGTTTTCACCATCAAACATAATTCGAATGGATCTGTTGAGAGGTTGAAGGCCAGATTGGTAGCAAAAGGCTACACACAGACCTATGAAGTTGATTTCTTTGAGAATTTTTCTCCAGTTGCTCGTCTAAATTCTGTGCGAATTATTATTTCTCTGGCTACTCCCTTTGATTGGCCCCTATTTCAGCTTGATGTTAAGAATGCCTTTCTACATGGTGACCTCTAGGAAGAGGTATATATGGAGCAACCTCCTGGGTTTGTTGCTCAGGGGGAGTGTCAGAAGGTCTGTAAATTGAAGAAAGCCATATATGGTTTGAAACAGTCTCCTCGAGCGTGGTTTAACAAGCTCAGTGAGGTTGTACTCCAGATGGGCTTCTCTCACTCCATGACTGATCACTCTTTATTCTAGTCTAGCTCTTCATGTGGCTCTATCATTATGGCAGTATATGTTGATAACATAGTAATTACTGGCAGTGATTCTACATGCATATCTCGTGTGAAGGGAGGGTTGCAGAGACACTTCCAAATGAAGGATCCGGGTAAACTGAGATATTTTCTGGGCATTGAGGTGCTTAGATCTCATGCATGTATCAATCTATCTCAGAGGAAATATGTGCTGGACTTACTACAGGAGACAGGCATGACTGAATCTAAACAGGTATCTACTCCTATGGATTATCACATCAAGGAGACGGTTGATGATGTTGAGTACTCAGATCCAGGATATTACAGGAGAATAGTTGGCAAGCTATTATATCTGACTGTTACACGACTGGACATCTCTTTTGCTGTAGGAGTTGTGAGTCAACATATGCACTCACCACGACAGTCACACTGGACAGCAGTTTGCCGGATTCTAAGATATCTGAAGAGTGCTCCTGGTAAAGGGATCATATATTCTAAACCCAAGGTGCTTCCATCTACTTTGACTCTCACTGGGTATTCAGATGCAGATTGGGCTGGTGATCATACTGATAGAAGGTCTACATCAGGCTATTGTACTTTCCTAGGTGACCATTTGATTACCTGGAAAAGCAAAAAGCAGAATGTGGTAGCCAGATCCAGCACTGAGGCTGAATATCGTGCTATGGCCATGCATGTTGTGAACTATAATGGGTCAAATCTTTTTTTTTAATTAAAAGTGAGGTCCTTCTTATTCATCTTGCCCCTCAAGCAAGCAAAAACCATCACCTTACATAGCAGCATAAACCCGATCAAACATCATGGTACTCTACATTGGAATCATCCCTCGCACAACCCAAAACCCCTCTCTTATCATCCCTAAAGAGCTTACAGAAAAAATCATCATCCCTTCTTCTTACCCCAAAGCCCACCTTGCATCGTTCTCGTCCCCATCCCTAGAAGCTTCACTAGCCATCACCCTCACAGACGATCTGCTATCTTCACTGTGTGCCTGCAAACTCGTAAAATCACCGCCCGATGAAGGCCTTAGAAAGTCACCGAAGCAAGCAGAGTACAGGCGTCGACGATCACCAGCTGCATCCTCCACCCATCTCACAAAGGTATCGCTCTTGTCACCAAGAGTTCCTCCATTGCCAGGGATCTCTGGAGTCTGCGCGTGTCGGGGAGGCCCACCAGTCGAACTCAGATGCAGGCATGGGGCCGACTTTCGCATCGGGCAGTCCTTCACACAGTGTCCAGCTGCTTTGCATCGAAAGCATCTGATCTCGTAGGAGCATCGATTCCTCCAGTGGCCCCTCTAAAGGCAGCGGAAGCATCTCCCCTTGACCTTCCGGCGTATACCGCAATCACGCGCCAAGTGACCAGGAGACCGACACCTGAAATAGATCAGATCCGCCTTGCAATGAACCTGCTTGTGTCCGCGTTGCAAACAGCGAAAACACTTGGCGCGATGACGACCCTGGAAGGGAGCCATCGTCTTCATCAGTTCAGCATCAGCAGCTGTCTCCCCCGATGACTTCATCATCGAGGACGCTCCCGGGAGAGGAACACAGATTGAACCCACCCAAAAGCAGCCCCCAAAGATGGCCTCATCACCTGCAACAGACTCCGGCAAAATCTCAAACATCTCGCCTGCATCATTCTGTTGCAGATCTAGTTCCGCCGCAATCGGCCTCTCCCAGCCCACTGGGGCGTCGGTTTCTACCTCGCCATCTATCCCACCTACAAGAGAAGGAGAGGGAACAGGTGCTCCGCCCACCCGATCCTCCGAACAGCCTCCTCCTCAGCTGTATGCCCACCGTCGCACTCCAGGACGATGTCCGCTGCCAACGTCGCTCCCTTCTTCATCGATCCCTTGCTGATGACGACATCACTGCCAACTCCAGTAGCCTTGGGGGAAGAAAGCGTATCTCCGATGATCGACGCGTCCGTGCACAGAGGCCATTGGTTCCGTAGAGCCAGGAGTCGGGCTCGGAGAGGGGAGATAGATGGGGGACGGACGGAACCGGAGTCGGCGTCACCCCCAGACCTACCATCATCAGACACGTTCCTGCCAACCACCGCTGGATCAGCCGACGAAGCCCCTGCCACCGTCCAAGCCTCCTATGCTCTGAGAAGGCGTGCCCTGAAGTCAGAGATCTCCTGTGAGCTGACTACGGATGCCGCCAGGCGCTCTATGGACATCATCGCGGGTCGGCCCTTCCCTCGCCGCCCTCGTAAAGACGCGAAATGGGGGGAAGCCCCCCCCCTCGCCGACCACCGCCCCTAGGGTAGAGGCGCCCTAGGAATCACCGCCCTTTGTTGTTGTCCATAATGGGTCAAATTTGTTCTTTCTGAGTTAAAAATCCCTATTATGTCTTCTATGGAGCTCAAGTGTGACAACCAGTCTGCTATACACATTGCCAGGAATCCTATCTTTCATGAGCGTACAAAGCATATAGAAGTTGATTTCCATTTTATTCGTGATCAAATCAAAGATGGCACTATTGTGACGCCATACGTCAAGTCTGAAGATCAACTGGCGGATATCTTGACAAAGCCTTTGAGTCCGGCAGCTTTTTAGAGGTTATGTGGCAAGCTGGGCATACACGATGTGTACTCTCCAGCTTGAGGGGGAGTGTGAAACAACATGCTTCCCAGTCGATACCATCGAAAGGTGGTCGATGGTATCGAGACTATCACAGCAACAGAACATCATTCTGTCGATACCATCGACAGACCTGTCGATGGTATCGATAGAAGGTCAGAGGCGGAATTTGGCAATCTGCCTCTTGTCTCTATTTTTATTATATCACTTATTTTATTGTTTTTCTTGGATTTTCTCCTTTGTACCAACTTGTAACTTACCCTAATATATAAAAAGGAGTGAGACAACTATTGCCCTCACACACAACAGCTGCACCTAGCAGCCGCCAACATTGTTCGTCTCCCTTCTCTCTCGTTAACTACATCCTAATAAGTGATCCATAAACCTTGCATAAAACATTATTGAACTACATCCTAATAAGGCTTACTCTAACTATTTAGGCTCTTATACTCAAAGGGATTCAAAGAAAGTCACACCCTATAAGGATAATATACTCATTTTGTATAGGTGACCAAAAAATTTACTTCCAAGTTAATTTGACCATATAAGCCAGAAGTATCTTTTTACCAATTTCATTATTTAGGAACTATATGATGTGTGAGAGGGACGTCAATAGATGTGATCTTGTAAAATGCAGCCCTAACAAAAATGAAAAGTCTACAAAAAAAATATAAATTCATTGCGCAAACTCAGTAAATGCAAAAACAAATGGTGTGATAATCTATGATATCAAAGGCATTAGGAATCAAATGTCGCAATGTAACTGGAATATTACAGACACAGAAAGAAAAAGTGGCACCCACTGAGAGACCCAACAAAGAAGGCCTAGGGCTGTAATCTCTCATATGAGTCCACTTTGTGTAATATGTACATATAATATATTATTATAGATGTCCTCATGCCTCTCGCTTTCCGCTTTCAAAAACATTGGATACCATGTTGAAAAGTGTGAGGAGAAAACTCACTTGTGTTATTATATTAGATGGAAATAATGGCACACCAATGTCCTATATATAGGAGAAAGGTTGGACACATTAGAGACTTAGGATTCAAGGCAGGCTATATGGGTTGATACACTTAAGCCCATTAACTAACAGATAAGCTAATAATACTTTCTAACAAGAATCCTTGATCTACTACAGGCAGTCCATATACAAAACAACAGTCCTGCAATCAATCCACCCATTTATTTGTTCAAACATGACGATATGCATATATATATATATATATATATATATATATATATATCAAAACAAAAGGACTCTAATGACCTTTCAAATCCTCAATCTGCTACAGGTGGTCCAATCTGCTACAGGAATCCCCAATCACTCATTCTTACATTCACGCTCAAGCTTTGTTTTATTCATTATTAAGGTTTTTATGCTCTTTCGATATTTTTTAGATGTTTTGAGATTGAGGGAGGTCAAACCTCTTTTGCACATTAGAAAATGATGTGGGACCAAGCTAGGTCCTTCAAAAGATACAATCCAACTCAAATTTCAATTCAAAACTCTTCATCCACAAGCCTGATTAAAAGGTAAGTTTAGACGAATGCATGAAAAGGCCGATTTAAGTTTGTCAAACATCGGCTCAAACAACCACACAAGTCCTTGGCGAGTTGTCCATAATCTGAAACGGGCTGACAAGCGACTCTAAACCCTAAGAGATGAAGAACGTGAACCATAAAATCACTTGCAAAACAAAACCATTAAGCTAAAGAAGGGCGACTATGAATTGACTCGAGTCTGAGAAATAAGCAAGAACTAAAATATTGGGGCAACCAAATAATAATCATGAAAGATAGGTGGAATTCCTCATAGATCAAATCATAATGATTCCTAATAGTCGAGCTACAACTTATGCAGAGTTCATATTAAGCAGTAAAGGTTGCTCGAGATAACTGATTGTGTGTTGAAAATATAAACATATTTGTATAGTTCAACCTTGCAAGATATTTTGCTCATTTACTATCATGTATGTGGTTACCACTATATGCATTGTTGTAGTTGCACCCACATATAGAACATAGCAATATGTTGACCTATTGTTTGTTGGGGGTTTAGGTTAAACTTGGGATCTAGATTCGAAGTTGTGGCTGATTCGATAGAAGGCAAAGAACAAAGCTCTAGAAAAAGCCATAATTAGATAGCAGTAGTTCAGTTTCAGTTTCCTAAAAGATTTAAGTTTTGAAATCTTGTTTTTAGATTCCTAGTTGTGTACCTCCATTTAGAGTCCAAACATTTTTAAACATTATTTACCTAATCTAAATTATGGATTTATTGATTATTTCATCCAGATTACAAAAGATCGCCCTCGACCAACACACAGGAAAGAACAAAAAGACCACTTACCATGAAAGCCCCTCCAAGGTAAGCTACACCCAAACGATACAACTAATCATCTATTCAAACCTTGTAAAAAACAAAGACACTCACCCACTACTTCTCCAACTCTGATTTTCGTACCAGAGGTTTGCGCTCCATCATAAGGGTTGTAGAGATATGTGAATTGTGTCAACAAAGTACCATGAATCGTGGGGTCTACTCCACCGCCTAAAGAAGTATCGTTGAACCAACAACACAGTCACATGATGCAACTATTCATGACTTGTATCACACCTATTTCATGTGCTCTGGAGCTTGTCTTTGCATAGTTGGTAGTCTTGTATCATATATTTAAGATACAACCTTTTCACAAACTCGTGCCCCCTACAAACGTGATGCACACGTTAAGGTACCTGTATAGTTCTGCCAAGCTGGGGAAGGTGACAATGTTGTGTTCAATTGCAGAGGTTGTGGAACCACCAATGCCTTCGTCGAGTCATACTACTATGATAGAAAAGCACGGGGGTTTGTTTTTCAATGTGAATGATCCTATAAAAATGTGCTTTGGTTTCTACATTCACAACATTATAGAGATGGTCTCAACAAGCCGCAAGTGTTTGGCAAAGAATCCAATCTCAAGACAACGAGTTGGACACCATCCCCATATGTTCTTACCCTCGTCGTCGGAGCCACACTGTAGATACGCCAAAGGTAACAAAACCTAACATTCCTTGTTTTCCACTAATGGGGAGGTCCGGTATGAGGCTCCGCATTCTGAAATTGCAAATACCCCCCATCTCATTATAGTATTCATGGCGGGATGCTCCGAATCAGAACATTAATTGTTGTTTTACACCAACTATTAGCTTCAGGCATGAATAACCTTCTCTAGATAATGACCATTTGGAACAAAATCTATACCCTAAGGCCGTCCATTATCCTTTATGTCGACGCTTACTGCTTTTTTATTGCTTCAAGTTCTTGGTTTTGGCTAAATATAGTACTTGTAAATGCATTTTAGTCAATTTATTTCTTAAGTTGTCGTCTAAAGTAATTGGATGCATTTTTATGTAGGTTTTCAGGATGACAAATTTAGTTGTTTTCCTATCAAACACGGCATGTCATATCTTAGGCATGTCGTGTCATCATACAAAAGCAAGCAAGTGCCTTCACAACAAGAGACAATGTGTGTCTAGTCAATGACACATCATGTCACGTCACAAAGGGTCCACACCAAATTGGCCCTAGTCATGTCACAACACAAATTGGCCAACTCGACCTTGAAAAGGCATGTCGTGTATGCTCAAAAACACGTCGTGCTCATTCACCAGTAATTGCTTAGTGCACTTGTGTACACAATGCATCATGTCAGGCGGTTACACTTGAAAATATAGCAGAGCGCTAGAGCAACATAGTGTGTCACTCAAGGAGACGTCGTGTCTACCGGACCGTGGAAATATAAATTCATGGAGAACGGTTATTGGGGAGATATTTTGATTTTCAACTTCTAATTTTAGAAAAAGAGCCAGAAATGAATAAAGAGGCAATTCTACACCCCAAGGGTTAGAAGGAAGAAGCCACCTTCTCCTGGCAGAGGAGACTTGCCCCTTGCATCTTAGGAAACTCTTGATAAGTTTGAGATCAAAAGTTCAGATAATTTAATTCTTTTTTTGGGTATAAGACAAAGAGGAATGATTTCGCATAACTGATTAGTATATCATATAAGTTGAACGTGCAATGGCACCAAGTGCTTCTGTCTCCTGAATGCAAGTTGAAAGTGATCTAATAATAATACTTATGTAGGATGAGGCATCCTTTCAAATGGTCTTTTTAGTAGTTTTATAATATTTATCAGTTTCCTTGTATTTTAGGGGTTATTTGATATTTTCCCAGTTTGTCTAGTAATTTAGTCCCACATTGGCTAGTTGTGTAGTGAGTTGGGTTTAAGCACCTATATATAGTCTTTGCAAGGCTTTCGTCAAAAGCAGACGTGATGAATGAAATCTTTTGATGAATATTTATTCCTTTTGATTAGTTATTTTTAGATTAGTCTTAGATTTTATTCATTAGGAATTTAGGATCTCCATTAAATACTTAAGTAAACTTTTCAATCATTAAGTAATCAATAGTGTAAATTTTGATATGCATTGATTCCTTCTAAAGACGACCTTAAGCTCATACTACTTTTGACCCATCTTATTATGGGTGATTGTTGTGTTGCTTTGGTAATTTCAAAGTTTTAGAGACTTTAATTCTTTTTTTCAGGAGATAAGACATAGAGGAATGATTTGAATAATTGATAAGTCTATCCTTTTAATCTTTAAATCATAAAGTAATTGAATAGATTAAGGTTTGATATGCATTGAATTCCTCGTGGAGACGACGTTAAGCCATAGTACTTTTTTCACTGCATGCTCAAATACACAAATTAATTTTTAGGGGATGGGTAGCAACTAGACTATTTTAAGTTCTTTCTATTGTGTTTAATTTCTGCTTAATACAATACAAACTTTTGTTGTAGCCAATGCCTACAAACCTTAATCTATTAGAAGATACCTTGTTGGAGCCTAAGGGACACGTCCTCTTGAGGCGATCGGGGGGAGATCCTAGGGCGATTGCGTCCCTTGGCGGCGCAGCCACCGCCGCCGACTCCGGTTAGGCACTCCGCCTGCCGGAGGCCACCGCCTTTCTTCTCGTCTCTGCCCTCTCCTTCTGCATGAATTCTTGGTGAGCCCACGGGGCAGTATGTTCGCGGAATGCCGGCACCTGAGGCCGCCGTTGCGAGTTCCAATCGGACTAAGAGCGCAAAGTGTCGTCGCAGATAGAAGACAGAATATGGCAGCGAATGCTGTGACATCAGACGAGGTTCTACCAGACATCCATTTTCTTCTGAACACTGGAAACACGAAGAACGTTGAAGGAGAGAGCGTGGTTGTCCCTACCACTGTGGCGCCTGAGATGGGGGCAACCTTGTCACCCGCCGGCTCTGGAACTAGTCTGCCTGGTCCTTCGGAGACGGACCGGATGGGCACTGGGACAGCGGAAGTGGAAAGGACGGACACTTGTCCGACGGGGGAGCGACCGTTACAGCGGGCCTCGCCCGGTGCCTCGACAGAGAACCGACCGGAGGGCCGTCCGCCAAGGAAGAAACCATTTTTTGACATACCACATAACGTCTGCTTCAGATGTATGGGGAAGGGTCACTGGCAAGCCCAGTGCAGAAGGAGGAAGGTGTGCTACAAGTGTCGCTAGCCGGGACATGTCGCTGCAAGATGCACACAGCGGGATCGGACGGCGAGAGCGCCCGATCTTCAATCTATGACGATTTTCCCCCCCTCTGCAACCTATCAACTAGGCTCGAGGGGCACCTCAGCACGTCCCGAAGAGGATCTCGGTGGACTTGGGACCCGACGATGAGTCCAGAGGACTGAAGATGTCAGCCATGGAGAGAGCGGTCGAGATTTCCTGGACCAGCGATCTGGATTGGAACGAAGTGGCCCCCCTCCTTAAACATCGCTGACCCTGCGCGACGGACCTGTACCGATTTGCCAATAGAAAGGCGATCGCTTTCTTTTCCTGTTTGGAGGAGGCAAGAGCTGAAGTTGGGAAGGGCCTCCCTTTGCTTCGAGACCACAAACTAGGGTTGTTTCACTTGGCAGATGGAGAACGACACAGCATGATGGAGACTTTCTGGTTCTGGGTGACTGATCTACCCATTGTCTGTAGGGATGACATGTCGATCGAAACCTTGGTTAGGCCCTTTGGGAAGCTTGTGTACATCTCTGATTGGCAGAGGAAGCACGATGATCTTTCTGGTATTCTGATTAAGGTTGAGGCTTTTTGTGAGGACGTTCCTCAGTTTATTTCCCAGACCTTTGGACGGAGAAGAACGGCAATCCAGCTACACATGGTGGCTAGGGGCCCTTTGGGGCCGAGCGATGCTTGTCTGACGGAGGTTGGTACTGACCTAGGGATACCCCGTACGGCGTTACGGGATTGTGTGGAGATGCCGGGGCATCAAGCTTTGGTGGTGGTTCCCCAGACCACCGGAACAGCCAAGGAGTTGGGATGTTTCCCTAGAGGGACGCCATTACCAGCATGATGATTGTTCTCCGAGGAGAATCGTCGTCGATAGAGAGGGCAACCGAAGGAGTCTGTCGTGTTATCGACTTGAAGATTTCTTTCCAAGGGAGGGTGATACAGTTAGGCACCGCGGAAGGTCGAGATCCAGGCGCCCGAGGTGGGAATCTAGGAGGAATGAGCAAGTTGCCCCCCACTCCCAACGTGACATATACCATAGCAGAAGGAACTGACATAGTAGAAGATTTTCTGATTATGATAGATCCAGTGATGATGATTACTGCTGGGAGGATGAATGGAGGTGCAGTCGTTGAGGCTCCATCTCAAGACGATTGCTTTGATAGCGGCCTGTAGTTTTCCATGGACTGTACATCTATCTTCTGGAACATTAGAGGAGCGGCTAATAACCCTACGAGAAGGGTTCTTAGTAGAATCTGTGGGCGTTTCAAGCCGGGCATTGTTTGTCTTTTTGAGCCATTTCTTCATGCGGACCTAGCCGAAGAGTTATTGGACGTTGTTCGCCTTGACTGGGCGACGGACAACCATGGCGATGGAGGAAAATTTTGGTTCTATGCTGAGCTGAGCATGAACCCGGTGGTGGTCAGAACACACTCACAACACATTACTGTCAGATTTGGGGCTAGTGAGGATCCTTCATTCTTCATTACCGCAGTTTATGCCAGCTGTGACAATGTTAACAAACGTGAGCTTTGGGAGGAGATTATTTCTATGTATGCTGTTGTTGGTGATTCCAAATGGCTTGTTGCAGGAGATTTCAACGTCGTGAGAACAGCTTTGGAGAAGAGAGGGGGCAATGCTCTAAGTTTCCAAGATATGCTGGACTTTAACTCCATGATATCTGATGCCCTGTTGAAGGAGGTTCCTTTCGAAGGCAGTCGGTTCACGTGGGTTAATAAACAGATTCTTACTCCTACAATTTGGGAAAGGCTAGATAGGGTCTTCATGAATGATGCTTGGATGGTGGAGAGACCCACGATGAGATCGTTGCACCTTACCAGGTCGAGGGTTTCGGATCACTGTCTGGTGATCACGATTCCAAGGACTCAGGCTACGTCGAGAAGAACAACACATTTCTCGTTTCAGTTGGCTTGGTTGCATGACGAGGAGTGTCTACAGGTGATCGAAAATTCTTGGGCTGAACAGGTAGTAGGGCACCCTTCTTTTGTCTTCTACCAAAAGATTAAGAACGTGAGGAAGGCTCTTAAGGAGTGGAGTAAGTTGAAGTTCGGTGATCTCTCCCAGCAGATAAAGGACCTGGAGGATGTGGTTTTCACCACTCAGAACGCCTTTGACGAAAACCCCTCGAGCATCAATGAGACAAACCTCAGATTAGCCGAAGAGGAGCTGAAGCACCTACTGGACAAAGAGGAGTCCTACTGGAAGGAGAGAGCGAGGATCGATTGGCTCAATGATGGGGAACGGAACACACCGTTTTACCATGATGTGGTTCGTAATAGAAGAAGACGCAGAAGGATATCCTCTATTGTTATGCCAGACGGGACTACAGTTACTGACCCAGAAGAGATTGCAACGGAAGCAGCGAAGCATTTCAAGCAGATGTATAATGATCTTACTGATACAGACACGACGGAGCTGGACTCTTTTCTGAACGAGATTCCTGAGATCACCTCTGTAGAAGATAGTGTCTCCATTGCCGCTGCCCCTCAAGAAGATGAGATTAAGAATACTTTGAAGGATATGGATGCCTCTACCACCCCCGGGCCTGATGGCTTCACTGTCCCTTTTTTCAAGACGGCTTGGCACATTATTAGGGAAGATTTCCTTGAGTTGGCGAAATCCTTTTTCAATGGACAACAATGCCATAGAAGCTTGTTTTGTTGCAGAGTCCTCCTTATCACCAAGCATGACAATCCGCGGAGGTTGACAGATGATTTTAGGCCGATTTCTATTGAGAACGTGGCCTTGCGTATCCTTGCTAGAGTCCTGAGTAACAGAATGTCTCCCGTCCTGCCCCAGATGATATCTCAGCCACAAGGCGCGTTCATGAAGGGGACTGATATTACCCACCATGTTCGCCTAGCCAAGGAATTGATGCATGACATCAATCAGGGGATTGGAGCGCCCAACGCCATGGTGAAATTTGACATGTCCAGAGCCTATGATAGGATCGATTGGAATGTTATGCGTAAGGTTCTCACTACCTTTGGCTTCCTACCTGATACAGTTGAGATGTGCATGAGTTTTTTCGTTCATTCATGGGTTTCAGTCACCATTGGGGAGGAAACGACAGGCTTCTTCTCTCTCTCTAAGGGCCTCAAGCAGGGAAATGCTATCTCGCCGTTCCTATTCATTATTTATGAAGAGTTGTTGAGCAGAAAGCTTCTGAGATTGACTGATAGCGGATACATATCCAGATTCAGAACAAGAGGCAATACTGTAGCACCTCCCTTATTGTTGTATGCCGACGATGTTGTGGTCTTCTTCAAGGCGGATCGGCAGTCTGTTCAGGAAGTATGTAGGACCTTCCAGGCCTACGAGCGAACCACTGGGCAGAGAGTCAATACAAGCAAGTTTGTTTGTGTGGTGGGAGGCGCGAATCGCTCTATCGCCTGCAATGTAGCTGCGGCTTTTGACATTGGAGCGCTCGCAGATTCATTCACTTATCTGGGAGTACCCATTTCGAAGGGCAGATCCAAGCTGATGGATTATGAGTTCCTGATACACAAGATGAATTCGAAGATGGCTTCATGGAAATCTAGGCTACTCTCCTTTGCAGGCAGGAGAATGCTAATTGCGCATGTTCTGTCCTCGATAACTGTATACACAGCGGCGGCGACAGGTATCCCCGCAGGTATTATACAAAGGATTGAGAGCAAGCTTTCGAGCTTCCTTTGGGCTGACAGATGTGATCATCAAAGAAGAGCGTGGATCGGTTGGCATAGGGTGGCGACGCCTTTGGACAAAGGAGGCTTGGGTTTAGTTCCCTTACGTACGATTAATGATGCTTTCACAGCGAAGGCCTGTTGGGAGGTTCTCACAGGGAGCTCGTTATGGGCTTCATTTTGCAGAAGAAAGTACTACAACAACTGTGAGAGTAGGTCAGGGACTTACCCCCCTCATTTGAAAATGAGCAGCACCCCTTCCCCCTTCTGGAAGCGAATCTGGAATATGTTCCCAAAGGTTTTCCCGTGTTGTAAATGGCTAATAGGGAGAGGCGAGATTTCCTTTTGGGACACCTGGTGGTGCGAGGAGAGACTTACTGAGCACGCCATTTTTCCTAGCGACAGGCGACACCCTTTCCTAGTTAAGGATTTCTGGATGGACGACAATGGCTGGGACTGGGAGGTACTCTGGCAGGTGGTAACCGACAGGGGTATGGAGTTGATTAAGCAGGCTGGGGTCTGGATGTCCAATGATGAAGATAAGCTCATTTGGGGGCCGAACAGGAAGGGGGTCTTCACCATGAGATCCGCCAAGAAGATTCTTATGGAGACTCGGTCTGAAGGACCGGCTAATTTGGGTAAGATTTGGCGTCTTGATGCTCCTAAAGCATGTGCGATCATCTGGAAGATGGCAAGAGGCGCAGCACCTACGGACGATAATGTGCGGTTTAGGTGTGGTATCCCTTTAGCCTCGCGATGTAGCTGTTGTGATACACCGCAGGTTGAAGACACTCTACACCTCCTCTTCTTTGGGCAGTTGGCAGTTTATTTCTGGGCGAAGTTCACTCAGGTCACATGGAGGGAGGCTCCAGTAGACATTCCTTCTCTACTAGGGTTATGCGACCTTGGACACACTGACATTTTTGCAGATTGGGTGGCAGGCATGCTAGCCGTCATTATCCCTATGAGTATTTGGAGATTGAGATGTGCAAATCGCTTTGAAGGGAGATGCCATGATGTTACCCACGAGTGGAATCAGATCAGGGACAATATCAACAACAGGATGAAGAGAAAGAGGTTTAGACTCGGGCCAGATACCTCCTTTTGTAACCAACTCCATGAGGCTCACCTTGATGAACCCATGCTGAAGATGAGGGAGATTAAGCTTATAAGGTGGACGAGGCCTGACCTACACAATCTGAAAATGAATGTGACGATTGGAAGAAGTAGAGACAGTGAAGGTGTTAATCGGAGGTGGGCGGCATGTATTATTCGTAACCATAATGCCGACATCTGCCTTATCTTTCGTGCCTGGCTCAGCACGGAGTAGTTTTTGATGGCATATATGCAAGCCTGCATTGTTGGCCTCAAATTGGCAAGAGACCAGGTTCTAAGGGTCTCATGTATTGAGGTAGATGATGATAATGTCCACAATATCCTTTGGAATAATGCGCTGGCGCCCTGGAGAATGCAGCCTATTTCCAGAGACTTGAAGATGGAGATAAGGAGAGCAGATATAATGGGATCGCTGGTACAAAAGGTCGTCAATTCGTTGCCAAGAGAGATTGGCCGATGGGGCAGTAGATTGACGAACATTTTTGTGTCCACGGATGCCAACAAGATGCCAAACAGGATCCGTGGCATGGCCATCATGGAAAAGAGGAGTATACCTTATGTCATTTTACAATTTGTAGACGCCTAGGCGCGGGTTTTCTGGTTTTGATGGGGGGGGATACCCGAGTTATAAGAGCGGGAGCTGTATTTTTCTGATTGCTGAATTAGCCCACAAGAGGGGTGTGGGATGAATAAGAGCAACCCCTGACTTAATTAAAAAAAATGCCTACAAATTAATTTTTTATTTAGGATTATCACCGTCTTACGTGGCATATGTTTTTTTTCTTTATTTATCATATTCACACCAATGCTTATCTCCTAGTTTGTTTTTCATGTCTTGAAATTGAGTGTTAGTTAAAGTCATCAAAATTGAGTATTAATAAAATGCATTGTATTTCCGATGAAGATATCATGCCAACAAACTAAAATTTTGATGGTATTAATGTGACATCTACACATGAGTCATAGTAATTTTCTAATAGACACAAAAATTTAAACAAAATTTATTTAGTGTGGTTCCATTATTTACAACAAACAATCAATCTACCCAAACATTATCAAAAATCCCCCATTAGCTAAGTTACATCTCAACACTATAAACCAAGTGGTTTTCCATCCTAGGGACTCCTTATCTAAGTACAACTATCTCCCCCTCTTCTATATGGAACATTATAGCATATCTTACCAGTCTCGACTGCTCACTAAGACTTACGCCTGCGTGGGGAGCTGGTTGGGGCATCATTGGCCCTCTTTTCTTAATGACAAGGCACGCAACCATCGCGACCAGATTGAATTTTTAAGCTAGATTGACATACCAAGTGGGTTGTTTGATGCCACTTTTTGTAAGTTTTATTGATTTTCAATTTTAATTTGATTAATTTTCAATTGATAGAATTAGGTCATGTTGTTACTAGAGATCAATTTTCCTAAGCAGGTTCATCACTAGGTTCTTGTATTGAAATACTTGAGATTGGTTGATTTGTGATGATTACGGGGAAGATTAATTCTTGTCATAAATAATGGAACCAAAATAGAAAAATCATGTTTGAAATTTTATGTCTATTAAGAATTCGTTATCACTCATGTTCTAATATGAACTGTTATACAACAAAAACTGTAGTTGGTAGTATAACATTTTCATCGAATATACATTGTGACTTCCATTAACACACAATTTAAGGACAGGACAGACCAACTAGGAGATAAGCATTGTTGTCAAAATGATAAACATATTCAGTGAAATAAAGCATATGTCGCGTTATAAAGATTCGATTACTAGGCATTGACTACACCATAGACTTGTAATCATCTGAAATAAAACATGCTTCCACTAAATGCAAAGTTAAACTACAATGTCAAAATAAACATACAAATGCAAAAATAAGACATCTGAAACAACTTAGGATTCCTATAATAAACATGACCAGCTCTAATATAACTATTGTGACCTTGTTTACGCCAAACAAAGGCATAAACTAGCAAATTAGGAATGATGTACGTCAATGCTTACTAGCATAAAAGCCTCAGCCCCAAGTCGCATGTCTTGACAAGTATTACATGAACCATAATTCTTAAACCATCACGACTCTTTAATTTTCCAATTTAAGTGTATTTTCTCTAATTTGATTATAGCTTTTAGTCATCAAGAGAATTCTTCCCAAATAAACATGTCAAATGCCTATTCATAGTTATACAAACATGCATAGGTTTTTTGTCAATCCCAAAAGTAAGCCCTATACAATGAATAAATCAATTATAAAATACATTTCATTCATGCTAATTGTGAGGTATGAGTATTTGGGGTTCCTATGATATGTGAATTGGTATGTCTTTAGTTAAGAGAAGAGAAGGCTAGGCTGGTCGGGGTCGGGAGCCGAAAAGACGCTTCGTCTAGGGCAATTGTTGGGCGATCGCCTGGGTGTGCGCGCCTTCGGCGGCGCCGCCGCCCATTCCGGTTAGGCACTCCGCCTACCGGAATCCACCCCGATAGTTGCCCGTGTCGGTTGCGCCATGCTGCCCTTGTGCGCCGGCACACAGATGATCTTCTAAGCCTGCCGGAAGTTTGTTAGGCGAACGTGGTTAGATGGCTCTGTCTGCTCCCTCTTTCCTCAGACCACCGTTGACAAACTCGATGGGTCTGCGTGCCCAACCGGTCGTTGTCAAGAGACGGGCTGCTTTTGCGGCCTCCTCCATTCTTTCGGACGAGGTCATCCCTGACATTCGACGTTTGGTCTCCCCTCCGCCGACCCCTAGGCACGTCGTCATCGGTGAGGCGGTTGTTGATCTGAGCGTCGTGTCCCCCCAATCGTCGTGCCCGACCGAGACGACAGATGAAGAAAGATCCTCTCCCAACGACGCGACGGTTGTCTTCCCGCCGCCGCCGCCTGATGACCAGACGTAGCGTCTCGACTCACCGCAGTGCCCCGTTTTTCCGGTGGTGGATGCTTCTGCACCCCAGGCGGTCGTCCCTCCCGCACCCGACGACCGACCTCCTCTTCTTGATAATCCTCCAGCACCACCTGCTGACGGTGCGGTTGCCGCTTCTGAGCGCCCGGTTAGAAAGAAACCTCTCTACGGTGTTCCGCATGATTCATGCTTCCGCTGTCTGGGTCGGGGGCACTGGCAATCCCAGTGCAACACACCCAAGGTGTGCTACTTCTGCCGCCAGCCTGGCCATCTGGCGCGTAGGTGTAGGGCACGACGTACGGCTCCTGCTCCCCCCCACCCCCACCAGACTTGTCTTCGAGGTAAGCTTTTCCAGACTTGCCTCCAGGGATTCCTGCTAGGGGAGCGCCCCAGCATACTCCTAAGCGGATTGCGATCACGCTAGATCTCTCTGACCCGGAGAGGAACAAGAGGATTGCATCCCTTGCCTGCGTCGTTGAAGTTTCTTGGGTGGAGACCCTGGATTGGAACCTGCTGCTTGGTTTCCTGCGATCCAACTGGCCCCACGCGGTTGATATCTACAGATTTGCTTCCCGCAAGGCGGTTGCTTTCTTCTGTGATGAAGCTACGACAGTTAGAGCTAGAGAACGTGAATCTTTGTCCTTTCAACGACACCTGCTCAAGCTTAAGCCCATGACTGAAGGTGATGACAGAGCCTGCAAAGAACTTTTTTGGTTCTAGATTTCTGATCTACCTATTGCTTACAGAGACGAGCATACCATTGAAGCTATGACGCGACCTTTTGGTGCCCTCAAATTTATTTCTCCATGGCAGCTCAGTGGGGATGATTTATCGGGTTTCCTGATTCTTGTTGAAGCCTTTAAGGAAGATGTACCACAATTCATTGTGGTCTCTCATGGGACTAATCGGGCTACCATAAGGCTACATATTGCCGCGCGCAGCCCATGGAATGGGTCTTCCTTCACTGTCTCTGAGATTGGAAGGGACCTTCGCATTCCTCAGCAAGTCTTTTCCAGTGCTGGTCCTTCTAGGTTCGATGCTGATGCTTAAGAGCCTCCTCATAGCCACAACCCTGGACGGTCTGATCCTTCTTCTTCAAGACAAGAATCAGTGAATGAGGTGATGCAGCAGGCTGCCCTCTCCCCCCCTCATGCAGACAACGCTAGAGATGTCGTTGATCAGCACGGTGTCAGAACTATCCTCCCCCGCTATAGTCTAGCGGACTTTGTCGGCTTTGAAGAGCAGGTGTTCAGGCGCTGGCTCTAGATCTCGGGGATTATCCCCTGGTCGCAGACTGCCTTCTGCTAATAGACGCTCTCTTCGGATCCACAGGGAACGGTCGGAGTGCTTCTCGGATGGATACGAGTATGGTTGGTTTTCTGAGTTTGAGAATGGTGATTTCACAGACCGAAGGCGGCGTTTCAGTAGCTGATTGCCTTTGCTCAAAACACCAGAGTGTTATCTATGCCTTTTTCTATGACCAAGCAAAAGCATCTCTTTTGGAATATTAGAAGAGCTACTAATAACAAATCCAGGAAGATTTTGGGGCACTTATGCAGGCTACGTAAACCTAAGGTGGTTGCTCTCTTTGAGCCTTTTCTGCATGCGGATAGATCTGATGAGCTTCTTGATATCGTCAGGCTTGATTGGTCTGTGGATAATCATCAAAGTGATGGCAAGATTTGGATGTACGCTGATGCCTCCCTTAATCCTGTTGTGTTCTCCACGCATGAGCAACACATCACGATTCAGTGTAGCATGGCTGCTGGGGAGACGTTTTTTGTATCGGCTATCTATGCTAGCTGCTCTGCCTCGGAGAGAAGACGGTTATGGGAGTCCCTTATTGACATGGCAGTGTTGATTGGAGATAGGGCGTGGGAGATTGCGGGAGATTTCAACGTTGTTCGGAAGCCGGAGGAAAGAAGAGGCCCTAACAGCCCTGATGCCGGGGCTATGCTTGAGTTCAACTCCTTCATTGCTGATGTGGACCTCAAAGAAGTTTCCTTTGAAGGCAGCAAGTTCACGTGGGTTGACACGTCTTCCATCATCCTAAATCTCTTCATCTGACACATTTTAGGGTGTCATACCATTGCATGATTCTGACCTATAGTGAAGACAACAATCAGCAGCGTCTGGCTGCCCCCTTCTCCTTCCTCTCAGTGTGGCTTTCGCATCCGGATTGCTTAATATCATTCGCGATGCTTGGGACCTCGATGTTGTTGGGCACCCTTCTTTCATCTTCTACAGCAAACTGAAGGTTGTCCGTTCTACTCTCAAGTCATGGAATCGTAATTCTTTTGGCAATATCTTTCAGCGTAAGGCTGATCTGCTTGACATTGTTCATATCCTCTAGATGAAGTTTGATGAACAACCCTCTCGGCCGAATGAGACGGCACTGCTGGCTACTGAGTCGGAGCTTCAAGTCATCCTTAATGAAGAAGAAGCGCTCTGGCATGAGAAGTCTCGTATCTCCTGGCTAGATGACGGTGACAGAAACACGTCTTTCTATCATGCTATTATTAACGCCAAGCGACGTCGCAGATGTAGCACTTCCCTGGTTCTGCCGGATGGCACCTCCTCTGATGATCCCCGCGCTATTGCTCGGGCTACGAGCTCTCACTTTGAAATGTTGTTTTCCTCTCATGAGCAGGATGCAGATGTTGTGCTTGCGCCTCTCCTATCGCAGATCACTCCGGTGCTGAGCTCAGATGAAAATTTATCTCTTCTTAGTGCGCCATCAGAAGATGAAATCCGATATACCATAGCTGATCTTAACGCTCAGTCGGCGCCTGGACCGGATGGGTTCACCATTCCTTTCTTTGTTGCTGCGTGGGACATCATCAAGCAAGATGTGCTCCTTCTCTCCAGATGCTTCTTTGATAATCAGCCGTGCCATAGAAGCCTGCTTTCTTTCAGGCTTTCTCTCATCCCAAAGATCTCCCAGCCTTCCGATCTCATCAGTGATTTCCATCCAGTGGCGATTGAAAATGTCATGCTTAGGATTCTTGGAAGGCTGCTCAACAACGGGTTCAAGCCGCTAATGCCCAAGCTCGTCTCCCCCTCTCAAGGAGCTTATGTGTCGAGCAGGGACATCATTAATCATGTCAGGCTCACTAAGGAGATTCTGCATGACCTGAAGCAAGGAAAGGACTTCCCTAATGCCGTTATCAAATATGATATGAGTAAGGCTTACGACAGGGTCAGTTGGAAGGTACTCTCCCAAGTTCTTCACATCTTTGGCTTTTTCCCTGAAGCTACGCAGCTCTGCCTCAAGTTTTTCCATGATTCGCGGGCAAGCATTTCGTTTGGAGATCATACAGACGGCTTCTTTCAAATCGGTCGTGGTCTCAAACAAGGCAACCCTATGGCGCCTTACCTCTTTGTCATCTTTGAAGAGCTTTTGGCTAGGGCGGTTGCGGCTGCTGCTGATCGGGGTGATGTGGCTAGATTCGTGACTCGTGGCCGGGCTGTTGCGCCCTCCATCTTGCTCTACGCTGATGATGTTATTATTTTCTACAACACCTCTCCCTCTTCTATCTCTAGCATCAACGACATCTTCCGCAGATATGAGGAGGCGACCAGATAGATTGTGAATTGGTCGAAGTCTGCTGCTATCATTGATGATTCTGATCACACTAGAGCGGTTGCCGCTGCTCATTCTTTGAGTGTCACGCTCACCGATAACTCCATATCTTATCTTGGGGTGCCCATTTTTTATGGAAGACAGAAGACGCATCGTTATGATTTCCTAATCGAGAAGATTGTGAGTAAGATCGCTTCGTGGAAAGCCAACCTTCTATCTTTTGTAGGAAGACACCTGCTTATCAAGCACACTCTCTCTTCCACGTGCTTATATATTGTTGCGGCCATCGGTCTCCCTGCCAGCATTTGCGATAGGATTGACAAGTTGTTGGCAAAGTTCTAATGGGCTGCTAGAGATAACAGCCATCGCAGGCATTGGGTGGCATGGAAATCTGTTTCCAAACCCCTTGAGAGTGGTGGCTTGGGTCTGGATTCTATGCGTACTATCTCAAGAGCTTTTGCATACAAGGCTTGCTGGGAGATCTTGGTTGGCGACTCTCCCTGGGCTGTTTTCTGTAGAGACAAGTATCGTTCTTCTTCTTCTCATCAACATGGTCTCTATCCTCCCTTCCTTAAGATGGGGAGCTCGGCATCACCGTCGTGGAAGCAAATCCGGAGAATCTTTCCTCTCTTTACCCCCACATTGTCGATGGATAATTGGTAATGGTGAGGTGTCTCTATGGGACCCGAGATGGTGTGGTGCTGATCTTGCTCACCACACGATTCATGATAGCGATAGAAGGCGTGATTTTAGATTAAAAGATTTCTGGTTGGCCGATTCTGGTTGGGACTGGGAAGCCCTTGGTCACATTCTATCGGAAGATGGTATTCAGATCTTTAGAGAAACGATGATTTCCGTCTCCTCGCATGATGATAAGCTTATCTGGAGTTTGGCATCCCACGGTCGCTTCTCCATCAAGTCGGTTAAACATCGTCTCATCTATGCTGAGAATGATGACATGGCAACTGATCTTGCTGGTCTGTGGAGGCTCAAAATCCCCAGAGCAGGTGCCTTGCTCTGGAAAGTGGCACACAAGGCCATTCCCACGGATGACAACATTTCCAAATGTCGCATTCAGCTTGCCTCTCGATGCTCATGCTGTGTATCTCCGTCTATCGAGACCATGCAGCATTTGTTTCTGTCAGGTGAGACGGCCTCATTCTTTTGGCAGAAGCTGCAAGCAATCTCTGGATGCGTTCCGCCGTATTCTCTTCATGACCTTCTGCATACTTGTGCAAGCTCAGTGACATCCTCCTCTCCGGTGAAGTGGATTCATGGCTTGATCAGTGCCATGATAGCGTGGTACACCTGGAAAGCCAGATGCTCGATGCGGTTTGATGCCCGAGTAGTCAGTCTTCCTTCTATTTGGAACACCATGATCCTCAGCCTTAATCATTTTTTGAAGCAGAAGCAATTCCTCAAGCTCGGTCCTTCTGATATATTGCGCTCGCTAGAAGAGCATGGCATTATATCCCCCACGGTGCTGCTTAGATCGATTTTTCTGGTCCGGTGGTTACCACCGGACGTTGCCAATAAGAAGCTTAACATCTCCATCGGGAAAAGCATTGACAATACGGGGTCCTTAAGGAGATGGGCGGCCGGTGTTGTTAGAGATTCTAGAAGCCAATGCTGCCTTGCTTTCAGAGTCTGGCTCAAAGAAGCTTATTATTCTACTGCTTACCTCGTTGCGTGCGGCGTTGCTCTCAAAATTGCTGATAGTAAGAACATGTCCTTTTCGGTCATTGAAGTTGATGACAGATACACTCATGACATCTTGTGGGGCAACGCCATTGAACCTTGGAGAGCTACATGCTTTGTTAGGGAGATTAAAGCCTGGCTTAATGACTGGGATGTTATTGGCCAGTGTATTCCTAAGGAAACGAATGTTGTTGCCAGGGAATTAGGTGTGTGGGGCAGCCACTTAGATGATATGTTCGTTTGCTCTGAGCCCTCCCTCTTACCCAGGCGGATTAAAGGTCTGATGCTTATGGAGAAGAGAAACGTCCCTTATATATGTATCAAGAAGAAGGGTCCTCTTTAGCTCTTCCTGTCTTAGGGGGTGTCCTTTGCTGTGTCTGTGGTTTCTTTTCTTTGTGGTTCAGTTTGGGTTCTTGGAGGAACCATACCTGTGTTTATAAACAGGAGCTGTGCTTTTCCTTATGATGATTTCGCCCATATGAGGGGGATGGGATGAATAAAATGACCCCCTGACTTCTCCAAAAAAATGTCTTTAGTTAAGGATCACGTCCTTTGGGCACCATGACACCTAGGCTAAAGTGAGCATGGAGCTCATTTCACGCTTGATAACAACAACGTCGAGTTAGGGGCTAAATAAAACTAATAGCACTCTATTGAGTCTACCTCCTACACATGCACCTTAACAAAGCATGAACAATTACATGAGAAGAACCAAACTTGTTAAAATAAGGTGTTGAGAGCCATGGCAAAGTTTTTTGTCAACCCCAAAAGTAAGCCCTATACAATGAATAAATCAATTATAAAATACATTTCATTCATGCTAATTGTGAGGTATGAGTATTTGGGGTACTTATGATATGTGAATTGGTATGTCTTTAGTTAAGGATCACTTCCTTTGGGTACCATGACACCTAGGCTAAAGTGAGCATCGAGCTTTGTTCACGCTTGGTAATAACAACGTCGAGTTAGGGGCTAAATAAAACTAATAGCACTCTATTGAGTCTACCTCCTACGCAAGGTAACTTGGTAAGCCTTAGCTCATGTATGTTTTATTTTTAGTCTCTCATTCATAATGTGACGTTTTCATAACATTCATAATCACAAATTATACTTGATTATAAATCTTGTAAAAGATTTTTGAAATAACAATTTCAGTATCAAATGTGTAATAGAGATACACAATGTGTGCCAGAGGAGCATCATGGAGCAATCAGTCACATTCTCACGCCACTTCCTTATAGAGTTAGTTACCTTTTCAATTAACACCAAACCTCGGGATTTAACTACCTCAGATGCGTAAAAAGCACGCATGATGTGCTCTAGAAAAGCATATTTTGTAATAGACGACATTATCTTTAAGAAGGTGATGCTCTCATATGTCATGGTACAATTGTCTCACCAACTTGTAGTCATGGAACAAAATTTTGATCGAAATTTCGATTTTTTTCCAATCGGACTTCGAAACGCATGTACGCAGAGAATGGGACGTCATTTCACAGAAATTTTGCTAAAAATTCGCACTTAGGTGCGAAATTTCGCAAAACAGTGCAAATTTCACCCAGTTTGGGCCATAATTTCGTGAAATGGCACAAAATTTCGATAGAAATTTTGACATATTTGTTCCTATGACTGCTGTCAATACATGTTAGGTATTTTGGAAATTCTCTTTGTATCTTTTTCTTATAGAAGCTATTTTCTTTGATTCTAAGGTACGTTTCCCCTATCCCTAGCCCGTGTATACCTCTTTCTATGTTTACACTCTTCTAAAAGATGTGAAGAGATACTATGAAAAATAACAAAGTTCTAAGTGTTGCTACTATATGTTCGGTATTTTGGCAATTCTCTTTGGAAAATCACATGAACTACAAACAAACTTGTGGATCTATGAAATAATAGTATTAAGTCTGCAATTCTATAATAAATTTGTTATTATTACACATATTTATACATAAAATGACTTAAAAATAATGCATTTTCTTTGATATATGTATACATGACCCATGTAACCTAACTAAATTTTAACACTAGACTAAAAATAATGCATTTTCTTTGATATATGTATACATGACCCATGCAACTGTAAGTTTTAAGGTCTAAGTGGTAAATTGTGGGTTTGTAAGTTGTTTACAATCTAACAGACATGACAATTCTGTTCATTTGTGCACTCACTCATTAAGACATGGATCCCACTCATTTACAGTCTAACAGACTTGACAATGAGGATATGTATGGTGAACCACCACAAGGACAAGAACCACCACGACACTCAAGCTTCAACTAGAATTGTTGGACTCCTAGTTTACCACTACGCAAGACTTATGGAACATCATAATGTGTAAGTTTGTTATTTGTTAATTTGTTTTATTTTATAATTATATATTATAAGTTGTAATTTGTAAGCTTGCAAGTTGTACTTGTAACTTGTAAATTGTAAGTTGTAAGTAACTGTAAGTTTTAAAGTCTAGTAGTAGTTGTTTAAGCTTGAAATTTGTAAGTTTGTAATAGACTTAGTCTCTAACTGTCTGGCAGACTTGACATTTCTGTTCATTTGTGCACTCACTCATCAAGACATGGATCCCACCCTAACTTTTAAACATATAAATTTATTATATAATCTAGTGTGTTTATGTCTAGACTTTGTGTTTGCAAAATTTCAAAGCTTAATTCCTTCATTTTACCATCAAAATTGTTCAGCTTCCTTCACTTACAAATGTGGGAGACCCCTCCCCCACATATCCAATATGAAATATTATTGCATATTTGAGTAGATCTTGGCGTTTAGATCATCCTGGTAATGTATCAAAAAGTGGCTCTCTCTGACTCAGTCTATAGAAAACGCTCCTGTATAACAATGCCGTCTGGAGCATGAGAAGGGTAGAATTCCACCTTGTAGGACAATCAAGGGATAAACTTTTATCCATAGGAACTTTCAACTGTCTAGCAGTCTCCTCAAATTTTTTTTCCTCTTTGGAGTAGCTATCCAGTATGCCACACTGTCACGAACTTTTTGAAGTCCACTTTCAATGACAGAAAGTCAATCCTTCACAATCAAGTTGAGGATATGAGCACAACATCGCATATGGAGTGATTTTCCAGACAATAAGAGTGAGGTGCTAGGCAATGTATCCCTTAATCCCTTGATAACAACATCATTTGTAGAGAAGTTGTCAAGAGTTATTGTAGAGAGCTTTGTATCAATATTCCACTTCATCAAGCTCTTTAATAGAAGAGTTCCTAGCACCTCCTTAGTATGTGGGCATGGCACATACACAAATCGAAATATCAAACTCCTCAATGTCCATGTGCAGTCAATATAGTGGATAGTGATCACCATGTACCCTCTCCTCTGGTGGTTGGATGTCCACATATCAGTAGTAACTGCAAACCTAGACTTATTTCTCTCAATAGTTTTCTTAAGCTTAACTCTCTCAGATTTATAAGCCGACCAGATATGATTTTTTTACCGAATTTCAAAGCTTAATTCCTTCATTTTGCCATCGAAATTGTTCAGCTTCCTTCACTTACAAATGTGGGAGACCCCCCCATATTCAATATGAAATATTATTGCATATTTGAGTAGATCTTGGCGTTTAGATCATCCTGTTAAATTTTCATGATTTAATTCGCTTATTTGGTCGTCAAATCGTTAGGGCCGTAAATATCAAAATTTAGTGTGAAATTTCGAAAAAATTCAGTTTCTGGGCCATCAGACACGACATCGAAATCGGACATTTAATTCTATGCTTGTAGTCCCTGGCAAAGGAGCACAAGTTTAAAAAAAAATATTGGATAAGGGGGATGAATAGATTGACCACTGGCTTATTTAAAAAAAAAAAGGAGCACAAGTGGAGGTGCCACTTAAAATCTGTGGAAAACAGAGTTGATGGGGAATTCCCCTTCCGTGTAGAGTGGTTTTTCTTATTGATAGGAGGGAGCCCCCCTTTCCTATATATAGGATAAGGGGGAAGCATACAGACACAAGACAAACCCTAATGGGCCAAGACACAACTAGGGTCATATTACAAATAGACTAAAACAACTTAAGTAAATAGACTAAAATAAATTAAAATAAATAGACTCTCTAACAGGATCCACCAACCTAGGGAAGGTGGGCATTTTAGCAATCAAGTGCAAGGTTACGGAATCATCAATGCTTTCATCGAGTCGTATATTGTAATAGACAAGCATGAGGTTTACTTCTTCCATGTGAACTATCATTGGAAAATGTGTTGGTTAAGCACTTTTAATCATTTTGAGACATCGGAGGAAAATATTTAAAAATAATATCAAAATCAAGTTTGTTTTTCCCTAAGCAAGACTCAACTTAATGAGAAACAAAGAATAATGAAAAATAATCTGGCAAAAAAGGTTTGAAAAGTCAGTATTAGGCCGCAAATCACCCATAACAATTTGTTCCACAATAAACATCAACTACGCATATTGAAACTTGCCAATGAAATATCACACAACATCTAAGATCGTTGCAAACCAAAAGAAAACTTGCCAAGATAAGAACCGTGCACGGGTCACCAAAAAGAATCGGGAGAAGTGATGAAGTGAGCGAGTAATCATCCTCTAGAATTTAGACAGACCTTATCAGGAATTTCGCAACTACCACATATTCCAAAACTAAAATAAATAAATAGAAAATACTCTAATGACCTTAGAAATCCTCGATTAGCTACATGCGAGCAAAGGTCCTTGCAGTTTGAGCCATTTGGCCAAAAGTAGTGAGTCAACCTCCTCATAGCATGCCTGAACCAACCCTGATCTTGGTAAAATTCCATCAGTCTCCTAGGGGTACCTAAAAAACTAATTAGTTTTTGGGTGATACTATCAGGAACAAAATATACTTGTATAAATGTCGCAATCATATACCCGTCGAGCATCACCCTAGATTTTCTAAAAAATAAAGCTTACTCATGCTTTCATAATGAGTTTAGCTTTAATTCATTCAAAAAAACTATACATATAAAACAAATCAAAAGGACTATTCACTTTTGGAATCTTCGATCTGCTACAGGTGGTCCATGTAGCAAGCAACACTGCCTATAGTAGGCATGGCAATAAAACCCTGCCCGAACCGACCCGACCTGACCCGCAAATAATGGTTTTTTTCGGGCTTGTGGGTTTTGTGGGTTGACACATTGTCTTCTGCTGGACGTGTGTGCGTAGGGTGAAACGCGCGGGTGCCCGAACCCGGATCTCACTTCTCACTCTCGCAGTCTCGCTCACACAGTGCAGTCTCGCTCTGGCGACAGGAGTGGCGATCTAGGGTTTCCGTTCTCACCGACCAGCGACTGACGATCAGGCGTTCCTCTTCTCATGAATCTCATGTGGGTTTTCTCCTTCGTCTTCTCCAGTCATCTGATCCTCTTCTCCTTCAATTTAAGTCAGACCGGTGTGTGTGCAACGCTGTAGAGGGATGTTACTTGTGCCCGTTGCTACCAGGGGACGCCGGCTATCGACATTCTTCTCCTCCACGGCTCCACACGCCCAATTCCTACTTGGTACCCTACCGTCCTCCTGCTCTTTTTTACCAGGTGGAAATAGGAAGATGAAATTCCCAGTCAGGTAATGGTGTTGCTCGTTCGCAACCAGCCCACACACTAACTCCAACCCTCGACTTAGCCAAAGTAAAGAATACTTAGCCAAATACGAAAGAGTCTGAGATGTCTATTCTTGTTGAAGAGGTCACAGTGGATAGGGCGGAGGCGATTCAAGTGGCGATCCCTAGGGCACCTCTTCCCTAGGGGCGGCGGCCCGACGAGGGGGGCCTTCCCCCCTGTTGCATCCTAGCTGTGGTGGATCGGGACGATTAGGTTCTCATGGTGGTTGGCCGGTCAGCAACCGTCGTCGACTCGCAGCCGTCTATATTGGACTTCAGGGCGCGGCTTCAGGAAGCTACGGCGGCTTGGGTGAAAGGGGCATCTCCAACACCATCGGGTACAACGGCAGATGGCGGGGCTGATCCCGTTACTGACGAGATTGGGAGCGACGCCGAGTCTATTCTCCCTTCCGAGCACGTTTCTTGGCCCTACGGAACCAGTGGGCACTACGAGACGCGGAGGCGATCGATCATGGAACCGCGTTACCCTCCCCCACGGTGACGGATGAGGGCGGGGGTGACGCCCCTACGGTGGCGGCTGAAGGCAGGGAAGAAGCTTCAGGCAAAAGATCGGTTATGGATGGTGCGGCAAAGGCAGCGAACAGTGTTGCAGACAGGCTGGAGGCTGAGGTGATGGCGGCACCGGAGACTCTGGTGGATAGAGTCCCATGTCCCCTTTCTTCTCTTGCAGGTGGGGATGTGGGAGTTGCGGCGGAGGAAGCGTTGCTGACGGATGTTGCAGACGATCTGTTTGAACATATGCCGGAGAAGGGTTGCAAGGATTCTGCGTATGCTGCGGGCGATGTGGGCTGCGCTGGGCGTTATGTATGGGTGGGGACTATCTGTGTCCCTCTCTCGTCGTTGGCGGATAAGTCTACTGATGAAGAGTTGGCCGTGGTGGAGACGGGGGCTCCATTCCGGGGTCGTCACCGCTTTAGATGCTGGCGCTGCTTGCAACGAGGGCATAAGAAGATCCATTGCAGGGCGGAACCGGTATGCTTCCGGTGTCGAGCCCCTGGTCATCTAGCGAGGAGCTGCGATCTTCGTCGGAAGGTCATGAAGAAGCCCGCCACACCCAGGGATCGCTGTTTCAGGTGTTTTCAGAAGGGTCACTGCAGGAGTTGCTGTCCCTCGCAGGTAAGGTGCTTCCGGTGCAAGGAAATTGGCCACGTTGTGAAGGACTGCCCGACGCGCAGGTAGGATTCAGCGAAGGCTGTTAATGGTGGATCCTTTGGTGGCGGAAAGAAGGACACCATAGCGAGATGGGTGGAGGATGCGACAGGTGACTGTCATCGCCTGTGCTCTCCTTGTTTTGGTGATTTTCTGAGGCCATTATGGGGCGTTGACACCACAAGATCGCGGGCAATCAGTTGCAACTCTGACAGTTCATCAGTGAGGGTGATGGTCAGTGATTCACATAGGAATGAATATCCAAGCGAGGACGAGGATGAAGATTTTGTTTGGGATGACGGAGACTTAGTTGATTCCTGGACTGGAGTCGGAGGTACTAAGCACAAAGGTTGAGAAGGAGAAGCAGAGATACCTGCCTTGAAGTGAGGGGTCCTATGATGTTTGAGCGGGACTCTCCATCTGAAGAAGACATATGGGAAGGTTTAATTTTTCTTTTTTATGGGTAGATCGCGGATGATCTTTTGTAATGCAGATGCGGATGATTTTTTGGCTTGCTTGAGGGGCAAGATGAATAAGATGGACCTCAATTTTAATTTAAAAAAAAAATATAGGGGACGAAGGAATCGTCCAAGGATAGGGCGAAGGAAAAAGGAGGGGCAGACCTACCCTACACAATTGCTTCTCGAATACTCTACTAAGTATTAACAAGAAATGGATACAAGAGATGGAAGAGGGATTATCTTCCACTTGAGATCTCCTCGCCAAGGTCTGAGATCTCCTATCAGGGCCTAGGATCTCCGAGGTCTTTCTGCCAAGGAGCAAGACCGTCACTAAGGCCTCGCACGCTACATGAAGGGGAACGAAGATAGTCATGAGCAGCAATTGCAAAGAGTTCACATTGTGAAAAAGGCGCAAAACTTCAAAGAACCTCGACAGAGACTAAGGAAAAATTTTTGATTGATGGCTTAAGGTATTAAAGTCGAGGGCAAGCTGAAGGAAGGGGCGCAATCACTTCACTAAGTGGCGAGTTCTTCTAAGAGATCAATAGAAGAATGTTCTCAAAGGCTGGGTGGTAGCTATGATTCTCAAAGACGTCCATTGGCAGATTTGCTCCGACGAGGACGTCGAGTTCCTCTAGTGGGGGAGGCGTGTTACCCCCCCCCCCCCCTTGTTGGGTTGTGTGGAACTCAACCAAGGACGAGACGTTGAGAACTCATATGATGACTCCAAGGCTTCGACTTAAGTCTTTGGAGCAAGGCGAGACGCAGGTACGCTATGACAGACGGCTGGAGTACCCTTGGGCGAGACGCTAAGGCACCACACAGTGAATCAACCTCCTCATAGCATTCCTGAACCAACCCTGATCTTGGTAAAATTCCATCAGTCTCCTAGGGTTACCTAAAAAACTAATAAGTTTTTGGGTGATACTATCAGGAACAAAATATACCCGTATAAATGTCGCAATCATATACCCGTCGAGCATCACCCTAGATTTTCTAAAAAATAAAGCTTACTAATGCTTTCATAATGAGTTTAGCTTTAATTCATTAAAAAAAACTATACATATAAAACAAATCAAAAGGACTATTGACTTTTGGAATCTTCGATCTGCTACAGGTGGTCCATGTAGCAAGCAACACTGCCTATAGTAGGCATGGCAATAAAACCCTGCTCGACCCGACCCGACCCAACCTGACCCGCAAATAATGGTTTTTTTCGGGCTTGTGGGTTTCGCGGGTTGACACAATGAGTGTCTTCCGCTGGACGTGTGTGTAGGGTGAAACACGCAGGAGCCCGAACCCGAATCTCACTTCTCACTCTCACAATCTTTCTCGCGCAGCGCAGTCTCGCTCTGGCAACAGGAGTGGCAATCTAGGGTTTCCGTTCTCACCGACCAGCGACTGACGATCAGGCGATCCTCTTCTCACAAATCTCAGGTGGGTTTTCTCCTTCGTCTTCTCCAGTCATCCGATCCTCTTCTCCTTCAATGTAAGTCGGACCGGTGTGTGTGCATCACTGCAGAGGGATGTTACTAGTGCCTGTTGCTACTAGGGGACGTCGGCTATCGACATTCTTCTCCTCCACGGCTCCACAAGCCCAATTCCTACTTGGTACCCTACCGTCCTCCTACCCCCTCCTCTTCTAAACTGCTCCCACTCTACCTCTGTTGCATCCCCTCCTTCTCCACTGTCTACTTTTCTCCCCGCGCGTACTTTCTTCTCCTGCGCAGATGCACACTCTACCCATAGTTTCATCAAGAGTGAGTGAGAACCGTGATTCGGTGCGCCGGACTAGGAAGGACAGAAGAGGAGATCGTCTGGCGAGTTGTTTGCACTATTTTAGAGTCAGGGGCTGCCATCACCAGACTAGCTGAGGATGTTGCACTCCAGATCCACAGGATTGGTGTTCGTGGCTAGATCAGAGAGGGAGAGGCAGAAGGGACAAGAGAACCTCGATGAAACATGACGTTGGCCAAAGGGATTACTGCTGCTTCTCGGCCTTCGTATATCTCTCTCTCTCTCTTTCTGATTCCCCCCGTTCAGTTTTTGTCTCGTGACCCTCTTTTACAGTCGAATTGATGCATCTGGTAAGTCAGAGGAGTTACTAGCTCTCCGATTCTAGCTCAGTATTTTCACTTGGCTAACTCGGGGTTCCGTCATTTTCATCATTGTCTGGAAACCTTTCTAAAGGAATTTTTAAGGCGCTACTTCATTGTAGCTCGCACTTTACTGGGCTTGCCAGTTACCTTAAACTTGATAATCTCACTGAGATAGGTGGAACCATATTTTCAGAACTAGCATCTTTATATTTGCTACTAGGTGCGTATAGATTTCTGCTACTAGTAGGTGGTTAATATTTCCTGTACAGGTTCTTGCCCTCTGCTGGCTCATCTGACGAACCGTCTCTGTTACAGTTTGTTGTCCATATGCAAGCAATTAGATAGGTAGGCAATCTATTGCATGGATACTAGTGTTACTAAAGCTACTTTGTATGTTTCTATTTTATTCACCCAAGTTTTGTATGTTTCTATTGCAAATAATGATTTGTATGATGAATGCTTTCCCCAGGTAATCTGGGAGTTGATTGCTTAATGCTTGAGCAATGATTCTCGAAGCTAACACAACCAATTTCGTCTACTGCAACTTCTGGTATGTATAAGATCTTGTGATCTTAAATCTGAATGTGTAAGATTCATAGGTAAATATTTTGTGATCAGAAGGTTAATATCTGAATGTGTAAGATTCGTAGGTATCTATCTTGTGATCAATAGGTAAATCTAAATGTGTAAGATCTTGTGATCTTAAATCTGAATGTGTAAGGTCAGTAGGTTAAAAATCACCGTTTGGAAAATGGTGATGTCCTATTTCTAAATGCTGATTTTTATGATGAATGCTCTCCCCAGGTGCTCTGGCAAGAGTGTTATAAGAATCACCATAGTTCACTCTTTGTGTTTCTTTTTATATTTATTTAGGCAAACACTCTTCTTAAGTCTAAACTCATGGCTGCTGATCTTGGTAATGAGGGTCAAACTCCTATAGATATTGATAATGGTGATGAGGGAAGTCATTTACAAGGTACTTTTGGGACATCTTCTAGAAAAAGGAAGTTAAGGGGTAATATATGGACTGAGTTTACCAAAAACGATGTAGGTGGAGTCATGAAGGCATTCTGCAACCACTGTGGGAAGCCTCTATCCTACAACAGTAGAAATGGGACTAACCACCTCCACAACCACTATGAAAGGTCACGTCCCATTCGAAAAGGGTTGGGTAATCAGGAGTTAACAAACAATTCAGCTCCCACTTTCGACCAGGATGTTTCAATGAGATACCTAATGAGAATGATCGTGAAGCATAAATATCCTATCTCACTCTTCCTCTCTTCAACCTCGTTTCTAGTGTCTTTCAAGGAATACGGTAAAAAAATCATATGTGGTCGGCTTATAAATCTGAGAGAGTTAAGCTTAAGAAAACTATTGAGAGAAATAAGTCTAGGTTTGCAGTTACTACTGATATGTGGACATCAAACCACCAGAGGAGAGGGTACATGGTGATCACTATCCACTATATTGACTGCACATGGACATTGAGGAGTTTGATATTTCGATTTGTGTATGTGCCATGCTCACATACTAAGGAGGTGCTAGGAACTCTTCTATTAAAGAGCTTGATGAAGTGGAATATTGATACAAAGCTCTCTACAATAACTCTTGACAACTGCTCTACAAATGATGTTGTTATCAAGGGATTAAGGGATACATTGCCTAGCACCTCACTCTTATTGTCTAGAAAATCACTCCATATGCGATGTTGTGCTCATATCCCCAACTTGATTGTGAAGGATTGACTTTCTGTCATTGAAAGTGGACTTCAGAAAGTTCGTGACAGTGTGGCATACTGGATAGCTACTCCAAAGAGGAAAGAAAAATTTGAGGAGACTGCTAGACAGTTGAAAGTTCCTATGGATAAAAGTTTATCCCTTGATTGTCCTACGAGGTGGAATTCCACCCTTCTCATGCTCCAGACGGCATTGTTATACATGAGCGTTTTCTATAGACTGAGTCAGAGAGAGCCACTTTTTGATACATTATGTAACGCCCGGGCCCACTGCCCATGACTCTAATAGAGTTTCAGGAATGACGATTGGCCCCACAAACCACCACTAGTCTTAACTGTGCACTTTGTCCACACTGACGCGCAAGCTAGGATCAACTTCCCGACTGGTCACGCATCCTAGTACTACTCCAAGCCGAACACGCTTAACTATGGAGTTCTTTAGTGATGGGATCCCGGAAAAGGAGGTGCACCTTGGTGATATGGATAGTCCAATCATTTATTTTAAGATCATGTTATCTGAGGCCTCAAATCCTGGGATGTTACAATCTCCCCCACTTAGACTCTTGACGTCCTCGTCAAGGCTCAACTATATGGCCTCATAATCTGACCCCATTTCAGTGTGGACCCACAATGGCCCATGGACACCCAGCTCCCGATCACAGAATACCAGCGCAAGGGTGGCTACGTCAACCATGGACATCCCTTTCCTACATGCCTAGACCGCACGTCTCAAGACTGGCATGTCACATGCCCATGTGGGCCCCACCTACTGGAGGGGTTATGGCTCTGATACCATTTGTAACGCCCGGGCCCACTGCCCATGACTCTAGTAGAGTTTCAGGAATGACGATTGGCCCCACAAACCACCACTAATCTTAACTGCGCACTTTGTCCACACTGACGCGCAAGCCAAGATCAACTTCCCGACTGGTCACCCATCCTAATACTACTCCAAGCCGAGCACGCTTAACTATGGAGTTCTTTAGTGATGGGATCCCGGAAAAGGAGGTGCACCTTGGTGATATGGATAGTCCAATCATTTCTTTTAAGATCATGTTATCTGAGGCCTCAAATCCTGGGATGTTACACATTACCTACTCTTGATGATTGGGATTTTGCTTCTTTGATATGTGACAAACTTGAAATATTTCACTTAACTACTGAGGAACTGTCGGGGACTAAATATCCCACATCAAATCTTTGTTTTGCAAATATATGTGCTATCAAATTGAAGTTGAATGAATGGGAGAACTCGTGCAATCCTATCATTAAGAAAATGGCAGGTGAAATGATGGAGAAGTTCAAGAAGTACTGGGATGACATTCATGTCTTGATGGGAGTTGCCGCTGTTTTGGACCCTCGCTTCAAAATGGATATGATAAATTTTTATTATCCTTCAATCTATGGGGAGAAAGCTAAAGCTGAAGTTAATAAAGTTCGCAAAGCATCCGATCAATTACTAAAGGAATACCAGGAAAGAAAAAAATATATCTGATCATGCAACTTCTAGCCAACAAATAGTCTCCTCTCTGTCCCCTATTGTTGTAGTCCCACTAAAACCAGTTCAGGTGTTCAAGGCACATGCTGGAAGACAGAAAAGGTCAAGAAACTCCATGAAGACTGAGTTGGATGTGTACTTGGGGGAGGAAGTGGTGCTGATTAAGGATGATGATTATGATATTTTATCTTGGTGGAAAATTAACGAGGCAAATTTTTAGTACTAGAGGTAGGCTTCTTGACCCACATCGCAGTCGTCTCACACCCAAGACCGTGGAATCTTTGATGTGTCTTCAAAGTTGGATTTCTACTGCTGGGGGTAACATCTAGACTTTGGTTTTTTCTTTGATATTTCATTCTCTACTAGTTAATTCTTTGTTTTCTTGTTGTAGGAGATTATTTTTCTGGAGACATTGACACCTCACTTGTAGACACGGATAATGCTAGTCTTGGTGCATTCACTAATCTCATTTGTTATTGTTATTATATCTCATATGATTTTGTTATTGTATCTCATTTCAATCTGTTGTTACATTCTAGATGCCAAAGTTTCATGTGAAATCTCCTCACAACAAACTCAAGGTTGTGAGGATATTCAAGGTAATGAAACTAGCCTGTATAATGGGTGTTTAATGTCATGTTTGCATGCCTAATGTGGATGTTTAATGATATATGATTTCTTCTATAGATTCTCTTTGAGGTTGTTCTCTCAGTAATCAAGCTGTATAATCCCAACTACTACAATGAATGAGTAAGTCAGTAGGTTGTCATTAGTCCATGTTTGATTTTCCCCCCTTTTAGTTGGTGCCCTCTTTCCGCTGGCACACCCTCCATGCCTTCAACCTTTCTTCCATTCCATAGTTCATATGGATCAACGGGATTGAAGGGGTAGTCTCGTAGCTGTACCATTTTTATCCTAGTAACTAGAAGTACCATATTTTTATGGTTTATTCATGTAAATTAATCCTATGCCATACTCATTCAAAAAACATTTGAAGCACTGAAATGCCACTCTACTCAGTTACATGGGACTGGATCTAAAACATGTTAACTTATTTTCCATTGCTATTTCATTTCCTACCTGGAAATATGTTTCTTCCTATAAAGCTTGATCTTTCTATAAACGAGTATATAAATTTATTGCAGGTGTTGTACAACAAGCAGTTCCATGTACACGAGTACATCAATTTATTGTTAATGCAGTTTTAGTTGGTATCCTTTGGTTGATTGTATGTTTAACTGTGGGAAATGCTGCAGGGCTTTCTTATGTGGGCTGTACTAAACACCAATGAATGGAGCTGAAGGTGCACGAGATGGAGAGGATGGTGCCAGAGTTTTCTGTGGGAGTGTGAATTTCTTTTAGAGTCGCTCTGAATTAGATCGTCCTTCTCTCTTTTAGTATGGATACTTCAAAGAAGCTCGCATAGATGAGCCCAGACTGAAGATGAGGGAGATTAAGCTGCTCAGGTGGATACCTCCTGACCTCCATAACCTGAAAAATAAATGTTACTATCGGGAGAAGCAGAGATGCTAGTGGACGATATCGGAGATGGGTGGCTGGTGTTATCTGAAATCACCACATTGATATCTGTTTGACTTTCCGCGCACGGAGCAGAACGAATGCTTACACTTTAGCCTACTTGCAAGCGATTATCATTGGTCTTAAGTTAGCAAGAGATAACAGGATGCAGACCTCATGTGTTGAGATAGACGATGAAAAGGTCTATAATATCTTATGGAAGGATGCTCCTGCACCTTGGAGGGCCAGACCCTTTGCGAGAGAGATCAGAAAGGAGCTGATGGATGCTTGCATTATGGGATCCTTGGTGAACAAGGTCCTGAATTCTGTTCCACGAGAGGTCGGGCGATGGGGCTGCAGTTGTTTAGACACTTTTGTGACCACGGACATCCATAATATCCCGAGGAGGATTCGAGGGATGTCTATCCTGGAGAAGAGGCAAGTTCCCTATGTTGTTCTACAGGATGTCGAGGCTTAGATTTTCTCTCCCTGGTTGGTCTTCCGCTTTTTCTTGTTTTCCTTTTGGAGGGTTGTTGTTGATGAGGGAATGATACCTGCTTTCTTATAAGCAGGAGATGTAGATCTCTTTGATGTTTTGCTCACATGAGGGGTGTGGGATGAATAGATTGACCCCTGGCTCATATAAAAAAAATATTCTAACGAATGATGGCATTCATATCATCAGAGACACGATGGCCTCCATCTCCTCACACAACGATAAGCTTGTCTGGAGTTTGGAAACCCATGGTCGCTTCACCATTAAGTCTGTTAAAAATTGTCTCATCTATGCTGAGCACGATTGCATGGGTTCTGACCTTGCTGGTTGGTGGAAGCTTAAACTCCCCAAAGCAGGTGCTATGCTTTGGAAGGTTGCACGTTGTGCTATCCCCATGGATGACAACATTTCTAGATGTCATATCATGCTTGCCTCTAAATGCTTGTGTTGCAAATCGCCATCGATAGAAACAATGCAACACTTGTTTCTGTACGGTAATACAACCTCCTTCTTTTGGCAAAAGCTAAGATCTCTATCTGCGTACGATCCGCCGACCTCTCTACATGATCTTTTATACACATGTGCACGCTCGGCCTCATCCTCTTCACCGCCGATGTGAATCCATGGGTTGCTCAGCGCCATGATTGTGTGGTACACTTGGAAAGCCAGATGTACTAAACGATTTGAAGGCCGATCTGTCAGTCTTATTTCAATATGGAACACCATGATTATCAACCTAAACCACTTTTTGCAGCAGAAACAGTTCCCCAAGCTCGGACCTCCTGATACATTGTGGTCGTTGAACGAGCATGGAGTTATCCCCCCTCCGGTGATGCTCAGGACTATATCTCTTGTTCGATGGTCTCCACCGGACGTCGCCAATAGGAAACTCAACATTTCCATTGGAAAGGGTGTTGACAATACTGGGATTTCCAGAAGATGGGCAGCTGGCGTTCTGAGAGATTCTAGAAGTCAATGTTGCCTCACTTTCAGAGTCTGGCTCAAAGAGACAGATTATACTCTTGCTTATCTCATTGCATGCGACATCACGCTCAAGATAGCAGATAGCAGGAATCTGTCCATCTCGGTGATCGAAGTCGATGACAGATACACTCATGACATTCTTTGGTGCAACGCCGACGAACCTTGGAGAGCCACCTCTTTCGTGAGGGAGATCAAAGCCTGGATTAATGACTGTGACATCATTGGCCACTGTGTTCCTAAGGTTGCGAATAATGTCCCTCGGGAGTTAGGCATATGGGGCAGCCATTTAGAAGACATGTTCATTTGCTCCGAACCTTCCCTTTTACCCAGGTGGGTCAGAGGTCTGATGCTTATGGAGAAGAGAAACATCCCTTATATCTATATTAGGAAAAGGGCTCCGGATTACCATGACCTATCTTAGGGCGTGTTTTTGTGCGTATGTTGTATTCTTTTCTGAGGTTTGGTCTGGGTTCTTTGGTGGAACCATACCTGTGTTTATAAGCGGGAGCTGTATTTTTTCTAAGATGATTTTCCCATACGAGGGGGATGGGATGAATAAGAATACCCCCTGACTTTATTTTAAAAAAAATTACTTAGTCACTAAGAAATCCCAAAAAAGGTACATTTCTAATTGTATAACGATCGAACATGACCACTAACTGCCGATATCATGATATTAGTTCCACCATTTCAATGAATCGTACCTAATATCATGACCTGGTTAAATACAAGTCAAAGGAGTCAACTTTAATGCGAAAAGACGAAAGCAGACTACAAAGAAACCCAATTCACTACATATCAGATGACTAGGAGTAATTCTACATCCATATCACTGTAGAAAAGCATAGATTAATAATTTGAGTTTTTATATAGGCAGTTCTTATCGAGAGCTTTCCAACAGTACCATGCACGTCTAAAACATAGCTCCGAGTCAAAAGTTATGGAATTGGTAGGGAAGAAATATTAGAGTCAAGATTGCAACTTTGTCTATGGGAAATGGAGGCTCTAGATCTAGACATTAGTGTTTGGAGGCATCTCTTAGCATGTAAAGAGAACATGTGTTGCCCCGCAAATCAATTTTTTAGCTTCCAGATCCAAATCCATGGGTCTTATGATAAGATAGAATGGTTACTTCGTCACTAAGAAATCTTAAGACCACAACGATGGAAAGGAGGAGGATGCTTTATGTGTTACATACATGGAAAGACAGCTAGTTAGAGGTGCCTCATCACGCCTGCTATGATATGAGGCTCTTCTTTTCTTGTTTTTGTTGTGACCTCATAGGTGATGTGCATAGATGGGCGGGTTTTTAGCACTAGATGTAATACCTTTTGTTTTGGCTCAAATGAGGAGTGTGGGATGAATGAGGTTTACTTGTGACTTGTTTAAATAAAGTGATTCAAAATAGGCACATTTCTAGTGGTATAACGATCGAACATGCTTATTAACTATCGAGATCATGATATCAACTATACGATATCTAAGAAGCATACCTAATATCATGATCTAGTTATATACAAGTCGAAGGAGTCAACTTTAAGCCGAAAAGATGAAAAAAGACTCGAAAGAGACCCAATTCACTACATATCGGGAGACTAGGAGTAATTCTACCTCAACAGACTCAAATATCATAACAAAACCTAATATTGGTAATTTGGCTTTTTATATGGGTAGTACTCGTCGAGATCTTTCCAATGGTACCATGAACGCCTAAAACAGAGCTCTGAGTCAAAAGTTATGGAGTTGGTTGGGAAGACACATTAGAGTTAAGATTGCAACTTTGTCTCTCTGGAGTGGAAGCTCTAGATCTAGACATTAACGTCGGAGACATCCCCTAGCATGTAAAGAGAACATGACTTCTCCAGAAGATCATGCTTTTGGCTTCCAGATCCAAATAGATTTGTCTTATGATAAAATAGAAGCGTTACTTAGTCACTAAGAAATCCCAAAAAAGGTACATTTCTAATTGTATAACGATCGTACAGGACCACTAACTACCGATATCATGATATCAGTTCCACTATTTCAATGAATCGTACCTAATATCATGACCTGGTTAAATACAAGTCAAAGGAGTCAACTTTAATGCGAAAAGTCGAAAGCATACTACAAAGAAACCTAATTCACTACATATCGGATGACTAGGAGTAATTCTACATCCATATCACTGTAGAAAAACTTAGATTAATAATTTGAGTTTTTGTGTGGGCAGTGCTTATCGAGAGCTTTCTAACGGTACCATGCACGTCTAAATCAGAGCTCCGAGTCAAAAGTTATGGAATTGGTAGGGAAGAAATATTAGAGTCAAGATTGCAACTTTGTCTATGGGAAATGGAGGCTCTAGATCTAGACATTAGCATTTGGAGGCATTTCTTAGCATGTAAAGAGAACATGTGTTGCCCCACAAATCAATTTTTTAGCTTCCAGATCCAAATCCATGGGTCTTATGATAAGATAGAATGGTTACTTCATCACTAAGAAATCTTAAGACCACAACGATGGAAAAGAGGAGGATGCTTTATGTGTTACATACATGGAAAGACAGCTAGTTAGAGGTGCCTCATCACGCCTGTTGTGATATCAGGCTCTTCTTTTTTTGTTTTTGTTGTGACCTCATAGGTGATGTGCATAGATGGGCGGGTTTTTAGCACCAGATGTAATATCTTTTGTTTTGGCTCAAATGAGGAGTGTGGGATTAATGAGGTTTACTTGTGACTTTTTAAATAAAGTGATTCAAAATAGGCACATTTCTAGTGGTATAACGATCGAACATGCTCATTAGCTATCAAAATCTTGATATCAACTATACGATATCTAATAAGCATACCTAATATCATGATCTGGTTATATACAAATCGAAGGAGTCAACTTTAAGCTGAAAAGATGAAAAAAGACTCGAAAGAGACCCAATTCACTACATATTGGGTGACTAGGAGTAATTCTACCTCAACTGAATCAAATATCACAGTACAAAACCTAATATTGGTAATTTGGCTTTTTATATGGGTAGTACTCGTCGAGATCTTTCCAACGGTACCATGCATGCCTAAAACAGAGCTCTGAGTCAAAAGTTATGGAGTTGGTTGGGAAGACACATTAGAGTTAAGATTGCAACTTTGTCTCTCTGGAGTGGAAGCTCTAGATCTAGACATTAACGTCGGAGACATCCCCTAGCATGTAAAGAGAACATGACTTCTCGCGAAGATCATGCTTTTGGCTTCCAGAACCAAATAGATTTGTCTTATGATAAAATAGAAGCGTTACTTAGTCACTAAGAAATCCCAAAAAAGGTACATTTCTAATTGTATAACGATCGAACATGACCACTAACTACCGATATCATGATATCAGTTCCACCATTTCAATGAATCGTACATAATATCATGACCTGGTTAAATACAAGTCAAAAGAGTCAACTTTAATGCGAAAAGACGAAAGCAGACTACAAAGAAACCCAATTCACTACATATCGGATGACTAGGAGTAATTCTACATCCATGTCACTGTAGAAAAACTTAGATTAATAATTTGAGTTTTTATCTGGGTAGTTCTTATCGAGAGCTTTCCAACGGTACCATGCATTCCTAAAATAGAGCTCCGAGTCAAAAGTTATGTATTTGGTAGGAAAGAAAAATTAGAATCAAGATTGCAACTTTGTCTATGGGAAATGGAGGCTCTAGATCTAGAAATTAGCGTTTCGAGGCATCTCTTAGCATGTAAAGAGAACATGTGTTGCCCCGCAAATCAATTTTTTAGCTTCCAGATCCAAATCCATGGGTCTTATGATAAGATAGAATGGTTACTTCGTCACTAAGAAATCTTAAGAACACAACGATGGAAAGGAGGAGGATGCCTTATGTGTTACATACATGGAAAGACAGCTAGTTAGAGGTGCCTCATCACGCCTGCTGTGATATGAGGCTCTTGTTTTTTTGTTTTTGTTGTGACCTCATAGGTGATGTGCATAGATGCGCGGGTTTTTAGCACGAGATGTAATACCATTTGTTTTGGCTCAAATGAGGAGTGCGGGATGAATGAGGTTTACTTGTGACTTGTTTAAATAAAGTGATTCAAAATAGGCACATTTCCAGTGGTATAACGATCGAACATGCTCATTAACTATCGAGATCATGATATCAACGATACGATATCTAAGAAGCATACCTAATATCATGATCTGGTTATATACAAGTCGAAGGAGTCAACTTTAAGCTGAAAAGATGAAAGCAGACTCGAAAGAGACCCAATTCACTACATTTCGGGTGACTAGAAGAAATTCTACCTCAACTTAATCAAATATCACAATACAAAAACTAATATTGGTAATTTGGCTTTATATATGGGTAGTACTCGTCGAGATCTTTCCAACGGTACCATGCACGCCTAACATAGAGCTATGAGTCAAACGTTATGGAGTTGGTTGGGAAGACACATTAGAGTTAAGATTGCAACTTTGTCTCTCTGGAGTGGAAGCTCTAGATCTAGACATTAACGTCGGAGACATCCCCTAGCATGTAAAGAGAACATGACTTCTCCCGAAGATCATGCTTTTGGCTTCCAGATCCAAATAGATTTGTCTTATGATAAAATAGAAGCGTTACTTAGTCACTAAGAAATCCCAAAAAAGGTACATTTCTAATTGTATAACGATCGAACAGGACCACTAACTATCGATATCATGATATCAGTTCCACCATTTCAATGAATCGTACCTAATATCATGACCTGGTTAAATACAAGTCAAAGGAGTCAACTTTAATGCAAAAAGATGAAAGCAGACTACAAAGAAACCCAATTCACTACATATCGGATGACTAGGAGTAATTCTACATCCATATCATCTGGGGAGTTCTTATCGAGAGCTTTCCAACGGTACCATGCACACCTAAAACAGAGCTCCGAGTCAAAAGTTATGGAATTGGTAGGGAAAAAATATTAGAGTCAAGATTGCAACTTTGTCTATGGGAAATGGAGGCTCTAGATCTAGACATTAGCGTTTGGAGGCATCTCTTAGCATGTAAAGAGAACATGTGTTGCCCCACAAATCAATTTTTTAGCTTCCAGATCCAAATCCATGGGTCTTATGATAAGATAGAATGGTTACTTCGTCACTAAGAAATCTTAAGACCACAACGATGGAAAGGAGGTTGATGCCTTATGTGTTACATACATGGAAAGACAGCTAGTTAGAGGTGCCTCATCACGCCTGCTATGATATGAGGCTCTTCTATTTTTGTTTTTGTTGTGACCTCATAGGTGGTGTGCATAGATGGGTGGGGTTTTAGCACCAGATGTAATACCTTTTGTTTTGGCTCAAATGAGGAGTGTGGGATGAATGAGGTTTACTTGTGACTTGTTAAAATAAAGTGATTCAAAATAGGCACATTTCTAGTGGTATAACGATCGAACATGCTCATTAACTATCGAGATCATGATATCAACTATACGATATCTAAGAAGCATACCTAATATCATGATCTGGTTATATACAAGTCGAAGGAGTCAACTTCAAGCTGAAAAGATGAAAGCAGACTCGAAAGAGACCCAATTCACTACATATCGTGTGACGAGGAGTAATTCTACCTCAACTGAATCAAATATCACATTACAAAACCTAATATTGGTAATTTGGCATTTTATATGGGTAGTACTCGTCGAGATCTTTCCAACGGTACCATGCACGCCTAAAACAGAGCTCTGAGTCAAAAGTTATGGAGTTGGTTGGGAGGACACATTAGAGTTAAGATTGCAACTTTGTCTCTCTGGAGTGGAAGCTCTAGATCTAGACATTAACGTCGGAGACATCCCCTAGCATGTAAAGAGAACATGACTTATCCCGAAGATCATGCTTTTGGCTTCCAGATCCAAATAGATTTGTCTTATGATAAAATAGAAGCGTTACTTAGTCACTAAGAAATTCCAAAAAAGGAACATTTCTAATTGTATAACGATCGAACAGGACCACTAACTATCGATATCATGATAGCAGTTCCACCATTTCAATGAATCGTACCTAATATCATGACCTGGTTAAATACAAGTCAAAGGAGTCAACTTTAATGCGAAAAGATGAAAGCAGACTACAAAGAAACCCAATTCACTACATATCGGATGACTAGGAGTAATTCTACATCCATATCATCTGGGGAGTTCTTATCGAGAGCTTTCCAACGGTACCATGCACGCCTTAAACAGAGCTCCGAGTCAAAAGTTATGGAATTGGTAGGGAAGAAATATTAGAGTCAAGATTGCAACTTTGTCTATGGGAAATGGAGGCTCTAGATCTAGACATTAGCGTTTGGAGGCATCTCTTAGCATGTAAAGAGAACATGTGTTGCCCCGCAAATCAATTTTTTAGCTTCCAGATCCAAATCCATGGGTCTTATGATAAGATAGAATGGTTACTTCGTCACTAAGAAATCTTAAGACCACAACGATGGAAAGGAGGAGGATGCTTTATGTGTTACATACTTGGAAAGACAGCTAGTTAGAGGTGCCTCATCACGCCTGCTGTGATATGAGGCTCTTCTTTTCTTGTTTTTATTGTGACCTCATAGGTGATGTGCATAGATGGGCGGGTTTTTAGCACCAGATGTAATACCTTTTGTTTTGGCTCAAATGAGGAGTGTGGGATGAATGAGGTTTACTTGTGACTTGTTTAAATAAAGTGATTCAAAATAGGCACATTTCTAGTGGTATAACGATCGAACATGCTTATTAACTATCGAGATCATGATATCAACTATACGATATCTAAGAAGCATACCTAATATCATGATCTAGTTAGATACAAGTCGAAGGAGTCAACTTTAAGCCGAAAAGATGAAAGCAGACTCGAAAGAGACCCAATTCACTACATATCGGGAGACTAGGAGTAATTCTACCTCAACTAAATCAAATTACATAACAAAACCTAATAATGGTAATTTGGCTTTTTATATGGGTAGTACTCGTCGAGATCTTTCCAACGGTACCATGAACGCCTAAAACAGAGCTCTGAGTCAAAAGTTATGGAGTTGGTTGGGAAGACACATTAGAGTTAAGATTGCAACTTTGTCTCTCTGGAGTGGAAGCTCTAGATCTAGACATTAACGTCGGAGACATCCCCTAGCATGTAAAGAGAACATGATTTCTCCCGAAGATCATGCTTTTAGCTTCCAGATCCAAATAGATTTGTCTTATGATAAAATAGAAGTGTTACTTAGTCACTAAGAAATCCCAAAAAAGGTACATTTCTAATTGTATAACGATGGAACAAGACCACTAACTACCGATATCATGATATCAGTTCCACCATTTCAATGAATCGTACCTAATATCATGACCTGGTTAAATACAAGTCAAAGGAGTCAACTTTATTGCGAAAAGACGAAAGCAGACTACAAAGAAACCCAATTCACTACATATCGGATGACTAGGAGTAATTCTACATCCATATCACTGTAGAAAAACTAAGATTAATAATTTGAGTTTTTATATGGGCAGTGCTTATCGAGAGCTTTCTAACGGTACCATGCACGTCTAAAAGATAGCTCCGAGTCAAAAGTTATGGAATTCGTAGGGAAGAAATATTAGAGTCAAGATTGCAACTTTGTCTATGGGAAATGGAGGCTCTAGATCTAGACATTAGTGTTTGGAGGCATCTCTTAGCATGTAAAGAGAACATGTGTTGCCCCGCAAATCAAGGAGTCAACTTTAATGCGAAAAGACGAAGGCAGAGTGCAAAGAAACCCAATTCACTACATATCGGATGACTAGGAGTAATTCTATATCCATATCACTGTAGAAAACTTAGATTAATAATTTGAGTTTTTAACTGGGCAGTGCTTATGGAGAGCTTTCCAACGGTACCATGCACGCCTAAAACAAAGCTCCGAGTCAAAAGTTATGGAATTGGTAGGGAAGAAATATTAGAGTCAAGATTGCAACTTTGTCTATGGGAAATGGAGGCTCTAGATCTAGACATTAGCGTTTGGAGGCATATCTTAGCATGTAAAGAGAACATGTGTTGCCCCGCAAATCAATTTTTTAGCTTCCAGATCCAAATCCATGGGTCTTATGATAAAATAGAATGGTTACATCGTCACTAAGAAATCTTAAGACCACAACGATGGAAAGGAGGAGGATGCATTATGTGTTACATACATTGAAAGACAGCTAGTTAGAGGTGCCTCATCACGCCTGCTGTGATATGAGGCTCTTCTTTTTTTGTTTTTGTTGTGACCTCATAGGTGATGTGCATAGATGGGCGGGTTTTTAGCACCAGATGTAATACCTTTTGTTTTGGCTCAAATGAGGAGTGTGGGATGAATGAGGTTTACTTGTGACTTGTTTAAATAAAGTGATTCAAAATAGGCACATTTCTAGTGGTATAACGATCGAACATGCTCATTAACTATCGAGATCATGATGTCAACTATACCATATCTAAGAAGCATACCTAATATCATGATCTGGTTATATACAAGTCGAAGGAGTCAACTTTAAGCTGAAAAGATGAAAGCAGACTCGAAAGAGACCCAATTCACTGCATATCGTGTGACGAGGAGTAATTCTACCTCAACTGAATCAAATATCACAATATAAAACCTAATATTGGTAATTTGGCTTTTTATATGGGTAGTACTCGTCGAGATCTTTCCAACGGTACCATGCACGCCTAAAACAGAGCTCTGAGTCAAAAGTTATGGAGTTGGTTGGGAGGACACATTAGAGTTAAGATTGCAACTTTGTCTCTCTGGAGTGGAAGCTCTAGATCTAGACATTAACGTCGGAGACATCCCCTAGCATGTAAAGAGAACATGACTTCTCCCGAAGATCATGCTTTTGGCTTCCAGATCCAAATAGATTTGTTTTATGATAAAATAGAAGTGCTACTTAGTCACTAAGAAATCCCAAAAAAGGTACATTTCTAATTGTATAACGATCGAACAGGACCACTAACTACCGATATCATGATATCAGTTCCACCATTTCAATGAATCGTACCTAATTTCATGACCTGGTTAAATACAAGTCAAAGGAGTCAACTTTAACGCGAAAAGACGAAAGCAGACTACAAAGAAACCCAATTCACTTCATATCGGATGACTAGGAGTAATTCTACATCCATATCACTGTAGAAAAACTTAGATTAATAATTTGTGTTTTTATCTAGGCAGTGCTTATCGAGAGCTTTCCAACGGTACCATGCACGCCTAAAACATAGCTCCGAGTCAAAAGTTATGGAATTGGTAGGGAAAAATATTAGAGTCAAGATTGCAACTTTGTCTATGGGAAATGGAGGCTCTAGATCTAGACATTAGCGTTTGGAGGCATCTCTTAGCATGTAAAGAGAACATGTGTTGCCCCGCAAATCAATTTTTTAGCTTCCAGATCCAAATCCATGGGTTTTATGATAAGATAGAATGGTTACTTCATCACTAAGAAATCTTAAGACCACAACGATGGAAAGGAGGAGGATGCCTTATGTGTTACATACATGGAAAGACAACTAGTTAGAGGTGCCTCATCACGCCTGCTGTGATATGAGGCTCTTGTTTTTTTGTTTTTGTTGTGACCTCATAGGTGATGTGCATAGATGGGCGGGGTTTTAGCACTAGATGTAATACCTTTTGTTTTGGCTCAAATGAGGAGTGTGGGATGAATGAGGTTTACTTGTGACTTGTTTAAATAAAGTGATTCAAAATAGGCACATTTTTAGTGGTATAACGATCAAACATGCTCATTAACTATCGAGATCATGATATCAACTATACGATATCTAAGAAGCATACCTAATATCATGATCTAGTTATATACAAGTCGAAGGAGTCAACTTTAAGCTGAAAAGATGAAAGCAGACTCGAAAGAGACCCAATTCTCTACATATCGTGTGAATAGGAGTAATTATACCTCAACTAAATCAAATATCACAGTACAAAACCTAATATTGGTAAGTTGGCTTTTTATATGGGTAGTACTCGTCAAGATCTTTCCAACAGTACCATGCACGCCTAAAACAGAGCTCTGAGTCAAAAGTTATGCAGTTGGTTGGGAAGACACATTAGAGTTAAGATTGCAACTTTGCCTCTCTGGAGTAGAAGCTCTAGATCTAGACATTAACGTCGGAGACATCCCCTAGCATGTAAAGAGAACATGACTTCTCCCAAATATCATGCTTTTGGCTTCCAGATCCAAATAGATTTGTCTTATGATAAAATAGAAGCGTTACTTAGTCACTAAGAAATCCCAAAAAAGGTACATTTCTAATTGTATAACGATCGAACATGACCACTAACTACCGATATCATGATATCAGTTCCACCATTTCAATGAATCGTACCTAATTTCATGACCTGGTTAAATACAAGTCAAAGGAGTCAACTTTAATGCGAAAAGACGAAAGCAGACTACAAAGAAACCCAATTCACTACATATCGGATGACTAGGAGTAATTCTACATCCATATCACTGTACAAAAACTTAGATTAATAATTTGAGTTTTTATCTGGGCAGTGCTTATCGAGAGCTTTCCAACGGTACCGTGCACGTCTAAAACATAGCTCCGAGTCAAAAGTTATGGAATTGGTAGGGAAGAAATATTAGAGTCAAGATTGCAACTTTGTCTATGGGAAATGGAGGCTCTAGATCTAGACATTAGCGTTTGGAGGCATCTCTTAGCATGTAAAGAGAACATGTGTTTCCCCGCAAATCAATTTTTTAGCTTCCAGATCCAAATCCATGGGTCTTATGATAAGATAGAATGGTTACTTCGTCACTAACAAATCTTAAGACCACAACGATGGAAAGGAGGAGGATGCCTTATGTGTTACATACATGGAAATACAGCTAGTTAGAGGTGCCTCATCACGCCTGCTGTGATATGAGGCTCTTCTTTTTTTGTTTTTGTTGTGACCTCATAGGTGATGTGCATAGATGGGCGGGTTTTTAGCACCAGATGTAATACCTTTTGTTTTGGCTCAAATGAGGAGTGTGGGATGAATGAGGTTTACTTGTGACTTGTTTAAATAAAGTGATTCAAAATAGGCACATTTCTAGTGGTATAACGATCGAACATGCTCATTAACTATCGAGATCATGATATCAACTATACGATATCTAAGAAGCATACTTAATATCATGATCTGGTTATATACAAGTCGAAGGAGTCAACTTTAAGCTGAAAAGATGAAAGCAGACTCGAAAGAGACCCAATTCACTACATTTTTTCAATTTAAGCCAGGAGGTACTTTTATTCATCCTACCCTCCTCGTGTAGGCAAAAACACCAAAATATACAGCTCCTGCTTATAAGGTGTAGGTGTGTTCCCGAGACAAACCAGCCCTCCCAACCAACAAAGAACTACCTATCAACCTGTATGTAAGGAACCTGTCGACGCTCCATGCTAAGCAAGTTCTTCACCTTCCTAGGAAGATCTTCAGGTATCGAGCATATGTAAATGTCGTCCATCTGGCTCCCCCAATTGCCCAGCTCCCTTGGAACAGAGTTGACTATTTTCTGTACCAACGATCCTCTAATAGATGCTTCTGCAAACATCTTCCTCAACTCCCTCACCATTGGAGTTGCCTTCCATGGTTCTTCTTTTCCTATCCACAGGATGTCAAAAGTTCTCTTGTCGTCAATCTCCAAGGTTGCTACCCTAAGATGTTGGTCATTCATGATCTTGAGACCAACAGTGCACGATTGAATATAAGCTAAAAGGTAATCATCCACCTTTAACCATGTTCTGAATGAAACCCGAACTCGTCCCTGCCCGTTTTTGACCACCCCCGCCGCCCAGTATCTAGGGTTTCCTTGCGGATCCTTAGCTTTCCCCGTCGTGATATTAAACTTTAGGTTATGGAGATCCGGGGGATTCCACTTGTGCAACCTCACTGTTCTGAACCTCCAAGTAGGTTCCCCCAAGAGGTACATAGCTAGGGCCTGATAGAAGCCTGCATCTTCTCTTATCCCAAACTCCTTCTTGGTCATCATCATGTTGATCCTGAAAGTGATATATCCCCATTCGAGTTCCAGGTTCTTCTTCAAGTTATCAAATCTAGCGGCACATCTTATCCTCCAAATGCTTTCCACTATAAGGGAAGCCATGGTATTTCCTATCCATTTTTTTGCTGATATGGTATGTATTGTCCGGCAGCACTTCAGCAGGGAACTCAAACTACTAGGAGCCGGTTCTTGGATGATGTCCTTGTATCTCTACCAGAAGAAAGAAGCAATCTGACCCTGGAAGACCAAATGACTAGTCTCTTCCGTCTGGGGGTTCTCACAGCAGGAGCACATCGATGCTAGGGATATATTGCACTTCTTGATGTTATCATCTGTGGGAATAGCTCCATTCACAAACTTCCATATGATGGCGCTGGCGCGAGGTGTATCCTGGTTCCAAATGCGGGCCATATCCTCCCTATGTGTCATCTGTGGATTCTGAAGCAAAGTCCTCACCGATTTAATGCTAAATCTTCCATCCACCATGGGAGTCCAGATGATCTTATCTTCTTCCTCCGATATGAAGTGGCCTGATCTTCTTATCATGTCCAGACCTTCTTCGTCAATGATCATGCTTAAAGCTTGCCAATCCCAACTGCATTCAACATCCCAGAAGTCTTTCACTAGGAACTCCAGGTTTCTATCGCTTCGGTGTATAGTGAATTCCTTTAACGGCTGTTCACACCAATATGTGTCCCAGAAAGGTAGATCACCGGTACCAAGAATCCATCTACATCTCGGGTAAATAGAAGGGAACAAGGCCCAAATCTTCTTCCATAAGGGGGATGATGTATGTCCTTTCTTCAGAAAGGGGGGATATAACCCAGTATGGTTCCTCAAATGTGTATAGTATTTGTCTCTGCAGAACGACGCCCACAGGGATTTACCTTCGATTATCTCCCAGCATGCCTTAGCAAGGAAGGCACGATTGGTCACCTGGATGGACTGGAAGCCCAGCCCCCCTTGCCCCGTCGGGGTTGCCACCCTGTCCCAAACCACCCAAGCTTTTCTCTTGTTATCCTGTCTATCCGCCCATAAGAAGCGGGACATGATCCTGGACAGCTTGTATCCGATGGTCACCGGGATACCAACTGCCGCCGCCATATGAATCATCGTGCTAGAGAGAACGTGCTTAATCAGCAACTTCCTACCTGCAAAAGATAGTCTTGCCTTCCAAGAAGAGACCTTCTCCTGAGTTCTCGTAACCAAGAACTCAAAATCCGTCGTTTTAACCCAGCCAAGAGAAATTGGAACTCCAAGGTATGTCAGCGATTCAGCAACTTTGTCAATGCCGATCTCCCCGGCAATTCTATGTCTCTCTGTCTCATCTGAACATCCCAAAACACATGCGGATTTACTCCTGTTAATCTTTTGTCCAGTTGCTATCTCATAATCGAGAATAGTCTTTTTAATGTTCGCAATTGAGCCATTGGTGGTAGCCAGAAGAAGCACAATGTCATCCGCATACATCAGCAACGGTGGAGCCTTAGCCAGGCCTCTTGTAAAAAAACTGTCCACTGCCGCCTCATCGTGAAGCTGAACTAACCTTCTGCTGAGCATTTCCTCGAACAGGATAAAGAGAGATGGCGAGATAGCATTACCTTGCTTCAGGCCCTTCTTGAGGGGGAAGAAACCCTCAGTAATGTCTCCAATAGAAACGTATGTCCATGATTCCTTAAAGAATCTAAAGCATAGGTCAATAGTATCCCGTAGGAACCCGAACTTAGCAAAAACCTTCACCATGACCTCCCATGATACCCGATCATAAGCTTTGGACATATCTAATTTGAGAATCATGTTGTTTGGTTGGGGACCCTGATTGATGTCATGAACCAGCTCCTGTAATAGGCGGATATGCTGATGGATGTCGTGATGTTTCACAAAGGCCCCTTGATATGGAGAAACAATCTGAGGCACGAAAGAAACTATTCTATTATTCATCATCCGGGCTATGATTCTAAGGGCCACATTTTCAATGGAAATTGACCTAAAATCTCTAAGCATGAACCAGCTTTTTCTGCTGCCCAATTCACTACATATCGGGTGACTAGGAGTAATTCTACCTCAACTGAATCAAATATCACAGTACAAAACCTAATATTGGTAACTTGGCTTTTTATATGGGTAATACTCGTCGAGATCTTTCCAACGGTACCATGCACGCCTAAAACAGAGCTCTGAGTCAAAAGTTATGGAGTTGGTTGGGAAGACACATTAGAGTTAAGATTGCAACTTTGTCTCTCTGGAGTGGAAGCTCTAGATCTAGACATTAACGTCGGAGACATCCCCTAGCATGTAAAGAGAACATGACTTCTCCCGAAGATCATGCTTTTGGCTTCCAGATCCAAATAGATTTGTCTTATGATAAAATAGAAGCGTTACTTAGTCACTAAGAAATCCCAAAAAAGGTACATTTCTAATTGTATAACGATCGAACATGACCACTAACTACCGATATCATGATATCAGTTCCACTATTTCAATGAATCGTACCTAATATCATGACCTGGTTAAATACAAGTCAAAGGAGTCAACTTTAATGCGAAAAGACAAAAGCAGACTACAAAGAAACCCAATTCACTACATATCGGATGACTAGGAGTAATTCTACATCCATATCACTGTAGAAAAACTTAGATTAATAATTTGAGTTTTTATCTGGGCAGTGCTTATCGAGAGCTTTCCAACGGTACCATGCACGCTGAAAACGGAGCTCCGAGTCAAAAGTTATGGAATTGGTAGGGAAGAAATATTAGAGTCAAGATTGCAACTGTCTATGGGAAATGGAGGCTCTAGATCTAGACATTAGCATTTGGAGGCATCTCTTAGCATGTAAAGAAAACATGTGTTGCCCCGCAAATCAATTTTTAGCTTCCAGATCCAAACCCATGGGTCTTATGATAAGATAGAATGGTTACTTCGTCACTAAGAAATCTTAAGACCACAACGATGGAAAGGAGGAGGATGCCTTATGTGTTACATACATGGAAAGACAGCTAGTTAGAGGTGCCTCATCACGCCTGCTATGATACGAGGCTCTTCTTTTTTGTTTTTGTTGTGACCTCATAGGTGATGTGCATAGATGGGCGGGGTTTTAGAACCAGATGTAATACCTTTTGTTTTGGCTCAAATGAGGAGTGTGAGATGTGAATGAGGTTTACTTCTAACTTGTTTAAATAAAGTGATTCGAAATAGGCACATTTCTAGTGGTATAACGATCGAACATGCTCATTAACTATCGAGATCATGATATCAAATATATGATATCTAAGAAGCATACCTAATATCATGATCTGGTTATATATATATATATATATATATATATATATATATATATATATATATATATATATATATATATATATATATATAAATAAAAGAGGTTAATTTTATTCATCTTGCCCCTCAAGCAAGCCAAGTCAAATCATCCACATTACAGAAAATCATCCGCGATTGACCCAAAAACAACAAACTCATCCCATAAGTCTTCTCCAGATAAAGAATCCCACTCAACCATCCTAACACCCATCCCTCCAAGCCAAGAATCTAAGCAGCCACTACTCATTGCCATCCTTTGAGCTTTCTATCTCCAAGCCACCATCAACTCCTCAAGCCACCATCTCAGACTAGCTAATGTGTGTTCCCAACCAACTCCATAACTTTTGACTCAGAGCTCTGTTTTTGGCGTGCATGGTACCGTTGGAAAGATATCAACGAGTACTACCCATATAAAAAGCCAAATTACCAATATTAGGTTTTGTACTGTGATATTTGATTCAGTTGAGGTAGAAATACTCCTAGTCACCAGATATGTAGTGAATTGGGTCTCTTTCGAGTCTGCTTTCATCTTTTCAGCTTAAAGTTGACTCCTTCGACTTGTATATAACCAGATCATGATATTAGGTATGCTTCTTAGATATCGTATAGTTGATATCATGATCTCGATAGTTAATGAGCATGTTCGATCGTATACCATTAGAAATGTGCCTATTTTGAATCACTTTATTTAAATAAGTCAGAAGTAAACCTCATTCCTCCCACACTCCTCATTTGAGCCAAAACAAACGGTATTACATCTGGTGCTAAAACCCCACCCATCTATGCACATCACCTATGAGGTCACAACAAAAACAAAAAAAGAAGAGCCTCATATCCCAGCATGCATGATGAGGCACCTCTAACTAGCTGTCTTTCCATGTATGTAACACATAAGGCATCCTCCTCCTTTCCATCGTTGTGGTCTTAAGATTTCTTAGTGACGAAGTAACCATTCTATTTTATCATAAGACCCATGGATTTGGATCTGGAAGCTAAAAAATTGATTTGCGGGAAAACACATGTTCTCTTTACATGCTAGGAGATGCCTCCAAACGCTAATGTCTAGATCTAGAGCCTCCATTTCGCATAGACAAAGTTGCAATCTTGACTCTAATATTTCTTCCCTACCAATTCCATAACTTTTGACTCGGAGCTCTGTTTTAGGCGTGCATGGTACCGTTGGAAAGCTCTCGATAAGCACTGCCCAGATAAAAACTCAAATTATTAATCTAAGTTTTTCTACAGTGATATGGATGTAGAATTACTCCTAGTCATCTGATATGTAGTGAATTGGGTTTCTTTGTAGTCTGCTTTCGTCTTTTCGCATTAAAGTTGACTCCTTTGACTTGTATTTAACCAGGTCATGATATTAGGTACGATTCATTGAAATGGTGGAACTGATATCATGATATCGGTAGTTAGTGGTCATGTTCGATCGTTATACAATTAGAAATGTACCTTTTTTGGGATTTCTTAGTGACTAAGTAACGATTCTATTTTATCATAAAACAAATCTATTTGGATCTGGAAGCCAAAAGCATGATCTTCGGGAGAAGTCATGTTCTCTTTACATGCTAGGGGATGTCTCCGACGTTAATGTCTAGATCTAGAGCTTCCACTCCAGAGAGACAAAGTTGCAATCTTAACTCTAATGTGTGTTCCCAACCAACTCCATAACTTTTGACTCAGAGCTCTGTTTTAGGCGTGCATGGTACCGTTGGAAAGATATCGACGAGTACTACCCATATAAAAAGCCAAATTACCAATATTTGGTTTTGTACTGTGATATTTGATTCAGTTGAGGTAGAAATACTCCTAGTCACCAGATATGTAGTGAATTGGGTCTCTTTCGAGTCTGCTTTCATCTTTTCAGCTTAAAGTTGACTCCTTCGACTTGTATATAACCAGATCATGATATTAGGTATGCTTCTTAGATATTGTATAGTTGATATCATGATCTCGATAGTTAATGAGCATGTTCGATCGTATACCACTAGAAATGTGCCTATTTTGAATCACTTTATTTAAACAAGTCAGAAGTAAACCTCATTCATCCCACACTCCTCATTTGAGCCAAAACAAAAGGTATTACATCTGGTGCTAAAACCCCGCCAATTTATGCACATCACCTATGAGGTCACCACAAAAACAAAAAAAAGAAGAGCCTCATATCACAGCATGCGTGATGAGGCACCTCTAACTAGCTGTCTTTCCATGTATGTAACACATAAGGCATCCTCCTCCTTTCCATCGTTGTGGTCTTAAGATTTCTTAGAGACGAAGTAATCATTCTATTTTATCATAAGACCCATGGATTTGGATCTGGAAGCTAAAAAATTGATTTGCGGGGCAACACATGTTCTCTTTACATGCTAGGAGATGCCTCCAAACGCTAATGTCTAGATCTAGAGCCTCCATTTCCCATAGACAAAGTTGCAATCTTGACTCTAATATTTCTTCCCTACCAATTCCATAACTTTTGACTCGGAGCTCTGTTTTAGGCGTGCATGGTACCGTTGGAAAGCTCTCGATAAGCACTGCCTAGATAAAAACTCAAATTATTAATCTAAGTTTTTCTACAGTGATATGGATGTAGAATTACTCCTAGTCATCCGATATGTAGTGAATTGGGTTTCTTTGTAGTCTGCTTTCGTCTTTTCGCATTAAAGTTGACTCCTTTGACTTGTATTTAACCAGGTCATGATATTAGGTACGATTCATTGAAATGGTGGAACTGATATCATGATATCGGTAGTTAGTGGTCCTGTTCGATCGTTATGCAATTAGAAATGTACCTTTCTTGGGATTTCTTAGTGACTAAGTAACATTTCTATTTTATCATAAGACAAATCTATTTGGATCTGGAAGCCAAAAGCATGATCTTCGGGAGAAGTCATGTTCTCTTTACATGCTAGGGGATGTCTCCGACGTTAATGTCTAGATCTAGAGTTTCCACTCCAGAGAGACAAAGTTGCAATCTTAACTCTAATGCGTCTTCCCAACCAACTCCTTAACTTTTGACTCAGAGCTCTGATTTAGGCGTGCATGGTACAGTTGGAAAGATCTTGACGAGTACTACCCATATAAAAAGCCAAATTACCAATATTAGGTTTTGTACTGTGATATTTGATTCAATTGAGGTAGAATTACTCCTAGTCACCCGATATGTAGTGAATTGGGTCTCTTTCGAGTCTGCTTTCATCTTTTCAGCTTAAAGTTGACTCCTTCGACTTGTATATAACAAGATCATGATATTAGGTATGCTTCTTAGATATCATATAGTTGATATCATGATCTCGATAGTTAATGAGCATGTTCGATCGTTATACCACTAGAAATGTGCCTATTTTGAATCACTTTATTTAAACAAGTCAGAAGTAAACCTCATTCATCCCACACTCCTCATTTGAGCCAAAACAAAAGGTATTACATCTGGTGCTAAAACCCCGCTTATCTATGCACATCACCTATGAGCTCACAACAAAAACAAAAAAAAGAGCCTCATATCACAGCATGCGTGATGAGGCACCTCTAACTAGCTGTCTTTCCATGTATGTAACACATAAGGCATCCTCCTCCTTTCCATCGTTGGTGTCTTAAGATTTCTTAGTGACGAAGTAACCATTCTATTTTATCATAAGACCCATGGATTTGGATCTAAAAGCTAAAAAATTGATTTGCGGGGCAACACATGTTTTCTTTACATGCTAGGAGATGCCTCCAAATGCTAATGTCTAGATCTAGAGCCTCCATTTCCCATAGAAAAAGTTGCAATCTTGACTCTAATATTTCTTCCCTACCAATTCCATAACTTTTGATTCGGAGCTCTGTTTTAGGCGTGCATGGTACCGTTGGAAAGCTCTCGATAAGCACTGCCCAGATAAAAACTCAAATTATTAATCTAAGTTTTTCTACAGTGATATGGATGTAGAATTACTCCTAGTCATCTGATATGTAGTGAATTGGGTTTCTTTGTAGTCTGCTTTCGTCTTTTTGCATTAAAGTTGACTCCTTTGACTTGTATTTAACCACGTCATGATATTAGGTTCGATTCATTGAAATGGTGGAACTGATATCATGATATCGGTAGTTAGTGGTCCTGTTCGATCTTTATACAATTAGAAATGTACCTTTTTTGGGATTTCTTAGTGACTAAGTAACGCTTCTATTTTATCATAAGACAAATCTATTTGGATCTAGAAGCCAAAAGCATGATCTTTGGGAGAAGTCATGTTCTCTTTACATGCTAGGGGATGTCTCCGATGTTAATGTCCAGATCTAGAGCTTCCACTCCAGAGAGACAAAGTTGCAATCTTAACTCTAATGTGTCTTCCCAACCAACTCCATAACTTTTGACTCAGAGCTCTGTTTTAGGCGTGCACGGTACCGTTGGAAAGATGTCGACGAGTACTACCCATATAAAAAACCAATTTACCAATATTAGGTTTTTTACTGTGATATTTGATTCAGTTGAGGTAGAATTACTCCTAGTCACCAGATATGTAGTGAATTGGGTCTCTTTCGAGTCTGCTTTCATCTTTTCAGCTTAAAGTTGACTCCTTCGACTTGAATATAACCAGATCATGATATTAGGTATGCTTCTTAGATATCGTATAGTTGATATCATTATCTCAATAGTTAATGAGCATGTTCGATCGTTATACCACTAGAAATGTGCCTGTTTTGAATCACTTTATTTAAACAAGTCAGAAGTAAACCTCATTCATCCCACACTCCTCATTTGAGCCAAAACAAAAGGTATTACATCTGGTGCTAAAACCCCGCCCATCTATGCACATCACCTATGAGGTCACAACAAAAACAAAAAAAGAAGAGCCTCATATCACAGCAGGCGTGATGAGGCACCTCTAACTAGTTGTCTTTCCATGTATGTAACACATAAGGCATCCTCCTCCTTTCCATCGTTGTGGTCTTAAGATTTCTTAGTGACGAAGTAACCATTCTATTTTATCATAAAACCCATGGATTTGGATCTGGAAGCTAAAAAATTGATTTGCGGGGCAACACATGTTCTCTTTACATGCTAGCAGATGCCTCCAAACGCTAATGTCTAGATCTAGAGCCTCCATTTCCCATAGACAAAGTTGCAATCTTGACTCTAATATTTCTTCCCTACCAATTCCATAACTTTTTACTCGGAGCTCTGTTTTAGGCGTGCATGGTACCGTTAGAATGCTCTCGATAAGCACTGCCCAGATAAAAACTCAAATTATTAATCTAAGTTTTTCTACAGTGATATGGATGTAGAATTACTCCTAGTCATCTGATATGTAGTGAATTGGGTTTCTTTGTAGTCTGCTTTCGTCTTTTCGCATTAAAGTTGACTCCTTTGATTTGTATTTAACCAGGTCATGATATTAGGTACGATTCATTGAAATGTTGGAACTGATATCATGATATCGGTAGTTAGTGGTCCTGTTCGATCGTTATACAATTAGAAATGTACCTTTTTTGGGATTTCTTAGTGACTAAGTAACACTTCTATTTTATCATAAGACAAATCTATTTGGATCTGGAAGCCAAAAGCATGATCTTCGGGATAACTCATGTTCTCTTTACATGCTAGGGGATGTCTCCGACGTTAATTTTTAGATCTAGAGTTTCCACTCCAGAGAGACAAAGTTGCAATCTTAACTCTAATGCGTCTTCCCAACCAACTCCTTAACTTTTGACTCAGAGCTCTGATTTAGGCGTGCATGATACAGTTGGAAAGATCTTGACAAGTACTACCCATATAAAAAGCCAAATTACCAATATTAGGTTTTGTACTGTGATATTTGATTCAATTGAGGTAGAATTACTCCTAGTCACCCGATATGTAGTGAATTGGGTCTCTTTCGAGTCTGCTTTCATCTTTTTAGCTTAAAGTTGACTCCTTCGACTTGTATATAACCAGATCATGATATTAGGTATGCTTCTTAGATATCGTATAGTTGATATCATGATCTCGATAGTTAATGAGCTTGTTCGATCGTTATACCACTAGAAATGTGCCTATTTTCAATCACTTTATTTAAACAAGTCAGAAGTAAACCTCATTCATCCCACACTCCTCATTTGAGCCAAAACAAAAGGTATTACATCTGGTGCTAAAACCCCGCCCATCTATGCACATCACCTATGAGGTCACAACAAAAACAAAAAAAGAGCCTCATATCACAGCAGGCGTGATGAGGCACCTCTAACTAGCTGTCTTTCCATGTATGTAACACATAAGGCATCCTCCTCCTTTCCATCGTTGTGGTCTTAAGATTTCTAAGTGACGAAGTAACCATTCTATTTTATCATAAGACCCATGGATTTGGATCTGGAAGCTAAAAAATTGATTTGTGGGGCAACACATGTTCTCTTTACATGCTAGGAGATGCTTCCAAACGCTAATGTCTAGATCTAGAGCCTCCATTTCCCATAGACAACGTTGTAATCTTGACTCTAATATTTCTTTTCTACCAATTCCATAACTTTTGATTCGGAGCTCTGTTTTAGGCGTGCATGGTACCGTTGGAAAGCTCTCGATAAGCACTGCCCAGATAAAAACTCAAATTATTAATCTAAGTTTTTCTACAGTGATATGGATGTAGAATTACTCCTAGTCATCTGATATGTAGTGAATTGGGTTTCTTTGTAGTCTGCTTTCGTCTTTTCGCATTAAAGTTGACTCCTTTGACTTGTATTTAACCAGGTCATGATATTAGGTACGATTCATTGAAATGGTGGAACTGATGTCATGATATCGGTAGTTAGTGGTCCTGTTCGATCGTTATACAATTAGAAATGTACCTTTTTTGGGATTTCTTAGTGACTAAGTAACGCTTCTATTTTATCATAAGACAAATCTATTTGGATCTGGAAGCTAAAAGCATGATCTTCGGGAGAAGTCATGTTCTCTTTACATGCTAGGGGATGTCTCCGACGTTAATGTCTAGATCTAGAGCTTCCACTCCAGAGAGACAAAGTTGCAATCTTAACTCTAATGCGTCTTCCCAACCAACTCCATAACTTTTGACTCAGAGCTCTGTTTTAGGCGTGCATTGTACCGTTGGAAAGATATCGACGAGTACTACCCATATAAAAAGTCAAATTACCAATATTAGGTTTTGTACTGTGATATTTGATTCAGTTGAGGTAGAATTACTCCTAGTCACACGATATGTAGTGAATTGGGTCTCTTTCGAATCTGCTTTCATTTTTCAGCTTAAAGTTGACTCCTTCGACTTGTATATAACCAGATCATGATATTAGGTATGCTTCTTAGATATCGTATAGTTGATATCATGATCTCGATAGTTAATGAGCATGTTCGATCGTTATACCACTAGAAATGTGCCTATTTTGAATCACTTTATTTAAACAAGTCAGAAGTAAACCTCATTCATCCCACACTCCTCAATTGAGCAAAAATAAAAGGTATTACATCTGGTGCTAAAACCCCGCCCATCTATGCACATCACCTATGAGGTCACAACAAAAACAAAAAAAGAAGAGCCTCATATCACAACAGGCGTGATGAGGCTCCTATAACTAGCTGTCTTTCCATGTATGTAACACATAAGGCATCCTCCTCCTTTCCATCGTTGTGGTCTAAAGATTTCTTAGTGACGAAGTAACCATTCTATTTTATCATAAGACCCATGGATTTGGATCTGGAAGCTAAAAAATTGATTTGCGGGGCAACACATGTTCTCTTTACATGCTAGGAGATGCCTCCAAATGCTAATCTCTAGATCTAGAGCCTCCATTTCCCATAGACAAAGTTGCAATCTTGACTCTAATATTTCTTCCCTACCAATTCCATAACTTTTAACTCGGAGCTCTATTTTAGGCGTGCATGGTACCGTTGGTAAGCTCTCGATAAACACTGCCCAAATAAAAACTCAAATCATTAATCTAAGTTTTTCTACAGTGATATGGATGTAGAATTACTCCTAGTCATCTGATATGTAGTGAATTGGGTTTCTTTGTAGCCTGCTTTCGTCTTTTACCATTAAAGTTGACTCCTTTGACTTGTATTTAACCAGGTCATGATATTAGGTACGAATTCATTGAAATGGTGGAACTGATATCATGATATCGGTAGTTAGTGGTCCTGTTCGATCGTAATACAATTAGAAATATACCTTTTTTGGGATTTTTAGTGACTAACGCTTCTATTTTATCATAAAACAAATCTATTTGGATCTGGAAGCCAAAAGCATGATCTTCGGGAGAAGTCATGTTGTCTTTACATGCTAGGGGATGTCTCCGACGTTAATGTCTAGATCTAGAGCTTCCACTCCAGAGAGACAAAGTTGCAATCTTAACTCTAATGTGTCTTCCCAACCAACTCCATAACTTTTGACTCAGAGCTCTATTTTAGGCGTGCATGGTACCGTTGGAAAGATATCGACGAGTACTACCCATATAAAAAGCCAAATTACCAATATTAGGTTTTGTACTGTGATATTTGATTCAGTTGAGGTAGAATTACTCCTAGTCACCAGATATGTAGTGAATTGGGTCTCTTTCGAGTCTGCTTTCATCTTTTCAGCTTAAAGTTGACTCCTTCGACTTGTATATAACCAGATCATGATATTAGGTATGCTTCTTAGATATTGTATAGTTGATATCATGATCTCGATAGTTAATGAGCATGTTCGATCGTTATACCACTAGAAATGTGCCTATTTTGAATCACTTTATTTAAACAAGTCAGAAGTAAACCTCATTCATCCCACACTCCTCATTTGAGCCAAAACAAAAGGTATTACATCTGGTGCTAAAACCCCGCCCATCTATGCACATCACCTATGAGGTCATAACAAAAGCAAAAAAAGAAGAGCCTCATATCACAGCAGGCGTGATAAGGCTCCTCTAACTAGTGGTCTTTCCATGTATGTAACACATAAGGCATCCTCCTCCTTTCCATCGTTGTGGTCTTAAGATTTCTTAGTGACGAAGTAACCATTCTATTTTATCATAAGACCCATGGATTTGGATCTGGATGCTAAAAAATTTATTTGCGGGGCAACACATGTTCTCTTTACATGCTAGGAGATGCCTCCAAACGCTAATGTCTAGATCTAGAGCCTCCATTTCCCATAGACAAAGTTGCAGTCTTGACTCTAATATTTCTTCCCTACCAATTCCATAACTCGGAGCTCTGTTTTAGGCGTGCATGGTACCGTTGGAAAGCTCTCAATAAGCTTTGCCCAGATAAAAACTCAAATTATTAATCTAAGTTTTTCTACAGTGATATGGATGTAGAATTACTCCTAGTCATCCGATTTGTAGTGAATTGGGTTTCTTTGTAGTCTGCTTTCGTCTTTTCGCATTAAAGTTTACTCCTTTGACTTGTATTTAACCATGTCATGATATTAGGTACGATTCATTGAAATGGTGGAACTGATATCATGATATCGGTAGTTAGTGGTCCTGTTCGATCGTTATACAATTAGAAATGTACCTTTTTTGGGATTTCTTAGTGACTAAGTAACGCTTCTATTTTATCATAAGACAAATCTATTTGGATCTGGAAGCCAAAAGCATGATCTTCGGGAGAAGTCATGTTCTCTTTACATGCTAGGGGATGTCTCCGACGTTAATGTCTAGATCTAGAGCTTCCACTCCAGAGAGACAAAGTTGCAATCTTAACTCTAATGTGTCTTCCCAACCAACTCCATAACTTTTGACTCAGAGCTCTGTTTTAGGCGTGCATGGTACCGTTGGAAAGATCTCGATGAGTACTACCCATATAAAAAGTCAAATTACCAATATTAGGTTTTGTACTGTGATATTTGATTCAGTTGAGGTAGAATTACTCCTAGTCACCCTATATGTAGTGAATTGGGTCTCTTTCGAGTCTGCTTTCATCTTTTCAGCTTAAAGTTGACTCCTTCGACTTGTATATAACCAGATCTTGATATTAGGTATGCTTCTTAGATATCGTATAGTTGATATCATGATCTCGATAGTTAATGAGCATGTTCGATCGTTATACCACTAGAAATGTGCCTATTTTGAATCACTTTATTTAAACAAGTCAGAAGTAAACCTCATTCATCCCACACTCCTCATTTGAGCCAAAACAAAAGATATTACATCTGGTGCTAAAACCCAGCCCATCTATGCACATCACCTATGAGGTCACAACAAAAACAAAAAAAAGAAGAGCCTCATATCACAGCAGGCGTGCTGAGGCACCTCTAACTAGCTGTCTTTCCATGTATGTAACACATAAGGCATCTTCCTCCTTTCCATCGTTGTGGTCTTAAGATTTCTTAGTGACGAAGTAACCATTCTATTTTATCATAAGACCCATGGATTTGGATCTGGAAGCTAAAAAATTGATTTGCGGGGCAACACATGTTCTCTTTACATGCTAGGAGATGCCTCCAAACGCTAATGTCTAGATCTAGAGCCTCCATTTCCCATAGACAAAGTTGCAATCTTGACTCTAATATTTCTTCTCTACCAATTCCATAACTTTTGACTCGGAGCTCTGTTTTAGGCGTGCATGGTACCGTTGGAAAGCTCTCGATAAGCACTGCCCAGATAAAAACTCAAATTATTAATCTAAGTTTTTCTACAGTGATATGGATGTAGAATTACTCCTAGTCATCCGATATGTAGTGAATTGGGTTTATTTGTAGTCTACTTTCGTCTTTTCGCATTAAAGTTGACTCCTTTGACTTGTATTTAACCAGGTCATGATATTAGGTTTGATTCATTGAAATGGTGGAACTGATATCATGATATCGGTAGTTAGTGGTCCTGTTCGATCTTTATACAATTAGAAATGTACCTTTTTTGGGATTTCTTAGTGACTAAGTAACGCTTCTATTTTATCATAAGACATATCTATTTGGATCTGGAAGCCAACAACATGATCTTCGGGAGAAGTCATGTTCTCTTTACATGCTAGGGGATGTCTCCGACATTAATGTTCAGATCTAGAGCTTCCACTCCAGAGAGACAAAGTTGCAATCTTAACTCTAATGTGTCTTCCCAACCAACTCCATAACTTTTGACTCAGAGCTCTGTTTTAGGCGTGCATGGTACCGTTGGAAAGATATCGATGAGTACTACCCATATAAAAAGCCAAATTACCAATATTAGCTTTTGTACTGTGATATTTGATTCAGTTGAGGTAGAATTACTCCTAGTCACCCGATATGTAGTGAATTGGGTCTCTTTCGAGTCTGCTTTCATCTTTTCAGCTTAAAGTTGACTCCTTCGACTTGTATATAACCAGATCATGATATTACGTATGCTTCTTAGATATCGTATAGTTGATATCATGATCTCGATAGTTAATGAGCATGTTCGATGGATATATTTAACGTCCATAAGGACGATACTGAAGAGTCGCACCCTCTAGGGCGATCCCGAGGGCGATCGTGCGGGCGTCCGTTTCCCTGGCGGCGCCGCCGCCACATTCCGGTTAGGCACTCCGCCTGCCGGAATCTACCCCCCTCTGTCCGGAGCGGCGTGCTGCACTGATGATCCTTTTTGTCGATATGCTGATGATCGCATGCTGCATGTGTTAGGTCGGTAGTAAGGATAGGCAGTTGCTGGGAAACCCTTGATCAATACTTTGGTGCTTACCGGACAAGGTAGATCCTGTGGTGATCCCCACTATGCCGATAAACTGTACATCTTCCTGTGTCTGATACTTCGGCGATTGCCAGACAAGGTAGGGCACATGACGGGTGTATAGTCTTCCTCCTATCCCTTCACACCAACGACCTCTCTTTGGGCTTGCCCGGATTCCTTCAGCGTGGCCGACCCTCATGGCCATCCCGTCCCTCCGTCTCCTCCGACCTCCCCCGCCGTTGAGCAATCATCTCGATCTACGTGCGCAGAGAGTCGTCGCTGAGAGACGCTCCAACTTTTCTGCCTCCTCCATCAGCCAGGAAGACGTCATCCCCGACATCCGCAACATTATCCAGGAAGGGGGGGAAGCCCCTGCGCTGCCCGATAGCGCCGCCGCCAATGCCTTGCAACCACCTGGCGAGCATATACAACAGCCTCACGTGCTGACCGATGATACAAATGTCCCGAGGGCAGCGTCGACAGACGTCCCTCCTCCGGACGACCAGCAAGTGCGGATTAATGGTGATCAAAACCCGCAGATCCTCGATTCGCAGCAGAAACGCAAGAAGCCCCTTTATGGGATCCCTCATAATGTGTGCTTCAGATGTATGCGTCATGGACATTGGCAATCCCAATGTAACGGCCCCAAAGTCTGCTACAACTGTAAACAACCTGGGCACCTAGCGAAGAGATGTAGGGCACCACGACGCGTGCAGCATGCTGTCATCCCGCCGCAACCTCCGAACTTGAATTCCAGGCGTGCTTTCCCGAATCTCCCAGTCACCATTCCTGCCCGTGGTGGCCCGCAGCATGTCCCGAAGAAGATGTCTGTTTTGCTGGACACTGAGAATGAAGATAGGAAAAGGAGAATACACTCTTTGTCATACGCCGTCGAGCTCTCCTGGTCGGACGGGATTGCCTGGCAATCCTTGCGAGATTTCTTCAAGGACACTTGGCCCCAGGCGATTGACATTTACCGCTTTGCATACAGGAAGGCGGTGATTTTATTTGCTTCGATCCAGGAAGAAAAGGACATCTCATTCCTAAAACTCTACTAGAGCCTTGGGCAGTGGGCCCAGGCGTTACAAGTTCCTAGTGACTCTCTAATGAGCTTTTAGAGTGGTACTACTAGGCACGACATATCCGCATTCATGAGCACAGTCATACACCGGCTGGGCACCATCCTCAACTCTTTTAAAAGAGAAAACAACACTCATTTATTGTTCACACTCAGGCTTTTATCATCTGCATTCTATTTGTAGGCTTGAGTGAGAACTATATAGATATTTTTGGGATTTTGTGGGCGGCCAAGCCTCTTTTGCACATTTTTATGTTTTTCATCTTTTTGACTCAATCAAATGTGAGAAGGACCATAGTCCATCAAGGAAAACACTTCATTTTGATCATAGCTCAAAACTCATCCTGATCCGCTTGACACCTATGTGAAAAGTTGCAATTATGATTCAAGAATCCTTAGAATAGAGGCAAGCTTGTGAAATTTGCAGCTAGGAGACTTTAATTGTGATTTAGCTCATTCCAACGGTCCTTTACCATGGATTTGCCATTCACGACATAGATCAAGGGAATTTAGCTTTAAGCTATGAAAAAGGGACATAACCTTAGATTTATTACCAAACTCAAGGAAAGAGTCAAAGAGCATGCCAAGCAAAAGGTCAAGCAATTTTTAAGATGAAAAATGTGCAATCAGGCATAAAGTCAAGAATTTATCTATTAGATTCGCACCACATAGCCATAATTGCAAAGCTAAAAAGCTGATTTTTTTTTAAATTTAAAACTAAATGCAGGAAATAAACATGCATGCAAGAAGGATGAAGAGAAAGAAGGGCGAAGCCCACCACCCCAAGCTTAAAAATTTTGCTCGTCCTCGAGCAAGACTTAAACTTGAGATAGTGAGGTAGGAATGCATGATTTTAACGGCAGTTATTGAAGTTCTAAAGATGATGCATGGGTGCAAGGATATAAAAATAGTTAGAAGAAAGAAACTAACTAATAAGAACATGAAAAGAAAAATTTATTGTAATAAAAGGGCGGGAGGGTGGGTAATAGAAAAAGGGGGTGGTTTCCCCACGATACCGACACTGGGATCCCAAATCCTAAATTTTGGGACCAGTGTCACCTATGTCTTGCCGACGGGTTCCACCACATAGTAGGAGTAGAATAGGTAGATGTGTTGGCCCTACCGAATCTGAAGAAGAGAAGTGAAATCCGGCGACTCAGTGAAGTCATCTTTGCGCTGGAAGTGGCTTGAACTGCACTGGGATGAATTCTTTGGCATATCATCCTCAGGGTACCTTTTTTTTATGATTCTGAAAATGAAGGTCCTGGGATGTCGACACAGGATGAGATAGATGAGAGAGGTTGGACGTCATCTTGAGGACTCATATCTTCTCTCTCCATCTCTGCACTTGAGGTTGGTTGCTCAGATAAATCTTCATGTACCGTCTGATTCATCCAATCATCTTCTGAGCAAAAAGTACCCCCTGAAGAATCTGTTTGTGGTTCTACCACCCCAAACTTATCACCTAGCGTGGAGTTAGGGGTGTCTTCATGCTCAACAGCCATGTTGTAGTGAATCGTCCATCCTACCTCCCTTGACGTCCACCAAGCCTTGTAAAGGGGTGGTGGTGAATGATGGCTCATGCTGCTCCAACTTGTCTTTGTTACTATACTCACTACTCCATGTTGAGCAGATTTCGTCGTTGTCATCGTCAAACAAATTGTTTCAAACCATGGTTGGCGTTTTGCTTAAAGCGAAATGACAAGTCTCAATATGAGAAATGTCACTCTGGTCTGGTTCAATATCTGACTCTGGTTCCTCAAACCAACCTTCTGGTTGTGAGGTTGATTGGCTTTTTTAGTCTTCATCATCGTCATCATAGACCCATTCGTGTCTATGATTCATATCTTCCATTGGTTCATCAGCTAGATCATCTGGAGAGAATGAAGGGTTTTCCAGAGTGGGTTGGTCTTCATAGAAAAATCCTGGTGAATCTAGTTGATGGTCTGAATAGGATGGTGATGCATACTCCACTTCAGACCCAATGGAATGGTCTTGTTGAGTAACATCTTCGTTGTCTTGTGATGGCAGTTGTAATTGGATTGTAACCAAATCAATGAGCTCTTGGAGCCTCTTGCCTTATTCAACATCTTTATCATGAAGTTATTGTACTTGAGCAGCAATGCCTTTGAGACCCGTCGATTCTGCCATACACATATAAGGGGAACCCACTGTATCAAACTGATGCTTTAGGATGAATCCTTGTTCAACAGTTTGAAGCATACTACTACTGCGGTCTGCAGCCTCGGTGGCTACTTTGAGATGATGCTCCTGCTTGTCTAATAGTTGCTGGAGCGGATCGATGTTTTCTTGGAGATGAGGAACTAAGGAGGTGAGTGCCTTGACACTTTCTCCAGCTAATTCCACTGCCTTAATCAGTTCTGGATCCCATGATAGCACATGAGTCGATGGTTGACTGACAGTCTCCTTTGTTGGAATTTCAACATTAGACGACGGTGGAGATGAGTATAACTCGACTAGTTGCAGAGCACGACATTCAATTATTTGCCAACAGTCGAAACTGCAGAAAACTCGGGAGGACATGTGGATAAGATGACTTGTCTTGTGGAAGCAAGATCTATGATTGAAAAAGGTATGAGAAAAAGAAAAGTGATTTAGTATATATGAACAAGTATGTGTAAAGCAAGAGGAAAACTATGCATGTATATACAGACTTATAGTGATAGAACAAAAATCTACTAGGCATGTAAATGTGGAAAACCACGTCCCCGGCAACGACGCCAAAAGTTGATCAGCCTTTTTCTCACGTCCAGAAATGAACGCAGGACAAAGGAAGGAATCAAGCTTTATATTTATAACTCGAAACCTTCTAGGCCCTGCAACTTTATTATGGGGTCGAAGTAGATATATGGGATCGAACACAGGGATGTGGTGACATTTAGGACGCCACAGATCTCTTTCTTTAATCAAATAAGCCAAGATGAAAGTCGATAAAAGTAAGTGCTAGAACTAGTATAGCGGGTTGTCACGATATAAAACAAAACAAAGAAAAAAAAACAAAACAGAGCTCGTGATTCTACTAATCAGAGAAAAAGAGTTCCTGGCTATGTAACCACAAACGGGGCAGTCTATGCACTCGTTCTCGGGCGTAGACAACCCTTGAACACCCAAGCAAGCATCTAGTATGCACGATGGCATATGTCCAGTGGGGTTGTCCCACTCACTCTCGTGATGCGTGACTAAAACCATCAACAATATGTCAATGACCCTCTCTTGAGGAATGACATATCAACTCCTCAGAATACACTAAGTTCCCTCTCGGGTCTTAGGATATTCTGGGGTGTTAGGAACAAAATACCTTGGATCGTCCTCCTCTCGGGTTTAGATCCAAACTATCGTCTCTTAGCTATTCCCACAACGGATCTCTCGATACAGGCAGAAACAGCAGTTCAAGCGAGTAAGAGATCAACCAAACTAGCAATCATAATTTAAAAAGAGAAAATAGACATGCAACATACTAGATCTGATATGAATCCACTTGCTTAAGGCAAAAGTACATATACATGCCCAGATCGGGTTATATAGCCAAGAAGGAGCTAACTAGCCATAGACCAGCATAGCTGGCACTGAACAAAGATGGATGAACATCGTTTGTACAAGAAACAAAGGAATGCAGTAGAGTGAAAGAGAAGAGGAAAAAGATATAGCCCATAGAGGAGAGGTGGATCTCGCTCCTCGGCCTCTGTGCAGGCCGGATCTCGCCCCTTGGGTCTTCTCTTCATCCCTCTAGACTCCTCGATTCTCTCTCTCTAGGCCATATCGGGCAGACTGTATCGGGCAACCGTATCGGACAACCGTATCGGGCAACCGTATCGGACAGTAGAATTTTGGGGAACTCAACACATTAGCTCCTTGGTCTAGGGACTAGCTCTTGCAGGGTCCTCCCTCCTCGCAACCCTCCTCTTGGTCGACTGGTAGCTACTATTTATAGGCAGCGAGTTGATGAGAGTTGTCGCTTTTATTGGTCCATGTGTCCTTCATCCGTGGCTTCCATCTTGAGGCATTAGGTGGGCCAATATGACTGTCGTCCGACGACCGTGTCGGGCACGGGGAGTGTCGGTCAGCTGTATCGGGTAGGCCATATCGGGCAGTTGTATCGGCCAGACCATATCGGGCAACCCATATCAAACATGCCATATTGGGCAAATCGTATCAGGCAGTGGCAGCCATATCGGACATACCGTATCGGCCAAGCCATATCGGCCAGCTATTGGAATTCTTGTCTTTTCAGGTTCGGTACTTGAGAGTCCCAAAATTGGCTAGTTTTGGTGCCTGCAAGTCTAAAACTGGCTAATTAGCTACATTATTGGCTATTTTAACTACATTACCTAATGGCGAGACAGAAAGCATAAAACAATAGCAAAAGAGTGCATATTAGGACTAAAGTGATATAAAACCATAGATAAAATGCATAGAGAATATGCGCTAATTTGGGTGTTATCAACCATCTGACCTTGATGTTCCCATTGTTGTTCGCAAAGGTACCCGCTCATGTACTATTCGGTAAACCAATGGTATACCGCCAAATATCACCAAGTATCGACAAAATTTACTGGCATACCGATAGAAATATTGATTTTTTGCGTGCTTGAGTCTGTTTCTATTGTTTGAGAGGAGAAAAGGGATCTCGACAACTAGGGCACAAATAAGTCTAATCTAAGGTATGCCTTTATGTTTTCTACCATGTCTCTCATTTACACTTCATCTATCTCAAATAAAATGTAAATTCATCCCAAAATGCCTTGAATTGACAAAGATCCCACCATATGCTTTTTTATGCCTTCCTAATTGTATGTGTTCTTAGATCTACAACACTTTCTCATAATCTACATTATAATCATAGCAATATAACTAAATAATCCACGAAATATATGTATAATTTGTTATCATTTTTAGTAGTAAGCTAATTAGTATAAATATGTGCTTCTTACTAGTGTTTTTATCATACAAAAGAAGAAAGTGTACTACTTCGCAACACAACAAACAAATATTGTATAAAAGTATAGATTTTGTAATTTTCTAGTCTTATATTTGTTTATATATGGCACTTGCTACATATATCCCACAACATGGACATGGTTGACATGGTAACTCCACTTTTATATTATCGCATCCCCACGACATGCATATAGTGGGCATGGTAATAATGGCTTCTATACTTATCCCACTATTGTGCATAATCCATGGAGAAACTCACTACCACATATCAAGATCCTCTGCAACAAACAACAACGGAGAAAAAGGTGTCACAATAGTGATAATGCCTAACTTCCTTGACAATCATGAAGTTAATTGTCAAAGTCACACATGAAGAAGAGAAATAGAAAGCCTTGGTGTATATTTTCTTTCAGAATCTAATATGATGCAAATGGAGACAGTATTGTAAAATTCTAAAACATATCATGTTTAATTACATAATACGAACAAGTATTATACACTTATATAGTATTGTACATGACGTGTATGAGCAATACGTAACTTTATACCATCAACCTTACATAATGTACATGTCATGGGAGCAATATGTCAACCATATCAACTCAATATTGTATGGAGAATTAGTGTGTAACTCGACATACAACTAATATGAGTTAGTATATTACTATATTATTTATGTGTTGCAAATTGATATTATTGCATAAGTGTGTGTATTTATTGTTAATATATTTTATTATATTCAACTGTTTATTCTATTTCATAATTTATATATCATGTTGGACCTCTATGTAAATTCTCCAACTTCTCTTATTAATAAAAAAGGAGAATACACATTGCCTCTCCTAACGCTGCATTGCACACAACATTGCGGAAACTTTGTTTACATGGTACCCGAGCAGGTGACCTAACCCTACTCTCCCGTAGCTGCCGCTAGTGTCGTCGCTGACAGCCACCAGCCAGCGCCGCCGGCAACCAGCAGGCACCAACGATCACCAGTAGCCATCGGCCGCTGGCCCAAGGCGGGCATAGCAGCCGCTGGCCCAAGGCGGGCATAGCAGCCGCCGCCTGGGGCAAGCACAGTAGCCGTAGCCCGGAGTAGGTGCGTCACATCCCCTCTCTCTAGATTGTCGGGTCCTTCAGTTGATCCAACAGATTTCTAAATCCCAAACTGAAGGGTCCGTCGTTACATAGGAAATACCTAATCACATCTCCTCCATGTGTGATTAGGGAACTTCTATTTGGGGGTTTTGGATGCATCAGATACACATCTAATTCTTTGACATGACGTGTATCTCTCCATCACACAAATCTTCCTGTGACATGTATCAATCTGTCACTCTTCTTCTCGTTGAATCATGAAGGACACCAAGACATCTACCATCTATAGTGAGATGTCACCTATTCCCTCCATCAAGTTGTACTGTGAACCAACACTCTCTACACTGTGATGATAATAACTGTGATGAAGACTCTAACGCTTTGCCGTTGTTTACTACTACTCCAGATGCCACATCCTTTTGATCAAGATACTTGTTAGCGACATGCACTTGTGACTTGCACATACTTCAGATTTGACCCTTTTGATACACATGCTTTGGATTATCTACTTGAGGGGGAGTATCTGAGGGATGAGTTTTTTATTGTAATCTTGAGGGGGAGAAATTCTTATAAGGGCTTGGTTTGTCCTTTTGTTCTAGTCTATCGGTCTATTTGCAAGATGACTTGAAATTATCCCAAGCTTCAGCTTGAGTGGGAGTATTAGAGAGTCTGGTTTATTTAATTAATTAAGTTAATTAAGTCTATTTTTATATGGGCCCAAGTGTGTCTTGTCCCATTAGGGTTTAGTCTAAAGTCTGAATGCTTCCTCCTCCTATATAATAAGGGGGATTCCTCTTATCAATTATATTGAATAGCGTTCTTTTACTTCATAACAGATACTTCACCAGCTCTAACATAGTTGATATTGATCATTAGCTTATGGTTTTTTTATTATCTTTTTGTGATTGTTAAGTTATATGTGTGTGTTTAGGCTTGTAATGTTCAAGTCTCCATATGATTTCAAGCTTATGCCCATCTTAATTAAGCAAGGGTTTCAACTGTCGACGCGTAGAATTTTAGAACATTTCTTGTTTATTCTTTCAGCTAAATATTTCCATGTTTACTGAACAATAAAATATAGTATCTTCAGGTCACACCACTTTCTCTGCCTGAATGTTTGAGCTTGTTTATATCCTGGCCAGTTGATATAGTATTTATTTTATCCAAACTCTCAAAAAATGCATCAGTTGACTATTTTTATTTTATAACAAATACATCATCACGTATGTACCTCGTACCTTTGTATTTCTATATGACTAGATATTAGTTCTTGACAAGGTGTTAGGGTATCTCTGTTGGTGTGAAATTAATTTCCACAAGGGTGATGTATTTCAGAGACCAAGCTGCGTGATTTTCAAAAATTCCCCTCTATATGTTACAAAGGCACACTAAAATTTCCTAGAATGGATACTTCTTCTCTTTTGTAGCAGAAGCTCAGCATGGATACCCACTGCAATAACTTCTTAGGGTGAAAAAGTTGGGGGTTATCTGTGGCCCACTACAATAACTGCTTAGGTCAATAAGAGCATTGAATAAAATGTCAAAATACATGATTGCCAAGTTCTCACTATTTTATTAAAAAAAAAACTTCAAAGAAACATGATATCCTGATTGTGTATGGAAGATATCATCTTTTTTGGGAGTGATCATCATGGTATCTAGATACGTAGGAGTATTTAAGAGAACAATTCATTACTATAGATCTAGAAAAATTGTGCTACTTTTTGGGGATTGAAGTGTCACATTCTTTATTTGGAGTTTGTCTATCTCAATGAAAGTATGCACTTCATCTACTACGAGAGACTAGAATGTGTGGTGCCAAGCCATTTATCACACCTTTGGATCACAATACCAATTGGGATGATGATTCTTCTCCTTCTCACCCTGATACAAAACAATATAGAAGACGTGTGGGTAAACACATTTATCTTATTATTACAATGATGGATATAACTTTAGCTATTAGACTTGTCAGTAGGTATCTTGATAAACCTCAACTATGTCATTCAGATTATGTGTTCCACATTCTCAAATACTTAAAAAGCTCATCCAGAATGTGTCTTCTTTAAAGAAACAATGGGCATTGCAATATTTCTAGTTTTTTTGACTCATACTCATTTCAATTTGGCTCCACATCCCGCCTGTCTTCTTGACTGACCATAGTCGGGTCTTCTGGAGGAAAATCTGTTCCCCTCAAAATCATCTCATGCTTCAGGTAGAATATTTCCAAATTCTTTCCAGAGCCGGAGGTTAGAAACTCTTCCCCTCATCTGTCGTATGATGAATGGATCTTGATGTCAAAAAAATAGAAATAGGACCCCTTTGACAATAGGGTTGATCATAAATCTACTACAAGATATTACACATTTGTAGGTGGTAACCCTATCACTTGGAAAAGCAAAAAGAAAGTTGTTGTGTCTAGATCCAATGCTGAAATTGAGTATCACACCATGGCACATACTACTTCTGAGCTAATGTGGGTTGGAGAATTATTAAAGGAACTTAGAGTTTGTGATTCTAACCCCATTCTATGTATTGTGATTATACATTAGATACCTTCATTGCAAGTAATCCTACATTCCATGAGCATACCTACTCCATACATCAAGATTGAGAATGAGTTCAATGACATCTTTGTAAAATCATTTCCAAATATGATCACTCTCTACGATGGACAAAAGTTGGGCATGTGTGATATCCATGATCCAACTTGAGCAGGAGTGTTAATATATTTAATTTGCTTTTTTATTTTATACTCTCTTTAGTGTAGTGTCTTATATTGGTGAACTTTGTGTTTATTGACTCCTCCTATCCTATATAAGGATAATTTTTATACTTGTATTTGCTATCTCAATAATATAAACATGTTCTAATCACACACAAAACCTTAGATGTTATCCAATCCAAAGCACATAATTATCTTTATATGGTATAACCGGAGCACTCTAGTCATAGATCTGGGTTCATGTATGTCTTATGCATCAAGGAGGTTACAATTTGTTGCCCCACATGGGATTCATTCAAGAGACCAAGAGTCCATGTGTTGTACCCATTTTACTTGCTCTAAAGAAGGATGCTAATTGGAGAATGTTTTAGCAAGACCAAAGAAGATCACCTTGAGCACCTTCGACTTTTTCTATAAAATTCTTAGATTGTAAATCATACATAAAAATGAAGTTTTCTTTTCTCCAATAAATATTCGCTTCTTCTGGCTTCATTGTCTGTACTGCAAGTATTGATGTTGATATCAATAAATTAAAATCCTGGTAGTGGCTTGTACACAAATGAATTGAACTTCAGAGTTTCTAGGACCACATAAAAGGTGAACGATGTGTAAATAAAGCTTGGCTTGAAAACATAAGGGAGAATTTCAAAGTTATTATTACTCAATAGAGGATACAAGACCTAAAATGTGCATGTCATTCCTAATTGTACTACTAATAATTGTTGATGGGACATATCTACTTGAATTTGGGGTAGAGAAGTTGATGCTAATAGTTGTGGATCCAAGTAGATCCATTATATTGTCAATATACCGGGTCATATAAAGGTATTCACATACAAGTGATGGTCGATGTACCATTGTGACTTTAAGAAGATAATGAAAAAGGAAGCTACAATGACTAAGGAGGAAGCTAAGGCTACAAATTGTTATTTCATGTATATCATTGCTTAGGCCTTGGCACATGTACATGATACATGGGATTTTGACCTAAGGTGGCACTAGAACCATGTCGATTGGCCAAATTGGAGACCAACTTGGTTTTAGTAAGAGGTTTGCCTCAATGTCTAGATTGGTTATCCATTAACCCTACCCTAGAATTTGGAGAAGAATTTGTTGAAGCCATTTCTCTTATCACCTAAAGATCGACGCACTTTAGCTATACTGTTAAGACTTTGGCAGGTGCTCTATCATTGGGCAATCAACATACGAGCTTTAGTTGGTTGGACATCTTATTGACATATGAGAATGTAAACTCCCAATTGACATCTTATTGACATCTCTCCTATATTTGGAAAACCTCATATGAAATAGTATCTAGGTTATCTTGTGACCATGTTTTCAATGTGTAGGGTAATGTTTGTATTCTTTGAATCCTTGGATAGTGGGTGGAAGGAGTTAGTGCCACTTATTTGATTGCATGCAATTACTTGAAACAATGCTTTTTTCATTCTAGTTTGATGATATATTCCTATAGATTACAAGTTGTCTCCACCTTAGAGGTCCCCTCCCTTCCCCTTTCTTTATGATCGGTCAAATATGCAAATATTTTCCCACCTGTGCAGACAATTACTTGTAAACTATGGTCTCTAGTTCTCATTCTCGACAAGTTAGCAAATGCTTGAATTCATCTATTTTTCCACTCTCTTAATTCAAGTGGTATTGATGATGCATATCATTAGGAAAAGATGTGATATGAGCATGTACTGGCACTTGCACAAAAGTGAGATATCCCACAAAGTGTATCCTTGACAAGGAGAACAGAGACCAGACCCATGAAGAATGTAACTACAAAGCTACAGTTTGTAATAATATTTCACTACCTCAAACTCAGAGGAACTCAGATTCAAAGATAATGATAATTGTTAGGGACTTTCTACTTGGATCATTAGTACTATCTCGTTGCATCCAGACAGGTGACTCCAAAGATCAAGACACGTGATTATATACATTGGTGTAGTAAAATTGGTAATTGGTGAGAGTAATTAGGGTCCTACATTAAAGTCTATATATTGAAGTATTTATCTTGTGCGTTTGAAGCTCTATGTCATGTCATATTAAAGTGGTAATGTGATAATACATGGCATGATACATAAGAAATTCAAAGGTATTTTCTAGAAGCAATATTGTGCATCTCTTTATTAATAATGCTATTTCTTTTACAATCCAACCAATATCGGTAAATGAGTACACAAGTGAGATTTGATGTTAATCAAGGATATGGGGTACATCCATCTTCTACCATCATACATGACACATTTATGAAGTGTTTTGTATTCTTGCAGTTTGAATTTGCCACCTTCTAGAAAGAATGTTTAAGAGATAGCTATTTCTGTGACATTGGTCAGATAGGATTATAGGTACATATTAGGGATTGAGCAATAAATCAATGGGAAATAAGAGTAAAACTTAGCCAAGGAAAATGATCTAAACATTGCTGGAATTTGGGAAATATCATATTTCCCACTGTCATCCTTAAGCCTCCATACTAGCCCAAAGTCTCAAGGTCATGTACAAAAGCCCACTTGGCGTCCCAACTACAGTCCATCAATGACTTAATGAAATGATCCAAAACCAAAAAGAAGCTTAGCCTTTTGAAGATGCTTCAAACCATCCACTCATAAAAGTGGACTGTAAAAGCTTGTAGGAGCACCTGTGGTACTTGTCGCTTGTAGGTTGAAATTCATTGCCTTGCCTGCAAGTAGCAACTAACGATACTAAATCCGTGTTAGGGTAGGGGAAGCAAAAATTGGCACTGCTCCACAACTCTAACAATCACCAAACCCTTGAATATATCCTAAGGTTTCACAATGACATTTTCTATCATGCCCCCATCCATCATCAAATTTGACCCTCTTCATATTCTATTGAGAACTATGATTCCTCAAAAGGAATTTTATGTTGTGGTTCATTTAGAGTGATCTGAGAGCCCAACCCGTATTGGCTTCTTTAGTAGGAAAATCTATGACACCAAGCACAAATATTCCATTTATGACAAGAATTTCTAAGTCATCATTCAGTCTTTCTATCAGTAGCCTATCTATTTAACTGAGAATTCATCTTGTGGCATGATCATCAAGCTATATGCTTGCTGAACTCCCAAAAGAGTTTGAGTGTCTATGACACTCTGATGTCAACATATTTCCTATTTTTTCTTAAGCAAGTAAGTCGATCGACACGACTTCCTGACACAATAATGTCTAATCACGGTGTGAAATTTCTCATCTATTTTTAGAAGACACGGTGAAAAAACTAGTGATGATGATGATAGGCCATTGCATTAAACATTTAGTGTTGTTGTGTGGATTTATCACCATCACTATCCTTCAAATCCTTTTCCAAACTTTCATGGTTGGTATAGAGTTTAGATAATTTTGGTGGTATCCATCACGCTCTGATTAATGATCTTTTGCATTTTCTTTGTGAACTATGTCTTTTGTGCCTAGTTATATAAGCCCCTCTACTATTGTGCGTATTCCTATTCATGTCTCTCCATGGATTGGGAATTATCTATTGTCTCCCCTCTTTTGAACCTGGTTGCCTCTATGCCAGATGCTCCTCCTCACCAAGTCACTACTATTCAGTTGCATTGTAGAATAACTATCTCTAATGACATCTCTCAATAAAGATTTATGCCACCCTTCATGAAAAGGTCAAGCATCTTGTTGATAAGTCTCTTGCATTGCCAATCATGATTGCTAATATGAAGAGAAATAATTGATTTTCTCTAAATGTAGTGTTCCCTAAGCTTTTTTACGACTCTTGCAATTTATAGTTCGTATGAAATTGATGATTGGTGGGGGATAAGGGTCCAAATGATGTATATTACCCTAAAGATCACACTAAGGTGCTTGCCTATATTACTTTTAATTCCTTGGTATCTGTATCTCATTGGAATTATTGAATGGGCCATCATGTCTCCTCTAAATTGAAGATTTTGTTTCCTAATTTTTCCAACTAGGCAATCAACTTTGTGCTTCCTTTCCATGCAAATTTCTTTATCTGGTGAAGCTACTTTTGATCCCATACATTCTTATGTGTGGGGACTTTTTGTGGTTCCTAGTTTATTTGATTACAAAAGTTAGCCTCCTTTATTGATGGTGACTTTAAGTGCTACTTGGATTTATTATGCCTTTTCTCTTACTATTTAGGCTCTAACATTTTTATCATGAGAAGGGTCTCTGTTATTGCAAAGATTGTCATGTGAAATCACTGCCTTTTCTAACTCTAACTATGTTGGTAACTAAGTTGATAGGAGCTCCACCTCTTAATTCTATACTTCCATTAGAGAAAATCACATTGCATGGCATAACGAAAAGTAGGTTGTTGTTAATCGGTCTAGCATTGAGGTCGAGTATCCAACAATGTCTCATACTAGTTGTGCCATGATGTGGATTTCAAATTTTCTTAATGAACTTTTCTTGGATCTCAAATTTTCTTAAGGAACTTGGTCTCTCACCATCTATGCATATGCCAATGTACTATGACAATGCAACTGCCTTATTTAGCCAACAACATAGTCTTTCATGAGAGGACAAAACACATTGAAATGGGCAGCCATCTTGTTCAGGAAGCAATTCATATAAGACTATATGCACATTTTGTTGGTATGTGTGTCCAGGGAACAAATTATATGATGATTGTACTAGGACATTAGATACTTGATTTGATAATGATAAAGGTAATTACATTTATTATGTTTGTCTCAATCATGAGATGATGACACAAACATAGTAGATATCTAAAGAATGATGTTACTCGACCGTCAAAACTAGAAGACATTACTCACCATGTTCGGCTAGCTAAGGAGCTGGTGTACGAAATCAACAGAGGTTTGGACTCTCTGAATGTTATGCTCAAAATAGATATGTCTAGAGCATATGATAGAGTTGATTGGAAGCTACTGAAGCGGATTCTTGAGTCCTTTGGGTTCATACCTGATGCGGTGAATCTGTGTTTGAGCTTTTTCACCAACACATTGGCCACGGTGACGGTTGGAGAAGAGACTGTCGGCTTCTTTCCGATGAGTCGAGGTCTCAAACAAGGAAGCGTGATCTCTCCTTTCCTATTCATCCTTTTTGAGGAAATTCTTTGCAGGAGATTTATGAAGCTACAGGCAGAAAGGAGCCGTCACCGTGGCCCAAACTTTCATGGTTGGTATAGAGTTTAGATAATTTTGGTGGTATCCATCATGCTCTGATTAATGATCTTTTGCATTTTCTTTGTGAACTATGTCTTTTGTGCCTAGTTATATAAGTCCCTCTACTATTGTGCGTATTCCTATTCATGTCTCTCCATGGATTGGGAATTATCTATTGTCTCCCCTCTTTTGAACCTGGTTGCCTCTATGCCAGATGCTCCTCCTCACCAAGTCACTACTATTCAGTTGCATTGTAGAATAACTATCTCTAATGACATCTCTCAATAAAGATTTATGTCACCCTTCATGAAAAGGTCAAGCATCTTGTTGATAAGTCTCTTGCATTGCCAATCATGATTGCTAATATGAAGAGAAATAATTGATTTTCTCTAAATGTAGTGTTCCCTAAGCTTTTTTACGACTCTTGCAATTTATAGTTCGTATGAAATTGATGATTGGTGGGGGATAAGGGTCCAAATGATGTATATTACCCTAAAGATCACACTAAGGTGCTTGCCTATATTACTTTTAATTCCTTGGTATCTGTATCTCATTGGAATTATTGAATGGGCCATCATGTCTCCTCTAAATTGAAGATTTTGTTTCCTAATTTTTCCAACTAGCTAAGGAGCTGATGTACGAAATCAACAGAGGTTTGGACTCTCCGAATGTTATGCTCAAAATAGATATGTCTAGAGCATATGATAGAGTTGATTGGAAGCTACTGAAGCGGATTCTTGAGTCCTCTGGGTTCATACCTGATGCGGTGAATCTGTGTTTGAGCTTTTTCACCAACACATGGGCCACGGTGACGGTTGGAGAAGAGACTGCCGGCTTCTTTGGAGGAAATGGACAGCCATCTTGTTCAGGAAGCAATTCGTATAAAGACTATATGCACATTTTGTTGGTATGTGTGCCCAGGGAACAAATTATATGATGATTGTACTAGGACATTAGATACTTGATTTGATAATGATAAAGGTAATTACATTTATTATGTTTGTCTCAATCATGAGATGATGACACAAACATAGTAGATATCTAAAGAATGATGTTACTCGACCGTCAAAACTAGAAGAAAGCACAGAAGACTGAATACGGTGGTCTTGTAGGATGGCACAAGTATCTCGGATCCAAAGAATATGGCGGAGGTAGCAGCTGATCACTTTCAACATTTTTTAATGAAGTGGTGGATACATGTGAGATTGAACTGGAGGACTTCTTGCATGGTATTTCGGAGTCGATGTCCATTGATGACAATTGCTTAATTACTGCTGGCCCCCAGGAAGAGGAAGTTATAAAAACCATGATGAAGATGGATTCTACGGCGGCACCGGGTCCGGATGGATTCACCCTTTCGTTCTTCCAGGCTGCATGGTCAATCATAGGAGGCGATTTTATGAAATTGGCGAATGCTTTCTTCAAAGGTCAGCCTTGTTTTAGGGGGATGTTCTACTGCCGGATTCTTCTTATACCGAAGGTTGATGCTCCAAAAAGGCTTCCAGAAGACTTCAGGCCTATCTCGATTGAGAATGTCACCCTTCGCATCCTGGCGAGGATTCTTAGTGATCGCATGGCTCCAATGATGCCGAGGATGATATCGAAGGTACAAGAACGCGCTGGCTTCCACGATGGGGGTGGAGGAGATCATTTCAGACATCATGAACATTATGAACCCAGACGTTGGTGGAGGAGAGGGTGTTGCACCGGCGTCCTTTGTGTCGTCAGCCGAAGGGGCATCGGCAGGCTCTGTGCCGATCGATTAGGCAACAGTGACTACATCGTCGGTGCGATTGGCTCTTCCGGTGCAGCAGTTGCCGCCGGTGATTACGGGTCTGGTCGCCGCGCCGCCCGTGGGCACGACGATGACATGGGGATCACCTCCTATTGATGGGGCGGTGGGCCACATGAGGCAGATGAATTTGGAGAGAACATGAGATGGGCAAGTGGTGCTACCTCCCCACCCGCCTCCGGAGATGACGCTTCCACAGCCGCCCTCGTCTGTTGAGAGACTGTCGAGAAAAACTCCGCTATATAATATACCTCATGATACGTGCTTTAGATGTATGGGCCGAGGGCACTGGAAAGCACAATGCAGAAGGAGCAAAATCTGCTACATATGCAAGAGGCCGGGGCATGTGGCTGCGAGATGCCCTCAGAAGGCGTCTACAGGCAGACCACCGAACATTCATTCCAGAACGGCCTTTCCACCTCTGCCTGTGGGGATCCCGGCCAGAGGGGCGCCGCAACATGTACCTAAAAGAATCTCCGTTGATATCAGACCATATGATGATATGAGGAGCAGGAAGATGAATGCCCTCGAAAGGGCGGTGGAGATTTCTTGGTCTAATGGGCTGAACTGGACGAATTTGTTCTCCTTTCTTAGACAATGTTGGCCTTGCGCGGCGGACCTGTACAGATTCGCGGCCAGGAAAGCGATTGCTTTCTTTTCTTGTGATAGGGAGGCGAAGGAGGTAGCTGAGAAGGGGATTACGATGTTCCGTGGATCCAAGATTGATCTATTTCACATGGCTGAAAGCGAGCGACATCAACGTAAGGAGGCGTTTTGGTTCTGGATTTCAGACCTTCCTATTGTATGTAGAGACGATGACTCTATTGCTGAGATTGTAAAACCGTTTGGGAAGTTAGTCTATATTTCTGATTGGCAAAGGGATACGAATGATCTGTCTGGATTTCTCATTTTGGTTGAGGCCTTCAGTGAGGACGTACCACAGTTTGTCTCCCTTACTTACGGGCAGAAAAGAACATCGCTGTAGCTCCTTATGATGTCAAGAGGTCGGGTGGGATCGTCAGACACTACCGTGACTGAGGTAGGGAGAGAGTTCGGGATTCCTCGAGAAATTCTCGTCGTAAAGGAGATGGAGGTCAGGTTTAATGCGGTTGTGGAAGTACCACGATCAAGAGGACCATCTCCGGTCAGGCAGATGCCGCAATCTAGGGGACCATCTCCGGTCAGACAGCAACTTCAGAGATCCGCTCGGTCGCCGAGAAGAATGGTTGTGGACGGAGAAGGTAACAGGAGGGCCCTCGAGGATAGGTGCCTCGATGATTTCATTCATACTGAGTATGATGGGCAGAGAGACCAGAGAAGAAGTGGTAGACACAGTGTTAGGCCAAGAACCAAGAGGGATGATTACAGAACTCATAGTGACAGACCCGTATACAACAGAGAGAGATATAGAAGACTGCAATCTGATTCAACTGCCCGCGACTGTGACTACCCCTGCTTCGGGGTCTGCTGCCTCAAATGAGATAACCGGTGGTGCCAGGGCCAGCCTCATGACGAGATGGGTGCAGGACTCCACGGGTGCACGTCGACGTTTGAGGCCTCGTTACTTTGGAGATTTCCTGGATCCGTGGCACGCAAGTGAGCACCCTTGGAGTGTTGATGGATACTCCGACCACTCGTCCGGGGGAGTGGTGGATTGCGACCCTGATAGTGAGGAACTTGCGAGCAAGACATATGATGAGCTTGATGACTGGAACTTTGATCCATAGCTAGTCTGAGATGGTGGCTTGGAGATAGAAAGCACAAAGGATGGCGATGAGTAGTGGCTGCTTAGATACTTGGCTTGGAGGGATGGGTGTTAGGATGGTTGAGTGGGATTCTTTATCTGGAGAAGACTTATGGGATGATTTTTTTGTTTTTGGGTCAATCGTGGATGATTTTCTGTAATGCGGATGATTTCACTTGGCTTGCTTGAGGGGCAAGATGAATAAAATGAACCTCTCTTATTTCAAAAAAAAAAAGACGAGTGGAGCTTCAGTCGTTGACGGGGGCTGGTCCAGGGGACGATCGCGGTACATTGGTTTTACATGAATTGTACATCCATTTTCTGTAATATTCGAGGAGCTGCTAATAACCCTACTCGTAAAGCTTTGAGCAGGCTTTGTGGTAGATTCAAGCCAGGTATCGTCTGCTTGTTTGAACCTTTCCTTCGCGCTGAGCAGGCCGAGGAACTTCTAGATGTGGTGAGGCTTGAATGGGCTGCTGATAACCATGATGAGGAGGGGAAGATTTGGTTCTACGCGGATGTGGATTTGAACCCTGTGGTGTTCAGGAAACACAAGCAACACATCACTACCAAATTTGAGGCGGATGATGGGGGGATCTTTTTCATTTCGGCGATCTATGCAAGTTGCGACACGATAGAGAGGAGGGCGTTGTGGAAGGAGCTCTTTCTTATGTCTGAATCCATAGGAGACGTGATGTGGTTGCTAGCAGGAGACTTCAATGTAATAAGGACTCCGAGTGAACGGAGAGGAGGGAACCTGCCGCTGTTCCAGGATGTTTATGATTTCAACTTGTTTATAGCAGATGCTTGTCTTGATGAAGTTCCTTTTGAAGGCAGTCAGTTTACGTGGGTTAACAAGCAAGTTCTTACTCCCACCATGTGGCAGAGGATCGACAGAGTCCTGATGAATGGAGCTTGGAGGACAGAGAGGCCGGCAATGAAATCGATCCATCTTACCAGAGCCCGAGTGTCGGATCATTGTCCCATTCTTACGATCCCGGGGATGCATTGTGATAAGAGAAGAAAGGCTCATTTCTCATTCCAGAATATGTGGTTGAAAAATGAGGACTGCTTGAGACTGATTGATCGGGTTTGGAGTGAACCTGTGAGCGGGCACCCTTCTTTTATTTTCTGCCATAAACTGAAGAAGGTAAGATCGGCACTTAGATCATGGAGTAAAGAAACTTATGGAGATATCCGTCAGAAGATTAAGGACCTGGAAGACGTGGTGTTTGTCACACAGATTGCTTTTGATGAGAATCTGACTAGTGTCAATGAACACCTTCTTAGGGATGCGGAGATGGAGCTACAACTATTGCTCAATGAAGAGGAGGCGATATGGAAGGAGAGGGCCAAGATTCAGTGGTTGACAGAAGGGGATCGGAATACCAAGTTTTTCCATGCTACGGTCAGAGCTAGAAGAAGACGGAGGATCCTGGAGTCTGTGGTCCTACAGGATGGTACGACTATCACGGACTCTAAGGCTATAGCTGAGGTTGCGGCAGACATGTTTCAACACTTTTTTAATGAAGTTGTGAACGTCAGCGATGAGGATTTGGAGGCCTTCCTGCAAGATGTGTCGATGACCCTCTCGGTGGATGATAACCTTTCTCTCATCGCTGTTCCTAAGGAGGAGGAGATCACTGAGACTATGAGACAGATGACCTCTCATTCTGCCCCCGGCCCGGACGGTTTCACGATTCCTTTCTTCATTGCCGCTTGGTCCGTTATTGGGTAGGATTTTATGGGGTTGGCCGATAGTTTATTCATAGGACAAATCTGCTTCAGAGCTCTGTACTGCTGTAGGATATTATTTATCCCAAAGGTTGATAACCCTAGACGGTTGTCGGATGATTTCAGGCCGATTTCAGTTGAGAATGTGGTGATTAGAATCCTTGTGCGTGTTCTCAGCAATAGGATGGCCCCTTTGATGCCGCAGATGATTTCAAACATTCAAGGGGCTTTCGTCAAGGGGAATGACATTACTCACCATGTTCGGCTAGCTAAGGAGCTGATGTACGAAATCAGCAGAGGTTTGGACTCTCCGAATGTTATGCTCAAAATAGATATGTCTAGAGCATATGATAGAGTTGATTGGAAGCTACTGAAGCGGATTCTTGAGTCCTTTGGGTTCATACCTGATGCGGTGAATCTATGTTTGAGCTTTTTCACCAACACACGGGCCACGATGACGGTTGGAGAAGAGACTGCCGGCTTCTTTCCAACGAGTAGAGGTCTCAAACAAGGAAGCGTGATCTCTCCTTTCCTATTCATCCTTTTTGAGGAAATTCTTTGCAGGAGATTTATGAAGCTACAGGCAGAAAGGAGGATATCCAGTTTTCACACCAGAGGAGAGGCAGTCGCTCCATCTATTCTCCTATACGCGGATGATATTGTAGTTTTTTTCAATGCAGACCATGATTCGCGGGAGATTGTGAAGAGCACTTTTGAGGCTTATGAGAGGGCCTCTGGACAACGAATTAATAGGGCCAAGTCCATGTGTGTGGTAGGAGGTAAGGACCATGGTCTAGATGTAGAGATTGCGGGGGAGTTTGGCATAGCTGTAGCGTCGGATTCCATCGTCTATTTGGGCATACCTGTCAAGAAAGGTAGGCTGAAGCTCAATGATTTTGAGTTCCTGATGAATAAGATTAATAAAAAAATCGTGGCATGGAAATCTAAGCTTCTATCTTTCATGGGAAGACAACTCCTGGTTACAGATGTGCTACAATCTATCCCGGTGTATACGGCTACTGCATGCGATATTCCGGTTGGGATAGCAGATTGGATTGAGAGAAGGCTATCCGACTTTCTTGGGGCTGACAGGGAGGGGCACCGCAGGAAGGCTTGGATTGGATGGCGGCGTGTAGCTACCCCCTTCCGCCAAGGGGGGCTAGGATTTCCCTCTTTACAGCTGGTTAGGGATGCGTTTGTTGCCAAGGCCTGCTGGGAGGTGCTTACGGGTGACTCTATTTGGGCATCCTTTTTTAGGAGAAAGTATGTTAATCCTATTCTTGGGCGATCAAGTCTTTATCCTGGACATTTGAAGCTGAATAGCTCACCGTCTCCTTACTGGAGGAAAGTTTGGAACATGTTCCCTAGGGTATATACCTTCTTTGTAGGTGGTTGGTGGGGAGAGGGGAACTCCCTTTCTGGGACTCCTGGTGGTGTGAGGAGAGGCTGGCAGATCATGCGATTTTCGCTAGCGATAGAAGACACTGGTTTCTCGTCAGGGATTTCTGGCTTGAAGGCGTTGGTTGGGATTGGCAATCCCTTCGAATGATCGTAGATGACAGAGGAGTGGAGTTGATACAGAATGCTGGGGTTTGGATTTCTGAGATTGATGACAGGCTTGTGTAGGGGCCGGCTGATAATGGACGTTTCTCCCTGAAATATGTGAAGAAGGCTTTGATACAAGACCGATGTGAGGGACCGCCGGGATTGGAGAAGATCTGGGGCCTCGACCTTCCCAAGGAGGCTGCCCTTATATGGAAGTTTGCTAGGCGAGCAGCTCCTACTGATGATAACCTTCGGGATAGATGCTGTATTGCCCTTGCGTCCCGTTGTAACTGCTGTGCTGAGCCGCAGGTGGAGGATGCTCATCATCTCCTGTTCCGGGGACAATTCGTGAGGTTCTTCTGGATGAGGTTCACCGAGATCACTGATGTTGAGGCACCTCATGATATGCACTCCTTGTTGCACGCTTGTGCTTTGGTGCAGACGAAGTCTATTGAAGCATGGGTGGCAAGCAACTTGGCTATGCTCATCCCTCACAGCATATGGAGATTAAGATGTGGTGCTAGATACGATGGACATGCTAGACCGATAGAGAAGGAATGGGATGGGATTCGTGTCGCCATCAATACCCGGCTGAGAAAGAAGTGTTTTGTCGTTTCACAGAACCCTTCCATTTATGATAGGATGAAGGAGGCATGTCTATTGGAATCGAGAAGTTTGATGAGACAAATTGTGTTGTTGAGATGGATGACACCAGATATTCACAATTTGAAGCTCAACCTCACCGTCGGAAGAAATAAGGACAGTCAGGGAATTCACAGAAGATGGGTTGCTGGGGTGATTAGAAACCATACAACTGATATTGTTCTCTCGTTCAGAGCTTGGTTACGAGGAGCAAATTCTATTCTGGCATATATGCAAGCTTGCATTATAGGACTGAAATTAGCGAGGGACCAGGAGTTGAAGGTTTCGTGTATTGAGGTTGATGATAAGTTCTCTTTCGACATCCTCTGGAATAACGCGGAAGAACCATGGAGGGTGACACCGCTTGTCAGAGAGTTACGGCAGGAGATAAGCAGATCGATGATCTCTGGATCCCTAGTGCACAAGGTAATCAACTCGATACCCCATGAGCTGGGAAGGTGGGGTTGCAGATCGGATGACTTGTATGTGACTACGGATACCAGCTATCTCCCTATCAGGATAAGAGGGATGGCTGCCTTGGAGAAGAGACGGGTTCCTTATGTGATTCTGAAGAGGGTAGCATCTTAGGCTGGTTTGGTTTTTCTTGTGCGCTGGTTGAGAGGCGTGTCTCTTTATTTTTTGTGTGGTTTTGTTGTGGTTTTTTATTGGTCTGGTTGAGGACCATACCTGCGTTGGTTATGAGCAGGAGTTGTAGCTTAGTTGATGATTTTGCTCACAAGAGGGGTGTGAGATGAATAAAAGAGACCCCTGGCTTATTTAAAAATTAAAAAAAAAACCTCCCAACAAGCTTTTGCGATAAAGGCGTCATTAATCATCTGTAACGATGGGATCCCAAGCCCACCTTGGGAGAAAGGTCTTGCAATTCTGTGCCAGCCAATCCACGCCTTTCTATGGTGATCATCCCTGTCTGCCCACAAGAATTGAGAGAGTTTATTCTCAATACGATCTGCAATCCCCGAAGGAATGCCCACCGCAGCCGCCGCCGTGTACACCGGAATAGAGGTTAAAACATGGGCAATCAGCAGCCTTCTCTCCACAAAGGATAGGAGTATGGATCTCCACGTTGTGATCTTGTCATATATTTTCTTCATCAAGAAGTCAAAGTCATTGAGCCTCAACCTTCCTTTAGTGATGGGAATGCCCAAGTAGGTTAAAGATTCCATAGCTGACCCTGTATCAAGGTTTTCAACCACTTTATCGACCACCTCAAGATTCTTCCCACCTACCACACAGGTGGACTTAGCCTTGTTGATACGTTGCCCTGTGGCCCTTTCATACGCCTCAAAGGTGTCCCTGACCTTCTCCATCGACATCTGGTCTGCATTGAAGAACACAGCAATATCATCCGTATAGGGGAGGATGATTGGGGGAATTGCCTCCCCCCTGATCTGGAATCTTGAAATGAGTCCTTCCGCTTCTAACTTAAGGAATTTTCTGCATAGAATCTCCTCAAACAGAATGAATAAGAAGGGGGATATCGCACTTCCCTGTTTAAGGCCTCTACTAATCGGGAAAAAACCCACAGTTTCTTCCCCCACCGTAACCATGGCCCATGTATCAGAAAAGAAGCTTAAGCACAGATTTACAGGCAGTTGTGTTCACAAAGTGGTGAATTCTCTGGCTAAAGAGATTGGTTTTTGGGGCAGATCTTTCATGGCACCTTTCATCTGTTCAGATAGCAGCACTCTTTCGCAGAAGATCCGTGGCATGGTGACTTTGGAAAAGAATCACACACCTTATATTGTCAAAAGTGTGTCCAAGGTGTAGATGTTGTTTTTTTTGTTGTTGTTTTCTGTTTTGGGCTGTTTGGTTTGAGGGAGTTTACCTGCATTCTTATAAGCAGGAGATGTATTTTGTGGTTGATATTTCGCCCAGACGAGGGGGATGGGATGAATAAAATGAACCCCTGGCTTCTATAAAAAAAAAGCACAGATTCACTACCTCTGTATTAAAACCAAACCTCTCCAATACTATCCTCAGAATATTCCAGTCAGTCCTGTCATAGGCTATCGACATATCATACTTTAGTATGACGTTGGGTGCCTCCTGTCCTCTATTAATGTCATGCATCAGCTCCTTAGCAAGCCGGACGTGATGAGTGATGTCGGAGTCTTTAACAAATGCTCCTTGGACCTTGGATATCAACCGCGGCATCATGGGAGCCATCCTATCACCGAGTATTCTCGCAAGGATGCGGAGGGTAGCGTTCTCAATCGAGATAGGCTTGAAGTCTTCCGGTAGTCTCTTAGGGGTATCAACCTTCAGTATGAGCAGAATACGGCAGCAGAAAAGACCCATAAAACATGGCTGGCCTTTGAAGAAAGCTTCCGCCAATTTCAGAAAATCACCGCCAATGATGGGCCAAGCAGCCCGGAAGAACAACAAGGTGAAACCATCCGGACCTGGAGCCACTGCCGAATCCATCTCTTGTAGGGTCTTCATAACCTCCTCTTCCCGGTGGCCAGTGAAAAGAGAAAAATTGTCATTAAGGGATATCGATTCCGGAATAACTTATAAGAAGTCCTCCAAATCGTGTTCACTGATATCCACCGCCTCATTAAAGAAATGTTGATAATGGTCGACCGCTACCTCAACCATAAGCTTCAGATCCGTGATACATGTGCCATCCTGCAAGACCACCCTATTAAGTCTTATGTGCTTTCTTCTAGCTTTGACAGTAGCATGATAGAATCTCATATTTCGCTCCCCATCTTGAAGCCAGCTAATCCTTGCTTTCTCCTTCCACACTACCTCTTCCTCATCCAGCAGTTGTTGCAGTTCCTTCTCAACCGACCTCAGATTAGATTCATTTATGGTAGTCGGATTCCCATCGAAAGCAGTTTGTGTCATAAAGACCACATCCTCCAAATCTTTTATTCGTTGCTTAATTTCTCCAAAAGTATCCCTACTCCATCTATGCAGTGCCGTTCTAACTCTCTTGAGCTTTTGGCAGAAGACGAAAGAAGGGTGACCAAGCACCGGTTCACTCCAACCCTATTCTATCACTTTTAGACAGTCTTCATGATCAAGCCATGCCTTCATAAAAGAAAAATATGCCTTCTTTCTGTCTATAGATTGAGCTCCTGGAATCGTGACAACTAGACAGTGATCCGAGACCCTATCTTTGGTCATGTGAATCGACCTGGTTGCAGGCCTCTCCGTCATCCATGCTCCATTCACTAATACTCTATCTATTCTTTACCACATTCTAGGTGTGAGAATCTGCTTGTTCACCCAAGTGAATTGGCTGCCTTCAAAAGGAATTTCATCCAAAGCAGCATCCGCTATAAGGGAATTGGAATCAAGCGTGTCCTGGAACGCTGGAGGGTTGCCGCCTCTTCTCTCCCTCAGGCTTCGCACCACGTTGAAGTCACCCGCAATTAGCCACCTCTCATCACCGATGTGTTCAGCCATCACAAGGATCTCTTTCCACAAAGACCTTCTCTCAATGTTATCACAGCTGGCATATACAACTGTAACAAAGAATCTTGAACCGTCGCTGGCCTCAAAGCTCGCTGTTATGTGTTGCCTGTGTTTCCTGAGTATTGCAGGGTTCATACCCTTATCTGCATAGAACCATATCTTCCCTTCCACCTCTTGATTATCAACTGCCCAATCAAGCCTCACGATATCCATGAGCTCCGCTGCCTGTTCAGCATGGAGAAAAGGCTCAGACAAGCAAACCAAACCAGGTTTAAACCGACCACAGATTTTGCCCAATACTCTCCTCAGAGGGTTGTTAGAAGCGCCTCTAATGTTCCAGAAGATAGAAGTACAATCCATAAGTCACTTAGTACCGCCGTCGTCAGCAAGGTCAGGTCCGATCAAGGGTTGTATCCCCCTTCTTGCTCTGACCAACATCCATCAAAGTAATCTCCGTCGCAATCAGAATGTCTCCTTCTGGAGTGATATCTTCTATGGTAGCTCTAATATTTCTTCCCTACCAATTCCATAACTTGACTCGGAGCTCTGTTTTAGGCGTGCATGGTACCGTTGGAAAGCTCTCGATAAGCATTGCCCAGATAAAAACTCAAATTATTAATCTAAGTTTTTCTACAGTGATATGGATGTAGAATTACTCCTAGTCATCCGATATGTAGTGAATTGGGTTTCTTTGTAGTCTGCTTTCGTCTTTTCGCATTAAAGTTGACTCCTTTGACTTGTATTTAACCAGGTCATGATATTAGGTACGATTCATTGAAATGGTGGAACTGATATCATGATATCGGTAGTTAGTGGTCCTGTTCGATCGTTATACAATTAGAAATGTACCTTTTTTGGGATTTCTTAGTGACTAAGTAACGCTTCTATTTTATCATAAGACAAATCTATTTGGATCTGGAAGCCAAAAGCATGATCTTCGGGAGAAGTCATGTTCTCTTTACATGCTAGGGGATGTCTCCGAAGTTAATGTCTAGATCTACAGCTTCCACTCCAGAGAGACAAAGTTGCAATCTTAACTCTAATGTGTCTTCCCAACCAACTCCATAACTTTTGACTCAGAGCTCTGTTTTAGACGTGCATGGTACCGTTGGAAAGATCTTGATGAGTACTACCCATATAAAAAGCCAAATTACCAATATTAGGTTTTGTACTGTGATATTTGATTCAGTTGAGGTAGAATTACTCCTAGTCACCCGATATGTAGTGAATTGGGTCTCTTTCGAGTCTGCTTTCAACTTTTCAGCTTAAAGTTGACTCCTTTGACTTGTATATAACCAGATCATGATATTAGGTATGCTTCTTAGATATCATATAGTTGATATCATGATCTCGATAGTTAATGAGCATGTTTGATCGTTATACCACTAGAAATGTGCCTATTTTGAATCACTTTATTTAAATAAGTCAGAAGTAAACCTCATTCATCCCACACTCCTCATTTGAGCCAAAACAAAAGGTATTGCATCTGGTGCTAAAACCCCGCCCATCTATGCACATCACCTATGAGGTCACAACAAAAACAAAAAAAGAAGAGCCTCATATCATAGCAGGCGTGATAGAGAAATTGTCCTCCGAGGAGAGCATCTCCGGTATCACCTGTAGGAATTGCTCCAGAGCCTCCCCATCTAGGAGAGCCTCCTCCTCCTGAAATTGTCGAAGCTGGGCAGCTGCCTCCTTCGCGATCTCTACTGGATCTTCAACAATCGAACCATCCAGGCGTGCTATGCTAGCTACCCTCCTTCTCTTTCTCTTATGTCTCACCACTGAGAGATAGAACTTCGTGTTCCTTTCTCCGTCCTCAAGCCATGACACCCTGGCTTTGTCTCTCCAGATCATTTCTTCCTGTTCCAGAATCTTATAGAATTCCTGTTCAGCTCGTAGAAGATTCATCTCGTTCACATGACACAGGTTCTCATCGAAGGCTTGTTGAGTAATGAGAACAATATCCTCCAGATCCTTCTTCTTCTGGTGAATGTCATCGTATTCCTCCTTGTTCCACCGCCTAAGTGCTCTCCTCGTCATCTTCAGCTTCTCATAAAGGATGACCGACGAATGTCCTACCACCTCAGTGGTCCAACTCTCCTCTATGACCTGTTGGCAACGCGGGTCGGATAACTACGTAGATAAGAAAGAGAACGGAGCCGGTTGAGACCGTGTGGTCGTCGAATCAGCCCATGAAAGAATGGGGCAATGATCTGAAACTCTGAACCTGGTCAGATGTGACGATCTGGAATTTGGGAACTCAAAAGCCCAGGAGTTATTAAGGAGAACCCTGTCCAGACGCTCCCATGTCGTTGGGGTGAGGTATTGCTTATTCACCCATGTGTACTTACTTCCCTCGAACGGGGCTTCGTGCAGCTCAGCATCAGCGATGAACCCATTGAAATCGGACATGTCAGTGTTCGAGGGAGGAACTTCACCTCTCTTCTCCCCAGCATTTCTAACCACGTTGAAGTCACCCGTCACTTGCCATCTAGCATCCCCAATCATCCCGGAAGTTTGAATAAGGGAATTCCACAGATCTCTCCTATCATAAGTATCGCAGCTGGCGTATACACCCGAGAAGAAGGTCTGTGAACCAGTTGGGTCAGTGAGACGTATAGTAATCTGCTGGCGATGGCTAATAAGGACCTCCGGGTTGAGATGACTATCCGCGAATATCCAAATCTTGCCCCTCTCATCTTCATTATCAGCATGCCAGTCCAAGCGAACGATATCAAGCAGCTCCTCCGCTCTATCAGTGTGTAAGAAAGGTTCCATCAAGCACACCACAGAAGGTTTATATCTTCTGCAAAGGTTACCCAAGACTCTCCTGGTAGGTCTGTTCGCAGCACCTCTAATGTTCCAAAATAGAGCTTTCCAATTCATGATAATCAAGAAAACCTCCTCTGCCCGAGTATGATAGCCTCAGAAGCTATGTCTGCCCTCATCTCGGCTGTAGTCATCCGAATATTAATCTCCATCATCAGCGGATCTTCTACGATCAATCCTCCTACTCCTATTCGTCCTCCTTTCCCAGTCCCTATGAGGGTGTCGCACAGGACTGCGAAATCCAGATCGACCTCTTCGTCGAGTTCTGCCAGCCCTGGGTTCAAATTCAAGGAAATCCTCCAGTCTGTGCTGCCGGAGAGCCGTACTGTGTCCGTGTTGGTCCAACACCCGCCTGTCATCCTCGTGAGCCTCATCCACCTATCTATGAGCATGAGAATTCTCAACTTCCGCCACACTCCTTCCAGTAGATCGGGACCTACCTCCCCCTTCCTCCCTCGATATGTCTGAGGGGTTTGGATATCTCCTTACATCAGATACAACCTCCAAAGGTATTCTCATCTCTCTACCTTCCTCAGTCAAACTCATCTCTCCCGAAAAAAGATCTCCCCTTGCAATCATCTGGGCTTTCACCAGTGATCGCCTATGGCCATAGGTGAGGTTAATGAACTGAGGAACGTCTTCAGCAAAAGCTTCCATTTCAATCAGCACACCCGACACGTCCCTCTCGTGCGGCTTCCAGGTTGAAACACTTCTGAGATTCCCAAAGGGGGTAGTCATCCGTTCAATCGAATCCCTATCTCTGCAGATAATAGGCACGCCTGTGAGCCAGAACCAGAACCGCTCCAGGTGCTGGCAATCCTGGCCTTCTTCCATGGTTCTAAAGTGGATAGGTTCTCCCCACAAATCTCTGAAGTCTTCATGTGTCGCACGTCTAGCTTCATCATATGAAGAGAAGAAGATCGCTGCCTTCGTTGCTGCGAACCTGTAAAAGTCTATGGCGTGCGGCCATCTTTGAAGGACGCCCGGTACCAAGTCCTCCCATTGCACCCTAGGGTGCCAGGTTATCTCCGCCGCCTGTGAGAGTGATGCAGATCGTTCCCTCCTAGCGTCATCATCGGGGCCAAGATCAACTCCGATGCGTTTTGCTGTGTGCATCCCGCCGGTCCTGGCGGGTATCCCCACGGGAAGAGGGGGAAAAGCGGTCGGTGAAGATATGTCAGGGGGATCTCTCGGTTGTGTCACCGGTTGAATCATCCTGCACTTCCTCGCTATGTGGCCCTATTGTTTGCATCTGTAACAAACCTTTCGACCCGAGCACTGGGACTGCCAGTGTCCCCGGCCCATGCACCTAAAGCAGGTGTCTTTCGAGATGCCAAAAAGCGACAAGTACTGCTTCGTTGGTCTAGTCTCTGTCGTCGCCGACTGATGGCCTTCTTTTCCTGTCGTCGTTAACTGATGGCCTGCTTCCGTTACCTTGTCCCCCATAACTAGGGTTTGCGGGTTCTCCATCAGGGCTTCACCAACGACCGGTGTCTCTCCTTGGTCCTCCGCCCTGGGCTCGCTTGACGACGAGAGAGGTCTCAATCCCTCATCTTCTTGTTGAAGCATTCTCCTCAAGTCAGGGATCACCGACTCCGGGTCGACAACGGAGGTAGCCGATTCCGATCTCCGCTGTGCAACCACCCTCTGGGCTCTCATGCCGTGGCGGGAGGGGGGGCGCTGTAGGAATCTCGTAAGGTTTGGCGTCGGCGTGGGTATCATCAACGATCCATAAAGGATACTCATTCTCCAGACAAACCCGGTCAAGGGGAGATAGGTGATGGTGGACTTTGGTGGGCGGAGTGCCCGACCGGAGGGGGAGAGGTGGTCCTCGGGCGGCAGAATACCAGGTCCGGAGAAGTCGGCGCCGCCGGGGTGCGATCGCCCTCGGGATCGCCCTAGCAGACGCAACTGTTAGGCTCCTAGTAAACCAGGGCGGAATCTGGATCCTTATCAGTGTGTATGGATAAGTATGTTAACGCTTCTATTTTATCATAAGACAAATCTATTTGGATCTGGAAGACAAAAGCATGATCTTTGGGAGAAGTCATGTTCTCTTTACATGCTAGGGGATGTCTTCGACGTTAATGTCAAGATCTAGAGCTTCCAATCCAGAGAGACAAAGTTGCAATCTTAACTCTAATGTGTCTTCCCAACCAACTCCATAAATTTTGACTCAGAGCTCTGTTTTAGGCGTTCATGGTGTAGTGAATTGGGTCTCTTTCGAGTCTGCTTTCATCTTTTCAGCTTAAAGTTGACTCCTTCGACTTGTATATAACCAGATCATGATATTAGGTATGCTTCTTAGATATCGTATAGTTGATATCATGATCTCGAAAGTTAATGAGCATGTTCGATCGTTATACCACTAGAAATGTGCCTATTTTGAATCACTTTATTTAAACAAGTCAGAAGTAAACCTCATTCATCCCACACTCCTCATTTGAGCCAAAACAAAAGGTATTACATCTTGTGCTAAAACCCCGCCCATCTATGCACATCACCTATGAGGTCACAACAAAAACAAAAAAAAGTGCCTCATATCACAGCAGGCGTGATGAGGCACCTCTAACTAGCTATCTTTCCATGTATGTAACACATAAGGCATCCTCCTCCTTTCCATCGTTGTGGTCTTAAGATTTCTTAGTGACGAAGTAACCATTATATTTTATCATAAGACCCATGGATTTGGATCTGGAAGCTAAAAAATTGATTTGCGGGGCAACACATGTTCTCTTTACATGCTAAGAGATGCCTCCAAACGCTAATGTCTAGATCTAGAGCCTCCATTTCCCATAGACAAAGTTGCAATCTTGACTCTAATATTTCTTCCCGACCAATTCCATAACTTTTGACTCGGAGCTCTGTTTTAGGCGTGCATGGTACCGTTGGAAAGCTCTCGATAAGCACTGCCCAGATAAAAACTCAAATTATTAATCTAAATTTTTCTACAGTGATATGGATGTAGAATTACTCCTAGTCATCCGATATGTAGTGAATTGGGTTTCTTTGTAGTCTGCTTTCGTCTTTTCGCATTAAAGTTGACTCTTTTGACTTGTATTTAACCAGGTCATGATATTAGGTACGATTCATTGAAATGGTGGAACTGATATCATGATATCGGTAGTTAGTGGTCATGTTCGATCGTTATACAATTAGAAATGTACCTTTTTTGGGATTTCTTAGTGACTAAGTAACGCTTCTATTTTATCATAAGACAAATCTATTTGGATCTGGAAGCCAAAAGCATGATCTTCGGGAGAAGTCATGTTCTCTTTACATGCTAGGGGATGTCTCCCACGTTAATGTCTAGATCTAGAGCTTCCACTCCAGAGAGACAAAGTTCCAATCTTAACTCTAATGTGTCTTCCCAACCAACTCCATAACTTTTGACTCAGAGCTCTGTTTCAGGCGTGCATGGTACCGTTGGAAAGATCTGGACGAGTACTACCCATATGAAAAGCCAAATTACCAATATTAGGTTTTGTACTGTGATATTTGATTCAGTTGAGGTAGAATTACTCCTAGTCACCCGATATGTAGTGAATTGGGTCTCTTTCGAGTCTGCTTTCATTTTTCAGCTTAAAGTTGACTCCTTCAACTTGTATATAACCAGATCATGATATTAGGTATGCTTCTTAGATATCGTATAGTTGATATCATGATCTCGATAGTTAATGAGCATGTTCGGTTGATTCTTGGATTCTGGAAGAGGGAGAAGGGTGGTGACCTAGGAGCCGAAGCGTCGGCGATCCCGAGGCGATACGCGGGAGTCTGCGCCCCGGCGGCGCCGCCACCTGGGTCAGTTTGGCATCTCGCCAGCCGATCCTAGGTGCGATCCTCTTCGGAGGCCGTCCGCCTCTCGCGAGGGCCGTGTTGCTGGTCGGCCCTTACCATAACCTAGGGTTTTGAGGGTACGAGATCGTCGGACAGCCGTACATACGATGGAGCGTAGAATCCCCTTCTTTGCGAGATTACAACCGAGGATTAATACGGCAGGACTCAGGGCGCAAAGGGTGGTGGCACAGCGCCGTTCCGAGTCCGCCGCATCTGCGGTCAGCCCTCACGAAGTCATCCAAGATGTGCGGACGATTCTGGATCACGAAGAAGGCGAAACGGGACCCCATATCCCGAGTTCCGAACCCGTTCCTCCCAATGGCGTTCAGACGAATACACAGGCGGAGGCTCAGGCCAACACGGCGCAGATGGTCCATGGCGGCGCCAGGGTGGAACAGCCGCAGCAGAGAAGAAAACCTCTTTTTGGAATCCCGAAGGATACCTGCTTCCGCTGCATGGGTAGAGGGCATTGGCAATCCCAATGTCGGGGACCAAAAGTTTGTTACCTATGCAGAAGGCCAGGCCATCTGGCGAACAGATGCAGAGTGCGCCAGTCACCACCGGACATCACGTCGACGACTGCATTTCCGCCGTTGCCTGTGGGTATTCCGGCGAGAGGCGCTCCAAACCACGTTCCGAAGAGGATCAGTGTGGACCTTGGAGCGGGAGACGAGAGGAGAGACAGGATTGAAGCAGCATTGCACCTTGCGATCGAGGTCGGTTGGCCCGTCGGAGCTTCTTGGGAAGTTTTGTGCCCGCTCATGCAGAAGAAATGGCCTGAGGCAAGGGACTTGTACCGTTTTGCGGACCGCAAAGCGGTGGTCTTCTTCAATACCAGAGAAGAAGCAAGAGGAAACGTCCAAGATGGAAGCTGTAACCTGGGTCGTTTCCGTGTGAGCGTTAGATCTTTGGAGAAGGGGGAAGCGGCTGCAAAGAAGGAGATGTTCTGGTTCTGGATGACTGATTTGCCCATCACATGTCATGATGATGATTCAGTGGAGAAACTTATAGAGCCCTTTGGCAAGATTGGCAGTGTATCGCCTTGGCAACGCAGTGAGAATGATGTTTCAGGTCTTCTGATCAAGGTTGAGGCCTTCAGCGAAGATGTGCCGCAGTTCATATCCCTAACATATGGTTCTTACCGGACATCTGTTAGACTCCACATGGTAGCTAGGGGTACAGATGCTTCGGATATGATGATTACTGAAGTAGGTAGGGACCTACGGATCCCAGAAGAAGCTTTGGTTGACGGGGAAACTTTGGGACAAACTGAACAGGAGAAGGGGGATGAGCAGAGACAGATTGTGACAGTCGCGGATAAGAGGACGACACCTTCGCAAGAAAGCTTCAATGAAGAGAGGCCTGACAGACGTATTGTGTATGATGATGAAGGCAATAGACGAGCGCTGCATCACAGCACCGTAGCAGATTACATGTCGTCATGGGGAGACCTAGATGAGCAAGTACACAGGAGGGCTGGAAGGGGGAGACATCAAACTCGTTCACACAGAGATGTGTTACCTTTTTATGAACAATATCGTAGACGTACGCCAGACCGTCTTGGACATACTAGAAGAAGGTTTTCAGTAGGGGACATGTCATGCTTTGATGAAGACATCGAAGGGGAGGATAGACGGGTCAGTTTTTGATCGCTGATGCCTGACGGATAGTAGGGGATACTACATCCTGGTTTTCTATGGATATGTCTTTTCTTTTCTGGAATATAAGGGGAGCAGCCAATAACCCTACGAGACGAGTCTTGGGTAATCTGTGTAGAAGATATCGACCTGGCTTTGTGGCCCTTCTTGAGCCGTTCTTACATGCCGAGCAGGCGACAGAACTGCTGGATATTGTGAGGTTGGATTGGGCGGTAGAAAATCAAACCGAAAGTGGGAAGATATGGTTATACGCCGACATCGCTAGACAGCCCCAGTTGATGAGAATGGACAGACAACATATCACGATTAAGATGACTGATACCGACGGCGCGACATGTTTTGTAACAGCGATATACGCCAGCTGCAATCAGAATGAGAGGCGTAACCTCTGGGAGGAGATGACGGCCACCGCGGCGATTGTCGGGGATGCTCGATGGCTCATTGCCGGTGATTTTAATGTGATCAGAGATCGGGCGGAGAAGAGAGGAGGCAACCCTACACCTTTTCAAGAGATGATGGAGTTCAATTCGGCCATCATCGACAATAACATGAAGGAGATTCATTATGAAGGTAGTCGTTTCACCTGGGTTAATAAGCAATATCTCACACCGACGATGTGGCAGAGATTGGATAGAGCCTTTTGTAATGATACTTGGCACAGCCATAAGCCGAACACATGCTGCTACCATCTCACTAGATTCAGAGTCTCCGATCACTGCCCTCTGCTGCTAGTTCCGGGAGGTAGCCTACAGAGGAGATATAAAGCACCATTCGCCTTTTTGACAGCTTCGCTGCAGAGCCCAGAATGTGTGGAGATCATCCGTGATGCGTGGAGAGAACCCGTAGTTGGACACCCCTCCTTCGTGTTCTCCCAGAAACTGAAGCGTGTCAGGCATGCCCTTAAGACGTGGAATAGAGAAAGCTTTGGAGATATTAATCAGAGGAAATATGATCTCGAGGACATTGTCCATACTACCCAGGTTGCGTTCGACAAAAATCCAAACCCCACAAATGAGGTAAATCTTCGCATGGCTGAATATGATTTACAGCAGGTCCTCGACCAAGAAGAAAAGCTTTGGAAGGAAAAAGCACGTATCAACTGGCTACAAGACGGGGAGAGAAATACGCCTTTCTACCATGCTGCCGTTAAGACTAGGCGGAAGAAGAGAGCTATTTCCAGACTTATTCAGCAAGATGGCACGATTATCACCGACCACGAAGACATGGCGCAAGCAGCTGCAACACACTATCAGAAGTTATATAAAGAAGACGCACCTCCTCCTGAAGAAAAGCTCTTACAGTTCTTACACAACATTCCTGAAAGTTTATCCACGGATGATAACCTATCTTTGCTGGCCATTCCGGAAGAGCAGGAGATTATTAATGTTATGAAGGAGATGGATGGCACCTCGGCACCTGGACCAGATGGCTTCACTTTGCCCTTTTTCTTAACTGCTTGGGATGTTATCAGTTCCGATTTTATGAAGATGGCGGAAGGGTTTTTTTGCCAGCAACCTTGCCACAGGGGTATTCTTTGCTGTCGCGTGGTCCTCATCCCCAAGGTAGACACACCGGAGAAGATTGACACTGATTTCAGACCGATTTCGGTGGAAAACATGGTTCTCAGAATTCTTGCACGCACGCTTAGCAACAGGATGTCTCCTCTGATGAACAAGATGATTTCGAAGGAGCAAGGGGCTTTCATAAAAGGTAATGATATCACAAACCATGTGCGCTTAGTGAAAGAGATCATGCACAACATTAATCAAGGGGACATTAATCCTAATGTTCTCATCAAGATGGACATGTCCAGAGCTCACGATAGGGTAAATTGGACCGTTCTGGAGAAGATTTTGCTCAAGTTTGGTTTCATGCAGGAAGCGATCAACTTATGCCTTAGTTTCTTTAAGGGAACTTGGGCCTCTATTACCATGGGGGAAGTCAGTGCGGGGTTCTTTCCGCTACAGAAGGGCTTAAAGCAAGGAAATGCCCTATCTCCTTTTCTGTTCATCATCTTCGAAGAAATTCTTTGCAGGAGACTCTTAGAGCTAAAGGAAAACAATCTTATCACGACCTTCTGGACGAGGGGTGGAGGAATTGCTCCGACTATTCTGCTTTACGCGGATGACATTACTATTGCTGTGAATGCAAACCAACTATCTTTATCTAATGTCGTAGACACTTTCCGTGATTATGTGGAGACGTCGGGCCAGCTGGTTAACAAATCTAAATCCGTCTGTGTGGTAGGAGGGAAGGATAACCAGAGAGCAAAGCAGATAGCCAATTTTCTAGAAATTGATGAGCCTTCGGAGGAATTTTCTTATCTTGGTATCCCCATACACAAGAGGAGGTCTAAGCTCACCGCCTATGAATACATCATCAGGAAGATCAATTCTAAGATAGCTGGGTGGAAATCGCGTCTTCTCTCTTTTGCTGGAAGACGTATTCTTATTGCGCACGTCCTCTCCTCCATCACCATATACTCTGCTGCAGCTATTGGTGTTCCGAAGGGCATTGCTGATAGGATTGACAAGCTTTTCTCTAGTTTCCTTTGGGCTGATAGAGATGCTCATTCCAGGAAGGCATGGGTGGGATGGCATAGAGTTGCTAAACCGAGGCAGATGGGAGGTCTGGGCTTAACTCCTATAAATTCTCTGAATGATGCTTTTGTTGCAAAAGCCTGCTGGGAAATTTTAGAAGGAAATTCTCTCTGGGCTTCTTTTTGCAGAGATAAGTATCGCAGTATGTCTGGCGGCAGATCGCACAACTACCCTTCCTTCTTAAAGCTTGGGGCAAATCCGTCCACTTTTTGGAGAAAAGTATGGACTATGTTCCCGCAGGTGCTCCCGCAGTGCAGATGGATTGTGGGCAAGGGGGATATCCCTTTCTGGGACGCCTTATGGTGTTCTTATAGGCTGGAGGATTTTGCAATCTACAATAGTGATCGATTCCTACGGTTCATGGTGAATGATTTCTGGGACACAGAGATAGGGTGGAAGTGGGATGAGCTCTCTCACATCATTAATCCAGAAGGCATCACTCTCATTAGAGCTTCCGGTGTGAAGATTGCGGACACTGCCGATAAGCTCATTTGGACGCCTACTTGCAATGGGGAATTTACCCTTAAGTCTGCCAAGATGCTCTTACAGCCGAATGATAGTTCTCAGGAGCATGGATGGGATCACATTTGGAAAGTGGATGCACCTAAAGAGGTGGCGGTGATTTGGAAAGCTACACACAGGGCGCTGCCAACTGATGATAATATAAGGAGATGCAACATACAGATTGCTTCATGTTGTAATTGCTGCATGGATTCTACGGAGGAAAATGCTGTACATCTTTTATTCTCTAGCCAGCTTGCTAGATCCTTTTGGGATAAGTTTACCAATATAACGGATCTCATGGTGCCGACAAACATGGAGGAACTGCTCGGACTTTGCAGCCTTGGTGATAAGTCATCTTTAGTTGAATGGATGGCGGGTTGTATGGCCACCTTTATTCCATCCAGCATCTGGAATATCCGTTGCCATCGCAGATACGGGGGTGCGGATATCTCTTTTATCAGGGTATGGGAGCAGATTGTTTTCAAGCTTAACAGGCTTATGCGCACCAAGACTTTCCCAATAACTGAATATAGCCGTTTTAATACAGCGATGAAGGAGGAAGGGATTATGGAGCCTCACGTCTCTCTTAAAACAATCAAGCTATACAGATGGAATCCACCGGACATTAACAATCTGAAAATGAACATCACAACTGGTAGAGATGCGGATCCACACAGAATTAAACGGAGATGGGGTGCAGGTGTTATCCGAAACCATAGAGCTGAGGTATGCTTAATCTTTAGGGTGTGGCTCAAGGCTACGGACCACATCGAGGCTTACATGCAAGCGATTTACGTGGGGTTGCTAATGGCGTCATACCACTTGCTAAACATATCCTCTATTGAGATAGATGGCCGTAATGTATATGACATGATCTGGAAGAATGGGAGAGTTCCATGGCGTGCTAGATACATGTACAGAATGTTGATGCAGGAGGTTCAGGAGATGGGCATCACGGGTAGCCTGGTTCATAAAGTGGTCAATTCCATGGCTAGTGAACTTGGAAGATGGGGGAAAAATAACATGGCGCCCTACATCTGTTCGGATAGGAGAAGCTTCCCGCAGAAGATTAAGGGGATGGCGGAACTTGAGAAGAAACGAGTTCCTTATGTTGTGAAAGAGAAAAATGCGGTTGTATAGGTGGGTTGGTTCTTTGCTGTGTTGTTGTCTGTGTTGTTTTTCTTGGAGGGCACGATACCTGCGTTTTATGAGCAGGAGCTGTAAGATTTTTTTTGAAGATGATTAGCCCATACGAGGGGGATGGGATGAATAAAATGCCCCCCTGACTTAACAAAAAAAAAAGAGCATGTTCGATCGTTATACCACTAGAAATGTGCCTATTTTGAATCACTTTATTTAAACAAGTCAGAAGTAAACCTCATTCATCCCACACTCCTCATTTGAGCCAAAACCAAAAGGTATTACATCTTGTTCTAAAACCCTGCCCATCTATGCACATCACCTATGAGGTCACAACAAAAACAAAAAAAGAAGAGCCTCATATCATAGCGGGCGTGATGAGGCACCTCTAACTAGTTGTCTTTTTTTTACCCTAGAAAAGGATGAAAGCAAAAGAAAACCACATAACATCACATCCTCATCCAAGCTGCCCTCATCTCAGCTCAACCATAAACGTCAAAACAAAACAAAAACCAGCATGCCTATCTCCTAACCCGTATCCAAGGAAGGATTGAGCATCATCCTCCAGGTCCCCCGCATTAAGGTCGTCATCAGAGCATCCATCTCCTGATCCAAATGTAGAGAGGCCCTCAACATCTTGGTCGGTATTGCCCTGATACCCATCCCCCAAGAGTGAACTAAAGAAATCACCTAGCCGCCGTTGACGCATCCTACTGTACGTGCCTGCATCATCATGAATCCATCTAGCTTCACGCCTAGTCTTAGCCGTGTTCTCTGCATCAACGGTCGAAGATGAAGATGCAATCACCTGCTTTGACCTACCATCAATTCTAGGGGACATAGCACCCATCGAGCATTTCCGCCGCATGTGGCCAGGGGATCTGCACCTAAAGCAGATGGGAGGTGAGGAGCATTCACTCCGTCTGTGTCCACGCTTCAGGCAACGAAGGAAGTGATCCTGTGGAAGATGCCGTCTACCTGCATGGGTGTGCAGGCAGTCCCTAGCAACATGACCAGGAGATCTACAACGGAAGCAGATGATCAAGGAACGACACTGGTGTCACTAGTGCCCTCTTTGCAAACATCGGAAGCACGACCCCCTACGGGCATGAGGCGTCAGGGTAGAGTGGCTGAGCTTGTCAACCTGTCCCACCCCCTTCGGACACGCCCATCAACCTCAGGATCCGTCGCACCAACATGAACCTGCAGTGAGCCCACCATGAAGAAAGCTCCCCCTTCTGTTGTCTGCGCAACCCCCAGTGAGCACCCCGAGCAAGGTGTGCCAACACCAGCAGTAACATGTTGTCACCCATAACCACAAACACCTAAAGGTCATCAGCCCCAGACTCCTCCACCTGCTCCCCTGTAGCTTCCTCGTCCAAAACAGCCAGACCAGAACTGGGTCTTTGGGGCAAGACCTCAAATACCGTACCTGCATCTTCAACCAACAGGATCTTCTCCCCCTCCTTGGGCTTCTCCAAGCCCTCAACCTCGCCCTGCCCCTCCGTGCGACATCCCTCCAGGACGTCGACCCCCATACCACCCTGATCCCCACCTACAAGAGAAGAAGGGGGAGGGGACACGCCAATCGCAAGAACCTCCAGGGCGGCAAACACCTCAAGCGTCCGCCCACAGTCAGCAGATTCACGATCTCCAGCACAGACCGCCGGCCTCACCGCATCCGAAGGTAACCTGGCCATCCCGCCCTCACAAACCCTGGCTGCTCACGACCCTGTACTCCCTCCTTTCGCCCAGCAATCGTTGTGATGGCGCAAGCATCTGCGTCCACGACCTTCACCGACGGTCGTGCCATGGAGAGAGCCCCTGACCGTTCCCAATCCGCTTGAGCCGCCTTGAGTCGAGCCCTGAATGCTACGATGGATTCCGTCAGAGGTCGGAAGGAGGAAGGTGGGGGAGAAAGGAGTCGGAGCAGCATGGAGGGCATGATGGAGGGGCGCCGCAGGGGCAGCCCCATCGGGTGGCTGGCCGCCAACCCAGCCTCCGGGCGATCGCCCTAAGGACGCAACTTTTCGGCTCCCCTCGGCTCCGGGCTTCCTTTAAATCCGGGGTAGTTGTCTTTCCATGTATGTAACACATAAGGCATCCTCCTCCTTTCCATCGTTGTGGTCTTAAGATTTCTTAGTGACGAAGTAACCATTCTATTTTATCATAAGACCCATGGATTTGGATCTGGAAGCTAAAAAATTGATTTGCGGGGCAACACTTGTTCTCTTTACATGCTAAGAGATGCCTCCAAACGCTAATGTCTAGATCTAGAGCCTCCATTTCCCATAGACAAAGTTGCAATCTTGACTCTAATATTTCTTCTCTACCAATTCCATAACTTTTGACTCGGAGCTCTGTTTTAGGCGTGCATGGTACCGTTGGAAAGCTCTCGATAAGCACTGCCCAGATAAAAACTCAAATTAATGATCTAAGTTTTTCTACAGTGATATGAATGTAGAAGTACTCCTAGTCATCTGATATGTAGTGAATTGGGTTTCTTTGTAGTCTGCTTTCGTCTTTTCGCATTAAAGTTGACTCCTTTGACTTGTATTTAACCAGGTCATGATATTAGGTACGATTCATTGAAATGGTGGAACTGATATCATGATATTGGTAGTTAGTGGTCATTTTTCGATCGTTATACAATTAGAAATGTACCTTTTTGGGGATTTCTTAATGACTAAGTAACACTTCTATTTTATCATAAGACAAATCTATTTGGATCTGGAAGCCAAAAGCATGATCTTCGGGAGAAGTCATGTTCTGTTTCATGCTAGGGGATGTCTCCGACGTTAATGTCTAGATCTAGAGCTTCCACTCCAGAGAGACAAAGTTGCAATCTTAACTCTAATGTGTCTTCCCAACCAACTCCATAACTTTTGACTCAGAGCTCTGTCTTAGGCGTGCATGGTACCGTTGGAAAGATCTCGACGAGTACTACCCATATAAAAAGCCAAATTACCAATATTAGGTTTTGTACTGTGATATTTGATTCAGTTGAGGTAGAATTACTCCTTGGCACCCGATATGTAGTGAATTGGGTCTCTTTCGAGTCTGCTTTCATCTTTTCAGCTTAAAGTTGACTCCTTCGACTTGTATATAACCAGATCATGATATTAGGTATGCTTCTTAGATATCGTATAGTTGATATCATGATCTCGATAGTTAATGAGCATGTTCGGTCGTTATACCACTAGAAATGTGCCTATTTTGAATCACTTTATTTAAACAAGTCAGAAGTAAACCTCATTCATCCCACACTCCTCATTTGAGCCAAAACAAAAGGTATTACATCTGGTGCTAAAACCCAGCCCATCTATGCACATCACCTATGAGGTCACAACAAAAACAAAAAAAGAAGAGCATCATATCACAGCAGGCATGATGAGGCACCTCTAACTAGCTGTCTTTCCATGTATGTAACACATAAGGCATCCTCCTCCTTTCCATCGTTGTGGTCCTAAGATTTCTTAGTGACAAAGTAACCATTCTATTTTATCATAAGAATCATGGATTTGGATCTGGAAGTTAAAAAATTGATTTGCGGGGCAACACATGTTCTCTTTACATGCTAAGAGATGCATCCAAACGCTAATGACTAGATCCAGAGCCTCCATTTCCCATAGACAAAGTTGCAATCTTGACTCTAATATTTCTTCCCTACCAATTCCATAACTTTTGACTCGGAGCTCTGTTTTAGGCGTGCATGGTACCGTTGGAAAGCTCTCGATAAGCACTACCCAGATAAAAACTCAAATTATTAATCTAAGTTTTTCTACAGTGATATGGATGTAGAATTACTCCTAGTCATCCGATATGTAGTGAATTGGGTGATAGGAGATCGCTGATCAAGATCCAGATGGTGGCGAGGGGTTTGCTTTCATCCACGGAGGTGCTCATTAACTATCGAGATCATTATATCAACTATACAATATCTAAGAAGCATACCTAATATCATGATCTGGTTATATACAAGTCGAAGGAGTCAACTTTACGCTGAAAAGATGAAAGCAGACTCGAAAGAGACCCAATTGACTACATATCGGGTGACTAGGAGTAATTCTACATCAACTGAATGAAATATCACAGTACAAAACCTAATATTGGTAATTTGGCTTTTTATATGGGTAGTACTCGTCGAGATCTTTCCAACGGTACCATGCACACCTGAAACAGAGCTCTGAGTCAAAAGTGATTGAGTTGGTTGGGAAGACACATCAGAGTTAAGATTGCAACTTTGTCTCTCTGGAGTGGAAGCTCTAGATCTAGACATTAACGTCGGAGACATCCCCTAGCATGTAAAGAGAACATGACTTCTCCCGAAGATCATGCTTTTGGCTTCCAGATCCAAATAGATTTGTCTTATGATAAAATAGAAGCGTTACTTAGTCACTAAGAAATCCCAAAAAAGGTACATTTCTAATTGTATAACGATCGAACAGGACCACTAACTACCGATATCATGATATCAGTTCCACCATTTCAATGAATCGTACCTAATATCATGACCTGGTTAAATACAAGTCAAAGGAGTCAACTTTAATTCGAAATGACGAAAGCAGACTACAAAGAAACCCAATTCACTACATATCGGATGACCAGGAGTACTTCTACATCCATATCACTTTAGAAAAACTTAGATTAATAATTTGAGTTTCTATCTGGGCAGTGCTTATCGAGAGCTTTCCAACGGTACCATGCACGCCTAAAACAGAGCTCTGAGTCAAAAGTTATGAAATATGTAGAGAAGAAATATTAGAGTCAAGATTGCAACCTTTTCTATGTGAAATGGAGGCTCTAGATCTAGACATTAGCGTTTGGAGGCATCTCTTAGCATGTAAAGAGAATATGTGTTGCCCCGCAAATCAATTTTGTAGCTTCTAGATCCAAATCCATGGGTCTTATGATAAAATAGAATGGTTACTTCGTCACTAAGAAATCTTAAGACCACAACGTTGGAAAGGTGGAAGATGCCTTATGTGTTACATACATGGAAAGACAGCTAGTTAGAGGTGCCTCATCACGCCTGCTGTGATATGAGGCTCTTCTTTTTTTGTTTTTGTTGTGACCTCATAGGTGATGTGCATAGATGGGCGGGGTTTTAGCACCAGATGTAATACCTTTTGTTTTGGCTCAAATGAGGAGTGTGGGATGAATGAGGTTTACTTCTGACTTGTTTAAATAAAGTGATTCAAAATAGGCACATTTCTAGTGGTATAACGATCGAACATGCTCATTAACTATCCAGATCATGATATCAACTATACGATATCTAAGAAGCATACCTAATATCATGATCTGCTTATATACAAGTCGAAGGAGTCAACTTTATGCTGAAAAGATGAAAGCAGACTCGAAAGAGACCCAATTGACTACATATCGGGTGACTAGGAGTAATTCTACCTCAACTGAATCAAATATCACAGTACAAAACCTAATATTGGTAATTTGGCTTTTTATATGGGTAGTACTCGTCGAGATCTTTCCAACGGTACCATCCACGCCTGAAACAGAGCTCTGAGTCAAAAGTAATGGAGTTGGTTGGGAAGACACATCAGAGTTATGATTGCAACTTTGTCTCTCTGGAGTGGAAGCTCTAGATCCAGACATTAACGTCGGAGACATCCCCTAGCATGTAAAGAGAACATGACTTCTCCCGAAGATCATGCTTTTGGCTTCCAGATCCAAATAGATTTGTCTTATGATAAAATAGAAGCGTTACTTAGTCAATAAGAAATCCCAAAAAAGGTACATTTCTAATTGTATAATAATCGAACAGGACCACTAACTATCGAATTCATGATATCAGTTCCACCATTTCAATGAATCGTACCTAATATCATGACCTGGTTAAATACAAGTCAAAGGAGTCAACTTTAATGCGAAAAGACGAAAGCAGACTACAAAGAAACGCAATTCACTACATATCGGATGACTACGAGTAGTTCTACATCCATATCACTGTAGAAAAACTTAGATTAATAATTTGAGTTTCTATCTGGGCAGTGCTTATCGAGAGCTTTCCAACGGTACCATGCACGCCTAAAACAGAGCTCCGAGTCAAAAGTTATGGAATTGGTAGGGAAGAAATATTAGAGTCAAGATTGCAACTTTGTCTATGGGAAATGGAGGCTCTAGATCTAGACATTAGCGTTTGGAGGCATCTCTTAGCATGTAAAGAGAACATGTGTTGACCCGCAAATCAATTTTTTAGCTTCCAGATCCAAATCCATGGGTCTTATGATAAAATAGAATGGTTACTTCGTCACTAAGAAATCTTAAGACCACAACGATGGAAAGAAGGAGGATGCCTTATGTGTTATATACATGGAAAGGCAGCTAGTTAGAGGTGCCTCATCACGCCTGCTGTGATATGAGGCTCTTCTTTTTTTGTTTTTATTGTGACCTCATAGGTGATGTGCATAGATGGGCGGGGTTTTAGCACCAGATGTGATACCTTTTTTTTTGGCTCAAATGAGGAGTGTGGGATGAATGAGGTTTACTTCTGACTTGTTTAAATAAAGTGATTCAAAATAGGCACATTTCTAGTGGTATAACGATCGAACATGCCCATTAACTATCGAGATCATGATATCAACAATACGATATCTAAGAGGCATACCTAATATCATGATATGGTTATATACAAGTCGAAGGATTCAACTTTAAACTGAAAAGATGAAAGCAGACTTGAAAGAGACCCAATTAACTACATATCGGGTGACTAGGAGTAATTCTACCTCAACTGAATCAAATATCACAGTACAAAACCTAATATTGGTAATTTGGCTTTTTATATGGGTAGTACTCGTCGAGATCTTTCCAACGGTACCATGCACGCCTGAAACAGAGCTCTGAGTCAAAAGTTATGGAGTTGGTTGGGAAGACACGTTAGAGTTAAGATTGCAACTTTGTCTCTCTCGAGTGGAACCTCTAGATCTAGATATTAACGTCGCAGACATCCCCTAGCATGTAAAGAGAACATGACTTCTCCTGAAGATCATGCTTTTGGCTTCCAGATCCAAATAGATTTGTCTTATGATAAAATAGAAGCGTTACTTAGTCACTAAGAAATCCCAAAAAAGGTACATTTCTAATTGTATAACGATCGAACAGGACCACTAACTACCGATATCATGATATCAGTTCCACCATTTCAATGAATCGTACCTAATATCATGACCTGGTTAAATATAAGTCAAAGGAGTCAACTTTAATGCAAAAAGACGAAAGCAGACTACAAAGAAACCCAATTCACTACATATCAGATGACTAGGAGTAATTCTACATCCATATCACTGTAGAAAAACTTAGATTAATAATTTGAGTTTCTATCTGGGCAGTGCTTATCGAGAGCTTTCCAACGGTACCATGCACGCCTAAAACAGAGCTCCGAGTCAAAAGTTATGGAATTGGTAGAGAAGAAATATTAGAGTCAAGATTGCAACTTTGTCTATGTGAAATGGAGGCTCTAGATCTAGACATTAGCGTTTGGAGGCATCTCTTAGCATGTAAAGAGAATATGTGTTGCCCCGCAAATCAATTTTGTAGCTTCCAGATCCAAATCCATGGGTCTTATGATAAAATAGAAAGGTTACTTCGTCACTAAGAAATCTTAAGACCACAACGATGGAAAGGAGGAAGATGCCTTATGTGTTACATACATGGAAAGACAACTAGTTAGAGGTGCCTCATCACGCCTGTTGTGATATGAGGCTGTTATTTTTTTGTTTTTATTGTGACCTCATAGGTGATGTGCATAGATGGGCGGGGTTTTAGCACCAGATGTAATACCTTTTTTTTGGCTCAAATGAGGAGTGTGGGATGAATGAGGTTTACTTCTGACTTGTTTAAATAAAGTGATTCAAAATAGGCACATTTCTAGTGGTATAACGATCGAACATGCTCATTAACTATCGAGATCATGATATCAACAATACGATATCTAAGAGGCATACCTAATTTCATGATTTGGTTATATACAAGTCGAAGGAGTCAACTTTAAGCTGAAAAGGTGAAAGTAGACTCGAAAGAGACCCAATTTCACTACATATCGGGTGACTAGGAGTAATTCTACCTCAACTGAATCAAATATCACAGTACAAAACCTAATATTGGTAATTTGGCTTTTTATATGGGTAGTACTCGTCGAGATCTTTCCAACGGTACCATGCACGCCTGAAACAGAGCTCTGAGTCAAAAGTAATGGAGTTGGTTGGGAAGACACATCAGAGTTAAGATTGCAACTTTGTCTCTCTGGAGTGGAAGCTCTAGATCTAGACATTAACGTCGGATACATCCCCTAGCATGTAAAGAGAACATGACTTCTCCCGAAGATCATGCTTTTGGCTTCCAGATCCAAATAGATTTGTCTTATGATAAAATAGAAGTGTTACTTAGTCACTAAGAAATCCCCAAAAAGGTACATTTCTAATTGTATAACGATCGAACAAGACCACTAACTACCGATATCATGATATCAGTTCCACCATTTCAATGAATCGTACCTAATATAATGACCTGGTTAAATACAAGTCAAAGGAGTCAACTTTAATGCGAAAAGACGAAAGCAGACTACAAACAAACCCAATTTACTACATATCGGATGACTACGAGTAATATTACATCCATATCACTGTAGAAAAACTTAGATTAATAATTTGAGTTTCTATCTGGGCATTGCTTATTGAGAGCTTTCCAACGGTACCATGCACGCCTAAAACAGAGCTCCGAGTCAAAAGTTATGGAATTGGTAGGGAAGAAATATTAGAGTCAAGATTGCAACTTTGTCTATGGGAAATGGAAGCTCTAGATCTAGACATTAGCGTTTGGAGGCATCTCTTAGCATGTAAAGAGAATATGTGTTGCCCCGCAAATCAATTTTGTAGCTTCTAGATCCAAATCCATGGGTCTTATGATAAAATAGAATGGTTACTTCGTCACTAAGAAATCTTAAGACCCCAACGATGGAAAGGTGGAAGATGCCTTATGTGTTACATACATGGAAAGACAGCTAGTTACAGGTGCCTCATCACGCCTGCTGTGATATGAGGCTCTTCTTTTTTTGTTTTTGTTGTGACCTCATAGGTGATGTGCATAGATGGGCGGGGTTTTAGCACCAGATGTAATACCTTTTGTTTTGGCTCAAATGACGAGTGTGGGATGAATGAGGTTTACTTCTGACTTGTTTAAATAAAGTGATTCAAAATAGGCACATTTCTAGTGGTATAACGATCGAACATGCTCATTAACTATCGAGATCATGATATCAACTATACGATATCTAAGAAGCATACCTAATATCATGATCTGGTTATATACAAGTCGAAGGAGTCAACGTTACGCTGAAAAGATGAAAGCAGACTCGAAAGAGACCCAATTGACTACATATCGGGTGACTAGGAGTAATTCTACCTCAACTGAATCAAATATCACAGTACAAAACCTAATATTGGTAATTTGGTTTTTTATATGGGTAGTACTCGTCGAGATCTTTCCAACGGTACCATGCACGCCTAAAACAGAGCTCTGAGTCAAAAGTAATGGAGTTGGTTGGGAAGACACATCAGAGTTAAGATTGCAACTTTGTCTCTCTGGAGTGGAAGCTCTAGATCTAGACATTAACGTCGGAGACATCCCCTAGCATGTAAAGAGAACATGACTTCTCCCGAAGATCATGCTTTTGGCTTCCAGATCCAAATAGATTTGTCTTATGATAAAATAGAAGCGTTACTTAGTCACTAAGAAATCCCAAAAAAGGTACATTTCTAATTGTATAACGATTGAACAGGACCACTAACTACCGATATCATGATATCAGTTCCACCATTTCAATGAATCATACCTAATATCATGACCTGGTTAAATACAAGTCAAAGGAGTCAACTTTAATGCGAAAAGACGAAAGCACACTACAAAGAAACCCAATTCACTACATATCAGATGACTAGGAGTAATTCTACATCCAAATCACTGTAAAAAAACTTAGATTAATAATTTGAGTTTCTATCTGGGCAGTGCTTATCGAGAGCTTTCCAACGGTACCATGCACGCCTAAAACAAAGCTCTGAGTCAAAAGTTATGGAATTGGTAGAGAAGAAATATTAGAGTCAAGATTGCAACTTTGTCTATGTGAAATGGAGGTTCTAGATCTAGACATTAGCGTTTGGAGGCATCTCTTAGCATGTAAAGAGAATATGTGTTGCCCCGCAAATCAATTTTGTAGCTTCCAGATCCAAATCCATGGGTCTTATGATAAAATAGAATGGTTACTTCGTCACTAAGAAATCTTAAGACCACAACGATGGAAAGGTGGAAGATGCCTTATGTGTTACATACATGGAAAGACAGCTAGTTAGAGGTGCCTCATCACGCCTGTTGTGAAATGAGGCTCTTCTTTTTTTGTTTTTATTGTGACCTCATAGGTGATGTGCATAGATGGGCGGGGTTTTCGCACCAGATGTAATACCTTTTGTTTTGGCTCGAATGAGGAGTGTGGGATGAATGAGGTTTACTTCTGACTTGTTTAAATAAAGTGATTCAAAATAGGCACATTTCTAGTGGTATAACGATCGAACATGCCCATTAACTATCGAGATCATGATATCAACAATACGATATCTAAGAGGCATACCTAATATCATGATCTGGTTATATACAAGTCGAAGGATTCAACTTTAAACTGAAAAGATGAAAGCAGACTCGAAAGAGACCCAATTCACTACATATCGGGTGACTAGGAGTAATTCTACCTCAACTGAATCAAATATCACAGTACAAAACCTAATATTGGTAATTTGGCTTTTTATATGGGTAGTACTCGTCGAGATCTTTCCAACGGTACCATGCACGCCTGAAACAGAGCTCTGAGTCAAAAGTTATGGAGTTGGTTGGGAAGACACGTTAGAGTTAAGATTGCAACTTTGTCTCTCTCGAGTGGAAGCTCTAGATCTAGACATTAACGTCGGAGACATCCCCTAGCATGTAAAGAGAACATGACTTCTCCTGAAGATCATGCTTTTGGCTTCCAGATCCAAATAGATTTGTCTTATGATAAAATAGAAGCGTTACTTAGTCACTAAGAAATCCCGAAAAAGGTACATTTCTAATTGTATAACGATCGAACAGGACCACTAACTACCGATATCATGATATCAGTTCCACCATTTCAATTAATCGTACCTAATATCATGACCTGGTTAAATACAAGTCAAAGGAGTCAACTTTAATGCGAAAAGACGAAAGCAGACTACAAAGAAACCCAATTCACTACATATCAGATGACTAGGAGTAATTCTACATCCATATCACTGTAGAAAAACTTAGATTAATAATTTGAGTTTCTATCTGGGCAGTGCTTATCGAGAGCTTTCCAACGGTACCATGCACGCCTAAAACAGAGCTCCTAGTCAAAAGTTATGGAATTGGTAGAGAAGAAATATTAGAGTCAAGATTGCAACTTTGTCTATGTGAAATGGAGGCTCTAGATCTAGACATTAGCGTTTGGAGGCATCTCTTAGCATGTAAAGAGAATATGTGTTGCCCCACAAATCAATTTTGTAGCTTCCAGATCCAAATCCATGGGTCTTATGATAAAATAGAATGGTTACTTCGTCACTAAGAAATCTTAAGACCAAAACGATGGAAAGGAGGAAGATGCCTTATGTGTTACATACATGGAAAGACAACTAGTTAGAGGTGCCTCATCACGCCTGTTGTGATATGAGGCTTTTCTTTTTTTGTTTTTGTTGTGACCTCATAGGTGATGTGCATAGATGGGCGGGGTTTTAGCACCAGATGTAATACCTTTTTTTGTCTCAAATGAGGAGTGTGGGATGAATGAGGTTTACTTCTGACTTGTTTAAATAAAGTGATTCAAAATAGGCACATTTCTAGTGGTATAACGATCGAACATGCTCATTAACTATCGAGATCATGATATCAACAATACGATATCTAAGAGGCATACCTAATATCATGATCTGGTTATATACAAGTCGAAGGATTCAACTTTAAGCTGAAAAGATGAAAGCAGACTCGAAAGAGACCCAATTCACTACATATCGGGTGACTAGGAGTAGTTCTACCTCAACTGAATCAAATATCACAGTACAAAACCTAATATTGGTAATTTGGCTTTTTATATGGGTAGTACTCGTCGAGATCTTTCCAACGGTACCATGCACGCCTGAAACAGAGCTCTGAGTCAAAAGTAATGGAGTTGGTTGGGAAGACACATCAGAGTTAAGATTGCAACTTTGTCTCTCTGGAGTGGAAGCTCTAGATCTGGACATTAACGTCGGAGACATCCCCTAGCATGTAAAGAGAACATGACTTCTCCTGAAGATCATGCTTTTGGCTTCCAGATCCAAATAGATTTGTCTTATGATAAAATAGAAGTGTTACTTAGTCACTAAGAAATCCCAAAAAAGGTACATTTCTAATTGTATAACGATCGAACAAGACCACTAACTACCGATATCATGATATCAGTTCCACCATTTCAATGAATCGTACCTAATATCATGACCTAATTAAATACAAGTCAATGGAGTCAACTTTAATGCGAAAAGACGAAAGCAGACTACAAAGAAACCCAATTCACTACATATCAGATGACTAGGAGTAATTCTACATCCATATCACTGTAAAAAAACTTAGATTAATAATTTGAGTTTCTATCTGGGCAGTGCTTATCGAGAGCGTTCCAACGGTACCATGCACGCCTAAAACAAAGCTCTGAGTCAAAAGTTATGGAATTGGTAGAGAAGAAATATTAGAGTCAAGATTGCAACTTTGTCTATGTGAAATTGAGGCTCTAGATCTTGACATTAGCGTTTGGAGGCATCTCTTAGCATGTAAAGAGAATATGTGTTGCCCCGCAAATCAATTTTGTAGCTTCCAGATCCAAATCCATGGGTCTTATGATAAAATAGAATGGTTACTTCGTCACTAAGAAATCTTAAGACCACAACGATGGAAAGGAGGAAGATGCCTTATGTGTTACATACATGGAAACATAGCTAGTTAGAGGTGCCTCATCACGTCTGCTGTGATATGAGGCTCTTCTTTTTTTGTTTTTATTGTGACCTCATAGGTGATGTGCATAGATGGGCGGGGTTTTAGCACCAGATGTAATACCTTTTTTTTGGCTCAAATGAGGAGTGTGGGATGAATGAGGTTTACTTCTGACTTGTTTAAATAAAGTGATTCAAAATAGGCACATTTCTAGTGGTATAACGATCGAACATGCTCATTAACTATCGAGATCATGATATCAACAATACGATATCTAAGAGGCATACCTAATATCATGATCTGGTTATATACAAGTCGAAGGATTCAACTTTAAGCTGAAAAGATGAAAGCAGACTCGAAAGAGACCCAATTCACTACATATCGGGTGACTAGGAGTAATTCTACCTCAACTGAATCAAATATCACAGTACAAAACCTAATATTGGTAATTTGGCTTTTTATATGGGAAGTACTCGTCGAGATCTTTCAAACGGTACCATGCACGCCTAAAATAGAGCTCTGAGTCAAAAGTTATGGAGTTGGTTGGGAAGACACGTTAGAGTTAAGATTGCAACTTTGTCTCTCTCGAGTGGAAGCTCTAGATCTAGACATTAACGTCGGAGACATCCCCTAGAATGTAAAGAGAACATGACTTCTCCCGAAGATCATGCTTTTGGCTTCCAGATCCAAATAGATTTGTCTTATGATAAAATAGAAGTGTTACTTAGTCACTAAGAAATCCCAAAAATGGTACATTTCTAATTGTATAACGATCGAACAGGACCACTAACTACCAATATCATGATATCAGTTCCACCATTTCAATGAATCGTACCTAATATCATGACCGGGTTAAATACAAGTCAAAGGAGTCAACTTTAATGCGAAAAGACGAAAGCAGACTACAAAGAAATCCAATTCACTAGATATCAGATGACTAGGAGTAATTCTACATCCATATCACTATAGAAAAACTTAGATTAATAATTTGAGTTTCTATCTGGGCAGTGCTTATCGAGAGCTTTCCAACGGTACCATGCACGCCTAAAATAGAGCTCCGAGTCAAAAGTTATGGAATTGGTAGAGAAGAAATATTAGAGTCAAGATTGCAACTTTATCTATGTGAAATGGAGGCTCTAGATCTAGACATTAGCGTTTCGAGGCATCTCTTAGGATGTAAAGAGAATATGTGTTGCCCTGCAAATCAATTTTGTAGCTTCCAGATCCAAATCCATGGGTCTTATGATAAAATAGAATGGTTACTTCGTCACTAAGAAATCTTAAGACCACAATGATGGAAAGGAGGAAGATGCCTTATGTGTTACATACATGGAAAGACAACTAGTTAGAGGTGCCTCATCACGCCTGCTGTGATATGAGGCTCTTCTGTTTTTGTTTTTATTGTGACCTAATAGGTGATGTGCATAGATGGGCGGGGTTTTAGCACCAGATGTAATACCTTTTTTTTTGGCTCAAATAAGGAGTGTGGGATGAATGAGGTTTACTTCTGACTTGTTTAAATAAAGTGATTCAAAATAGGCACATTTCTAGTGGTATAACGAGCGAACATGCTCATTAACTATCGAGATCATGATATCAACAATACGATATCTAAGAGGCATACCTAATATCATGATCTGGTTATATACAAGTCGAAGGATTCAACTTTAAACTGAAAAGATGAAAGCAGACTCGAAAGAGACCCAATTCACTACATATCGGGTGACTAGGAGTAATTCTACCTCAACTGAATCAAATATCACAGTACAAAACCTAATATTGGTAATTTGGCTTTTTATATGGGTAGTACTCGTCGAGATCTTTCCAACGGTACCATGCACGCCTGAAACAGAGCTCTGAGTCAAAAGTAATGGAGTTGGTTGGGAAGACACATCAGAGTTATGATTGCAACTTTGTCTCTCTGGAGTGGAAGCTCTAGATCCAGACATTAACGTCGGAGACATCCCCTAGCATGTAAAGAGAACATGACTTCTCCCGAAGATCATGCTTTTTGCTTCCAGATCCAAATAGATTTGTCTTATGATAAAATAGAAGCGTTACTTAGTCACTAAGAAATCCCAAAAAAGGTACATTTCTAATTGTATAATGATCGAATAGGACCACTAACTACCGAAATCATGATATCAGTTCCACCATTTCAATGAATCGTACCTAATATCATGACCTGGTTAAATACAAGTCAAAGGAGTCAACTTTAATGCGAAAAGACGAAAGCAGACTACAAAGAAACCCAATTCACTACATATCGGATGACTAGGAGTAATTCTACATCCATATCATTGTAGAAAAACTTAGATTAATAATTTGAGTTTCTATCTGGGCAGTGCTTATCGAGAGCTTTCCAACGGTATTATGCACGCCTAAAACAGAGCTCCGAGTCAAAAGTTATGGAATTGGTAGGGAAGAAATATTAGAGTCAAGATTGCAACTTTGTCTATGTGAAATGGAGGCTCTAGATCTAGACATTAGCGTTTTGAGGCATCTCTTAGCATGTAAAGAGAACATGTGTTGACCCGCAAATCAATTTTTTAGCTTCCAGATCCAAATCCATGGGTCTTATGATAAAATAGAATGGTTACTTCGTCACTAAGAAATCTTAAGACCACAACGATGGAAAGAAGGAGGATGCCTTATGTGTTACATACATGGAAAGACAGCTAGTTAGAGGTGCCTCATCACGCCTGCTGTGATATGAGGCTCTTCTTTTTTTGTTTTTATTGTGACCTCATAGGTGATGTGCATAGATGGGCGGGGTTTTAGCACCAGATGTAATACCTTTTTTTTGGCTCAAATGAGGAGTGTGGGATGAATGAGGTTTACTTATGACTTGTTTAAATAAAGTGATTCAAAATAGGCACATTTCTAGTGGTATAACGATCAAACATGCCCATTAACTATCGAGATCATGATATCAACTATACGATATCTAAGAGGCATACCTAATATCATGATCTGGTTATATACAAGTCGAAGGATTCAACTTTAAACTGAAAAGATAAAAGCAGACTCGAAAGAGACCCAATTCACTACATATCGGGTGACTTTTTTTTTTTTTTTTTTTTTTTTATATAAGTCAGGGGGACGTTTTACTCATCCCAGCCCCCTCGACATATCGGGTGACTAGGAGTAATTCTACCTCAACTGAATCAAATATCATAGTACAAAACCTAATATTGGTAATTTGGCTTTTTATATGGGTAGTACTCGTCGAGATCTTTCAAACGGTACCATGCACGCCTGAAACAGAGCTCTGAGTCAAAAGTTATGGAGTTGGTTGGGAAGACACGTTAGAGTTAAGATTGCAACTTTGTCTCTCTCGAGTGGAAGCTCTAGATCTAGACATTAACGTCGGAGACATCCCCTAGCATGTAAAAAGAACATGACTTCTCCTGAAGATCATGCTTTTGGCTTCCAGATCCAAATAGATTTGTCTTATGATAAAATAGAAGCGTTACTTAGTCACTAAGAAATCCCAAAAAAGGTACATTTCTAATTGTATAACGATCGAACAGGACCACTAACTACCGATATCATGATATCAGTTCCACCATTTCAATGAATCGTACCTAATATCATGACCTGGTTAAATACATGTCAAAGGAGTCAACTTTAATGCAAAAAGACGAAAGCAGACTACAAAGAAACCCAATTCACTACATATCAGATGACTAGGAGTAATTCTACATCCATATCACTGTAGAAAAACTTAGATTAATAATTTGAGTTTCTATCTGGGCAGTGCTTATCGAGAGCTTTCCAACGGTACCATGCACGCCTAAAACAGAGCTCCGAGTCAAAAGTTATGGAATTGGTAGAGAAGAAATATTAGAGTCAAGATTGCAACTTTGTCTATGTGAAATGGAGGCTCTAGATCTAGACATTAGCGTTTGGAGGCATCTCTTAGCATGTAAAGAGAATATGTGTTGCCCCGCAAATCAATTTTGTAGCTTCTAGAACCAAATCCATGGGTCTTATGATAAAATAGAATGGTTACTTCGTCACTAAGAAATCTTAAGACCACAACGATGGAAAGGAGGAAGATACCTTATGTGTTACATACATGGAAAGACAACTAGTTAGAGGTGCCTCATCACACCTGTTGTGATATGAGGCTTTTCTTTTTTTATTTTTATTGTGACCTCATAGGTGATGTGCATAGATGGGCGGGGTTTTAGCACCAGATGTAATACCTTTTTTTGTCTCAAATGAGGAGTGTGGGATGAATGAGGTTTACTTCTGACTTGTTTAAATAAAGTGATTCAAAATAGGCACATTTCTAGTGGTATAACGATCGAACATGCTCATTAACTATCGAGATCATGATATCAACAATACGATATCTAAGGGGCATACCTAATATCATGATCTGGTTATATACAAGTCGAAGGATTCAACTTTAAGCTGAAAAGATGAAAGCAGACTCGAAAGAGACCCAATTCACTACATATCGGGTGACTAGGAGTAATTCTACCTCAACTGAATCAAATATCACAGTACAAAACCTAATATTGGTAATTTGGCTTTTTATATGGGTAGTACTCGTCGAGATCTTTCCAACGGTACCATGCACGCCTGAAACAGAGCTCTGAGTCAAAAGTTATGGAGTTGGTTGGGAAGACACATCATAGTTAAGATTGCAACTTTGTCTCTCTGGAGTGGAAGCTCTAGATCTAGACATTAACGTCGGAGACATCCCCTAGCATGTAAAGAGAACATGACTTCTCCCGAAGATCATGCTTTTGACTTCCAGATCCAAATAGATTTGTCTTATGATAAAATAGAAGCGTTACTTAGTCACTAAGAAATCCCAAAAAAGGTACATTTCTAATTGTATAACGATCGAACAAGACCACTAACTACTGATATCATGATATCAGTTCCACCATTTCAATGAATCGTACCTAATATCATGACCTAGTTAAATACAAGTCAATGGAGTCAACTTTAATGCGAAAAGACGAAAGCAGACTACAAAGAAACCCAATTCACTACATATCGGATGACTAGGAGTAATTCTACATCCATATCACTGTAAAAAACTTTGATTAATAATTTGAGTTTCTATCTGGGCAGTGCTTATCGAGAGCTTTCCAACGGTACCATGCACGCCTAAAACAGAGCTCGGAGTCAAAAGTTATGGAATTGGTAGAGAAGAAATATTAGAGTCAAGATTGCAACTTTGTCTATGTGAAATGGAGGCTCTAGATCTAGACATTAGCGTTTGGAGGCATCTCTTAGCATGTAAAGAGAATATGTGTTGCCCCGCAAATCAATTTTGTAGCTTCCAGATCCAAATCCATGGGTCTTATGATAAAATACAATGGTTACTTCGTCACTAAGAAATCTTAAGACCAGAACGATGGAAAGGAGGAAGATGCCTTATGTGTTACATACATGGAAACATAGCTAGTTAGAGGTGCCTCATCACGCCTGCTGTGATATGAGGCTCTTCTTTTTTTGTTTTTATTATGACCTCATAGGTGATGTCCATAGATGGGCGGGGTTTTAGCACCAGATGTAATACCTTTTTTTTGGCTCAAATGAGGAGTGTGGGATGAATGAGGTTTACTTCTGACTTGTTTAAATAAAGTGATTCAAAATAGGCACATTTCTAGTGGTATAACGATCGAACATGCTCATTAACTATCGAGATCATGATATCAACAATACGATATCTAAGAGGCATACCTAATATCATGATCTGGTTATATACAAGTCGAAGGATTCAACTTTAAGCTGAAAAGATGAAAGCAGACTCGAAAGAGACCCAATTCACTACATATCGGGTGACTAGGAGTAATTCTACCTCAACTGAATCAAATATCACAGTACAAAACCTAATATTGGTAATTTGGCTTTATATATGGGAAGTACTCGTCGAGATCTTTCCAACGGTACCATGCACGCCTAAAATAGAGCTCTGAGTCAAAAGTTATGGAGTTGGTTGGGAAGACACGTTAGAGTTAAGATTGCAACTTTGTCTCTCTCGAGTGGAAGCTCTAGATCTAGACATTAACGTCGGAGACATCCCCTAGCATGTAAAGAGAACATGACTTCTCCCGAAGATCATGCTTTTGGCTTCCAGATCCAAATAAATTTGTCTTATGATAAAATAGAAGCGTTACTTAGTCACTAAGAAATCCCAAAAAAGGTACATTTCTAATTGTATAACGATCGAACAGGACCACTAACTACCGATATCATGATATCAGTTCCACCATTTCAATGAATCGTACCTAATATCATGACCGGGTTAAATACAAGTCAAAGGAGTCAACTTTAATGCGAAAAGACGAAAGCAGACTACAAAGAAACCCAATTCACTAGATATCGGATGACTAGGAGTAATTATACATCCATATCACTGTAGAAAAACTTAGATTAATAATTTGAGTTTCTATCTGGGCAGTGCTTATCGAGAGCTTTCCAACGGTACCATGCACGCCTAAAACAGAGCTCCGAGTCAAAAGTTATGGAATTGGTAGAGAAGAAATATTAGAGTCAAGATTGCAACTTTGTCTATGTGAAATGGAGGCCCTCGATCTAGACATTAGCGTTTCGAGGCATCTCTTAGCATGTAAAGAGAATATGTGTTGCCCTGCAAATCAATTTTGTAGCTTCCAGATCCAAATCCATGGGTCTTATGATAAAATAGAATGGTTACTTCGTCACTAAGAAATCTTAAGACCACAACGATGGAAAGGAGGAAGATGCCTTATGTGTTACATACATGGAAAGACAACTAGTTAGAGGTGCCTCATCACGCCTGCTGTGATACGAGGCTCTTCTTTTTTTGTTTTTATTGTGACCTCATAGGTGATGTGCATAGATGGGCGGGGTTTTAGCACCAGATGTAATACCTTTTTTTTGGCTCAAATAAGGAGTGTGGGATGAATGAGGTTTACTTCTAACTTGTTTAAATAAAGTGATTCAAAATAGGCACGTTTCTAGTGGTATAACGAGCGAACATGCTCATTAACTATCGAGATCATGATATCAACAATACGATATCTAAGAGGCATACCTAATATCATGATCTGGTTATATACAAGTCGAAGGATTCAACTTTAAGCTGAAAAGATGAAAGCAGACTCGAAAGAGACCCAATTCACTACATATCGGGTGACTAGGAGTAATTCTACCTCAACTGAATCAAATATCACAGTACAAAACCTAATATTGGTAATTTGGCTTTTTATATGGGTAGTACTCGTCGAGATCTTTCCAACGGTACCATGCACGCCTGAAATAGAGCTCTGAGTCAAAAGTAATGGAGTTGGTTGGGAAGACACATCAGAGTTATGATTGCAACTTTGTCTCTCTGGAGTGGAAGCTCTAGATCCAGACATTAACGTCGGAGACATCTCCTAGCATGTAAAGAGAACATGACTTCTCCCGAAGATCATGCTTTTGGCTTCCAGATCCAAATAGATTTGTCTTATGATAAAATAGAAGCGTTACTTAGTCACTAAGAAATCACAAAAAAGGTACATTTCTAATTGTATAATGATCGAATAGGACCACTAACTACCGAAATCATGATATCAGTTCCACCATTTCAATGAATCGTACCTAATATCATGACCTGGTTAAATACAAGTCAAAGGAGTCAACTTTAATGCGAAAAGACGAAAGCAGACTACAAAGAAACCCAATTCACTACATATCGGATGACTAGGAGTAATTCTACATCCATATCATTGTAGAAAAACTTAGATTAATAATTTAAGTTTCTATCTGGGCAGTGCTTATCGAGAGCTTTCCAACGGTACCATGCACGCCTAAAACAGAGCTCCGAGTCAAAAGTTATGGAATTGGTAGGGAAGAAATATTAGAGTCAAGATTGCAACTTTGTCTATGGGAAATGGAGGCTCTAGATCTAGACATTAGCGTTTTGAGGCATCTCTTAGCATGTAAAGAGAACATGTGTTGACCTGCAAATCAATTTTTTAGCTTCCAGATCCAAATCCATGAGTCTTATGATAAAATAGAATGGTTACTTCGTCACTAAGAAATCTTAAGACCACAACGATGGAAAGAAGGAGGATGCCTTATGTGTTACATACATGGAAAGACAGCTAGTTAGAGGTGCCTCATCACGCCTGTTGCGATATGAGGCTCTTCTTTTTTTGTTTTTATTGTGACCTCATAGGTGATGTGCATAGATGGGCGGGGTTTTAGCACCAGATGTAATACCTTTTTTTTGGCTCAAATGAGGAGTGTGGGATGAATGAGGTTTACTTATGACTTGTTTAAATAAAGTGATTCAAAATAGGCACATTTCTAGTGGTATAACGATCAAACATGCCCATTAACTATCGAGATCATGATATCAACTATACGATATCTAAGAGGCATACCTAATATCATGATCTGGTTATATACAAGTCGAAGGATTCAACGTTAAACTGAAAAGATGAAAGCAGACTCGAAAGAGACCAAATTCACTACATATCGGGTGACTAGGAGTAATTCTACCTCAAATGAATCAAATATCATAGTACAAAACCTAATATTGGTAATTTGGCTTTTTATATGGGTAGTACTCGTCGAGATCTTTCCAACGGTACCATGCACGCCTGAAATAGAGCTCTGAGTCAAAAGTTATGGAGTTGGTTGGGAAGACACGTAAGAGTTCAGATTGCAACTTTGTCTCTCTCGAGTGGAAGCTCTAGATCTAGACATTAACGTCGGAGACATCCCCTAGCATGTAAAGAGAACATGAATTCTCCTGAAGATCATGCTTTTGGCTTCCAGATCCAAATAGATTTGTCTTATGATAAAATTGAAGCGTTACTTAGTCACTAAGAAATCCCAAAAGAGGTACATTTCTAATTGTATAACGATCGAACATGACCACTAACTACCGATATCATGATATCAGTTCCACCATTTCAATGAATCGTACCTAATATCATGACCTGGTTAAATACAAGTCAAAGGAGTCAACTTTAATGCAAAAAGACGAAAGCAGACTACAAAGAAACCCAATTCACTACATATCAGATGACTAGGAATAATTCTACATCCATATCACTGTAGAAAAACTTAGATTAATAATTTGAGTTTCTATTTGGGCAGTGCTTATCGAGAGCTTTCCAACAGTACCATGCACGCCTAAAACAGAGCTCCGAGTCAAAAGTTATGGAATTGGTAGAGAAGAAATATTAGAGTCAAGATTGCAACTTTGTCTATGTGAAATGGAGGCTCTAGATCTAGACATTAGCGTTTGGAGGCATCTCTTAGCATGTACAGAGAATATGTGTTGCCCCGCAAATCAATTTTGTAGCTTCCAGATCCAAATCCATGGGTCTTATGATAAAATAGAATGGTTACTTCGTCACTAAGAAATCTTAAGACCACAACGATGGAAAGGAGGAAGATGCCTTATGTGTTACATACATGGAAAGACAACTAGTTAGAGGTGCCTCATCACGCCTGTTGTGATATGAGGCTTTTCTTTTTTTGTTTTTATTGTGACCTCATAGGTGATGTGCATAGATGGGCGGGGTTTTAGCACCAGATGTAATACCTTTTTTTGTCTCAAATGAGGAGTGTGGGATGAATGAGGTTTACTTCTGACTTGTTTAAATAAAGTGATTCAAAATAGGCACATTTCTAGTGGTATAACGAGCAAACATGCTCATTAACTATCGAGATCATGATATCAACAATACGATATCTAAGAGGCATACCTAATATCATGATCTGGTTATATACAAGTCGAAGGATTCAACTTTAAGCTGAAAAGATGAAAGCAGACTCGAAAGAGACCCAATTCACTACATGTCGGGTGACTAGGAGTAATTCTACCTCAACTGAATCAAATATCACAGTACAAAACCTAATATTGGTAATTTGGCTTTTTATATGGGTAGTACTCGTCGAGATCTTTCCAACGGTACCATGCACGCCTGAAACAGAGCTCTGAGTCAAAAGTTATGGAGTTGGTTGGGAAGACACGTTAGAGTTAAGATTGCAACTTTGTCTCTCTCGAGTGGAAGCTCTAGATCTGGACATTAACGTCGGAGACATCCCCTAGCATGTAAAGAGAACATGACTTCTCCTGAAGATCATGCTTTTGGCTTCCAGATCCAAATAGATTTGTCTTATGATAAAATAGAAGCGTTACTTAGTCACTAAGAAATCCCAAAAAAGGTACATTTCTAATTGTATAACGATCGAACAGGACCACTAACTACCGATATCATGATATCAGTTCCACCATTTCAATGAATCGTACCTAATATCATGACCTGGTTAAATACAGGAGTCAACTTTAATGCGAAAAGATGAAAGCAGACTACAAAGAAACCCAATTCACTAGATATCGGATGACTAGGAGTAATTCTACATCCATATCACTGTAGAAAAACTTAGATTAATCATTTGAGTTTCTATCTGGGTAGTGCTTATCGAGAGCTTTCCAACGGTACCATGCACGCCTAAAACAGAGTTTCGAGTCAAAAGTTATGGAATTGGTAGAGAAGAAATATTAGAGTCAAGATTGCAACTTTGTCTATGTGAAATGGAGGCTCTAGATCTAGACATTAGCGTTTGGAGGCATCTCTTAGCATGTAAAGAGAACATGTGTTGCCCCGCAAATCAATTTTTTAGCTTCCAGATCCAAATCCATGGGTCTTATGATAAAATAGAATGGTTGCTTCGTCACTAAGAAATCTTAAGACCACAACGATGGAAAGGAGGAGGATGCCTTGTGTGTTACATACATGGAAAGACAGCTAGTTAGAGGTGCCTCATCACGCCTGCTGTGATATGAGGCTCTTTTTTTGTTTTTGTTGTGACGTCATAGGTGATGTGCATAGATGGGCGGGGTTTTAGCACCAGATATAATACCTTTTGTTTTGGCTCAAATGAGGAGTGTGGGATGAATGAGGTTTACTTATGACTTGTTTAAATAAAGTGATTCAAAATAGGCACATTTCTAGTGGTATAACGATCGAACATGCTCATTAACTATCGAAATCATGATATCAACTATACGATATCTAAGAAGCATACCTAATATCATGATCTGGTTATATACAAGTCGAAGGAGTCAACTTTAAGCTGAAAAGATGAAAGCAGACTCGAAAGAGACCCAATTCAGAACATATCAGGTGACTAGAAGTAATTGTACCTCAAATGAATCAAATATCACAGTACAAAACCTAATATTGGTAATTTGGCTTTTTATATGGGTAGTACTCGTCGAGATCTTTCCAACGGTACCATGCACGCCTAAAATAGAGCTCTGAGTCAAAAGTAATGGAGTTGGTTGGGAACACACGTTAGAGTTAAGATTGCAACTTTGTCTCTCTCGAGTGGAAGCTCTAGATCTAGACTTTAATGTCGGAGACATCCCCTAGCATGTAAAGAGAACATGACTTCTCCCGAAGATCATGCTTTTGGCTTCCAGATCCAAATAGATTTGTCTTATGATATAATAGAAGCGTTACTTAGTCACTAAGAAATCTCAAAAAGGTACATTTCTAATTGTATAACGATCGAACAGGACCACTAACTACCGATATCATTATATCAGTTCCACCATTTCAATGAATCATACCTAATATCATGACCTGGTTAAATACAAGTCAAAGGAGTCAACTTTAATGCGAAAAGACGAAAGCAGACTACAAAGAAACCCAATTCACTACATATCGGATGACTAGGAGTAATTCTACATCCATATCACTGTAGAAAAACTTAGATTAATAATTTGAGTTTCTATCTGGGCAGTGCTTATGGAGAGCTTTCCAACGGTACCATGCACGCCTAAAACAGAGCTCCGAGTCAAAAGTTATGGAATTGGTAGGGAAGAAATATTAGAGTCAAGATTGCAACTTTGTCTATGGGAAATGGAGGCTCTAGATCTAGACATTAGCGTTTGGAGGCATCTCTTAGCATGTAAATAGAACATGTGTTGCCCCGCAAATCAATTTTGTAGCTTCCAGATCCAAATCCAAGGGTCTTATGATAAAATAGAATGGTTACTTTGTCACTAAGAAATCTTAAGACCACAACGATGGAAAGGAGGAAGATGCCTTATGTGTTACATACATGGAAAGACAACTAGTTAGAGGTGCCTCATCACGCCTGCTGTGATATGAGGCTCTTCTTTTTTTGTTTTTATTGTGACCTCATAGGTGATGTGCATAGATGGGCGGGGTTTTAGCACCAGATGTAATACCTTTTTTTGGCTCAAATGAGGAGTGTGGGATGAATGAGGTTTACTTCTGACTTGTTTAAATAAAGTGATTCAAAATAGGCACATTTCTAGTGGTATAACGATCGAACATGCTCATTAACTATCGAGATCATGATATCAACAATACGATATCTAAGAGGCATACCTAATATTATGATCTGGTTATATACAAGTCGAAGGATTCAACTTTAAGCTGAAAAGATGAAAGCAGACTCGAAAGAGACCCAATTCACTACATATCGGGTGACTAGGAGTAATTCTACCTCAACTGAATCAAATATCACAGTACAAAACCTAATATTGGTAATTTGGCTTTTTATATGGGTAGTACTCGTCGAGATCTTTCCAACGGTACCATGCACGCCTGAAACAGAGCTCTGAGTCAAAAGTTATGGAGTTGGTTGGGAAGACACGTTAGAGTTAAGATTGCAACTTTGTCTCTCTCGAGTGGAAGCTCTAGATCTGGACATTAACGTCGGAGACATCCCCTAGCATGTAAAGAGAACATGACTTCTCCTGAAGATCATGCTTTTGGCTTCCAGATCCAAATAGATTTGTCTTATGATAAAATAGAAGCGTTACTTAGTCACTAAGAAATCCCAAAAAAGGTACATTTCTAATTGTATAACGATCGAACAGGACCACTAACTACCGATATCATGATATCAGTTCCACCATTTCAATGAATCGTACCTAATATCATGACCTGGTTAAATACAGGAGTCAACTTTAATGCGAAAAGATGAAAGCAGACTACAAAGAAACCCAATTCACTAGATATCGGATGACTAGGAGTAATTCTACATCCATATCACTGTAGAAAAACTTAGATTAATCATTTGAGTTTCTATCTGGGCAGTGCTTATCGAGAGCTTTCCAACGGTACCATGCACGCCTAAAACAGAGCTCCGAGTCAAAAGTTATGGAATTGGTAGAGAAGAAATATTAGAGTCAAGATTGCAACTTTGTCTATGTGAAATGGAGGCTCTAGATCTAGACATTAGCGTTTGGAGGCATCTCTTAGCATGTAAAGAGAACATGTGTTGCCCCGCAAATCAATTTTTTAGCTTCCAGATCCAAATCCATGGGTCTTATGATAAAATAGAATGGTTGCTTCGTCACTAAGAAATCTTAAGACCACAACGATGGAAAGGAGGAGGATGCCTTGTGTGTTACATACATGGAAAGACAGCTAGTTAGAAGTGCCTCATCACGCCTGCTGTGATATGAGGCTCTTTTTTTGTGTTTGTTGTGACGTCATAGGTGATGTGCATAGATGGGCGGGGTTTTAGCACCAGATATAATACCTTTTGTTTTGGCTCAAATGAGGAGTGTGGGATGAATGAGGTTTACTTATGACTTGTTTAAATAAAGTGATTCAAAATAGGCACATTTCTAGTGGTATAACGATCGAACATGCTCATTAACTATCGAAATCATGATATCAACTATACGATATCTAAGAAGCATACCTAATATCATGATCTGGTTATATACAAGTCGAAGGAGTCAACTTTAAGCTGAAAAGATGAAAGCAGACTCGAAAGAGACCCAATTCAGAACATATCGGGTGACTAGGAGTAATTCTACCTCAAATGAATCAAATATCACAGTACAAAACCTAATATTGGTAATTTGGCTTTTTATATGGGTAGTACTCGTCGAGATCTTTCCAACGGTACCATGCACGCCTGAAACAGAGCTCTGAGTCAAAAGTTATGGAGTTGGTTGGGAAGACACGTTAGAGTTAAGATTGCAACTTTGTCTCTCTCGAGTGGAAGCTCTAGATCTGGACATTAACGTCGGAGACATCCCCTAGCATGTAAAGAGAACATGACTTCTCCTGAAGATCATGCTTTTGGCTTCCAGATCCAAATAGATTTGTCTTATGATAAAATAGAAGCGTTACTTAGTCACTAAGAAATCCCAAAAAAGGTACATTTCTAATTGTATAACGATCGAACAGGACCACTAACTACCGATATCATGATATCAGTTCCACCATTTCAATGAATCGTACCTAATATCATGACCTGGTTAAATACAGGAGTCAACTTTAATGCGAAAAGATGAAAGCAGACTACAAAGAAACCCAATTCACTAGATATCGGATGACTAGGAGTAATTCTACATCCATATCACTGTAGAAAAACTTAGATTAATCATTTGAGTTTCTATCTGGGTAGTGCTTATCGAGAGCTTTCCAACGGTACCATGCACGCCTAAAACAGAGTTTCGAGTCAAAAGTTATGGAATTGGTAGAGAAGAAATATTAGAGTCAAGATTGCAACTTTGTCTATGTGAAATGGAGGCTCTAGATCTAGACATTAGCGTTTGGAGGCATCTCTTAGCATGTAAAGAGAACATGTGTTGCCCCGCAAATCAATTTTTTAGCTTCCAGATCCAAATCCATGGGTCTTATGATAAAATAGAATGGTTGCTTCGTCACTAAGAAATCTTAAGACCACAACGATGGAAAGGAGGAGGATGCCTTGTGTGTTACATACATGGAAAGACAGCTAGTTAGAGGTGCCTCATCACGCCTGCTGTGATATGAGGCTCTTTTTTTGTTTTTGTTGTGACGTCATAGGTGATGTGCATAGATGGGCGGGGTTTTAGCACCAGATATAATACCTTTTGTTTTGGCTCAAATGAGGAGTGTGGGATGAATGAGGTTTACTTATGACTTGTTTAAATAAAGTGATTCAAAATAGGCACATTTCTAGTGGTATAACGATCGAACATGCTCATTAACTATCGAAATCATGATATCAACTATACGATATCTAAGAAGCATACCTAATATCATGATCTGGTTATATACAAGTCGAAGGAGTCAACTTTAAGCTGAAAAGATGAAAGCAGACTCGAAAGAGACCCAATTCAGAACATATCAGGTGACTAGAAGTAATTGTACCTCAAATGAATCAAATATCACAGTACAAAACCTAATATTGGTAATTTGGCTTTTTATATGGGTAGTACTCGTCGAGATCTTTCCAACGGTACCATGCACGCCTAAAATAGAGGTCTGAGTCAAAAGTAATGGAGTTGGTTGGGAACACACGTTAGAGTTAAGATTGCAACTTTGTCTCTCTCGAGTGGAAGCTCTAGATCTAGACTTTAATGTCGGAGACATCCCCTAGCATGTAAAGAGAACATGACTTCTCCCGAAGATCATGCTTTTGGCTTCCAGATCCAAATAGATTTGTCTTATGATATAATAGAAGCGTTACTTAGTCACTAAGAAATCTCAAAAAGGTACATTTCTAATTGTATAACGATCGAACAGGACCACTAACTACCGATATCATTATATCAGTTCCACCATTTCAATGAATCATACCTAATATCATGACCTGGTTAAATACAAGTCAAAGGAGTCAACTTTAATGCGAAAAGACGAAAGCAGACTACAAAGAAACCCAATTCACTACATATCGGATGACTAGGAGTAATTCTACATCCATATCACTGTAGAAAAACTTAGATTAATAATTTGAGTTTCTATCTGGGCAGTGCTTATGGAGAGCTTTCCAACGGTACCATGCACGCCTAAAACAGAGCTCCGAGTCAAAAGTTATGGAATTGGTAGGGAAGAAATATTAGAGTCAAGATTGCAACTTTGTCTATGGGAAATGGAGGCTCTAGATCTAGACATTAGCGTTTGGAGGCATCTCTTAGCATGTAAATAGAACATGTGTTGCCCCGCAAATCAATTTTGTAGCTTCCAGATCCAAATCCAAGGGTCTTATGATAAAATAGAATGGTTACTTTGTCACTAAGAAATCTTAAGACCACAACGATGGAAAGGAGGAAGATGCCTTATGTGTTACATACATGGAAAGACAACTAGTTAGAGGTGCCTCATCACGCCTGCTGTGATATGAGGCTCTTCTTTTTTTGTTTTTATTGTGACCTCATAGGTGATGTGCATAGATGGGCGGGGTTTTAGCACCAGATGTAATACCTTTTTTTGGCTCAAATGAGGAGTGTGGGATGAATGAGGTTTACTTCTGACTTGTTTAAATAAAGTGATTCAAAATAGGCACATTTCTAGTGGTATAACGATCGAACATGCTCATTAACTATCGAGATCATGATATCAACAATACGATATCTAAGAGGCATACCTAATATTATGATCTGGTTATATACAAGTCGAAGGATTCAACTTTAAGCTGAAAAGATGAAAGCAGACTCGAAAGAGACCCAATTCACTACATATCGGGTGACTAGGAGTAATTCTACCTCAACTGAATCAAATATCACAGTACAAAACCTAATATTGGTAATTTGGCTTTTTATATGGGTAGTACTCGTCGAGATCTTTCCAACGGTACCATGCACGCCTGAAACAGAGCTCTGAGTCAAAAGTTATGGAGTTGGTTGGGAAGACACGTTAGAGTTAAGATTGCAACTTTGTCTCTCTCGAGTGGAAGCTCTAGATCTGGACATTAACGTCGGAGACATCCCCTAGCATGTAAAGAGAACATGACTTCTCCTGAAGATCATGCTTTTGGCTTCCAGATCCAAATAGATTTGTCTTATGATAAAATAGAAGCGTTACTTAGTCACTAAGAAATCCCAAAAAAGGTACATTTCTAATTGTATAACGATCGAACAGGACCACTAACTACCGATATCATGATATCAGTTCCACCATTTCAATGAATCGTACCTAATATCATGACCTGGTTAAATACAGGAGTCAACTTTAATGCGAAAAGATGAAAGCAGACTACAAAGAAACCCAATTCACTAGATATCGGATGACTAGGAGTAATTCTACATCCATATCACTGTAGAAAAACTTAGATTAATCATTTGAGTTTCTATCTGGGCAGTGCTTATCGAGAGCTTTCCAACGGTACCATGCACGCCTAAAACAGAGTTTCGAGTCAAAAGTTATGGAATTGGTAGAGAAGAAATATTAGAGTCAAGATTGCAACTTTGTCTATGTGAAATGGAGGCTCTAGATCTAGACATTAGCGTTTGGAGGCATCTCTTAGCATGTAAAGAGAACATGTGTTGCCCCGCAAATCAATTTTTTAGCTTCCAGATCCAAATCCATGGGTCTTATGATAAAATAGAATGGTTGCTTCGTCACTAAGAAATCTTAAGACCACAACGATGGAAAGGAGGAGGATGCCTTGTGTGTTACATACATGGAAAGACAGCTAGTTAGAAGTGCCTCATCACGCCTGCTGTGATATGAGGCTCTTTTTTTGTGTTTGTTGTGACGTCATAGGTGATGTGCATAGATGGGCGGGGTTTTAGCACCAGATATAATACCTTTTGTTTTGGCTCAAATGAGGAGTGTGGGATGAATGAGGTTTACTTATGACTTGTTTAAATAAAGTGATTCAAAATAGGCACATTTCTAGTGGTATAACGATCGAACATGCTCATTAACTATCGAAATCATGATATCAACTATACGATATCTAAGAAGCATACCTAATATCATGATCTGGTTATATACAAGTCAAAGGAGTCAACTTTAAGCTGAAAAGATGAAAGCAGACTCGAAAGAGACCCAATTCAGAACATATCAGGTGACTAGAAGTAATTGTACCTCAAATGAATCAAATATCACAGTACAAAACCTAATATTGGTAATTTGGCTTTTTATATGGGTAGTACTCGTCGAGATCTTTCCAACGGTACCATGCACGCCTGAAACAGAGCTCTGAGTCAAAAGTTATGGAGTTGGTTGGGAAGACACGTTAGAGTTAAGATTGCAACTTTGTCTCTCTCGAGTGGAAGCTCTAGATCTGGACATTAACGTCGGAGACATCCCCTAGCATGTAAAGAGAACATGACTTCTCCTGAAGATCATGCTTTTGGCTTCCAGATCCAAATAGATTTGTCTTATGATAAAATAGAAGCGTTACTTAGTCACTAAGAAATCCCAAAAAAGGTACATTTCTAATTGTATAACGATCGAACAGGACCACTAACTACCGATATCATGATATCAGTTCCACCATTTCAATGAATCGTACCTAATATCATGACCTGGTTAAATACAGGAGTCAACTTTAATGCGAAAAGATGAAAGCAGACTACAAAGAAACCCAATTCACTAGATATCGGATGACTAGGAGTAATTCTACATCCATATCACTGTAGAAAAACTTAGATTAATCATTTGAGTTTCTATCTGGGTAGTGCTTATCGAGAGCTTTCCAACGGTACCATGCACGCCTAAAACAGAGTTTCGAGTCAAAAGTTATGGAATTGGTAGAGAAGAAATATTAGAGTCAAGATTGCAACTTTGTCTATGTGAAATGGAGGCTCTAGATCTAGACATTAGCGTTTGGAGGCATCTCTTAGCATGTAAAGAGAACATGTGTTGCCCCGCAAATCAATTTTTTAGCTTCCAGATCCAAATCCATGGGTCTTATGATAAAATAGAATGGTTGCTTCGTCACTAAGAAATCTTAAGACCACAACGATGGAAAGGAGGAGGATGCCTTGTGTGTTACATACATGGAAAGACAGCTAGTTAGAGGTGCCTCATCACGCCTGCTGTGATATGAGGCTCTTTTTTTGTTTTTGTTGTGACGTCATAGGTGATGTGCATAGATGGGCGGGGTTTTAGCACCAGATATAATACCTTTTGTTTTGGCTCAAATGAGGAGTGTGGGATGAATGAGGTTTACTTATGACTTGTTTAAATAAAGTGATTCAAAATAGGCACATTTCTAGTGGTATAACGATCGAACATGCTCATTAACTATCGAAATCATGATATCAACTATACGATATCTAAGAAGCATACCTAATATCATGATCTGGTTATATACAAGTCGAAGGAGTCAACTTTAAGCTGAAAAGATGAAAGCAGACTCGAAAGAGACCCAATTCAGAACATATCAGGTGACTAGAAGTAATTGTACCTCAAATGAATCAAATATCACAGTACAAAACCTAATATTGGTAATTTGGCTTTTTATATGGGTAGTACTCGTCGAGATCTTTCCAACGGTACCATGCACGCCTAAAATAGAGGTCTGAGTCAAAAGTAATGGAGTTGGTTGGGAACACACGTTAGAGTTAAGATTGCAACTTTGTCTCTCTCGAGTGGAAGCTCTAGATCTAGACTTTAATGTCGGAGACATCCCCTAGCATGTAAAGAGAACATGACTTCTCCCGAAGATCATGCTTTTGGCTTCCAGATCCAAATAGATTTGTCTTATGATATAATAGAAGCGTTACTTAGTCACTAAGAAATCTCAAAAAGGTACATTTCTAATTGTATAACGATCGAACAGGACCACTAACTACCGATATCATTATATCAGTTCCACCATTTCAATGAATCATACCTAATATCATGACCTGGTTAAATACAAGTCAAAGGAGTCAACTTTAATGCGAAAAGACGAAAGCAGACTACAAAGAAACCCAATTCACTACATATCGGATGACTAGGAGTAATTCTACATCCATATCACTGTAGAAAAACTTAGATTAATAATTTGAGTTTCTATCTGGGCAGTGCTTATGGAGAGCTTTCCAACGGTACCATGCACGCCTAAAACAGAGCTCCGAGTCAAAAGTTATGGAATTGGTAGGGAAGAAATATTAGAGTCAAGATTGCAACTTTGTCTATGGGAAATGGAGGCTCTAGATCTAGACATTAGCGTTTGGAGGCATCTCTTAGCATGTAAATAGAACATGTGTTGCCCCGCAAATCAATTTTGTAGCTTCCAGATCCAAATCCAAGGGTCTTATGATAAAATAGAATGGTTACTTTGTCACTAAGAAATCTTAAGACCACAACGATGGAAAGGAGGAAGATGCCTTATGTGTTACATACATGGAAAGACAACTAGTTAGAGGTGCCTCATCACGCCTGCTGTGATATGAGGCTCTTCTTTTTTTGTTTTTATTGTGACCTCATAGGTGATGTGCATAGATGGGCGGGGTTTTAGCACCAGATGTAATACCTTTTTTTGGCTCAAATGAGGAGTGTGGGATGAATGAGGTTTACTTCTGACTTGTTTAAATAAAGTGATTCAAAATAGGCACATTTCTAGTGGTATAACGATCGAACATGCTCATTAACTATCGAGATCATGATATCAACAATACGATATCTAAGAGGCATACCTAATATTATGATCTGGTTATATACAAGTCGAAGGATTCAACTTTAAGCTGAAAAGATGAAAGCAGACTCGAAAGAGACCCAATTCACTACATATCGGGTGACTAGGAGTAATTCTACCTCAACTGAATCAAATATCACAGTACAAAACCTAATATTGGTAATTTGGCTTTTTATATGGGTAGTACTCGTCGAGATCTTTCCAACGGTACCATGCACGCCTGAAACAGAGCTCTGAGTCAAAAGTTATGGAGTTGGTTGGGAAGACACGTTAGAGTTAAGATTGCAACTTTGTCTCTCTCGAGTGGAAGCTCTAGATCTGGACATTAACGTCGGAGACATCCCCTAGCATGTAAAGAGAACATGACTTCTCCTGAAGATCATGCTTTTGGCTTCCAGATCCAAATAGATTTGTCTTATGATAAAATAGAAGCGTTACTTAGTCACTAAGAAATCCCAAAAAAGGTACATTTCTAATTGTATAACGATCGAACAGGACCACTAACTACCGATATCATGATATCAGTTCCACCATTTCAATGAATCGTACCTAATATCATGACCTGGTTAAATACAGGAGTCAACTTTAATGCGAAAAGATGAAAGCAGACTACAAAGAAACCCAATTCACTAGATATCGGATGACTAGGAGTAATTCTACATCCATATCACTGTAGAAAAACTTAGATTAATCATTTGAGTTTCTATCTGGGCAGTGCTTATCGAGAGCTTTCCAACGGTACCATGCACGCCTAAAACAGAGTTTCGAGTCAAAAGTTATGGAATTGGTAGAGAAGAAATATTAGAGTCAAGATTGCAACTTTGTCTATGTGAAATGGAGGCTCTAGATCTAGACATTAGCGTTTGGAGGCATCTCTTAGCATGTAAAGAGAACATGTGTTGCCCCGCAAATCAATTTTTTAGCTTCCAGATCCAAATCCATGGGTCTTATGATAAAATAGAATGGTTGCTTCGTCACTAAGAAATCTTAAGACCACAACGATGGAAAGGAGGAGGATGCCTTGTGTGTTACATACATGGAAAGACAGCTAGTTAGAAGTGCCTCATCACGCCTGCTGTGATATGAGGCTCTTTTTTTGTGTTTGTTGTGACGTCATAGGTGATGTGCATAGATGGGCGGGGTTTTAGCACCAGATATAATACCTTTTGTTTTGGCTCAAATGAGGAGTGTGGGATGAATGAGGTTTACTTATGACTTGTTTAAATAAAGTGATTCAAAATAGGCACATTTCTAGTGGTATAACGATCGAACATGCTCATTAACTATCGAAATCATGATATCAACTATACGATATCTAAGAAGCATACCTAATATCATGATCTGGTTATATACAAGTCAAAGGAGTCAACTTTAAGCTGAAAAGATGAAAGCAGACTCGAAAGAGACCCAATTCAGAACATATCAGGTGACTAGAAGTAATTGTACCTCAAATGAATCAAATATCACAGTACAAAACCTAATATTGGTAATTTGGCTTTTTATATGGGTAGTACTCGTCGAGATCTTTCCAACGGTACCATGCACGCCTGAAACAGAGCTCTGAGTCAAAAGTTATGGAGTTGGTTGGGAAGACACGTTAGAGTTAAGATTGCAACTTTGTCTCTCTCGAGTGGAAGCTCTAGATCTGGACATTAACGTCGGAGACATCCCCTAGCATGTAAAGAGAACATGACTTCTCCTGAAGATCATGCTTTTGGCTTCCAGATCCAAATAGATTTGTCTTATGATAAAATAGAAGCATTACTTAGTCACTAAGAAATCCCAAAAAAGGTACATTTCTAATTGTATAACGATCGAACAGGACCACTAACTACCGATATCATGATATCAGTTCCACCATTTCAATGAATCGTACCTAATATCATGACCTGGTTAAATACAGGAGTCAACTTTAATGCGAAAAGATGAAAGCAGACTACAAAGAAACCCAATTCACTAGATATCGGATGACTAGGAGTAATTCTACATCCATATCACTGTAGAAAAACTTAGATTAATCATTTGAGTTTCTATCTGGGTAGTGCTTATCGAGAGCTTTCCAACGGTACCATGCACGCCTAAAACAGAGTTTCGAGTCAAAAGTTATGGAATTGGTAGAGAAGAAATATTAGAGTCAAGATTGCAACTTTGTCTATGTGAAATGGAGGCTCTAGATCTAGACATTAGCGTTTGGAGGCATCTCTTAGCATGTAAAGAGAACATGTGTTGCCCCGCAAATCAATTTTTTAGCTTCCAGATCCAAATCCATGGGTCTTATGATAAAATAGAATGGTTGCTTCGTCACTAAGAAATCTTAAGACCACAACGATGGAAAGGAGGAGGATGCCTTGTGTGTTACATACATGGAAAGACAGCTAGTTAGAGGTGCCTCATCACGCCTGCTGTGATATGAGGCTCTTTTTTTGTTTTTGTTGTGACGTCATAGGTGATGTGCATAGATGGGCGGGGTTTTAGCACCAGATATAATACCTTTTGTTTTGGCTCAAATGAGGAGTGTGGGATGAATGAGGTTTACTTATGACTTGTTTAAATAAAGTGATTCAAAATAGGCACATTTCTAGTGGTATAACGATCGAACATGCTCATTAACTATCGAAATCATGATATCAACTATACGATATCTAAGAAGCATACCTAATATCATGATCTGGTTATATACAAGTCGAAGGAGTCAACTTTAAGCTGAAAAGATGAAAGCAGACTCGAAAGAGACCCAATTCAGAACATATCAGGTGACTAGAAGTAATTGTACCTCAAATGAATCAAATATCACAGTACAAAACCTAATATTGGTAATTTGGCTTTTTATATGGGTAGTACTCGTCGAGATCTTTCCAACGGTACCATGCACGCCTAAAATAGAGCTCTGAGTCAAAAGTAATGGAGTTGGTTGGGAACACACGTTAGAGTTAAGATTGCAACTTTGTCTCTCTCGAGTGGAAGCTCTAGATCTAGACTTTAATGTCGGAGACATCCCCTAGCATGTAAAGAGAACATGACTTCTCCCGAAGATCATGCTTTTGGCTTCCAGATCCAAATAGATTTGTCTTATGATATAATAGAAGCGTTACTTAGTCACTAAGAAATCTCAAAAAGGTACATTTCTAATTGTATAACGATCGAACAGGACCACTAACTACCGATATCATTATATCAGTTCCACCATTTCAATGAATCATACCTAATATCATGACCTGGTTAAATACAAGTCAAAGGAGTCAACTTTAATGCGAAAAGACGAAAGCAGACTACAAAGAAACCCAATTCACTACATATCGGATGACTAGGAGTAATTCTACATCCATATCACTGTAGAAAAACTTAGATTAATAATTTGAGTTTCTATCTGGGCAGTGCTTATGGAGAGCTTTCCAACGGTACCATGCACGCCTAAAACAGAGCTCCGAGTCAAAAGTTATGGAATTGGTAGGGAAGAAATATTAGAGTCAAGATTGCAACTTTGTCTATGGGAAATGGAGGCTCTAGATCTAGACATTAGCGTTTGGAGGCATCTCTTAGCATGTAAATAGAACATGTGTTGCCCCGCAAATCAATTTTGTAGCTTCCAGATCCAAATCCAAGGGTCTTATGATAAAATAGAATGGTTACTTTGTCACTAAGAAATCTTAAGACCACAACGATGGAAAGGAGGAAGATGCCTTATGTGTTACATACATGGAAAGACAACTAGTTAGAGGTGCCTCATCACGCCTGCTGTGATATGAGGCTCTTCTTTTTTTGTTTTTATTGTGACCTCATAGGTGATGTGCATAGATGGGCGGGGTTTTAGCACCAGATGTAATACCTTTTTTTGGCTCAAATGAGGAGTGTGGGATGAATGAGGTTTACTTCTGACTTGTTTAAATAAAGTGATTCAAAATAGGCACATTTCTAGTGGTATAACGATCGAACATGCTCATTAACTATCGAGATCATGATATCAACAATACGATATCTAAGAGGCATACCTAATATTATGATCTGGTTATATACAAGTCGAAGGATTCAACTTTAAGCTGAAAAGATGAAAGCAGACTCGAAAGAGACCCAATTCACTACATATCGGGTGACTAGGAGTAATTCTACCTCAACTGAATCAAATATCACAGTACAAAACCTAATATTGGTAATTTGGCTTTTTATATGGGTAGTACTCGTCGAGATCTTTCCAACGGTACCATGCACGCCTGAAACAGAGCTCTGAGTCAAAAGTTATGGAGTTGGTTGGGAAGACACGTTAGAGTTAAGATTGCAACTTTGTCTCTCTCGAGTGGAAGCTCTAGATCTGGACATTAACGTCGGAGACATCCCCTAGCATGTAAAGAGAACATGACTTCTCCTGAAGATCATGCTTTTGGCTTCCAGATCCAAATAGATTTGTCTTATGATAAAATAGAAGCGTTACTTAGTCACTAAGAAATCCCAAAAAAGGTACATTTCTAATTGTATAACGATCGAACAGGACCACTAACTACCGATATCATGATATCAGTTCCACCATTTCAATGAATCGTACCTAATATCATGACCTGGTTAAATACAGGAGTCAACTTTAATGCGAAAAGATGAAAGCAGACTACAAAGAAACCCAATTCACTAGATATCGGATGACTAGGAGTAATTCTACATCCATATCACTGTAGAAAAACTTAGATTAATCATTTGAGTTTCTATCTGGGCAGTGCTTATCGAGAGCTTTCCAACGGTACCATGCACGCCTAAAACAGAGTTTCGAGTCAAAAGTTATGGAATTGGTAGAGAAGAAATATTAGAGTCAAGATTGCAACTTTGTCTATGTGAAATGGAGGCTCTAGATCTAGACATTAGCGTTTGGAGGCATCTCTTAGCATGTAAAGAGAACATGTGTTGCCCCGCAAATCAATTTTTTAGCTTCCAGATCCAAATCCATGGGTCTTATGATAAAATAGAATGGTTGCTTCGTCACTAAGAAATCTTAAGACCACAACGATGGAAAGGAGGAGGATGCCTTGTGTGTTACATACATGGAAAGACAGCTAGTTAGAAGTGCCTCATCACGCCTGCTGTGATATGAGGCTCTTTTTTTGTGTTTGTTGTGACGTCATAGGTGATGTGCATAGATGGGCGGGGTTTTAGCACCAGATATAATACCTTTTGTTTTGGCTCAAATGAGGAGTGTGGGATGAATGAGGTTTACTTATGACTTGTTTAAATAAAGTGATTCAAAATAGGCACATTTCTAGTGGTATAACGATCGAACATGCTCATTAACTATCGAAATCATGATATCAACTATACGATATCTAAGAAGCATACCTAATATCATGATCTGGTTATATACAAGTCAAAGGAGTCAACTTTAAGCTGAAAAGATGAAAGCAGACTCGAAAGAGACCCAATTCAGAACATATCAGGTGACTAGAAGTAATTGTACCTCAAATGAATCAAATATCACAGTACAAAACCTAATATTGGTAATTTGGCTTTTTATATGGGTAGTACTCGTCGAGATCTTTCCAACGGTACCATGCACGCCTGAAACAGAGCTCTGAGTCAAAAGTTATGGAGTTGGTTGGGAAGACACGTTAGAGTTAAGATTGCAACTTTGTCTCTCTCGAGTGGAAGCTCTAGATCTGGACATTAACGTCGGAGACATCCCCTAGCATGTAAAGAGAACATGACTTCTCCTGAAGATCATGCTTTTGGCTTCCAGATCCAAATAGATTTGTCTTATGATAAAATAGAAGCGTTACTTAGTCACTAAGAAATCCCAAAAAAGGTACATTTCTAATTGTATAACGATCGAACAGGACCACTAACTACCGATATCATGATATCAGTTCCACCATTTCAATGAATCGTACCTAATATCATGACCTGGTTAAATACAGGAGTCAACTTTAATGCGAAAAGATGAAAGCAGACTACAAAGAAACCCAATTCACTAGATATCGGATGACTAGGAGTAATTCTACATCCATATCACTGTAGAAAAACTTAGATTAATCATTTGAGTTTCTATCTGGGCAGTGCTTATCGAGAGCTTTCCAACGGTACCATGCACGCCTAAAACAGAGTTTCGAGTCAAAAGTTATGGAATTGGTAGAGAAGAAATATTAGAGTCAAGATTGCAACTTTGTCTATGTGAAATGGAGGCTCTAGATCTAGACATTAGCGTTTGGAGGCATCTCTTAGCATGTAAAGAGAACATGTGTTGCCCCGCAAATCAATTTTTTAGCTTCCAGATCCAAATCCATGGGTCTTATGATAAAATAGAATGGTTGCTTCGTCACTAAGAAATCTTAAGACCACAACGATGGAAAGGAGGAGGATGCCTTGTGTGTTACATACATGGAAAGACAGCTAGTTAGAGGTGCCTCATCACGCCTGCTGTGATATGAGGCTCTTTTTTTGTTTTTGTTGTGACGTCATAGGTGATGTGCATAGATGGGCGGGGTTTTAGCACCAGATATAATACCTTTTGTTTTGGCTCAAATGAGGAGTGTGGGATGAATGAGGTTTACTTATGACTTGTTTAAATAAAGTGATTCAAAATAGGCACATTTCTAGTGGTATAACGATCGAACATGCTCATTAACTATCGAAATCATGATATCAACTATACGATATCTAAGAAGCATACCTAATATCATGATCTGGTTATATACAAGTCGAAGGAGTCAACTTTAAGCTGAAAAGATGAAAGCAGACTCGAAAGAGACCCAATTCAGAACGTATCAGGTGACTAGAAGTAATTGTACCTCAAATGAATCAAATATCACAGTACAAAACCTAATATTGGTAATTTGGCTTTTTATATGGGTAGTACTCGTCGAGATCTTTCCAACGGTACCATGCACGCCTAAAATAGAGCTCTGAGTCAAAAGTAATGGAGTTGGTTGGGAACACACGTTAGAGTTAAGATTGCAACTTTGTCTCTCTCGAGTGGAAGCTCTAGATCTAGACTTTAATGTCGGAGACATCCCCTAGCATGTAAAGAGAACATGACTTCTCCCAAAGATCATGCTTTTGGCTTCCAGATCCAAATAGATTTGTCTTATGATATAATAGAAGCGTTACTTAGTCACTAAGAAATCTCAAAAAGGTACATTTCTAATTGTATAACGATCGAACAGGACCACTAACTACCGATATCATTATATCAGTTCCACCATTTCAATGAATCATACCTAATATCATGACCTGGTTAAATACAAGTCAAAGGAGTCAACTTTAATGCGAAAAGACGAAAGCAGACTACAAAGAAACCCAATTCACTACATATCGGATGACTAGGAGTAATTCTACATCCATATCACTGTAGAAAAACTTAGATTAATAATTTGAGTTTCTATCTGGGCAGTGCTTATTGAGAGCTTTCCAACGGTACCATGCACGCCTAAAACAGAGCTCCGAGTCAAAAGTTATGGAATTGGTAGGGAAGAAATATTAGAGTCAAGATTGCAACTTTGTCTATAGGAAATGGAGGCTCTAGATCTAGACATTAGCGTTTGGAGGCATCTCTTAGCATGTAAATAGAACATGTGTTGCCCCGCAAATCAATTTTGTAGCTTCCAGATCCAAATCCAAGGGTCTTATGATAAAATAGAATGGTTACTTTGTCACTAAGAAATCTTAAGACCACAACGATGGAAAGGAGGAAGATGCCTTATGTGTTACATACATGGAAAGACAACTAGTTAGAGGTGCCTCATCACGCCTGCTGTGATATGAGGCTCTTCTTTTTTTGTTTTTATTGTGACCTCATAGGTGATGTGCATAGATGGGCGGGGTTTTAGCACCAGATGTAATACCTTTTTTTGGCTCAAATGAGGAGTGTGGGATGAATGAGGTTTACTTCTGACTTGTTTAAATAAAGTGATTCAAAATAGGCACATTTCTAGTGGTATAACGATCGAACATGCTCATTAACTATCGAGATCATGATATCAACAATACGATATCTAAGAGGCATACCTAATATCATGATCTGGTTATATACAAGTCGAAGGATTCAACTTTAAGCTGAAAAGATGAAAGCAGACTCGAAAGAGACCCAATTCACTACATATCGGGTGACTAGGAGTAATTCTACCTCAACTGAATCAAATATCACAGTACAAAACCTAATATTGGTAATTTGGCTTTTTATATGGGTAGTACTCGTCGAGATCTTTCCAACGGTACAATGCACGCCTGAAACAGAGCTCTGAGTCAAAAGTTATGGAGTTGGTTGGGAAGACACGTTAGAGTTAAGATTGCAACTTTGTCTCTGGAAGCTCTAGATCTGGACATTAACGTCGGAGACATCCCCTAGCATGTAAAGAGAACATGACTTCTCCTGAAGATCATGCTTTTGGCTTCCAGATCCAAATAGATTTGTCTTATGATAAAATAGAAGCGTTACTTAGTCACTAAGAAATCCCAAAAAAGGTACATTTCTAATTGTATAACGATCGAACAGGACCACTAACTACCGATATCATGATATCAGTTCCACCATTTCAATGAATCGTACCTAATATCATGACCTGGTTAAATACAGGAGTCAACTTTAATGCGAAAAGATGAAAGCAGACTATAAAGAAACCCAATTCACTAGATATCGGATGACTAGGAGTAATTCTACATCCATATCACTGTAGAAAAACTTAGATTAATCATTTGAGTTTCTATCTGGGCAGTGCTTATCGAGAGCTTTCCAACGGTACCATGCACGCCTAAAACAGAGTTTCGAGTCAAAAGTTATGGAATTGGTAGAGAAGAAATATTAGAGTCAAGATTGCAACTTTGTCTATGTGAAATGGAGGCTCTAGATCTAGACATTAGCGTTTGGAGGCATCTCTTAGCATGTAAAGAGAACATGTGTTGCCCCGCAAATCAATTTTTTAGCTTCCAGATCCAAATCCATGGGTCTTATGATAAAATAGAATGGTTGCTTCGTCACTAAGAAATCTTAAGACCACAACGATGGAAAGGAGGAGGATGCCTTGTGTGTTACATACATGGAAAGACAGCTAGTTAGAGGTGCCTCATCACGCCTGCTGTGATATGAGGCTCTTTTTTTGTTTTTGTTGTGACGTCATAGGTGATGTGCATAGATGGGCGGGGTTTTAGCACCAGATATAATACCTTTTGTTTTGGCTCAAATGAGGAGTGTGGGATGAATGAGGTTTACTTATGACTTGTTTAAATAAAGTGATTCAAAATAGGCACATTTCTAGTGGTATAACGATCGAACATGCTCATTAACTATCGAAATCATGATATCAACTATACGATATCTAAGAAGCATACCTAATATCATGATCTGGTTATATACAAGTCGAAGGAGTCAACTTTAAGCTGAAAAGATGAAAGCAGACTCGAAAGAGACCCAATTCAGAACGTATCAGGTGACTAGAAGTAATTGTACCTCAAATGAATCAAATATCACAGTACAAAACCTAATATTGGTAATTTGGCTTTTTATATGGGTAGTACTCGTCGAGATCTTTCCAACGGTACCATGCACGCCTAAAATAGAGCTCTGAGTCAAAAGTAATGGAGTTGGTTGGGAACACACGTTAGAGTTAAGATTGCAACTTTGTCTCTCTCGAGTGGAAGCTCTAGATCTAGACTTTAATGTCGGAGACATCCCCTAGCATGTAAAAAGAACATGACTTCTCCCGAAGATCATGCTTTTGGCTTCCAGATCCAAATAGATTTGTCTTATGATATAATAGAAGCGTTACTTAGTCACTAAGAAATCTCAAAAAGGTACATTTCTAATTGTATAACGATCGAACAGGACCACTAACTACCGATATCATTATATCAGTTCCACCATTTCAATGAATCATACCTAATATCATGACCTGGTTAAATACAAGTCAAAGGAGTCAACTTTAATGCGAAAAGACGAAAGCAGACTACAAAGAAACCCAATTCACTACATATCGGATGACTAGGAGTAATTCTACATCCATATCACTGTAGAAAAACTTAGATTAATAATTTGAGTTTCTATCTGGGCAGTGCTTATGGAGAGCTTTCCAACGGTACCATGCACGCCTAAAACAGAGCTCCGAGTCAAAAGTTATGGAATTGGTAGGGAAGAAATATTAGAGTCAAGATTGCAACTTTGTCTATGGGAAATGGAGGCTCTAGATCTAGACATTAGCGTTTGGAGGCATCTCTTAGCATGTAAATAGAACATGTGTTGCCCCGCAAATCAATTTTGTAGCTTCCAGATCCAAATCCAAGGGTCTTATGATAAAATAGAATGGTTACTTTGTCACTAAGAAATCTTAAGACCACAACGATGGAAAGGAGGAAGATGCCTTATGTGTTACATACATGGAAAGACAACTAGTTAGAGGTGCCTCATCACGCCTGCTGTGATATGAGGCTCTTCTTTTTTTGTTTTTATTGTGACCTCATAGGTGATGTGCATAGATGGGCGGGGTTTTAGCACCAGATGTAATACCTTTTTTTGGCTCAAATGAGGAGTGTGGGATGAATGAGGTTTACTTCTGACTTGTTTAAATAAAGTGATTCAAAATAGGCACATTTCTAGTGGTATAACGATCGAACATGCTCATTAACTATCGAGATCATGATATCAACAATACGATATCTAAGAGGCATACCTAATATTATGATCTGGTTATATACAAGTCGAAGGATTCAACTTTAAGCTGAAAAGATGAAAGCAGACTCGAAAGAGACCCAATTCACTACATATCGGGTGACTAGGAGTAATTCTACCTCAACTGAATCAAATATCACAGTACAAAACCTAATATTGGTAATTTGGCTTTTTATATGGGTAGTACTCGTCGAGATCTTTCCAACGGTACCATGCACGCCTGAAACAGAGCTCTGAGTCAAAAGTTATGGAGTTGGTTGGGAAGACACGTTAGAGTTAAGATTGCAACTTTGTCTCTCTCGAGTGGAAGCTCTAGATCTGGACATTAACGTCGGAGACATCCCCTAGCATGTAAAGAGAACATGACTTCTCCTGAAGATCATGCTTTTGGCTTCCAGATCCAAATAGATTTGTCTTATGATAAAATAGAAGCGTTACTTAGTCACTAAGAAATCCCAAAAAAGGTACATTTCTAATTGTATAACGATCGAACAGGACCACTAACTACCGATATCATGATATCAGTTCCACCATTTCAATGAATCGTACCTAATATCATGACCTGGTTAAATACAGGAGTCAACTTTAATGCGAAAAGATGAAAGCAGACTACAAAGAAACCCAATTCACTAGATATCGGATGACTAGGAGTAATTCTACATCCATATCACTGTAGAAAAACTTAGATTAATCATTTGAGTTTCTATCTGGGCAGTGCTTATCGAGAGCTTTCCAACGGTACCATGCACGCCTAAAACAGAGTTTCGAGTCAAAAGTTATGGAATTGGTAGAGAAGAAATATTAGAGTCAAGATTGCAACTTTGTCTATGTGAAATGGAGGCTCTAGATCTAGACATTAGCGTTTGGAGGCATCTCTTAGCATGTAAAGAGAACATGTGTTGCCCCGCAAATCAATTTTTTAGCTTCCAGATCCAAATCCATGGGTCTTATGATAAAATAGAATGGTTGCTTCGTCACTAAGAAATCTTAAGACCACAACGATGGAAAGGAGGAGGATGCCTTGTGTGTTACATACATGGAAAGACAGCTAGTTAGAAGTGCCTCATCACGCCTGCTGTGATATGAGGCTCTTTTTTTGTGTTTGTTGTGACGTCATAGGTGATGTGCATAGATGGGCGGGGTTTTAGCACCAGATATAATACCTTTTGTTTTGGCTCAAATGAGGAGTGTGGGATGAATGAGGTTTACTTATGACTTGTTTAAATAAAGTGATTCAAAATAGGCACATTTCTAGTGGTATAACGATCGAACATGCTCATTAACTATCGAAATCATGATATCAACTATACGATATCTAAGAAGCATACCTAATATCATGATCTGGTTATATACAAGTCGAAGGAGTCAACTTTAAGCTGAAAAGATGAAAGCAGACTCGAAAGAGACCCAATTCAGAACATATCAGGTGACTAGAAGTAATTGTACCTCAAATGAATCAAATATCACAGTACAAAACCTAATATTGGTAATTTGGCTTTTTATATGGGTAGTACTCGTCGAGATCTTTCCAACGGTACCATGCACGCCTGAAACAGAGCTCTGAGTCAAAAGTTATGGAGTTGGTTGGGAAGACACGTTAGAGTTAAGATTGCAACTTTGTCTCTCTCGAGTGGAAGCTCTAGATCTGGACATTAACGTCGGAGACATCCCCTAGCATGTAAAGAGAACATGACTTCTCCTGAAGATCATGCTTTTGGCTTCCAGATCCAAATAGATTTGTCTTATGATAAAATAGAAGCGTTACTTAGTCACTAAGAAATCCCAAAAAAGGTACATTTCTAATTGTATAACGATCGAACAGGACCACTAACTACCGATATCATGATATCAGTTCCACCATTTCAATGAATCGTACCTAATATCATGACCTGGTTAAATACAGGAGTCAACTTTAATGCGAAAAGATGAAAGCAGACTACAAAGAAACCCAATTCACTAGATATCGGATGACTAGGAGTAATTCTACATCCATATCACTGTAGAAAAACTTAGATTAATCATTTGAGTTTCTATCTGGGCAGTGCTTATCGAGAGCTTTCCAACGGTACCATGCACGCCTAAAACAGAGTTTCGAGTCAAAAGTTATGGAATTGGTAGAGAAGAAATATTAGAGTCAAGATTGCAACTTTGTCTATGTGAAATGGAGGCTCTAGATCTAGACATTAGCGTTTGGAGGCATCTCTTAGCATGTAAAGAGAACATGTGTTGCCCCGCAAATCAATTTTTTAGCTTCCAGATCCAAATCCATGGGTCTTATGATAAAATAGAATGGTTGCTTCGTCACTAAGAAATCTTAAGACCACAACGATGGAAAGGAGGAGGATGCCTTGTGTGTTACATACATGGAAAGACAGCTAGTTAGAGGTGCCTCATCACGCCTGCTGTGATATGAGGCTCTTTTTTTGTTTTTGTTGTGACGTCATAGGTGATGTGCATAGATGGGCGGGGTTTTAGCACCAGATATAATACCTTTTGTTTTGGCTCAAATGAGGAGTGTGGGATGAATGAGGTTTACTTATGACTTGTTTAAATAAAGTGATTCAAAATAGGCACATTTCTAGTGGTATAACGATCGAACATGCTCATTAACTATCGAAATCATGATATCAACTATACGATATCTAAGAAGCATACCTAATATCATGATCTGGTTATATACAAGTCGAAGGAGTCAACTTTAAGCTGAAAAGATGAAAGCAGACTCGAAAGAGACCCAATTCAGAACGTATCAGGTGACTAGAAGTAATTGTACCTCAAATGAATCAAATATCACAGTACAAAACCTAATATTGGTAATTTGGCTTTTTATATGGGTAGTACTCGTCGAGATCTTTCCAACGGTACCATGCACGCCTAAAATAGAGCTCTGAGTCAAAAGTAATGGAGTTGGTTGGGAACACACGTTAGAGTTAAGATTGCAACTTTGTCTCTCTCGAGTGGAAGCTCTAGATCTAGACTTTAATGTCGGAGACATCCCCTAGCATGTAAAGAGAACATGACTTCTCCCAAAGATCATGCTTTTGGCTTCCAGATCCAAATAGATTTGTCTTATGATATAATAGAAGCGTTACTTAGTCACTAAGAAATCTCAAAAAGGTACATTTCTAATTGTATAACGATCGAACAGGACCACTAACTACCGATATCATTATATCAGTTCCACCATTTCAATGAATCATACCTAATATCATGACCTGGTTAAATACAAGTCAAAGGAGTCAACTTTAATGCGAAAAGACGAAAGCAGACTACAAAGAAACCCAATTCACTACATATCGGATGACTAGGAGTAATTCTACATCCATATCACTGTAGAAAAACTTAGATTAATAATTTGAGTTTCTATCTGGGCAGTGCTTATTGAGAGCTTTCCAACGGTACCATGCACGCCTAAAACAGAGCTCCGAGTCAAAAGTTATGGAATTGGTAGGGAAGAAATATTAGAGTCAAGATTGCAACTTTGTCTATAGGAAATGGAGGCTCTAGATCTAGACATTAGCGTTTGGAGGCATCTCTTAGCATGTAAATAGAACATGTGTTGCCCCGCAAATCAATTTTGTAGCTTCCAGATCCAAATCCAAGGGTCTTATGATAAAATAGAATGGTTACTTTGTCACTAAGAAATCTTAAGACCACAACGATGGAAAGGAGGAAGATGCCTTATGTGTTACATACATGGAAAGACAACTAGTTAGAGGTGCCTCATCACGCCTGCTGTGATATGAGGCTCTTCTTTTTTTGTTTTTATTGTGACCTCATAGGTGATGTGCATAGATGGGCGGGGTTTTAGCACCAGATGTAATACCTTTTTTTGGCTCAAATGAGGAGTGTGGGATGAATGAGGTTTACTTCTGACTTGTTTAAATAAAGTGATTCAAAATAGGCACATTTCTAGTGGTATAACGATCGAACATGCTCATTAACTATCGAGATCATGATATCAACAATACGATATCTAAGAGGCATACCTAATATCATGATCTGGTTATATACAAGTCGAAGGATTCAACTTTAAGCTGAAAAGATGAAAGCAGACTCGAAAGAGACCCAATTCACTACATATCGGGTGACTAGGAGTAATTCTACCTCAACTGAATCAAATATCACAGTACAAAACCTAATATTGGTAATTTGGCTTTTTATATGGGTAGTACTCGTCGAGATCTTTCCAACGGTACAATGCACGCCTGAAACAGAGCTCTGAGTCAAAAGTTATGGAGTTGGTTGGGAAGACACGTTAGAGTTAAGATTGCAACTTTGTCTCTGGAAGCTCTAGATCTGGACATTAACGTCGGAGACATCCCCTAGCATGTAAAGAGAACATGACTTCTCCTGAAGATCATGCTTTTGGCTTCCAGATCCAAATAGATTTGTCTTATGATAAAATAGAAGCGTTACTTAGTCACTAAGAAATCCCAAAAAAGGTACATTTCTAATTGTATAACGATCGAACAGGACCACTAACTACCGATATCATGATATCAGTTCCACCATTTCAATGAATCGTACCTAATATCATGACCTGGTTAAATACAGGAGTCAACTTTAATGCGAAAAGATGAAAGCAGACTATAAAGAAACCCAATTCACTAGATATCGGATGACTAGGAGTAATTCTACATCCATATCACTGTAGAAAAACTTAGATTAATCATTTGAGTTTCTATCTGGGCAGTGCTTATCGAGAGCTTTCCAACGGTACCATGCACGCCTAAAACAGAGTTTCGAGTCAAAAGTTATGGAATTGGTAGAGAAGAAATATTAGAGTCAAGATTGCAACTTTGTCTATGTGAAATGGAGGCTCTAGATCTAGACATTAGCGTTTGGAGGCATCTCTTAGCATGTAAAGAGAACATGTGTTGCCCCGCAAATCAATTTTTTAGCTTCCAGATCCAAATCCATGGGTCTTATGATAAAATAGAATGGTTGCTTCGTCACTAAGAAATCTTAAGACCACAACGATGGAAAGGAGGAGGATGCCTTGTGTGTTACATACATGGAAAGACAGCTAGTTAGAGGTGCCTCATCACGCCTGCTGTGATATGAGGCTCTTTTTTTGTTTTTGTTGTGACGTCATAGGTGATGTGCATAGATGGGCGGGGTTTTAGCACCAGATATAATACCTTTTGTTTTGGCTCAAATGAGGAGTGTGGGATGAATGAGGTTTACTTATGACTTGTTTAAATAAAGTGATTCAAAATAGGCACATTTCTAGTGGTATAACGATCGAACATGCTCATTAACTATCGAAATCATGATATCAACTATACGATATCTAAGAAGCATACCTAATATCATGATCTGGTTATATACAAGTCGAAGGAGTCAACTTTAAGCTGAAAAGATGAAAGCAGACTCGAAAGAGACCCAATTCAGAACGTATCAGGTGACTAGAAGTAATTGTACCTCAAATGAATCAAATATCACAGTACAAAACCTAATATTGGTAATTTGGCTTTTTATATGGGTAGTACTCGTCGAGATCTTTCCAACGGTACCATGCACGCCTAAAATAGAGCTCTGAGTCAAAAGTAATGGAGTTGGTTGGGAACACACGTTAGAGTTAAGATTGCAACTTTGTCTCTCTCGAGTGGAAGCTCTAGATCTAGACTTTAATGTCGGAGACATCCCCTAGCATGTAAAAAGAACATGACTTCTCCCGAAGATCATGCTTTTGGCTTCCAGATCCAAATAGATTTGTCTTATGATATAATAGAAGCGTTACTTAGTCACTAAGAAATCTCAAAAAGGTACATTTCTAATTGTATAACGATCGAACAGGACCACTAACTACCGATATCATTATATCAGTTCCACCATTTCAATGAATCATACCTAATATCATGACCTGGTTAAATACAAGTCAAAGGAGTCAACTTTAATGCGAAAAGACGAAAGCAGACTACAAAGAAACCCAATTCACTACATATCGGATGACTAGGAGTAATTCTACATCCATATCACTGTAGAAAAACTTAGATTAATAATTTGAGTTTCTATCTGGGCAGTGCTTATGGAGAGCTTTCCAACGGTACCATGCACGCCTAAAACAGAGCTCCGAGTCAAAAGTTATGGAATTGGTAGGGAAGAAATATTAGAGTCAAGATTGCAACTTTGTCTATGGGAAATGGAGGCTCTAGATCTAGACATTAGCGTTTGGAGGCATCTCTTAGCATGTAAATAGAACATGTGTTGCCCCGCAAATCAATTTTGTAGCTTCCAGATCCAAATCCAAGGGTCTTATGATAAAATAGAATGGTTACTTTGTCACTAAGAAATCTTAAGACCACAACGATGGAAAGGAGGAAGATGCCTTATGTGTTACATACATGGAAAGACAACTAGTTAGAGGTGCCTCATCACGCCTGCTGTGATATGAGGCTCTTCTTTTTTTGTTTTTATTGTGACCTCATAGGTGATGTGCATAGATGGGCGGGGTTTTAGCACCAGATGTAATACCTTTTTTTGGCTCAAATGAGGAGTGTGGGATGAATGAGGTTTACTTCTGACTTGTTTAAATAAAGTGATTCAAAATAGGCACATTTCTAGTGGTATAACGATCGAACATGCTCATTAACTATCGAGATCATGATATCAACAATACGATATCTAAGAGGCATACCTAATATTATGATCTGGTTATATACAAGTCGAAGGATTCAACTTTAAGCTGAAAAGATGAAAGCAGACTCGAAAGAGACCCAATTCACTACATATCGGGTGACTAGGAGTAATTCTACCTCAACTGAATCAAATATCACAGTACAAAACCTAATATTGGTAATTTGGCTTTTTATATGGGTAGTACTCGTCGAGATCTTTCCAACGGTACCATGCACGCCTGAAACAGAGCTCTGAGTCAAAAGTTATGGAGTTGGTTGGGAAGACACGTTAGAGTTAAGATTGCAACTTTGTCTCTCTCGAGTGGAAGCTCTAGATCTGGACATTAACGTCGGAGACATCCCCTAGCATGTAAAGAGAACATGACTTCTCCTGAAGATCATGCTTTTGGCTTCCAGATCCAAATAGATTTGTCTTATGATAAAATAGAAGCGTTACTTAGTCACTAAGAAATCCCAAAAAAGGTACATTTCTAATTGTATAACGATCGAACAGGACCACTAACTACCGATATCATGATATCAGTTCCACCATTTCAATGAATCGTACCTAATATCATGACCTGGTTAAATACAGGAGTCAACTTTAATGCGAAAAGATGAAAGCAGACTACAAAGAAACCCAATTCACTAGATATCGGATGACTAGGAGTAATTCTACATCCATATCACTGTAGAAAAACTTAGATTAATCATTTGAGTTTCTATCTGGGCAGTGCTTATCGAGAGCTTTCCAACGGTACCATGCACGCCTAAAACAGAGTTTCGAGTCAAAAGTTATGGAATTGGTAGAGAAGAAATATTAGAGTCAAGATTGCAACTTTGTCTATGTGAAATGGAGGCTCTAGATCTAGACATTAGCGTTTGGAGGCATCTCTTAGCATGTAAAGAGAACATGTGTTGCCCCGCAAATCAATTTTTTAGCTTCCAGATCCAAATCCATGGGTCTTATGATAAAATAGAATGGTTGCTTCGTCACTAAGAAATCTTAAGACCACAACGATGGAAAGGAGGAGGATGCCTTGTGTGTTACATACATGGAAAGACAGCTAGTTAGAAGTGCCTCATCACGCCTGCTGTGATATGAGGCTCTTTTTTTGTGTTTGTTGTGACGTCATAGGTGATGTGCATAGATGGGCGGGGTTTTAGCACCAGATATAATACCTTTTGTTTTGGCTCAAATGAGGAGTGTGGGATGAATGAGGTTTACTTATGACTTGTTTAAATAAAGTGATTCAAAATAGGCACATTTCTAGTGGTATAACGATCGAACATGCTCATTAACTATCGAAATCATGATATCAACTATACGATATCTAAGAAGCATACCTAATATCATGATCTGGTTATATACAAGTCGAAGGAGTCAACTTTAAGCTGAAAAGATGAAAGCAGACTCGAAAGAGACCCAATTCAGAACATATCAGGTGACTAGAAGTAATTGTACCTCAAATGAATCAAATATCACAGTACAAAACCTAATATTGGTAATTTGGCTTTTTATATGGGTAGTACTCGTCGAGATCTTTCCAACGGTACCATGCACGCCTGAAACAGAGCTCTGAGTCAAAAGTTATGGAGTTGGTTGGGAAGACACGTTAGAGTTAAGATTGCAACTTTGTCTCTCTCGAGTGGAAGCTCTAGATCTGGACATTAACGTCGGAGACATCCCCTAGCATGTAAAGAGAACATGACTTCTCCTGAAGATCATGCTTTTGGCTTCCAGATCCAAATAGATTTGTCTTATGATAAAATAGAAGCGTTACTTAGTCACTAAGAAATCCCAAAAAAGGTACATTTCTAATTGTATAACGATCGAACAGGACCACTAACTACCGATATCATGATATCAGTTCCACCATTTCAATGAATCGTACCTAATATCATGACCTGGTTAAATACAGGAGTCAACTTTAATGCGAAAAGATGAAAGCAGACTACAAAGAAACCCAATTCACTAGATATCGGATGACTAGGAGTAATTCTACATCCATATCACTGTAGAAAAACTTAGATTAATCATTTGAGTTTCTATCTGGGCAGTGCTTATCGAGAGCTTTCCAACGGTACCATGCACGCCTAAAACAGAGTTTCGAGTCAAAAGTTATGGAATTGGTAGAGAAGAAATATTAGAGTCAAGATTGCAACTTTGTCTATGTGAAATGGAGGCTCTAGATCTAGACATTAGCGTTTGGAGGCATCTCTTAGCATGTAAAGAGAACATGTGTTGCCCTGCAAATCAATTTTTTAGCTTCCAGATCCAAATCCATGGGTCTTATGATAAAATAGAATGGTTGCTTCGTCACTAAGAAATCTTAAGACCACAACGATGGAAAGGAGGAGGATGCCTTGTGTGTTACATACATGGAAAGACAGCTAGTTAGAGGTGCCTCATCACGCCTGCTGTGATATGAGGCTCTTTTTTTGTTTTTGTTGTGACGTCATAGGTGATGTGCATAGATGGGCGGGGTTTTAGCACCAGATATAATACCTTTTGTTTTGGCTCAAATGAGGAGTGTGGGATGAATGAGGTTTACTTATGACTTGTTTAAATAAAGTGATTCAAAATAGGCACATTTCTAGTGGTATAACGATCGAACATGCTCATTAACTATCGAAATCATGATATCAACTATACGATATCTAAGAAGCATACCTAATATCATGATCTGGTTATATACAAGTCGAAGGAGTCAACTTTAAGCTGAAAAGATGAAAGCAGACTCGAAAGAGACCCAATTCAGAACGTATCAGGTGACTAGAAGTAATTGTACCTCAAATGAATCAAATATCACAGTACAAAACCTAATATTGGTAATTTGGCTTTTTATATGGGTAGTACTCGTCGAGATCTTTCCAACGGTACCATGCACGCCTAAAATAGAGCTCTGAGTCAAAAGTAATGGAGTTGGTTGGGAACACACGTTAGAGTTAAGATTGCAACTTTGTCTCTCTCGAGTGGAAGCTCTAGATCTAGACTTTAATGTCGGAGACATCCCCTAGCATGTAAAGAGAACATGACTTCTCCCAAAGATCATGCTTTTGGCTTCCAGATCCAAATAGATTTGTCTTATGATATAATAGAAGCGTTACTTAGTCACTAAGAAATCTCAAAAAGGTACATTTCTAATTGTATAACGATCGAACAGGACCACTAACTACCGATATCATTATATCAGTTCCACCATTTCAATGAATCATACCTAATATCATGACCTGGTTAAATACAAGTCAAAGGAGTCAACTTTAATGCGAAAAGACGAAAGCAGACTACAAAGAAACCCAATTCACTACATATCGGATGACTAGGAGTAATTCTACATCCATATCACTGTAGAAAAACTTAGATTAATAATTTGAGTTTCTATCTGGGCAGTGCTTATTGAGAGCTTTCCAACGGTACCATGCACGCCTAAAACAGAGCTCCGAGTCAAAAGTTATGGAATTGGTAGGGAAGAAATATTAGAGTCAAGATTGCAACTTTGTCTATAGGAAATGGAGGCTCTAGATCTAGACATTAGCGTTTGGAGGCATCTCTTAGCATGTAAATAGAACATGTGTTGCCCCGCAAATCAATTTTGTAGCTTCCAGATCCAAATCCAAGGGTCTTATGATAAAATAGAATGGTTACTTTGTCACTAAGAAATCTGAAGACCACAACGATGGAAAGGAGGAAGATGCCTTATGTGTTACATACATGGAAAGACAACTAGTTAGAGGTGCCTCATCACGCCTGCTGTGATATGAGGCTCTTCTTTTTTTGTTTTTATTGTGACCTCATAGGTGATGTGCATAGATGGGCGGGGTTTTAGCACCAGATGTAATACCTTTTTTTGGCTCAAATGAGGAGTGTGGGATGAATGAGGTTTACTTCTGACTTGTTTAAATAAAGTGATTCAAAATAGGCACATTTCTAGTGGTATAACGATCGAACATGCTCATTAACTATCGAGATCATGATATCAACAATACGATATCTAAGAGGCATACCTAATATCATGATCTGGTTATATACAAGTCGAAGGATTCAACTTTAAGCTGAAAAGATGAAAGCAGACTCGAAAGAGACCCAATTCACTACATATCGGGTGACTAGGAGTAATTCTACCTCAACTGAATCAAATATCACAGTACAAAACCTAATATTGGTAATTTGGCTTTTTATATGGGTAGTACTCGTCGAGATCTTTCCAACGGTACCATGCACGCCTGAAACAGAGCTCTGAGTCAAAAGTTATGGAGTTGGTTGGGAAGACACGTTAGAGTTAAGATTGCAACTTTGTCTCTGGAAGCTCTAGATCTGGACATTAACGTCGGAGACATCCCCTAGCATGTAAAGAGAACATGACTTCTCCTGAAGATCATGCTTTTGGCTTCCAGATCCAAATAGATTTGTCTTATGATAAAATAGAAGCGTTACTTAGTCATTAAAAAATCCCAAAAAAGGTACATTTCTAATTGTATAACGATCGAACAGGACCACTAACTACCGATATCATGATATCAGTTCCACCATTTCAATGAATCGTACCTAATATCATGACCTGGTTAAATACAGGAGTCAACTTTAATGCGAAAAGATGAAAGCAGACTATAAAGAAACCCAATTCACTAGATATCGGATGACTAGGAGTAATTCTACATCCATATCACTGTAGAAAAACTTAGATTAATCATTTGAGTTTCTATCTGGGCAGTGCTTATCGAGAGCTTTCCAACGGTACCATGCACGCCTAAAACAGAGTTTCGAGTCAAAAGTTATGGAATTGGTAGAGAAGAAATATTAGAGTCAAGATTGCAACTTTGTCTATGTGAAATGGAGGCTCTAGATCTAGACATTAGCGTTTGGAGGCATCTCTTAGCATGTAAAGAGAACATGTGTTGCCCCGCAAATCAATTTTTTAGCTTCCAGATCCAAATCCATGGGTCTTATGATAAAATAGAATGGTTGCTTCGTCACTAAGAAATCTTAAGACCACAACGATGGAAAGGAGGAGGATGCCTTGTGTGTTACATACATGGAAAGACAGCTAGTTAGAGGTGCCTCATCACGCCTGCTGTGATATGAGGCTCTTTTTTTGTTTTTGTTGTGACGTCATAGGTGATGTGCATAGATGGGCGGGGTTTTAGCACCAGATATAATACCTTTTGTTTTGGCTCAAATGAGGAGTGTGGGATGAATGAGGTTTACTTATGACTTGTTTAAATAAAGTGATTCAAAATAGGCACATTTCTAGTGGTATAACGATCGAACATGCTCATTAACTATCGAAATCATGATATCAACTATACGATATCTAAGAAGCATACCTAATATCATGATCTGGTTATATACAAGTCGAAGGAGTCAACTTTAAGCTGAAAAGATGAAAGCAGACTCGAAAGAGACCCAATTCAGAACGTATCAGGTGACTAGAAGTAATTGTACCTCAAATGAATCAAATATCACAGTACAAAACCTAATATTGGTAATTTGGCTTTTTATATGGGTAGTACTCGTCGAGATCTTTCCAACGGTACCATGCACGCCTAAAATAGAGCTCTGAGTCAAAAGTAATGGAGTTGGTTGGGAACACACGTTAGAGTTAAGATTGCAACTTTGTCTCTCTCGAGTGGAAGCTCTAGATCTGGACATTAACGTCGGAGACATCCCCTAGCATGTAAAGAGAACATGACTTCTCCTGAAGATCATGCTTTTGGCTTCCAGATCCAAATAGATTTGTCTTATGATAAAATAGAAGCGTTACTTAGTCACTAAGAAATCCCAAAAAAGGTACATTTCTAATTGTATAACGATCGAACAGGACCACTAACTACCGATATCATGATATCAGTTCCACCATTTCAATGAATCGTACCTAATATCATGACCTGGTTAAATACAGGAGTCAACTTTAATGCGAAAAGATGAAAGCAGACTACAAAGAAACCCAATTCACTAGATATCGGATGACTAGGAGTAATTCTACATCCATATCACTGTAGAAAAACTTAGATTAATCATTTGAGTTTCTATCTGGGCAGTGCTTATCGAGAGCTTTCCAACGGTACCATGCACGCCTAAAACAGAGTTTCGAGTCAAAAGTTATGGAATTGGTAGAGAAGAAATATTAGAGTCAAGATTGCAACTTTGTCTATGTGAAATGGAGGCTCTAGATCTAGACATTAGCGTTTGGAGGCATCTCTTAGCATGTAAAGAGAACATGTGTTGCCCCGCAAATCAATTTTTTAGCTTCCAGATCCAAATCCATGGGTCTTATGATAAAATAGAATGGTTGCTTCGTCACTAAGAAATCTTAAGACCACAACGATGGAAAGGAGGAGGATGCCTTGTGTGTTACATACATGGAAAGACAGCTAGTTAGAGGTGCCTCATCACGCCTGTTGTGATATGAGGCTCTTTTTTTGTTTTTGTTGTGACGTCATAGGTGATGTGCATAGATGGGCGGGGTTTTAGCACTAGATATAATACCTTTTGTTTTGGCTCAAATGAGGAGTGTGGGATGAATGAGGTTTACTTATGACTTGTTTAAATAAAGTGATTCAAAATAGGCACATTTCTAGTGGTATAACGATCGAACATGCTCATTAACTATCGAAATCATGATATCAACTATACGATATCTAAGAAGCATACCTAATATCATGATCTGGTTATATACAAGTCGAAGGAGTCAACTTTAAGCTGAAAAGATGAAAGCAGACTCGAAAGAGACCCAATTCAGAACGTATCAGATGACTAGAAGTAATTGTACCTCAAATGAATCAAATATCACAGTACAAAACCTAATATTGGTAATTTGGCTTTTTATATGGGTAGTACTCGTCGAGATCTTTCCAACGGTACCATGCACGCCTAAAATAGAGCTCTGAGTCAAAAGTAATGGAGTTGGTTGGGAACACACGTTAGAGTTAAGATTGCAACTTTGTCTCTCTCGAGTGGAAGCTCTAGATCTAGACTTTAATGTCGGAGACATCCCCTAGCATGTAAAGAGAACATGACTTCTCCCGAAGATCATGCTTTTGGCTTCCAGATCCAAATAGATTTGTCTTATGATATAATAGAAGCGTTACTTAGTCACTAAGAAATCTCAAAAAGGTACATTTCTAATTGTATAACGATCGAACAGGACCACTAACTACCGATATCATTATATCCGTTCCACCATTTCAATGAATCATACCTAATATCATGACCTGGTTAAATACAAGTCAAAGGAGTCAACTTTAATGCGAAAAGACGAAAGCAGACTACAAAGAAACCCAATTCACTACATATCGGATGACTAGGAGTAATTCTACATCCATATCACTGTAGAAAAACTTAGATTAATAATTTGAGTTTCTATCTGGGCAGTGCTTATTGAGAGCTTTCCAACGGTACACGCCTAAAACAGAGCTCCGAGTCAAAAGTTATGGAATTGGTAGGGAAGAAATATTAGAGTCAAGATTGCAACTTTGTCTATAGGAAATGGAGGCTCTAGATCTAGACATTAGCGTTTGGAGGCATCTCTTAGCATGTAAATAGAACATGTGTTGCCCCGCAAATCAATTTTGTAGCTTCCAGATCCAAATCCAAGGGTCTTATGATAAAATATAATGGTTACTTTGTCACTAAGAAATCTTAAGACCACAACGATGGAAAGGAGGAAGATGCCTTATGTGTTACATACATGGAAAGACAACTAGTTAGAGGTGCCTCATCACGCCTGCTGTGATATGAGGCTCTTCTTTTTTTGTTTTTATTGTGACCTCATAGGTGATGTGCATAGATGGGCGGGGTTTTAGCACCAGATGTAATACCTTTTTTTGGCTCAAATGAGGAGTGTGGGATGAATGAGGTTTACTTCTGACTTGTTTAAATAAAGTGATTCAAAATAGGCACATTTCTAGTGGTATAACGATCAAACATGCTCATTAACTATCGAGATCATGATATCAACAATACGATATCTAAGAGGCATACCTAATATCATGATCTGGTTATATACAAGTCGAAGGATTCAACTTTAAGCTGAAAAGATGAAAGCAGACTCGAAAGAGACCCAATTCACTACATATCGGGTGACTAGGAGTAATTCTACCTCAACTGAATCAAATATCACAGTACAAAACCTAATATTGGTAATTTGGCTTTTTATATGGGTAGTACTCGTCGAGATTTTTCCAACGGTACCATGCACGCCTAAAATAGAGCTCTGAGTCAAAAGTTATGGAGTTGGTTGGGAAGACACGTTAGAGTTAAGATTGCAACTTTGTCTCTCTCGAGTGGAAGCTCTAGATCTAGACATTAACGTCGGAGACATCCCCTAGCATGTAAAGAGAAGATGACTTCTCCCGAAGATCATGCTTTTGGCTTTCAGATCCAAATAGATTTGTCTTATGATAAAATAGAAGCGTTACTTAGTCACTAAGAAATCCCAAAAAAGGTACATTTCTAATTGTATAACGATCGAACATGACCACTAACTACCGATATCATGATATCAGTTCCACCATTTCAATGAATCGTACCTAATATCATGACCTGGTTAAATACAAGTCAAAGGAGTCAACTTTAATGCAAAAAGACGAAAGCAGACTACAAAGAAACCCAATTCACTACATATCGGATGACTAGGAGTAATTCTACATCCATATCACTGTAGAAAAACTTAGATTAATAATTTGAGTTTCTATCTGGGCAGTGCTTATCGAGAGCTTTCCAACGGTACCATGCACGCCTAATACAGAGCTCTGAGTCAAAAGTTATGGAATTGGTAGGGAAGAAATATTAGAGTCAAGATTGCAACTTTGTCTATGGGAAATGGAGGCTCTAGATCTAGACATTAGCGTTTGGAGGCATCTCTTAGCATGTAAAGAGGACATGTGTTGCCCCGCAAATCAATTTTTTAGCTTCCAAATCCAAATCCATGGGTCTTATGATAAAATAGAATGGTTACTTCGTCACTAAGAAATCTTAAGACCACAACGATGGAAAGGAGGAGGATGCCTTATGTGTTACATACATGGAAAGACAACTAGTTAGAGGTACCTCATCACGCCTGCTGTGATATGAGGCTCTTCTTTTTTTGTTTTTGTTGTGACCTCATAGGTGATGTGCATAGATGGGCGGGGTTTTAGCACCAGATGTAATACCTTTTGTTTTGGCTCAAATGAGGAGTGTGGGATGAATGAGGTTTACTTCTGACTTGTTTAAATAAAGTGATTCCAAATAGGCACATTTCTAGTGGTATAATGATCGAACATGCTCATTAACTATCGAGATCATGATATCAACTATACGATATCTAAGAAGCATACCTAATATCATGATCTGGTTATATACAAGGCGAAGGAGTCAACTTTAAGTTTAATAGATGAAAGCAGACATTTCTAGTGGTATAACGATCGAACATGTTATGACAAACGCCGATGGCTATGACAAACGCTGACACGACGGTCCCGCCACCGATGGTTATGACAAACGCCGCGGGACCGCAACTTGAAGCGGAGAATTAGGAGGAGAGAAGACCTAACGGAGCTGGGCGCAAACCTTCCATTTACGGCATCCCGAAAACACATGCTACATATGCATGGGCAAGGGTCACTGGAAAGCCCAATGTAATAGACCCAAGGTATGCTACATCTGTCACAAAGAAGGGCACATAGCCAGGCTATGCCGCACTCCCAAACAGGCACCGCCACTGAACCTATCGTCTATGTCGATGTTCCCACACCTGCCAGCGGCGATTCCAGCCAAAGGAGCCCCTACACACACCGTGAAGAGGATCACGATTGACCTTGGGCCAGATGACGAACTTAGAAGACAGCGGAGCTCCTCTCTACAACAAGCTATCGAGGTCGAGTGGAAACACAATGATCATTGGCAGGACATCATATGCAGAATCAGAAACCGATGGCCACACTCTATCGACAGCTACAGGTTCACAAATAGAAAAGTGATTGTCTTCTTCCCTTCTGTGGAGGAAACTTGCAAGGTGTTCGGACTCGGCTAGGAGCAGCGATTCAGGTGGCGATCCCTAGGGCACCTCTGCCCTAGGGGCGGCGGCCCAGAGAGGGGGGGCCTTCCCCCTGCTACATCCTTGCGGAGGTGGAACGGGGCTTCAGGATCACATGGTGTCTAGCGATGGACGGACGACAACCGTCGTTGTCTCGCAGCCATCAATCTTGGGCTTTAGGGCACGGCTTTAGGAAGCTAAGGTGGTTTGGGCGAAAGGGGCGTCTCCAGAGCCTTCGGGTACAGCGGCAGATGGCGGGGTTGGACCCGATGCTGATGAGAACGACGCCACATCTATTTCCCCATTCCGAGCACGCTTCTTGGCCCTACGGAATCAGTGGGCACTGCGAGACGTGGAGGCGATCGACCATGGATCTGCGTTATCGTTCCCCACAACGACAGATGATGGCGGGGGTGACTCCCCCTCGGTGGCGGATGATGGCAGGGATGAAGCCTCAGGCAAAAGATCGGATATGGAGGATGCGGCGAACGATGTTGCAGATGGGCTTGAGACTGAGATGGTTGCAACATAGAAGGATCTGGTGGGTGGAGTCCCATATCCCCTTTCTTCTCTTGCAGGTGGGGACATGGGAGTTGCGGCGGAGGAAGCACTGCTGACGGATGTTGCAGACGAACTGTTGGAGGATATGACGGTGACGGGTTGCACGAATTCCGCGTATGTCGCGGGCGATGTGGGTTGTGCTGGGCGGTGTGTATGGGTGGGGACTATCTGTGTCCCTCTCTCGTCGTCGGCGGAGAAGTCTGCTGATGCAGAGCTGGCCGTGGTGGAGACGGAGGCTCCATTCCGGGGACGTCATCGCGTTAGATGCTGGCGCTGCTTGCAATGAGGGCACAAGAAGATCCACTGCAGGGCAGAACCGGTGTGCTTCCGGTGTCGAGCCCCTGGTCATCTAGTGAGGAGTTGCGTTCTTCACCGGAAGGTCATGGGGAGACCCCCCACCCAGGGATTGCTGCTTCCGGTGCCTACAGTGGGGTCACTGGAGGAATTGCTGTTCCTCTCAGGTAAGGTGTTTCCGGTGCAAGGCAATTGGCCACGTCGTGAAAGATTGCCTGTCGCGCAGGTCAGATTCTCGTTCGCTACCGAGGTTGACTGATGGGCATCCATGGCAAGTGAAGGTTTTGATGGAGGAACCCCTGGTGGTGGAAGGATTGGCACCATAGCGAGATGGGTGGAGGATGCGGCCGGTGACTGTCGTCGCCTGCGCTCTCCTCGTTTTGGTGATTTTCTGAGGCCATTATGGGACGGTGTCATCATAAGATCGCGGGCACCCAGTAGCTCCTCCAATAGTTCATCAGTGAGGGTGATGGTCAGCGATTCACACATGAATGGATATCCAAGTGAGGATGAGGATGACGATTTTGTATGGGACGATGGAAACGTAGTTGACTCCTGGACTAAAGTCGGAGGTAGTAAGCACAAAGGATGGCGTTGAGAAGGGGAAGCGTAGATACCTGGCTTGAAGGGAGGGGTTTTATGATGTTTGAGCGGGACTCTCCAGCTGAAGAAGACAAATGGGATGGTTTCCTTTTTCCTTTTTTTAAAGGGTAGATCGCGGATGATCTTTTATAATGCGGATGACTTGATTTGGCTTGCTGGAGGGGCAAGATGAATAAGATGGACCTCATTTAATATTAAAAAAAACCTGCAAGGCGTTTGATGACGGACTTGCTGATCGATGGGGCGCGCCGCTCACACTCAGAAGATTGTTAGAGGGACATATATTTTTTTTTTTAAAAAAATTGGCGATTCATTCATCCCGTCGCCTGGGTTCGAACTCATGACCTCTCGGTCTTACATCATCACTTTCACCACTGGGGTGCCACTTCATTGGCAAGAGGGACATATATGTCAGCGTAAGGAGAGATTTTGGTTCTGGATGATGGAAGTCCCAATAATTTGTCGTGATAGAGACACTATAAGCAAAATGATCCAATCCTTTGGCAGCCTTGTCAGCGTCTCTACCTGGAGGCAGCATGTCGACGACGTCACTGGAATCCTAGTGGAAGCGGAAGCCTTCAACGATGACATTCCACAGGTTCTTACTGTAACCTACGGTGATAGAAGATCCAATATCAGAATGCGTATGGTTGCAAGATGCCTGACCACAGGAGACAACATGACCTTAACAGAAGAAGGCAAAGAATTCAGAGTTCCTCAGGAGATTCTATCATTCCGGTTGGCCCGCAGGTCACCCCCAACCTTCCAAGGATGCCAAGACTCGAACGCCGCTACCACAATAGAATCACAGGCGCAAGAAGCCCAGTCGGAACCCACCAAAGATCTCCTACCACCACCTCCCCCTCGCAGCAGCTCCAGATCCACTTCGCCCAGAAGAACTGTTATGGACAAAAATGACAGCCGAACCTTTGTAAGGGAATACCGCTTAGAGGACTTCCTTGATTTCGAAGAACAGTTTCTTCAACCTAGCAGAAGAAGAGGACGATCTACAGCTAATCAAGCTCCATCGGGAAACAGGAGAGGCCGGCTGGACCGATTCGAAGAGGGCAGAAGGCACTGCTCATACCGTAGAGGATCCTTAGAAGGGGACACTTATCGTCCTCCTTGTGAAGCTGAGAATGGTGAAGGGTGCCATAGCCACTGAATGGTGGATAGAGGGGGTGATCCATGACAGCTAACCTGAATGGATTTGAAGGCCCTTGTGTGGAATATCCGAGGCGCTGTAAACAGCCCCACGAGAAGAACTCTTGGCTCGTTATGCCGAAGGCATAAACCTTCCCTGGTCTGCATCTTAGAACCTTTCATTCATGCCTCAAGGGTAGAAGAGCTGCTTGACATAGTCCGTTTGGACTGGGTAACAGATAACGAGGCGTAGGGAGGTAAGATTTGGTTCTTTGCAGATAGCTCCCTCTCCCCGGAGGTGATTTCTTCACACCCTCAACACATTACTGTCAGACTCAAGGATGCGACCGAATCAGTTTTCATCTTCACGACAGTCTACGCTAGCTGTAGCTCATGTGAGAGACAAGATCTCTGGACCTCCATCACAGACCTCTCGGCTGCTCTAAGCCACAACTGCTGGCAAATTGCAGGAGATTTTAATGTGGTCCGGAATAATAACGAAAGGAGGGGATCTATCCCTCCTAGCTTCCAGGACATGGTGGAGTTCAACGACTTCATTGCAGATGCAAACCTTTCTGAAATTCCTTTTGAAGGTAGCAAATTTACTTGGGTCAACAAGTAATACCTTACCCCAACCACCTGGGAGAGGTTAGACAGATGTCTGATAAATGAAGCTTGGTCCATGGCTTTCCCAACGTCCATCTCATATCACCTCACCAGGTTTCGGGTTTCTGATCACTGCCCTATCCTCACTAGAACCCTCAACAGCTACTACAATAGGTCGCCAGCCCCCTTCTCCTTTCTGTCAGTTTGGCTCCAGGACCAATCTTGTTTGGAGGTGATTCAAAGAGCCTGGTCCGTAGAGGTAATAGGGCACTCCTCCTTCAGATTCTTCACGAAGCTGAAGAACACAAGGGCGGCTCTTAAATGATGGAATAAAGAACATTTTGGCGACACCAAGTAGAAGAAAAAGGACCTTGAAGACATAGTTCATATCACCCAGATGGCCTACGACGAGAACCCCTCGACTGGCAATGAACACAACCTGCTAGAAGCTGAGAATGAGCTGCAAGGTATCCTTGATCAAGAAGAACTCCTTTGGAAGGAACGATCCAGAATATCTTGGTTAGAAGAAGGAGACAGGAATACGTCCTTCTACCACGCTATGGTTAAACATAGAAGGAAACACAAGAACATCCCCAAGCTCTGCCTTCCAGATGGTTCTATTATCATTGACAAAAAGGACATGGCTTCGGCCGCAGCTGATCACTTCACACAGTCTATGATCAGGTCCCTGACATCCACGAACCAGCTCTAAACGATTTTCTATGAGAGACAAATGAGTTGATCACAACGGAGGACAATTTAGATCTCCTAACCCCCCAGATGCAGATGAAATCTTCAGCTCCCTCAAAGGCCTTGACCAAAAAGCAGCTCCTGGACCAGATGGTTTCATAGTTGATTTCTATACAGCAGCGTGGCAATTCATCCAGCAAGACTTACTCCAGTTGGTGAGGGATTACTTCAAATACCAAACGTGTCATAGAAGTATTTTATGATGTAGAATGGTCCTTATTCCGAAGGTGGAAGCACCTATGCATCTCGTGTCTGATTTCAGACCTATTTCCATAGAAAATGTGGTTCTGAGGCTGATCTCTCGTTTGCTTAGTAATCACCTTCGCTCCTTACTTCTGAGGATCATATCTCCATACCATGGAGCTTTCATCAGAGGGAGAGACATCACTCACCACATCTGCCTTGTCCAAGAGCTAGCGCATGATATAAGCCAAGGGCCTAACCGCACCAACATGATCATCAAGCTGGACATGGCAAGAGCTTATGATAGGATTTCGTGGGAAGCTCTAGATAAGATCCTTGATAAGCTGGGTTTCATGCAGGATGTTAGGAACCTGCTTTTGGGCCTTTTTAAGAATCCTGGGTGATAGTTTCTCTGGGAGAGATGACAACAGGCTTCTTTTCGATGAAAAAGGGTTTAAAACAAGGAAACCCCATCTCATCCTCTCTGTTCATCATCTTCGAGGAGATCCTCAGCAGGAAGCTTGAGAAGCTGTACGTAGATGGTGAGATCACCAGGTACCAAACTAGAGGGAATGCTCTGACTCCCCCCTCCTGCTATATGCGGATGACATCATCCTCTTCACACACTCTGATAGCAGGTCCATGCATAATATAAAGAATACCCTGGCATCCTATGAGCTAGCAACGGGGCAATGCATTAACAGGAATAAATCCATAGTTGTCACCAGTGATCTAGAAGATCAGGATACACAAAGCCTAGATAGGCTGTTAGGGATGCACACCTTGCATAGATCGCTAACCTACCTGGGAGCGCCCATTACACTTGGTAGACAAAGAATAGTTGATTTCGAGTTTCTCATCAACAAAGTGCAGGCCAAAACAGCCACATGGAGAGCAAGGCTTCTGTCCTTCACTGGCCGCAAGCTTCTTATTAACCACGTCCTAACCAGCCTCACTGTCTACACAGCAGCAGCAGTGGGGATACCTGCCGGGATCATCTCGAGGCTAAACAAGATGTTTTCCCACTTCCTCTGGGTAGACCGATCGAACAATCATAGGAAGGCATGGGTCTCATGGAAATCGATTGCCAAACCGCTAGAACAAGGTGGATTAGGGATAACACCGATTTCAATTATACAACAAGCGTTCGTGTCCAAAGCTTGCTGGGAAATCGTGGAGGGAGATCCTTTTTTTTTAAATAATTTACGTCGATCTTATTCATCCTGCACCTCTCGCAGGCCAAAATCATCAGCAAAAATGGAATACATCAGATAACCATCACCAAACATAATCTCAACCATCAAAGAACCCCTCCTCATGCAACACGCATAGGTGTCATCAGAAAAACTTCAAAACCATCATCCTAGCATCCCCAGAACACTCAAAACTCGCAATACGCAAGAGATCAAGACTCCGCGACACTCCAGTCTAGTGAAATCGCTAAACAAGACCTCTTCCTCTCATCTTCTTGCCTCCAAGGCTAACAATCCACCTCTCATGTTCATCATAATCTTCGAAATCCCCTACATACTCAACGTCTTCAGGGTAATCTTCCAGATCCGTGTCAGATTATTGGGCCGAGCTCCATCCTGTATCAAGACAAGGTTGGAAGAAATCCCTAATGCGACTCCTTGGCAGGCGTTTGCGAACTCCGGCTAAATCGAAGACCCGTCGAGCTTTGTCCCTCCTGCCATCATCTCTAGACTCTTCCTGGGATCCGCCAACATCTCTAGACTCTAACAGAGCCTTCTCCAATGATATCTTAGCACAGAGTCAAGATTGCAACTTTGTCTATAGGAAATGGAGGCTCTAGATCTAGACATTAGCGTTTGGAGGCATCTCTTAGCATGTAAAGAGAACATGTGTTGCCCCGCAAATCAAAATTTTTAGCTTCCAGATCCAAATCCATGGGTCTTATGATAAAATAGAATGGTTACTTTGTCACTAAGAAATCTTATGATAAAATAGAATGCCCCGCATATCGGATGAAATTGGCGGCGAGAACAGGCGGTGACTCGCATGGCGGTTCCTAGGGCGACTCTGCCCTGGGGGGGGCGGCCGGTGAGGGGGGGGCTCCCCTCCCCCCACACCCTTCGAAGGGGGGCTACTCAGCGTACGATTTCGGATGGTGACCGTAGAAGGCCGGGCGATGAGCATCGTTGACTCGTAGCTTTCGATTACGGTCTTCAGGGCATGGCTACATGAGGCGAAGGAGGTGTGTGTAGTTTTTTTTAAGTCAGGAGGTACTTTTATTCATCCTACCCTCCTCGTGTAGGAAAAATCACCAGAAAAATACAGCTTCTGCTTATAAAATGCAGGTGTCTTCCCCCTATATCAAGCCCCATATAACTTAAAAAAGAACCCCAACCAAAACTCCCTATATACAAAAAGGCTCAACCTTCCCCCCAAACCACCTGGATGTAAGGGATGTTATGATTCTCCATTTTCAACATACCCTTGATCTTCTGCGGAAGGATCTCATGAAAAGAACTAATGAAAATGTCGTCCATGTGTCTTCCCCAAATACCTATCTTCCTTGGGACTGAATTAATCACTTTGTGTACCAGCGATCCACTAATTGCATCCTCTTCTATCTTCTTTTTCAGCTCCCAAAACATCGGAGTTATCTTCCACGGTGCCACAGTGCTCCCCCACAGGATATCGAAGGTACGCCGATCATCAATCTCAATTGTAGCCACTCTAAGGAAATGGTCATCCACAATCTTAAGACCAACAATACATGATTGGATATAGGCCATCATAAAATCTTCTGCCTGTAGCCAAGTTCTATAAGTCAGCAGAACTTTTCCTCTCCTATTCCTCACCACTCCCGCGGCCCATCTGCGGAAAATACCTCCCGGATCTGCTGATCTTCCAGTGGTGATATTCATCTTAAGATTGTTGAGGTCCGGCGGATTCCATCTTAGAAGGTGGATCTGTCTAAGACGCCATTTAGGTTCTGTCAACCCGTATTTATTTAGGATGCGGTAGAATTCTGGATTTTCTTTGATACTAAAACTCCGCTCTCTCAGCATCCCATTCAGTCTCATGGCTATAAAACCCCATTCCTGCAAAAGGTTCTTTCTCTTATCCTCGTACCTTGCTGAGCACCTAATCCTCCAAATACTTTCAACGATGAGAGAAGCCAGCCTACTCCCAATCCATTTTCTTGCCGAATTGGAATGAATGTAACCACAGCAGGTTAACAGAGATGTTAAATTCTGAGGTGCTGATTCCGGAATCAGTTCTGCGTATCTCTCCCAGAAGAAAAAAGCAGTCTGGCTACCAAACATCAAGTGACAAACATCCTCCGTCACAGGATCTTCACAGCAAGAGCATCGTGACGCCATATGTATGGTACATCTTTTAACATTTTCGTCTGTTGGTATAGCTCTGTTAATTATCCTCCATATGATCGCACTTGCACGCGGAGTATCAAGCTTCCAGATCTTATCCATGTCATCTCGACCTGCCGTCATCGGCGTGTATAAAAGCTTCTTTGCCGACTTAATATCAAAACATCCATTTTCAGTCAAGGACCATATGATCTTATCCTTCTCTTCCGAAATGAAAAGACCTGCTCTCTTTATGATCTCCAAACCTTCTTCATCAATAATCGTACTCAGAGTCTGCCAGTCCCATCCTCTATTAGCGATCCAGAAATCCTTTACCAAGAACTTTAGATTTCTATCTTGTTTGTGAATAGAGTAATCAAACATCCTTTGCTCACACCAATACACGTCCCAAAAAGGGATATCTCCAGTCCCTAGCATCCATCGACATCTTGGGTAGATATATGGGAATAAGTCCCAGATTCTTTTCCATGAAGGAGAAGTCGTCGCGCCTTTCTTTAGCATAGGTGGAAACATACCTGAGTTGTTCCTCGACTGCGATGAGTATTTCTGTCTGTAGTACACTGCCCACAGATTGTCTCTAGTAATAATCTCCCAACATGCTTTTGCAATAAAGGCTTGGTTGATAAGATGTAATGACTGTAAACCTAGACCACCGAACTCCAAAGGTGTGGACACCTTGTCCCAAGCCACCCAGGCTCGTCTAGAATGGTTGGTTCTATCAGACCAAAGGAAGCGCGACATAATCTTCTCCAGTTTATTGCTAATAGAAACAGGAATGCCCACCACCGCCACCGTGTGTATAGCGATACTAGAAAGTACATGTTTAATCAAAAGCCTGCGACCAGCAAACGATAGCATTCTCACCTTCCAAGACGCAACTTTTCTTTGAGTTTTCAAAATCAGGTACTCAAAGTCCGCCTTCTTCACTCTGCCAATGGCAATTGGGACCCCTATGTATTTCAGAGAATCTGTGATATTATCAATCCCAATCTCACCTGCTATTCTGCTGATCTCATATCCTTCCGAATTGCCCAAAACACAAGATGACTTGTCCCTATTAATCCTTTGCCTCATTGCTCTTTCATAAGCCTGAATCACCTCTCTGGTGATTTCTACTGATCCATTAGAAGTTGCTAAGAAAAGAACAATATCATCTGCGTACATCAACAGCGGTGGAGCAGTGCTCGGACCCCTTGTATAGAAAGTATCTATCACCGCCTCCTCTTGAAGGTGAACAAACTTTCTTCCAAGCATATCTTCAAACATAATAAACAACGAGGGAGATAAAGCATTTCCTTGTTTGAGACCCTTCTTAAAAGGAAAGAAACCTTCTGTGAAGTCCCCGATGGAAACAGATGTCCAAGCTTCCTTAAAGAAACTGAGGCAAAGATCAATGGATTCCTTAATGAATCCAAACTTCTCCATCACCTTTTCCAGCACAACCCACGAAACTCTATCATAAGCTCTTGACATATCGAGTTTAATTATCATGTTCTTCTTATTTGGATCTAGTCTGATATCATGAGCAAGTTCTTGTAGTAGCCGAATATGATGTGAAATGTCTCTGTGCTTAATAAACGCCCCCTGGTGTGGTGAAATAATTTTTTGGAGAATTCCCGCCATCCTGTTATTAATCAATCTGGCAATGATCCTCAGAGTTACATTCTCTAGAGTGATGGGCCTGAAATCTTTACGAATCTCTATAGGATTATCAGATTTAGGTAGAAGCATCGTGCGGCAGCAAAAAAGACTTCTATGACATCTCTGACCCCGAAAGAAATCACCAAGCAAAGAAATAAAATCTGCCTTAATACAGTCCCACATATGTGTATAAAAGGGTAAAGAAAATCCATCAGGACCAGGAGCTATATGTGGATCCATGCTCTTCATACAATCAATAATCTCCTTCTCCTCTGGGATTGCATTGAGAAGAAGACTTTCCTCTGCTGAGATATGAGACGGAATAGTCTGCAAGAACATCTCCAGTGCCTCTAGGTCGATATCCGTCTCCTCCTCCTGAAGTGAGCGAAGCTGGGACGCTGCTTCTCTAGCTATCTCTTTGGGATCTTCAAGGGTGGATCCATCCAGGTTAACTATCTTAAGGATCCTTCTCTTCCTCCTCCTATGTTTTATAACTGAGTGATAGAACCTCGTATTCTGCTCCCCTTCTTCTAGCTAAGAAATCCTCGCCTTATCCTTCCACAGTAGCTCTTCTTGATCTAAAATAGATTTTTTTTTCCACAATTTGAGGTCAATCTTATTCATCCTGCACCTCACGTAGGCCAAAATTATCATCAAGCAGATATTACATCATTTCGCCATCATCCGCGGGCCCAAAACATCTAGAGACCTCTCATCGCACTTAACCCTCCTCAGCAAAACCTCTCCCAAAAAGAGATATCTCTAACCAAGAGCCTAATCGATCCAATGATCCCATCCACCCCTCTTCCTACCTCCAAAGCTTGCAGACCAACTACCCTGCTCATCATCCATCTCAAAAGCCCCCACGCAGACATCATCATCAGGGCAATCTTCAAATTCCTGAGAAGACGACGAAGATGATCCCCAGCCATCACACCCACGCAAAGCACTCGGGACTCCAGACTGGAAGAAGTCCTTCAGGCGTCTTTGTGGTAGTCTTTTGCAAGCTCCACTTGAATCATGAATATGTCGAGTACTCTGCTTATCGCTGGCATCGTTCCCTGTGCAATTTGATCTCCTGTCACGATCTTCCACCATAGAACCCACATCTGGTGCCTCAACAGCATCATCATGGTCCTGTAGATCCTTTGTAGACAGCCGCCTGGCAACATAGATATGTGCCATATGTCCTGAGGCCTTGCAGCGGAAACACACCAACGGGAGCGAGCATTGACTCTTCCAATGCCCGAGTTGTAGGCATTGAAAGCATCTAGTCCTGGAAGCACGAGGACGCCTCTTCCTCCCCTCCTTCTTCGCAGGGCAGTCGCGTGCCAAATGTGTCAGAGACATGCAATGAAAACATACCCTCCGGCCGGAGCACTGGTGTTGCCAGTGTCCACTATGTAGGCAACGTAAGCAGGTGTCCCGTGGGACCTGGAAGCCCCGTCGTCGATGTCGAGCAGATGAGATCTCCTCTTCGTACGAGAGGCACACAACCTGGTCACCTACAACCATCTGAGCCTCGTGCCCGTTCGACGCCATCTTCGCCAATCTAGCCTGCAAGGGGACACAGACAGTCCCGACCCAGAAGAAAGCCCCAGGGCTACTACACCCTCCTCCATCTGACGCCTTGCCTCCAGACATCGTAGTAGCATCAGGTCCTTGAGGCAAAGCCTCAAGCACCTCATAGGCGTCTTCCACCACAAGGTCTCGTCCTCCACCTGCAATAGGCGAGGAGTGGAGAGGGGAAACGCCCGCCTGAAAGGCACTCCGCTCCAGGGAAAGCGTAGGATCGCCATCATCCACCAATGCAGTGCTGTCTTGGTCACTGGTGGGCGACTTCCCCAATCCCAGACTGCCAAAGTCAGCCTTCCAAGCGAGGAAGCGATTTCGGAAGTCAGAGATGGAAATAGAGGAGTGGAGGGGGGAATCGGCCACCTGAAAGGCACCCCGCTCAAGGCCGTCGTCGACCGATGCTTCGCCGTCCTGGACACCGGTGGGTTGCGTCCCCAGCCCCACACCGCCAAGGTCGGCCTTCCAAGCGAAGAAGCGGTGCCGGAAATCAGAGATGGGAGGAGCATTGTCGGGTCGATGGAGCGGCGGGACCATGATCGCCGATCAGGCGTCCCCAACCATACCTCGCCTTCTGCGCAGTGAGACCTCAAGGCGTGTAGCAGTAGAGACAAAGTTGCAGCCGATCTATTTTTCCTCCACCCGGCACGGCTTGGACAACCGCCGGTGTCGTCCTTCCCACAGCGTCCCTCGTGAGTCGCTGGCCTCCGTGCCCCCTTCACAGGTGTGGCGAGGGGGAAGGCCCCCTCTCCAGCCGCCGCCCCTAGGGCACAACGGGTCCTTTCCTACTCATCTAAAATAGAATTAAGCTCTCTTTCCGCCTGAAGAAGATTCTCTTCATTGGTGCTGCTAGGATTTTCATCAAAAGCTTGTTGCGTGAAGAAAACCACATCTTCCAGATCTTTCTTCTTCTGATGTATATTCCCAAAAATCTCCTTGTTCCATCTTCTCCACGCTCTTCGCATTGATTTCAACTTCTCGTAAAAAATAAACGATGAATGGCCAACAACTTCAGAAGACCACACTTCCTCTATTAGGGATCTACATCTCTAATCAAGGACCCAAGCTGATTGAAACGAAAAAGGAGCAGTTTGTCTTGGTGTCATCGTCAGGCTGCCCCAGGTTAAGATTGGGCAAAGGTCGGATACCCTGAACCTAGTGAGGTGAGAAGAACTGGATGCCAGGAAAGCATTAGACCAGGCCGGGTTGATGAGAACTCTGTCTAAACGTTCCCACGTAGTTGGAGTGAGTTTTTGTTTGTTAACCCATGTGAATTTGCTTCCATCGAAAGGGACCTCCAACAAGCTAGCATCTGTAATGAAGCTATTAAAGTCGAGCATGTCTGCCGCTCCCGGAGGTGTATCTCCCCTCTTCTCCTCCGCCTTACGCACCATGTTGAAATCCCCAGCAATCTGCCACTTAGCATCACCTATCTCTGCTAAAATTTGAATGAGAGATTCCCACAATTCTTTCCTTCTGTAGTAATCGCAACTAGCGTACACCCCGGTGATATATACATGAGTCCCCGCCAGTTCAGTAAGATGTATGGTGATGTGTTGTCGATGTATGCAAACCACCTCTAGACAGTGCTGACCCTCTACGAACATCTAGATCTTCCCCCTTTCTGATTCATTGTCGACACTCTAGTAGATTCTGACAATGTCAAGAAGTTCCTCCGCCCTCTCGGCCTGAAGGAAAGGCTCCATCAAGCAGACTATCTCCAGTTTATACCTCCTACAGAGATGACCAAGAACTCGCCTGGTGGGGTTGTTTGCCGCACCTCTAATGTTCCAAAAAAGACTTTTCCAGTTCATAGACAAACATTTGAACCCTATTCTGCCTGGAACGAACTCCCTCAGAAGCTATATCTTCCCCTTTCACCTGCTTCTTCTTCTGTATACCATCCCTCATCATCTGTTGATCTCCTTCTGGTTGGTCTTCTGTGCCTATATCTGTCAGCTTGATCCTCCCTCCGTAAGAAGCTATGTACTCTGCTGTTGCGATGCCCTCTAGATCGCCCCCTTCTTCTGACCTATTCTTCTCTAGGTTCAAAAGCAAGAAACTCCTCCAACCTCCTATGTCTGAGCGTCGCCCTGTGACCCTCCTGGTCCACCACAAATCTTCTATCCTCCGGATACTCATTCCTATTATGACTCCCTTCGTCTTCCTCCAGTCTTTGATCCACTTCAGGCCCAACTGTTCTTGCCACCCCCGATGTATGTGATTGTTGGGAAGTTGGTATCCTATTATCTGAGACAATCTCCAAGGGGATACCTATCTCTCTGCCTTCCTCCATCAAAAGCATATCATGTGTGCGGTGAAAAGGGCATCTTCAGCGGCTGTTGACGAGGTCGGATCCAACAGCGACGGAGATGGGGGTGACGCCGCCTCTATCGCTTCCCCCTCTATTTCCTCTTTCTGAGCCTGTTTCCTAGCTCTGCGGGACAAGTGGCTCTTGAGAGATGCGGGGGTGCTAGACCTCGGCGGTGTGGTCACCTGCCCCGCGACGGCTGTGGAAGGCGATGGTGTCACCGTGGGCATGGGGTCGACCTCGAGGGATGCGGCGACGACAGCGGACGTTGCTTCTACTCACGACGATATTGAAGATGGACAGACGGCCAAGGTGGTTGCAGCCATGGAGGTTTTGGCAGTTGGAGTACCCTTTCCCCTTTCTTCTCTTGTAGGTGGGGATCAGGGTGATACAGAGATCGACAACATGGAGGGGATCCCTCGGAGGGGCAGGGAATGCCCGAGGGCTTGGAGGTGCCGAACGTGATGGAGGAAACATTGCAGCTGGAAGATGCAGATACGGTGGTTGAGGTTTTGCCTGAGATAGGTTGCAAGACTTCCGATTGTGTCGCTGACGATGATATCATCTTTGGGGGATGCTTTTGGGTGGGGACTATCTGCGTACCCCTCCTGGAAGTGTCCTCATTGATAGCATCGTCGGGGGAGAAAGTGGTGGGTGAACAAGCTGATGCAACGATGGCCATGGTGGAGACAGTGGCTCCCAACTAGGGCCATCATCGCATTGTCTGCTTCTGCTACATCCAACGCGGGTACAAGTAGATTCACTACAGGGCAGAACCAGTTTGCTTCCGGTGTCGCTCCCCTGGTCACCTGGCGCGTGACTGTGACGCTCACTGGAAGGTCAAGGGGAGGTCTCCCTCTCCCAGGGATCGATGCTTTCGATGCCTTCAAAGGGGCCACTGGAGGAACTGTTGTTCTTCTTGGATTAGGTGTTTTTGTTGCAAGGCCTCTGGTCACACAGTGAAGGACTGTCCTCTGCGCAAGCTGGAAGCACGTTTGCAGCTGAGTCAGACTCGGGTTTCACCATCGGGCGAGTCTAACAACTTAGGCTGGTTTTCATGGAACGCGAAGGCAACTGAGGCCCCTGTCGATGGCGGGACCCCGAGTGGCGACAAGAATTACACCATTGCGAGATGGGTGGAAGATGCAGTCAGTGACTGTCGACGCCTACGGTCTCCTTGCTTTCGTGACTTCTTGAGGCCAACATGGGGTGGTGAGCACACGAGCTCGTGGGCACACAGGGATGATATATGCTCAAACAGATTGTCTGTGAGGGTGATGGTTAGCGAATCATATGGGGACGGATTTTCAAGCAAGGCTGAGGATGAAGATGACCCAAGGGAACCCCTAGCTGGGCCTAGGGGTAAGAAGCACGGAGGTTGGCTCTGATGCGTAGATCTCTAGGGATCTTGAGAAAGGGGTTTTGGAATGCTTGTGTTATGGCTTGTTTTTAGGGTACATTGAGGGTTGGTCGTGGATGATACTATGTAATGCGATGACATTTTTTTGCTTGCTTGAGGGGCAAGATGAATAAGATGGACCTCAATTTAATTTAAAAAAAAAACCACGATGGAAAGGAGGAGGATGCCTTATGTGTTACATACATGGAAAGACAGCTAGTTAGAGGTGCCTCATCACGCCTGTTGTGATATGAGGCTCTTGTTTTTTTGTTTTTGTTGTGACCTCATAGGTGATGTGCATAGATGGGCGGGGATGTAATACATTTTGTTTTGACTCAAATGAGGAGTGTGGGATGAATGAGCTTTACTTCTGACTTGTTTAAATAAAGTGATTCAAAATAGGCACATTTCTAGTGGTATAACGATCGAACATGCTCATTAACTATCGAGATCATGATATCAACTATACGATATCTAAGAAGCATACCTAATATCATGATCTGGTTATATACAAGTCGAAGGATTCAACTTTAAGCTGAAAAGATGAAAGGAGACTCGAAAGAGACCCAATTCACTACATATCCAGTGACTAGGAGTAATTCTACCTCAACTGAATCAAATATCACTGTACAGAACCTAATATTGGTAATTTGGCTTTTTTATATGGGTAGTTCTCATCGAGATCTTTCCAACGGTACCATGCACGCCTAAAACAGAGCTCTGAGTCAAAAGTTATGGAGTTGTTTGGGAAGACACATTAGAGTTAAGATTGCAACTTTGTCTCTCTGGAGTGGAAGCTCTAGATCTAGACATTAACGTCGGAGACATCCCCTAACATGTAAAGAGAACATGACTTCTCCCGAAGATCATGCTTTTGGCTTCCAGATCCAAATAGATTTGTCTTATGATAAAATTGAAGCGTTACTTAGTCACTATGAAATCCCAAAATAGGTACATTTCTAATTGTATAACGATCGAACAGGACCACTAACTACCGATATCATGATATCAGTTCCACCATTTCAATGAATCATACTTAATATCATGACCTAGTTAAATACAAGTCAAAGGAGTCAACTTTAATGTGAAAAGACGAAAGCAGACTACCAAGAAACCCAATTCACTACATATCAGATGACTAGGAGTAATTCTACATCCATATCACTGTAGAAAAACTTAGATTAATAATTTGAGTTTCTATCTGGGTAGTGCTTATCGAGAGCTTTCCAACGGTGCCATGCACGCCTAAAACAGAGCTCTGAGTCAAAAGTTATGGAATTGGTAGAGAAGAAATATTAGAGTCAAGATTGCAACTTTGTCTATGTGAAATGGAGACTCTAGATCTAGACATTAGCGTTTGGAGGCATCTCTTAGCATGTAAAGAGAATATGTGTTGCCCCGCAAATCAATTTTTTAGCTTCTAGATCCAAATCCATGGGTCTTATGATAAAATAGAATGGTTACTTCGTCACTAAGAAATCTTAAGACCACAACGATGTAAAGGTGGAAGATGCCTTATGTGTTACATACATGGAAAGACAGCTAGTTAGAGGTGCCTCATCACGCCTGCTGTGATATGAGGCTCTTCTTTTTTTGTTTTTGTTGTGACCTCATAGGTGATGTGCATAGATGGGTGGGGTTTTAGCACCAGATGTAATACCTTTTGTTTTGGCTCAAATGAGGAGTGTGGGATGAATGAGGTTTACTTCTGACTTGTTTAAATAAAGTGATTCAAAATAGGCACATTTCTAGTGGTATAATGATCGAACATGCTCATTAACTATCGAGATCATGATATCAACTATACGATATCTAAGAAGCATACCTAATATCATGATCTGGTTATATACAAGTCGAAGGAGTCAACTTTACGCTGAAAAGATGAAAGCAGACTCGAAAGAGACCCAATTGACTACATATCGGGTGATTAGGAGTAATTCTACCTCAACTGAATCAAATATCACTGTACAAAACCTAATATTGGTAATTTGGCTTTTTATATGGGTAGTACTCGTCGAGATCTTTCCAACGGTACCATGCACACCTGAAACAGAGCTCTGAGTCAAAAGTAATGGAGTTGGTTGGGAAGACACATCAGAGTTATGATTGCAACTTTGTCTCTTTGGAGTGGAAGCTCTAGATCCAGACATTAACGTCGGAGACATCCCCTAGCATGTAAAGAGAACATGACTTCTCCCGAAGATAATGCTTTTGGCTTCCAGATCCAAATAGATTTGTCTTATGATAAAATAGAAGCGTTACTTAGTCACTAAGAAATCCCAAAAAAGGTACATTTCTAATTGTATAAAGATCGAACAGGACCACTAACTACTGAAATCATGATATCAGTTCCACCATTTCAATGAATCGTACCTAATATCATGACCTAGTTAAATACAAGTCAAAGGAGTCAACTTTAATGCGAAAAGACGAAAGCAGACTACAAAGAAACCCAATTCACTACATATCGGATGACTACGAGTAATTCTACATCCATATCACTGTAGAAAAACTTAGATTAATAATTTGAGTTTCTATCTGGGCAGTGCTTATCGAGAGCTTTCCAACGGTACCATGCACGCCTAAAACAGAGCTCCGAGTCAAAAGTTATGGAATTGGTAGGGAATAAATATTAGAGTCAAGATTACAACTTTGTCTATGGGAAATGGAGGCTCTAGATCTAGTAGACATTAGCGTTTGGAGGCATCTCTTAGCATGTAAAGAGAACATGTGTTGCCCCGCAAATCAATTTTTTAGATTCCAGATCCAAATCCATGGGTCTTATGATAAAATAGAATGGTTACTTCGTCACTAAGAAATCTTAAGACCACAACGATGGAAAGGAGGAGGATGCCTTATGTGTTACATACATGGAAAGACAGCTAGTTAGAGGTGCCTCATCATGCCTGCTGTGATATGAGGCTCTTCTTTTTTTGTTTTTGTTGTGACCTCATAGGTGATGTGCATAGATGGGCGGGGTTTTAGCACCAGATGTAATACCTTTTGTTTTGGCTCAAATGAGGAGTGTGGGATGAATGAGGTTTACTTCTGACTTGTTTAAATAAAGTGATTCAAAATAGGCACATTTCTAGTGCTATAACGATCGAACATGCTCATTAACTATCGAGATCATGATATCAACTATATAATATCTAAGAAGCATACCTAATATCATGATTTGGTTATATACAAGTCGAAGGAGTCAACTTTATGCTGAAAAGATGAAAGCAGACTCGAAAGATTTGTCTTATGATAAAATAGAAGCGTTACTTAGTCACTAAGAAATCCCAAAAAAGGTACATTTCTAATTGTATAACGATTGAACAGGACCACTAACTACCCATATCATGATATCAGTTCCACCATTTCAATGAATCGTACCTAATATCATGACTTGGTTAAATACAAGTCAAGGGAGTCAACTTTAATACGAAAATACGAAAGCAGACTACAAAGAAACCCAATTCACTACATATCAGATGACTAGGAGTAATTCTACATCCATATCACTGTAGAAAAACTTAGATTAATAATATGAGTTTCTATCTGGGCAGTGCTTATCGAGAGCTTTCCAACGGTACCATGCACGCCTAAAACAGAGCTCTGAGTCAAAAGTTATGGAATTGGTAGAGAAGAAATATTAGAGTCAAGATTGCAACTTTGTCTATGTGAAATGGAGGCTCTAGATCTAGACATTAGCGTTTGGAGGCATTTTTTAGCATGTAAAGAGAACATGTGTTGCCCCGCAAATCAATTTTTTAGCTTCCAGATCCAAATCTATGGGTCTTATGATAAAATAGAATGGTTACTTTGTCACTAAGAAATCTTAAGACCACAACGATGGAAAGGAGGAGGATGCCTTATGTGTTACATACATGGATAGACAGCTAGTTAGAGGTGCCTCATCACGCCTGCTGTGATATGAGGCTCTTCTTTTTTTGTTTTTGTTCTGACCTCATAGGTGATGTGCATAGATGGGCGAGGTTTTAGCACCATATGTAATACCTTTTGTTTTGGCTCAAATGAGGAGTGTGGGATGAATGAGGTTTACTTCTGACTTGTTTAAATAAAGTGATTCAAAATAGGCACATTTCTAGTGGTATTACGATCGAACATGCTCATTAACTATGGAGATCATGATATCAACTATACGATATCTAAGAAGCATTCCTAATATCATGATCTGGTTATATACAAATCGAAGGAGTCAACTTTAAGCTGAAAAGATGAAAGTAGACTCGAAAGAGACCCAATTCACTACATATCGGGTGACTAGGAGTAATTCTACCTCAAGTGAATCAAATATCACAGTACAAAACCTAATATTCGTAATTTGGCTTTTTATATGGGTATTACTCATCCAGATCTTTCGAACGGTACCATGCACGCCTAAACAGAGCTCTGAGTCAAAAGTTATGGAGTTGGTTGGGAAGACACATTAGAGTTCAGATTGCAACTTTGTCTCTCTGGAGTGGAAGCTCTAGATCTTGACATTAACGTCGGAGACATCCCCTAGCATGTAAAGAGAACATGACTTCTCCCGAAGATCATGCTTTTGGCTTCCAGATCCAAATAGATTTGTCTTATGATAAAATAGAAGCGTTACTTAGTCACTAAGAAATCCCAAAAAAGGTACATTTCTAATTGTATAACGATCGAACAGGACCACTAACTACCGATATCATGATATCAGTTCCACCATTTCAATCGTACCTAATATCATGACCTGGTTAAATACAAGTCAAAGGAGTCAACTTTAATGCGAACAGACGAAAGCAGAATACAAAGAAACCCAATTCACTACATATCGGATGACTAGGAGTAATTGTACATCCATATCACTGTAGAAAAACATAGATTAATAATTTGAGCTTTTATCTGGGCAGTGCTTATCGAGAGCTTTCCAACTGTACCATGCACGCCTAAAACAGAGCTCCGAGTCAAAAGTTATGGAATTGGTAGGGAAGAAATATTAGAGTCAAGATTGCAACTTTGTCTAGGGGAAATGGAGGCTCTAGATCTAGACATTAGTGTTTGGAGATATCTCTTAGCATGTAAAGAGAACATGTGTTGCCCCGCAAATCAATTTTTTAGCTTCCAGATCCAAATCCATGGGTCTTATGATAAAATAGAATGGTTACTTCGTCACTAAGAAATCTTAAGACCACAATAATGGAAAGGAGGAGGATGCCTTATTTGTTACATACATGGAAACACAGCTAGTTAGCAGTGCCTCATCATGCCTGTTGTGATATGAGGCTCTTCTTTTTTTGTTTCTGTTGTGACCTCATAGGTGATGTGCATAGATGGGCGGGGTTTTAGCACCAGATGTAATACCTTTTGTTTTGGCTCAAATGAGGAGTGTGGGATGAATGAGGTTTACTTCTGACTTGTTTAAATAAAGTGATTCAAAATAGGCACATTTCTAGTGGTATAACGATCGAACATGCACATTAACTATCGAGATCATGATATCAACTATACGATATCTAAGAAGCATACCTAATATCATGATCTGGTTATATACAAGTCGAAGGAGTCAACTTTAAGCTTAATAGATGAAAGCAGACATTTCTAGTGGTATAACAATCGAACATGTTATGACAAACGCAGATGGCTATGACAAACGCTGACACGACGGTCCCGCCGCCGATGGCTATGACAAACGCCGCCGGACCGCAACTTGAAGCAGAGAATCAGGAGGAGAGAAGACCTAACGGAGCTGGGCGCAAACCTTCCATTTACGGCATCCCGAAAGACACATGCTACATATGCATGGGCAAGGGTCACTGGAAAGACCAATGTAATAGACCCAAGGTATGCTACATCTGTCACAAAGAAGGGCACATAGCCAGGCTATGCCGCACTCCCAAACAGGCACTGCCACCGAACCTATCGTCTATGTCGATGTTCCCACACCTGCCAGCGGCGATTCCAGCCAAAGGAGCCCCTACACACACCGCGAAGAGGATCGCGATTGACCTTGGGCCAGATGACGAACTTAGAAGACAGCGGAGCTCCTCTCTACAACAAGCTATCGAGGTCGAGTGGAAACACAATGATCATTGGCAGGACATCATACGCAGAATCAGAAACCGATGGCCACACTCTATCGACAGCTACAGGTTCACAAATATAAAAGTGATTGTCTTCTTCCATTCTGTGGAGGAAACCTGCAAGGCGTTCGGACTCGGCTAGGAGCGGCGATTCAGGTGGCGATCCCTAGGACACCTCTGCCCTAGGGGCGGCGGCCCGGCGAGGGAGGGCCTTCCCCCCTGCTGCATCCTTTCGGAGGTGGAACGGGGCTTCAGGATCACATGGTGTCTAGCGATGGACGGACGACAACCGTCGTTGTCTCGCAGCCGTCAATCCTGGGCTTCAGGGCATGACTTCAGGAAGCTAAGGTGGTTTGGGCGAAAGGGGCGTCTCCAGAGCCTTCGGGTACAGCGACAGATGGCGGGGTTGGACCTGATGCTGACGAGAACGACGCCACATCTATTTCGCCATTCCGAGCACGCTTCTTGGCCCTACGGAATCAGTGGGCACTGCGAGACGTGGAGGTGATCGACCATGGATCTGCGTTATCGTTCCCCACGGCGGCAGATGATGGCGGGGGTGACCCCCCCTCGGTGGCAGATGATGGCAGGGATGAAGCCTCAAGCAAAAGATCGGATATGGAGGATGCGACGAACGATGTTGCAGATGGGCTTGAGACTGAGATGGTTGCGGCATAGGAGGATCTGGTGGGTGGAGTCCCATATCCCCTTTCTTCTCTTGCAGGTGGGGACATGGGAGTTGCAGCAGAGGAAGCACTGCTGACGAATATTGCAGACGAACTGTTGGAGGATATGCCGGTGACGGGTTGCACAAATTCCGCGTATGTCGCGGGCGATGTGGGTTGTGCTGGGCAGTGTGTATGGGTGGGGACTATCTGTGTCCCTCTCTCGTCGTCGGCGGAGAAGTCTGCTGATTCAGAGCTGGCCGTGGTGGAGACGGAGGCTCCATTCTGGGGACGTCATCGCGTTAGATGCTAGCGCTGCTTGCAACGAGGGCACAAGAAGATCCACTGCAGGGCATAACCGGTGTGCTTCCGCTGTCGAGCCCCTGGTCATCTAGTGAGGAGATGCGTTCTTCACCGGAAGGTCATGGGGAGACCCCCCACCCAGGGATCGCTGCTTCCGGTGCCTATAGTGGGGTCACTGGAGGAATTGTTGTTCCTCTCAGGTAAGTTGTTTCCGGTGCAAGGCAACTGGCCACGTCGTGAAAGATTGCCCGTCGCACAGGTCAGATTCTCGTTCTCTACCGAGGTTGACTTATGGGCATCCATGGCAAGTGAAGGTTGTTGATGGCGGAACCCCTGGTGGTGGAAGGATTGGCACCATAGCGAGATGGGTGGAGGATGCGGCCGGTGACTGTCGTCGCCTGCGCTCTCCTCGTTTGGTGATTTTCTGAGGCCATTATGGGGTGGTGTCATCACAAGATCGCGGGCACCCAGTAGCTCCTACAATAGTTCATCAGTGAGGGTGATGGTCAGCGATTCACACAGGAATGGATATCCAAGTGAGGATGAGGATGAAGATTTTATATGGGATGATGGAGACGTAGTTGACTCCTGGACTGAATTCGGAGGTAGTAAGCACAAAGGTTGGCGTTGAGAAGGGGAAGCGTAGATACCTGGCTTGAAGGGAGGGGTTTTATGATGTTTGAGCGGGACTCTCCAGCTGAAGAAGACAAATGGGATGGTTTCCTTTTTCCTTTTTTTAAAGGGTAGATCGCGGATGATCTTTTGTAATGCGGATGACTTGATTTGGCCTGCTTGAGAGGCAAGATGAATAAGATGGACCTCATTTAATATTAAAAAAAAACCTACAAGGCGTTTGATGACGGACTTGCTGATCGATGGGGCGCGCCGCTCACACTCAGAAGATTGTTAAAGGGACATATATGTCAGCGTAAGGAGAGATTTTGGTTCTGGATGATGGAAGTCTTGATAATTTGTCGTGATAGAGACACTATAAGCAAAATGATCCAATCCTTTGGCAACCTTGTCAGCGTCTCTACCTGGAGGCAGCGTGTCGACGACGTCACTGGAATCCTAGTGGAAGCGGAAGCCTTCAACGATGACATTCCACAGGTTCTTACTGTAACCTACGGTGATAGAAGATCCAATATCAGAATGCATATGGTTGCAAGATGCCTGACCACAGGAGACAACATGACCTTAACAGAAGAAGGCAAAGAATTCGGAGTTCCTCAGGAGATTCTATCGTTCCGGTTGGCCCGCAGGTCACCCCCAACCTTCCAAGGACGCCAAGACTCGAACGCCGCTACCACAATAGAATCACAGGCGCAAGAAGCCCAGTCGGAACCCACCGAAGATCTCCTACCACCACCTCCCCCTCGTAGAAGCTCCAGATCCACTTTGCCCAGAAGAACTGTTATGGACGAAAATGACAGCCGAACCTTTGTAAGGGAATACCGCTTAGAGGACTTCCTTGATTTCGAAGAACAATTCCTTCAACCTAGCAGAAGAAGAGGACGATCTACAGCTAATCAAGCTCCATCGGGAAACAGGAGAGGCCGACTGGACCGATTCGAAGAGGGCAGAAGGCACCGCTCATACCGTAGAGGATCCTCAGAAGGGGACACTTATCGTCCTCCTTGTGAAGCTGAGAATGGTGAAGGGTGCCATAGCCATTGAATGGTGGCTAGAGGGGGTGATCCATGACAGCTTACCTGAATGGATTTGAAGGCCCTTGTGTGGAATATCCGAGGCACTGTAAACAGCCCCACGAGAAGAACTCTTGGCTCGTTATGCCGAAGGCATAAACCTTCCCTGGTCTGCATCTTAGAACCTTTCATTCATGCCTCAAGGGTAGAAGAGCTGCTTGACATAGTCCGTTTGGACTGGGTAACAGATAACAAGGCGCAGGGAGGTAAGATTTGGTTCTTTGCAGATAGCTCCCTCTCCCCGGAGGTGATTTCTTCACACCCTCAACACATTACTGTCAGACTCAAGGATGCGACCGAATCGGTTTTCATCTTCACGACAGTCTACGCTAGCTGTAGCTCATGTGAGAGACAAGATCTCTGGACCTCCATCACAGACCTCTCGGCTGCTCTAAGCCACAATCGCTGGCAAATTTCAGGAGATTTTAATGTGGTCCGGAATAATAACGAAAGGAGGGGATCTATCCCTCCTAGCTTCCAGGACATGGTGGAGTTCAACAGTTTCATTGCAGATGCAAACCTTTCTGAAATTCCTTTTGAAGGTAGCAAATTTACTTGGGTCAACAAGCAATACCTTACCCCAACCACCTGGGAGAGGTTAGACAGATGTCTGATAAATGAAGCTTGGTCCATGGCTTTCCCAACGTCCATCTCATGTCACCTCACAAGGTTTCGGGTTTCTGATCACTGCCCTATCCTCACTAGAACCCTCAACAGCTACTACAATAGGTCGCCAACCCCCTTCTCCTTTCTGTCAGTCTGGCTCCAGGACCAATCTTGTTTGGAGGTGATTCAAAGAGCCTGGTCCGTAGAGGTAATAGGGCACTCCTCCTTCAGAATCTTCACGAAGCTGAAGAACACAAGGGCGGCTCTTAAATGATGGAATAAAGAACATTTTGGCGACACCAAGTAGAAGAAAAAGGACCTTGAAGACATAGTTCATATCACCCAGATGGCCTACGACGAGAACCCCTCGACTGGCAATGAACACAACCTGCTAGAAGCTGAGAATGAGCTGCAAGGTATCCTTGATCAAGAAGAACTCCTTTGGAAGGAACGATCCAGAATATCTTGGTTAGAAGAAGGAGACAGGAATACATCCTTCTACCACGCTATGGTTAAACATAGAAGGAAACACAAGAACATCCCCAAGCTCTGCCTTCCAGATGGTTCTATTATCATTGACAAAAAGGACATGGCTTCGGTCGCAGTTGATCACTTCACACAGTTCTATGATCCCTGACATCCACGAACCAGCTCTAAACGATTTTCTGTGAGAGACGAATGAGTTGATCACAACAGAGGACAATTTAGATCTCCTAACCCCCCAGATGCAGATGAAATCTTCAGCTCCCTCAAAGGCCTTGACCAAAAAGCGGCTCCTGGACCAGATGGTTTCACAGTTGATTTCTATACAGCAGCGTGGCAATTCATCCAACAAGACTTACTCCAGTTGGTGAGGGATTACTTCATATACCAAACGTGTCATAGAAGTATTTTATGCTGTAGAATGGTCCTTATTCCGAAGGTGGAAGCACCTATGCATCTCGTGTCTGATTTCAGACCTATTTCCATAGAAAACGTGGTTCTGAGGCTGATCTCTTGTTTGCTTAGTAATCACCTTCGCTCCTTACTTCTGAGGATCATATCTCCATACCAGGGAGCTTTCATCAGAGGGAGAGACATCACTCACCACATCCGCCTTGTCCAAGAGCTAGCGCACGATATAAGCCAAGGGCCTAACCGCACCAACATGATCATCAAGCTGGACATGGCAAGAGCTTATGATAGGATTTCGTGGGAAGCTCTAGATAAGATCCTTGATAAGCTGGGTTTCATGCAGGATGTTAGGAACCTGCTTTTGGGCCTTTTTAAGAATCCTGGGTGATAGTTTCTCTGGGAGAGATGACAGCAGGCTTCTTTTCGATGAAAAAGGGTTTAAAACAAGGAAACCCCATCTCATCCTCTCTGTTCATCATCTTCGAGGAGATCCTCAGTAGGAAGCTTGAGAAGCTGTACGTAGATGGAGAGATCACCAGGTACCAAACCAGAGGGAATGCTCTGACTCCCCCCCTCCTGCTGTATGCGGATGACATCATCCTCTTCACACACGCTGATAGCAGGTCCATGCATAATATAAAGAATACCCTGGAATCCTATGAGCTAGCAACGGGGCAATGCATTAACATGAATAAATCCATAGTTGTCACCAGTGATCTGGAAGACCAGGATACACAAAGCCTAGATAGGCTGTTAGGGATGCACACCTTGCATAGATCGCTAACCTACCTGGGAGCGCCCATTACACTTGGTAGACAAAGAATAGTTGATTTCGAGTTTCTCATCAACAAAGTGCAGGCCAAAACAGCCGCATGGAGAGCAAGGCTTCTGTCCTTCACTGGCCGCAAGCTTCTTATTAACCACGTCCTGACCAGCCTCACTGTCTACACAGCAGCAGCAGTGGGGATACCCGCCGGGATCATCTCGAGGCTAAACAAGATGTTTTCCCGCTTCCTCTGGGTAGACCGATCGAACAATCATAGGAAGGCATGGGTCTCATGGAAATCGATTGCCAAACCGCTAGAACAAGGTGGATTAGGGATAACACCGATTTCAATTATACAACAAGCGTTCGTGTCCAAAGCTTGCTGGGAAATCGTGGAGGGAGATTCTTTTTTTATAAATAATTTAGGTCGATCTTATTCATCCTGCACCTCTTGTAGGCCAAAATCATCAGCAAAAATGGAATACATCAGATAACCATCACCAAACATAATCTCAACCATCAAAGAACCCCTCCTCACGCAACACACATAGGTGTCATCAGAAAAACTTCAAAACCAAACTCGCAATACGCAAGAGATCAGGACTCCGCGACACTCCAGTCTAGTGAAATCTCTAAACAAGACCTCTTCCTCTTATCTTCTTTCCTCCAAGGCTAACAATCCACCTCTCATGTTCATCATAATCTTCGAAATCCCCTACATACTCAATGTCTTCAGGGTAATCTTCCAGATCCGTGTCAGATTATTGGGCCGAGCTCCATCCTGTATCAAGACAAGGTTGGAAGAAATCCCTAATGCGACTCCTTGGCAGGCGTTTGCGAACTCCGGCTAAATCGAAGACCCGTCGAGCTTTGTCCCTCCTGCCATCATCTCTAGACTCTTCCTGGGATCCGCCAACATCTCTAGACTCTAACATAGCCTTCTCCGATGATCTCTTAGCACAGAGTCAAGATTGCAACTTTGTCTATGGGAAATGGAGGCTCTAGATCTAGACATTAGCGTTTGGAGGCATCTCTTAGCATGTAAAGAGAACATGTGTTGCCCCGCAAATCAAAATTTTTAGCTTCCAGATCCAAATCCATGGGTCTTATGATAAAATAGAATGGTTACTTCGTCACTAAGAAATCTTATGATAAAATAGAATGCCCCGCATATCGGATGAAATTGGCGGCGAGAACAGGCGGTGACTCGCGTGGCGGTTCCTAGGGAGACTCTGCCCTGGGGGGGGCGGCCGGTGAGGGGGGGGCTCCCCTCCCCCCCACACCCTTCGAAGGGGGGCTGCTCAGTGTACGATTTCGGATGGTGACCGTAGAAGGCCGGGCGATGAGCATCGTTGACTCGTAGCTTTCGATTACGGTCTTCAGGGCACGGCTACATGAGGCGAAGGAGGTGTGTGCAGTTTTTTTTAAAGTCAGGAGGTACTTTTATTCATCCTACCCTCCTCGTGTAGGCAAAATCACCAGAAAAATACAGCTTCTGCTTATAAAATGCAGGTGTCTTCCCCCTATATCAAGCTTCATATAACTTAAAAAAGAACCCCAACCAAAACTCCCTATATACAAAAAGGCTCAACCTTCCCCCCAAACCACCTGGATGTAAGGGATGTTACGATTCTCCATTTTCAACATACCCTTGATCTTCTGCGGAAGGATCTCATGAAAAGAACTAATGAAAATGTCGTCCATGTGTCTTCCCCAAATACCTATCTTCCTTGGGACTGAATTAATCACTTTGTGTACCAGCGATCCACTAATTGCATCCTCTTCTATCTTCTTTTTCAGCTCCCTAAACATCAGAGTTATCTTCCACGGTGCCACAGTGCTCCCCCACAGGATATCGAAGATACGCCGATCATCAATCTCAATTGTAGCCACTCTAAGGAAATGGTCATCCACAATCTTAAGACCAACAATACACGATTGGATATAGGCCATCATAAAATCTTCTGCCTGTAGCCAAGTTCTATAAGTCAGCATAACTTTTCCTCTCCTATTCCTCACCACTCCCGCGGCCCATCTGCGGAAAATACCTCCCGGATCTGCTGATCTTCCAGTGGTGATATTCATCTTAAGATTGTTGAGGTCCGGCGGATTCCATCTTAGAAGGTGGATCTGTCTAAGACGCCATTTAGGTTCTGTCAACCCGTATTTATTTAGGATGCGGTAGAATTCTGGATTTTCTTTGATACTAAAACTCCGCTCTCTCAGCATCCCATTCAGTCTCATGGCTATAAAACCCCATTCTTGCAAAAGGTTCTTTCTCTTATCCTCGTACCTTGCTGAGCACCTAATCCTCCAAATACTTTCAATGATGAGAGAAGCCATCCTACTCCCAATCCATTTTCTTGCCGAATTGGAATGAATGTAACCACAGCAGGTTAACAGAGATGTCAAATTCTGAGGTGCTGATTCCTGAATTAGTTCCGCGTATCTCTCCCAGAAGAAAAAAGCAGTCTGGCTACCAAACATCAAGTGACAAACATCCTCCGTCACAGGATCTTCACAGCAAGAGCACCGTGACGCCATATGTATGGTACATCTTTTAACATTTTCGTCTGTTGGTATAGCTCTGTTAATCATCTTTCATATGATCGCACTCGCACGCGGAGTATCAAGCTTCTAGATCTTATCCATGTCATCTCGACCTGCCATCATCGGCGTGTATAAAAGCTTCTTTGCCGACTTAATATCAAAACTTCCATTTTCAGTCAAGGACCATATGATCTTATCCTTCTCTTCCGAAATGAAAAGTCCTGCTCTCTTTATGATCTCCAAACCTTCTTCATCAATAATCATACTCAGAGTCTGCCAGTCCCATCCTCTATTAGCGATCTAGAAATCCTTTACCAAGAACTTCAGATTTCTATCTTGTCTGTGAATAGAGTAATCAAACATCCTTTGCTCACACCAATACACGTCCCAAAAAGGGATATCTCCAGTCCCTAGCATCCATCGACATCTAGGGTAGATATATGGGAATAAGTCCCAGATTCTTTTCCATGAAGGAGAAGTTGTCGCGCCTTTCTTTAGCATAGGTGGAAACATACCTGAGTTGTTCCTCGACTGCGATGAGTATTTCTGTCTGTAGTACACCGCCCACAGATTGTCTCCTGTAATAATCTCCCAACATGCTTTTGCAATAAAGGCTTGGTTGACCACCGAACTCCAAAGGTGTGGACACCTTGTCCCAAGCCACCCAGGCTCGTCTAGAATGGTTGGTTCTATCAGACCAAAGGAAGCGCGACATAATCTTCTCCAATTTATTGCTAACAGAAACTGGAATGCCCACCGCCGCCACCGTGTGTATAACGATACTAGAAAGTACATGTTTAATCAAAAGCCTGCGACCAGCAAACGATAGCATTCTCGCCTTCCAAGACGCAACTTTTCTTTGAGTTTTCAAAATCAGGTACTCAAAGTCCGCCTTCTTCACTCTGCCAATGGTAATTGGGACCCCTATGTATTTCAGAGAATCTGTGATATTATCAATCCCAATCTCACCTGCTATTCTGCTGATCTCATATCCTTCCGAATTGCCCAAAACACAAGATGACTTGTCCCTATTAATCCTTTGCCTCATTGCTCTTTCATAAGCCTGAATCACCTCTCTGGTGATTTCTACTGATCCATTAGAAGTTGCTAAGAAAAGAACAATATCATCCGCGTACATCAACAGCGGTGGAGCAGTGCTCGGACCCCTTGTATAGAAAGTATCTATCACCGCCTCCTCTTGAAGGTGAACAAGATTTCTTCCAAGCATATCTTCAAACATAATAAACAACGAGGGAGATAAAGCATTTCCTTGTTTGAGACCCTTCTTAAAAGGAAAGAAACCTTCTGTGAAGTCCCCCATGGAAACAGATGTCCAAGCTTCCTTAAAGAAACTGAGGCAAAGATCAATGGATTCCTTAATGAATCCAAACTTCTCCATCACCTTTTCCAGCACAACCCACGAAACTCTATCATAAGCTCTTGACATATCGAGTTTAATGATCATGTTCTTCTTATTTGGATCTAGTCTGATATCATGAGCAAGTTCTTGTAGTAGCCGAATATGATGTGAAATGTCTCTGTGCTTAATAAACGCCCCCTGGTGTGGTGAAATAATTTTTTGGAGAATTCCCGCCATCCTGTTATTAATCAATCTGGCAATGATCCTCAGAGTTACATTCTCTAGAGTGATGGGCCTGAAATCTTTACGAATCTCTATAGGATTATCAGATTTAGGTAGAAGCATCGTGCGGCAGCAAAAAAGACTTCTATCACATCTCTGACCCCGAAAGAAATCACCAAGCAAAGAAATAAAATCTGCCTTAATACAGTCCCACATATGTGTATAAAAGGGTAAAGAAAATCCATCAGGACCAGGAGCTGTATGTGGATCCATGCTCTTCATACAATCAATAATCTCCTTCTCCTCCGAGATTGCATTGAGAAGAAGACTTTCCTCTGCTGAGATATGAGATGGAATAGTCTGCAAGAACATCTCCAGTGCCTCTAGGTCGATATCCGTCTCCTCCTTCTGAAGTGAGCGAAGCTGGGACGCTGCTTCTCTAGCTATCTCTTTGGGATCTTCAAGGGTGGATCCATCCAGGTTAACTATCTTAAGGATCCTTCTCTTCCTCCTCCTATGTTTTATAACTGAGTGATAGAACCTCGTATTCTTCTCCCCTTCTTCTAGCCAAGAAATCCTCGCCTTATCCTTCCACAGTAGCTCTTCTTGATCTAAAATAGAATTTTTTTTTCCGCAATTTGAGGTCAATCTTATTCATCCTGCACCTCACGTAGGCCAAAATTATCATCAAGCAGATATTACATCATTTCGCCATCATCAGCGGGCCCAAAACATCTAGAGACCTCTCATCGCACTTAACCCTCCTCAGCAAAACCTCTCCCAAAAAGAGATATCTCTAACCAAGAGCCTAATCGATCCAATGATCCCATCCACCCCTCTTCCTACCTCCAAAGCTTGCAGACCAACTACCCTGCTCATCATCCATCTCAAAAACCCCCACGCAGACATCATCATCAGGGCAATCTTCAAATTCCTGAGAAGACGACGAAGATGATCCCCAGCCATCACACCCACGCAAAGTACTCGGGACTCCAGACTGGAAGAAGTCCTTCAGGCATCTTTGTGGTAGTCTTTTGCAAGCTCCACTCGAATCATGAATCTGTCGAGTACTCTGCTTATCGCTGGCATCGTTCCCTGCGCTATTTGATCTCCTGTCAGGATCTTCCACCGTAGAACCCACATCTGGTGCCTCAACAACATCATCATGGTCCTGTAGATCCTTTGTAGACAGCCGCCCGGCAACGTAGATACGTGCCATATGTCCTGAGGCCTTGCAACGGAAACACACCAACGGGAGCGAGCATTGACTCTTCCAATGCCCACGTTGTACGCATTGAAAGCATCTAGTCCTGGAAGCACGAGGATGCCTCTTCCTCCCCTCCTTCCTCGCAGGGCAGTCGCGTGCCAAATGTGTCAGAGACCTGCAATGAAAACATACCCTCCCGCCAGAGCACTGGTGTTGCCAGTGTCCACTATGTAGGCAACGTAAGCAGGTGTCCCGCGGGACCTGGAAGCCCCATCGTCGATGTCGAGCAGATGAGATCTCCTCTTCGTACGAGAGACACACAACCCGGTCACCTACAGCCATCCAAGCCTCGTGCCCGTTCGACACCATCTTCGCCAATCTAGCCTGCAAGGGGACATAAACAGTCCCGACCTAGAAGAAAGCCCCAGGGCTACTACACCCTCCTCCATCTGACGCCTTGCCTCCAGACATCGTAGTAGCATCAGGTCCTTGAGGCAAAGCCTCAAGCACCTCATAGGCGTCTTCCACCACAAGGTCTTGTCCTCCACCTGCAATAGGTGAGGAGTGGAAAGGGGAAACGCCCGCCTGAAAGGCACTCCGCTCCAGGGAAAGCGCAGGATCGCCATCATCCACCAATGCAGTGCTGTCTTGGTCACTGGTGGTCGGCTTCCCCAATCCCAGACTGCCAAAGTCAGCCTTCCAAGTGAGGAAGCGATTTCGGAAGTCAGAGATGGAAATAGAGGAGTGGAGGGGGGAATCGGCCGCCTGAAAGGCACCCCGCTCAAGGCCGTCGTCGACCGATGCTTCGCCGTCCTGGACACCTGTGGGTTGCGTCCCCAGTCCCACACCACCAAGGTCGGCCTTCCAAGCGAGGAAGCGGTGCCAGAAATCAGAGATGGGAGGAGCATTGTCGGGTCGATGCAGCGGCGGGACCATGATCGCCGATCAGGCGTCCCCGACCATACCTCGCCTTCTGCGCAGCGAGACCTCAAGGCGTGTAGCAGTAGAGACAAAGCTGCAGCCGATCTATTTGTCCTCGACCCTGCACGGCTTGGACAACTGCCGGTGTCGTCCTTCCCACAGCGTCCCTTGTGAGTCGCTGGCCTCCGTGCCCCCTTCACACGTGCGGCGAGGGGGAAAGCCCCCTCTCCAGCCGCCGCCCCTAGGGCACATCGGGTCCTTTCCTACTCATCTAAAATAGAATTAAGCTCTCTTTCCGCCTGAAGAAGATTCTCTTCATTGGTGCTGCTAGGATTTTCATCAAAAGCTTGTTGTGTGAAGAAAACCACATCTTCCAGATCTTTCTTCTTCTGATGTATATTCCCAAAAATCTCCTTGTTCCATCTTCTCAACGCTCTTCGCGTTGATTTCAGCTTCTCATAAAAAATAAACGATGAATGGCCAACAACTTCAGAAGACCACACTTCCTCTATTAGGGATCTACATCTCTAATCAAGGAGCCAAGCTGATTGAAATGAAAAAGGAGCAGTTTGTCTTGGTGTCATCGTCACGCTGCCCCAGGTTAAGATTGGGCAATGGTCAGATACCCTGAGCCTAGTGAGGTGAGAAGAACTAAATGCCAGAAAAGCATTAGACCAGGCCGGGTTGATGAGAACTCTGTCTAAACGTTCCCACGTAGTTGGAGTGAGTTTTTGTTTGTTAACCCATGTGAATTTGCTTCCATCGAAAGGGACCTCCAACAAGCTAGCATCTGTAATGAAGCTATTAAATTCGAGCATGTCCGCCGCTCGCGGAGGTGTATCTCCCCTCTTCTCCTCTGCCTTACGCACCATGTTGAAATCCCCAGCAATCTGCCACTTAGCATCACCTATCTCTGCTAAAATTTGAATGAGAGATTCCCACAATTCTTTCCTTCTGTAGTAATCGCAACTGGCGTACACCCCGGTGATATATACATGAGTCCCCGCCGGTTCAGTAAGATGTATGGTGATGTGTTGTCGATGTATGCAAACCACCTCTAGACAATGCTGACCCTCTACGAACATCCAGATCTTCCCCCTTTCTGATTCATTGTCGACACTCCAGTCAATTCTGACAATGTCAAGAAGTTCCTCCGCCCTCTCGGCCTGAAGGAAAGGCTCCATCAAGCAGACTATCTCCAGTTTATACCTCCTACAGAGATTACCAAGAACTCGCCTGGTGGGGTTGTTTGCCGCACCTCTAATGTTCCAAAAAAGACTTTTCCAGTTCATAGACAAATATTTGAACCCTATCCTGCCTGGAACGAACTCCCTCAGAAGCTATATCTTCCCCTTTCACCTGCTTCTTCTTCTGTATACCATCCCTCATCATCTGCTGATCTCCTTCTGGTTGGTCTTCTGTGCCTATATTTGTCAGCTTGATCCTCCCTCCGTAAGAAGCTATGTACTCTGCTGTTGCGATGCCCTCTAGATCGCCCCCTTCTTCTGACCTATTCTTCTCTAGGTTCAAAAGCAAGAAACTCCTCCAACCTCCTATGTCCGAGTGTCGCCCTGTGACCCTCCTGGTCCACCACAAATCTTCTATCCTCTGGATACTCATTCCTATTATGACTCCCTTCGTCTTCCTCCAGTCTTTGATCCACTTCAGGCCCAACTGTTCTTGCCACCCCCGATGTATGTGATTGTTGGGAAGTTGGTATCCTATTATCTGAGACAATCTCCAAGGGGATACCTATCTCTCTGCCTTCCTCTGTCAAAAGCATATCGTGTGTGCGGTGAAAAGGGCATCTTCAGCGGCTGTTGACGAGGTCGGATCCGGAAGCGACGGAGATGGGGGTGACGCCGCCTCTATCGCTTCCCCCTCTATTTCCCCTTTCTGAGCATGTTTCCTAGCTCTGCAGGACAAGTGGCTCTAGAGAGATGCGGGGGTGCTAGACCTCGGCGGTGTGGTCACCTGCCCCGCGACGGCTGTGGAAGGCGATGGTGTCACCCTGGGCATGGGGTCGACCTCGAGGGATGCGGCGACGACAGCAGACATTGCTTCTACTCACGACGATATTGAAGATGGACAGACGGCCAAGGTGGTTGCAGCCATGGAGGTTTTGGCAGTTGGAGTACCCTTTCCCCTTTCTTCTCTTGCAGGTGGGGATCAGGGTGATACAGAGATCGACAACATGGATGGGGATCCCTCGGAGGGGCAGGGCATGCCCGAGGGCTTGGAGGTGCCGAACGCGGTGGAGGAAACATTGCAGCTGGAAGATGCAGATACGGTGGTTGAGGTTTTGCCTGAGATAGGTTGCAAGACTTCCGATTGTGTCGCTGGCGATGATATCATCTTTGGGGGATGCTTTTGGGTGGGGACTATCTGCGTACCCCTCCTGGAAGTGTCCTCATTGATAGCATCGTCGGGGGAGAGAGTGGTGGGTGAACAAGCTGATGCAACGATGGCCATGGTGGAGACAGTGGCTCCCAACTAGGGCCATCATCGCATTGTCTGCTTCTACTGCTTGCAACGCAGGCACAAGTAGATTCACTACAGGGCAGAACCAGTTTGCTTCTGGTGTCGCTCCCCTGGTCACCTGGCGCGTGACTGTGACGCTCACTGGAAGGTCAAGGGGAGGTCTCCCTCTCCCAGGGATCGATGCTTTTGATGCCTTCAAAGGGGCCACTGGAGGAACTGTTGTTCTTCCTGGATTAGGTGTTTTTGTTGCAAGGCCTCTGGTCACACAGTGAAGGACTGTCCTCTGTGCAAGCCGGAAGCACGTTTGCAGCTGAGTCAGACTCGGGTTTCACCATCGGGCGAGTCTAACAACTTAGGCTGGTTTTCATGGAACGCGAAGGCAACTGAGGCCCCTATCGATGGCGGGACCCCGAGTGGCGACAAGAATTACACCATTGCGAGATGGGTGGAAGATGCAGTCAGTGACTGTCGACGCCTACGCCTACGGTCTCCTTGCTTTCGTGACTTCTTGAGGCCAACATGGGGTGGTGAGCACACGAGCTCGTGGGCACACAAGGATGATATATGCTCAAACAGATTGTCTGTGAGGGTGATGGTTAGCGAATCATATGGGGACAGATTTTCAAGCAAGGCTGAGGATGAAGATGACGCAAGGGAACCCCTAGCTGGGCCTAGGGGTAAGAAGCACGGAGGTTGGCTCTGATGCGTAGATCTCTCGGGATCTTGAGAAAGGGGTTTTGGAATGCTTGTGTTATGGCTTGTTTTCAGGGTACATTGAGGGTTGGTCGTGGATGATACTATGTAATGCGATGACATTTTTTGCTTGCTTGAGGGGCAAGATGAATAAGATGGTCCTCAATTTAATTTAAAAAAAAAACCACGATGGAAAGGAGGAGGATGCCTTATGTGTTACATACATGGAAAGACAGCTAGTTAGAGGTGCCTCATCACGCATGTTGTGATATGAGGCTCTTCTTTTTTTGTTTTTTTTGTGACCTCATAGGTGATGTGCATAGATGGGCAGGGTTTTAGCACCAGATGTAATACATTTTGTTTTGTCTCAAATGAGGAGTGTGGGATGAATGAGCTTTACTTCTGACTTGTTTAAATAAAGTGATTCAAAATAGGCACATTTCTAGTGGTATAACGATCGAACATGCTCATTAACTATCGAGATCATGATATCAACTATACGATATCTAAGAAGAATACCTAATATCATGATCTGGTTATATACAAGTCGAAGGATTCAACTTTAAGCTGAAAAATTGAAAGGAGACTCGAAATAGACCCAATTCACTACATATCCGGTGACTAGGAGTAATTCTACCTCAACTGAATCAAATATCACTATACAAAACCTAATATTGGTAATTTGGCTTTTTTATATGGGTAGTACTCATCGAGATCTTTCCAACGGTACCATGCACGCCTAAAATAGAGCTCTGAGTCAAAAGTTATGGAGTTGGTTGGGAAGACACATTAGAGTTAAGATTGCAACTTTGTCTCTCTCGAGTGGAAGCTCTAGATCTAGACATTAACGTCGGAGACATCCCCTAACATGTAAAGAGAACATGACTTCTCCCGAAGATCATGCTTTTGGCTTCCAGATCCAAATAGATTTGTCTTATGATAAAATTGAAGCGTTACTTAGTCACTGCGAAATCCCAAAATAGGTACATTTCTAATTGTATAACGATCGAACAGGACCACTACCTACCGATATCATGATATCAGTTTCACCATTTCAATGAATCATACTTAATATCATGACCTGGTTAAATACAAGTCAAAGGAGTCAACTTTAATGTGAAAAGACAAAAGCAGACTACAAAGAAACCCAATTCACTACATATCAGATGACTAGGAGTAATTCTACATCCATATCACTATAGAAAAACTTAGATTAATAATTTGAGTGTTTATCTGGGCAGTGCTTATCGAGAGCTTTCCAACGGTACCATGCACGCCTAAAACAGAGCTCCGAGTCAAAAGTTATGGAATTGGTAGGGAAGAAATATTAGAGTCAAGATTTCAACTTTGTCTATGGGAAATGGAGGCTCTAGATCTAAACATTAGCGTTTGGAGGCATCTCTTACCATGTAAAGAGAACATGTGTTGCCCCGTAAATTAATTTTTTAGCTTCCAGATCCAAATCCATGAGTCTTATGATAAAATAGAATGGTTACTTCGTCACTAAGAAATATTAAGACCACAACGATGGAAAAGAGGAGGATGTATTATGTATTACATACATGGAAAGAGAACTAGTTAGAGGTGCCTCATCACGCCTGCTGTGATATGAGGCTCTTCTTTTTTTTGTTTTTGTTGTGACCTCATAGGTGATGTGCATGGATGGGCGGGGTCTTAGCACCAGATGTAATACCTTTTGTTTTGGCTCAAATGAGGAGTGTGGGATGAATGAGGTTTACTTCTGACTTGTTTAAATAAAGTGATTCAAAATAGGCATATTTCTAGTGGTATAACGATCGAACACGCTCAGTAGTTATCGAGATCCTGATATCAACTATATGATATCTAAGAAGCATACCTAATATCATGATCTGGTTATATACAAGTCGAAGCAGTCAACTTTAAGCTGAAAAGATGAAAGCATACTCGAAATAGACCCAATTCACTACATATCGGGTGACTATGAGTAATTCTACCTAAATTGAATCAAATATCACAGTACAAAACCTAATATTGGTAATTTGGATTTTTATATGGGTAATACTCGTCGAAATCTTTCCAATGGTACCATGCACGCCTAAAACAGAGCTCTGAGTCAAAAGTTATGGAGTTGGTTGGGAAGACACATTAGAGTTAAGATTGCAACTTTGTCTCTCTGGAGTGGAAGTTCTAGATCTAGACATTAACGTCGGAGACATTCCCTAGCATGTAAAGAGAACATGACTTCTCCCGAAGATCATGCTTTTGGCTTCTAGATCCAAATAGATTTGTCTTATGATAAAATAGAAGCGTTACTTAGTCAATAAGAAATCCCAAAAAAAGTACATTTCTAATTGTATAACGATCAAACAGGACCACTAACTACCGATATCATGATATCAGTTCCACCATTTCAATGAATCGTACCTAATATCATGACCTGGTTAAATACAAGTCAAAGGAGTCAACTTTAATGTGAAAAGACGAAAGCAGACTACAAAGAAACCCAATTCACTACATATCGGATGACTAGGAGTAATTCTACATCCATATCACTGTAGAAAAACTTAATTAATAATTTGAGTTTTTATCTGGGCAGTGCTTATGGAGAGCTTTCCAACGGTACCATGCACGCCTAAAATAGAGCTCTGAGTCAAAAGTTATGGAATTGGTAGGGAAGAAATATTAGAGTCAAGATTGCAACTTTGTCTATGGGAAATGGCGGCTCTAGATCTAAACATTAGCGTTTGGAGGCATCTCTTAGCATGTAAAGAGAACATGTGTTGCCCCGCAAATCAATTTTTTAGCTTCCAGATCCAAATCCACGGGTCTTCTGATAAAATAGAATGGTTACTTCGTCACTAAGAAATCTTAAGACCACAACTATGGAAAGGAGGAGGATGCCTTATGTATTACATACATGGAAAGAGAACTAGTTAGAGGTGCCTCATAATGCCTGCTGTGATATGAGGCTCTTTTTTTTGTGACGTCATAAGTGATGTGCATAGATGGGCGGGGTCTTAGCACCAGATGTAATACCTTTTGTTTTGGCTCAAATGAGGAGTGTGGGATGAATGAGGTTTACTTCTGACTTGTTTAAATAAAGTGATTCAAAATAGGCACATTTCTAGTGGTATAACAATCGAACACGCTCAGTAGCTATCGAGATCCTGATATCAACTATATGATATCTAAGAAGCATACCTAATATCATGATCTGGTTATATACAAGTCGAAGGAGTCAACTTTAAGCTGAATAGATGAAAGCAGACTCGAAAGAGACTCAATTCACTACATATCGGGTGACTATGAGTAATTCTACCTGAATTGAATCAAATATCACAGTACAAAACCTAATATTGGTAATTTGGATTTTTATATGGGTAGTACTCGTCGAAATCTTTCCAACGGTACCATGCACGCCTAAAACAGAGCTCTGAGTCAAAAGTTATGGAGTTGGTTGGGAAGACACATTAGAGTTAAGATTGCAACTTTGTCTCTCTGGAGTGGAAGCTCTAGATCTAGACATTAACGTCGGAGACATCCCCTAGCATGTAAAGAGAACATGACTTCTCCCGAAGATCATGCTTTTGGCTTCCAGATCCAAATAGATTTGTCTTATGATAAAATAGAAGCGTTACTTAGTCAATAAGAAATCCCAAAAAAGGTACATTTCTAATTGTATAACGATCGAACAGGACCACTAACTACCGATATCATGATATCAGTTCCACCATTTCAATGAATCGTACCTAATATCATGACCTGTTTAAATACAAGTCAAAGGAGTCAACTTTAATGTGAAAAGACGAAAGCAGACTACAAAGAAACCCAATTCACTACATATCGGATGACTAGGAGTAATTCTACATCCATATCACTGTAGAAAAACTTAATTAATAATTTGAGTTTTTGTCTGGGCAGTGCTTATGGAGAGCTTTTCAACGGTACCATGCACGCCTAAAATAGAGGTCTGAGTCAAAAGTTATGGAATTGGTAGAGAAGAAATATTAGAGTCAAGATTGCAACTTTGTCTATGGGAAATGGAGGTTCTACATCTAGACATTAGCGTTTGGAGGCATCTCTTAGCATGTAAAGAGAACATGTGTTGCCCCGCAAATCAATTTTTTAGCTTCCAGATCCAAATCCATGGGTCTTATGATAAAATAGAATGGTTACTTCGTCACTAAGAAATCTTAAGACCACAACGATGGAAAGGAGGAGGATGCCTTATGTGTTACATACATGGAAAGACTGCTAGTTAGAGGTGCCTCAACACGCCTGCTGTGATATGAGGCTCTTCTTTTTTTGTTTTTATTGTGGCCTCATAGGTGATGAGCATAGATGGGTGGGGTTTTAGCACCAGATGTAATACCTTTTGTTTTGGCTCAAATGAGGAGTGTGGAATGAATGAGGTTTACTTCTGACTTATTTAAATAAAGTGATTTAAAATAGGCACATTTATAGTGGTATAATGATCGAACATGCTCATTAACTATTGAGATCATGACATCAACTATACAATATCTAAGAAGCATACCTAATATCATGATCTGGTTATATACAAGTCGAAGGAGTCAACTTTAAGCTAAAAAGATGAAAGCAGACTCGAAAGAGAACCAATTCACTACATATCAGGTGACTAGGAGTAATTCTACCTCAACTGAATCAAATATCACAGTAAAAAACCTAATATTGGTAATTTGGTTTTTTATATGGGTAGTACTCGTCGAGATCTTTCCAACGGTACCATGCACGCCTAAAACAGAGTTGTGAGTCAAAAGTTATGGAGTTGGTTGGGAAGACACATTAGAGTTAAAATTGCAACTTTGTCTCTCTGGAGTGGAAGCTCTAGATCTAGACATTAATATCAGAGACATCCCCTACAATATAAAGAGAACATGACTTCTCCCGAAGATCATTCTTTTGGCTTCCAGATCCAAATAGATTTGTCTTATGATAAAATAGAAGCGTTACTTAGTCACTAAGAAATCCCAAAAAAGGTACATTTCTAATTGTATAACGATCGAACATGACCACTAACTACTGATATCATGATATCAGTTCCACCATTTCAATGAATCGTACATAATATCATGACCTGGTTAAATACAAGTCAAAGGAGTCAACTTTAATGCGAAAAGATGAAAGCAGACTACAAACAAACCCAATTCACTACATGTCGGATGACTAGGAGTAATTCTACATCCATATCACTGTAGAAAAACTTAGATTAATAATTTGACTTTTTATCTGGGCAGTGCTTATCGAGAGCTTTCCAACGGTACCATGCACGCCTAAAACAGAGCTCCGAGTCAAAAGTTATGGAATTGGTAGGGAAGAAATATTAGAGTCAAGATTTCAACTTTGTCTATGGGAAATGGAGGCTCTAGATCTAAACATTAGCGTTTGGAGGCATCTCTTAGCATGTAAAGAGAACATGTGTTGCCCCACAAATCAATTATTTAGCTTTCCAGATCCAAATCCACGGGTCTTATGATAAAATAGAATGGTTACTTCGTCACTAAGAAATCTTAAGACCACAACGATGGAAAGGAGGAGGATGCCTTATGTATTACATACATGGAAAGAGAACTAGTTAGAGGTGCCTCATCATGCCTGCTGTGATATGAGGCTCTTCTTTTTTTGTTTTTGTTGTGACGTCATAGGTGATGTGCATAGATGGGCGGGGTCTTAGCACCAGATGTAATACCTTTTGTTTTGGCTCAAATGAGGAGTGTGGGATGAATGAGGTTTACTTCTGACTTGTTTAAATAAAGTGATTCAAAATAGGCACATTTCTAGTGGTATAACAGTCGAACACGCTCAGTAGCTATCGAGATCCTGATATCAACTATATGATATCTAAGAAGCATACTGAATATCATGATCTGGTTATATACAAGTCGAAGGAGTCAACTTTAAGCTGAAAAGATGAAAGCAGACTCGAAAGAGACTCAATTCACTACATATCGGGTGACTATGAGTAATTCTACCTGAATTGAATCAAATATCACAGTACAAAACCTAATATTGGTAATTTGGATTTTTATATGGGTAGTACTCGTCGAAATCTTTCCAACGGTACCATGCACGCCTAAAACAGAGCTCTGAGTCAAAAGTTATGGAGTTGGTTGGGAAGACACATTAGAGTTAAGATTGCAACTTTGTCTCTCTGGAGTGAAAGCTCTAGATCTAGACATTAACGTCGGAGACATCCCCTAGCATGTAAAGAGAACATGACTTCTCCCGAAGATCATGCTTTTGGCTTCCAGATCCAAATAGATTTGTCTTATGATAAAATAGAAGCGTTACTTAGTCAATAAGAAATCCCAAAAAAGGTACATTTCTAATTGTATAACGATCGAACAGGACTACTAACTACCGATATCATGATATCAGTTCCACCATTTCAATGAATCGTACCTAATATCATGACCTGGTTAAATACAAGTCAAAGGAGTCAACTTTAATGTGAAAAGACTGAAGCAGACTACAAAGAAACCCAATTCACTACATATCGGATGACTAGGAGTAATTCTACATCCATATCACTGTAGAAAAACTTAATTACTAATTTGAGTTTTTATCTGGGCAGTGCTTATGGAGAGCTTTCCAACGGTACCATGCACGCCTAAAACAGAGCTCTGAGTCAAAAGTTATGGAATTGGTAGGGAAGAAATATTAGAGTCAAGATTGCAACTTTGTCTATGGGAAATGGAGGCTCTACATCTAGACATTAGCGTTTGGAGGCATCTCTTAGCATGTAAAGAGAACATGTGTTGCCCCGCAAATCAATTTTTTAGCTTCCAGATCCAAATCCATGGGTCTTATGATAAAATAGAATGGTTACTTCGTCACTGAGAAATCTTAAGACCATAACGATGGAAAGGAGGTGGATGCCTTATGTGTTACATACATGGAAAGACAGCTAGTTAGAGGTGCCTCAACACGCTTGCTGTGATATGAGGCTCTTCTTTTTTTGTTTTTATTGTGGCCTCATAGGTGATGTGCATAGATGGGTGGGGTTTTAGCACCAGATGTAATACCTTTTGTTTTGGCTCAAATGAGGAGTGTGGAATGAATGAGGTTTACTTCTGACTTATTTAAATAAAGTGATTTAAAATAGGCACATTTCTAGTGGTATAACGATCGAACATGCTCATTAACTATCAAGATCATGATATCAACTATACAATATCTAAGAAGCATACCTAATATCATGATCTGGTTATATACAAGTCGAAGGAGTCAACTTTAAGCTAAAAAGATGAAAGCAGACTCCAAAGAGACCCAATTCACTACATATCGGGTGACTAGGAGTAATTCTACCTCAACTGAATCAAATATCAAAATAAAAAACCTAATATTGGTAATTTGGCTTTTATATGGGTAGTACTCGTCGAGATCTTTCCAACGGTACCATGCACGCCTAAAACAGAGCTGTGAGTCAAAAGTTATGGAGTTGGTTGGGAAGACACATTAGAGTTAAGATTGCAACTTTGTCTCTCTAGAGTGGAAGCTCTAGATCTAGATATTAACATCAAAGACATCCCCTAGAATATAAAGAGAACATGACTTCTCCCGAAGATCATGCTTTTGGCTTCCAGATCCAAATAGATTTGTCTTATGATAAAATAGAAGCGTTACTTAGTCACTAAGAAATCCCAAAAAAGGTACATTTCTAATTGTATAACGATCGAACAGGACCACTAACTACTGATATCATGATATCAGTTCCACCATTTCAATGAATCGTACATAATATCATTACCTGGTTAAATACAAGTCAAAGGAGTCAACTTTAATGCGAAAAGATGAAAGTAGACTACAAACAAACCCAATTCACTACATGTCGGATGACTAGGAGTAATTCTACATCCATATCACTGTAGAAAAACTTAGATTAATAATTTGAGTTTTTATCTGGGCAGTGCTTATCGAGAGCTTTCCAACGGTACCATGCACGCCTAAAATAGAGCTCCGAGTCAAAAGTTATGGAATTGGTAGGGAAGAAATATTAGAGTCAAGATTGCAACTTTGTTTATGGGAAATGGAGGCTCTAGATCTAAACATTAGCGTTTGGAGGCATCTCTTAGCATGTAAAGAGAACATGTGTTGCCCCGCAAATCAATTTTTTAGCTTCCAGATCCAAATCCACGGGTCTTATGATAAAATAGAATGGTTACTTCGTCACTAAGAAATCTTAAGACCACAACGATGGAAAGGAGGAGGATGCCTTATGTATTACATACATGGAAAGAGAACTAGTTAGAGGTGCCTCATCACGCCTGATGTGATATGAGGCTCTTCTTTTTTTTGTTTTTGTTGTGACGTCATAGGTGATGTGCATAGATGGGCTGGGTCTTAGCACCAGATGTAATACCTTTTGTTTTGGCTCAAATGAGGAGTGTGGGATGAATGAGGTTTACTTCTGACTTGTTTAAATAAAGTGATTCAAAATAGGCACATTTCTAGTGGTATAACGATCGAACACGCTCAGTAGCTATCGAGGTCCTGATATCAACTATATGATATCTAAGAAGCATACCTATATCATGATATGGTTATATACAAGTCGAAGGAATCAACTTTAAGTTGAAAAGATGAAAGCAGACTCGAAAGAGACCCAATTCACTACATATCGGGTGACTATGAGAAATTCTACCTGAATTGAATCAAATATCACAGTACAAAACCTAATATTGGTAATTTGGATTTTTATATGGGTAGTACTTGTCGAAATCTTTCCAACGGTACCATGCACGCCTAAAACAGAGCTCTGAGTCAAAAGTTATGGAGTTGGTTGGGAAGACACATTAGAGTTAAGATTGCAACTTTGTCTCTCTGGAGTGGAAGCTCTAGATCTAGACATTAACGTCGGAGACATCCCCCAGCATGTAAAGAGAACATGACTTCTCCCGAAGATCATGCTTTCGGCTTCCAGATCCAAATAGATTTGTCTTATGATAAAATAGAAGTGTTACTTAGTCAATAAGAAATCCCAAAAAAGGTACATTTCTAATTGTATAACGATCGAACAGGACCACTAACTACCGATATCATGATATCAGTTCCACCATTTCAATGAATCGTACCTAATATCATGACCTGGTTAAATACAAGTCAAAGGAGTCAACTTTAATGTGAAAAGACGAAAGCATACTACAAAGAAACCCAATTCACTACATATCGGATGACTAGGAGTAATTCTACATCCATATCACTGTAGAAAAACTTAATTAATAATTTGAGTTTTTATCTGGGCAGTGCTTATGGAGAGCTTTCCAACGGTACCATGCACGCCTAAAATAGAGCTCTGAGTCAAAAGTTATGGAATTGGTAGGGAAGAAATATTAGAGTCAAGATTGCAACTTTGTCTATGGGAAATGGAGGCTCTAGATCTAGACATTAGCGTTTGGAGGCATCTCTTAGCATGTAAAGAGAACATGTGTTGCCCCGCAAATCAATTTTTTAGCTTTCAGATCCAAATCCATGGGTCTTATGATAAAATAGAATGGTTACTTCGTCACTAAGAAATCTTAAGACCACAACGATGGAAAGGAGGAGGATGCCTTATGTGTTACATACATGGAAAGACAGCTAGTTAGAGGTGCCTCAACACGCCTGCTGTGATATGAGGCTCTTCTTTTTTTGTTTTTGTTGTGGCCTCATAGGTGATGTGCATAGATGGGTGGGGTTGTAGCACCAGATGTAATACCTTTTGTTTGGGCTCAAATGAGGAGTGTGGAATGAATGAGGTTTACTTCTGACTTATTTAAATAAAGTGATTCAAAATAGGCACATTTCTAGTGGTATAACGGTCGAACATGCTCATTAACTATCGAGATCATGATATCAACTATACAATATCTAAGAAGCATACCTAATATCATGATCTGGTTATATACAAGTCGAAGGAGTCAACTTTAAGCTAAAAAGATGAAAGCAGACTCAAAAGAGACCCAATTCACTACATATCGGGTGACTAGGAGTAATTCTACCTCAACTGAATCAAATATCACAGTAAAAAACCTAATATTGGTAATTTGGCTTTTTGATATGGGTAGTACTCGTCGAGATCTTTCCAACGGTACCATGCACGCCTAAAACAGAGCTTTGAGTCAAAAGTTATGGAGTTGGTTGGGAAGACACATTAGAGTTAAGATTGCAACTTTGTCTCTCTGGAGTGGAAGTTCTAGATCTAGACATTAACATCAGAGACATCCCCTAGAATATAAAGAGAACATGATTTCTCCCGAAGATCATGCTTTTGGCTTCCAGATCCAAATAGATTTGCTTATGATAAAATAGAAGCGTTACTTAGTCACTAAGAAATCCCAAAAAAGGTACATTTCTAATTGTATAACGATCAAACAGGACCACTAACTACTGATATCATGATATCAGTTCCACCATTTCAATGAATCGTACATAATATCATGACCTGGTTAAATATAAGTCAAAGGAGTCAACTTTAATGCGAAAAGATGAAAGCAGACTACAAACAAACCCAATTCACTACATGTCGGATGACTAGGAGTAATTCTACATCCATATCACTGTAGAAAAACTTAGATTAATAATTTGAGTTTTTATCTGGGCAGTGCTTATCGAGAGATTTCCAACGGTACCATGCACGCCTAAAACAGAGCTCTGAGTTAAAAGTTATGGAATTGGAAGGGAAGAAATATTAGAGTCAAGATTGCAACTTTTTCTATGGGAAATGGAGGCTCTAGATCTAGACATTAGCATTTGGAGGCATCTCTTAGTATGTAAAGAGAGCATGTGTTGCCCCGCAAATCAATTTTTTAGCTTCCAGATCCAAATCCATGGGTCTTATGATAAAATAGAATGGTTACTTCGTCACTAAGATATCTTAAGACCACAATGATGGAAAGGAAGAGGATTCCTTATGTGTTACATATATGGAAAGACAGCTAGTTCGAGGTGCCTCATCACGCCTGCTGTGATATGAGGCTCTTCTTTTTTTGTTTTTGTTGTGACCTCATAGGTAATGTGCATAGATGGGTGGGGTTTTAGCACCAGATGTAATAATGTTTGTTTTGGCTCAAATGAGGACTGTGGGATGAATGAGGTTTACTTATGACTTGATTAAATAAAATGATTCAAAATAGGCACATTTCTAGTGGTATAACGATCGAAAATGCTCATTAACTATCGAGATGATGATATCAACTATACGGTATCTAATAAGCATACCTAATATCATGATCTGGTTATATACAAGTCGAAGGAGTCAACTTTAAGCTGAAAAGATGAAAGCAGACTCGAAAGAGACCCAATTCACTACATATCGGGTGACTAGGAGTAATTCTACCTCATCTGAATCAAATATCACAGTACAAAACCTAATATTGGTATTTTTTTTATATATGCCAGGAGGTTCTTTTATTCATCCTACCCTTCTCGTGTAGGCAAAATCATCAATATAAAAGATACATCTCCTACTGAACCCGCAAGTATTATACCCATATACATGAATACCACAAAAACTTTACACATCTCGCTTAAGCCGAATATAAGGTGTATTGTTCTTCTCGAGAAGTGCCATTCCTCTAATCTTCATCGGTAGGTTTCTACTGTCAGAGCAAACAAACAATTTTGAATATCTGTTCCCAGCCTTTCCCAGCTCCCTTGGTATAGAGTTTATAAGTTTATGCACCACAAAGCCTCTAATCGCCCTATCATGAACCAACTGTCTAATCTCTCGGATAGCAGATGTCATCCTCCAAGGCTTCTGAGCATCATTCCATAAGATTTCAAAAGCCTGTTGATCATCTATTTCAAAAGACGAAACAGTTAGGTTATGGTCCTCTAGCAGCTTAAGGCTTATAATACATGCAGCAATGAAAGCTTCTATATGATCATGCGTCTTCAGCCATGCTCTGAAAGTGAGGCAGATGTCTCCGTTGTGATTACGTACGATGTCAGCAGCCCATCTCCTCCTATGCCCATGTGGGTCACTCTCTACACCCACCGTGACGTTGAGTTTGAGGTTATGTAGATCCGGAGGAATCCATCTCTCAAGAATGATCCTTCTCAGTTTCAGGCGAGGTTGGTCTATTCCAGCTTCAGCTAAAACCTCATATCTGTAGTGCTCCATATGAATGAAAGCTTCTATGCTCATCGCCTTATTTATGTGGAAGCTAATAAGATTCCACTCGGTATCAACAGAAGAGAAAACGCCATCAAAACGCGCCTTGCATCTCATTCGCTACAGGCTATGAGTGATGAGGATAGCGATCCTTCCAGCCAGCCAATCAGTAAGAGATCTGGAAATACCCTTGGCACAGCATGCCATTAAAGAAACTAAGCTATGTGGTGCTTGCATGCCAGTAATAACAGTAAACTTCTCCCAGAGAGACGATGCATACTGTCCGTGAAATAACAGATGACCAACATTTTCGCAACTGGGCTCCTCGCAACAATTGCATTTATTTGAATCTTGCATCTCCTGATATTATCGTTTGTAGGGATTTCTCCATGCTTAAAACGCCATAAAGTTGCACTTACTCTTGGGATGTTCAGAAACCAGAACTTTTTATCATCAACGCTAATGTTATGCTCATTATCTAGAAACAAGCGTTTTTCATATTTAAAAGAGAAAACACAGTAGACATCAAGGGACCAGATGATTCTATCTTCCTCTTTTGAGATGAATTGATTTGATGATTTAATCAGATCCAAACCATCCTGGTTAATAACTTGACTTAGTGTCTCCCAATCCCATCCTAGATCATCGGACCAGAAATCCTTCACCTTAAAAGCGTGATGGCGGTCGCTGTTGTGTAAAGCCATTTCTTTGAGACGTATGTCACACCAAAGAGAGTCCCAAAAAGAAATGTCACCTGTACCAATAATCCACCTACAGTGAGGTATAACGGTAGGGAAAGTCTGCCATAGTTTCTTCCAGAAGCTGGATGCAAAGGAACTCAACTTCATATAACTAGGGAACACATCAGAATGATTGATATGTCTGTTCGCGTATTTGGATCTACAAAAAGATGCCCAACATGAATTGCCCGTCATTACCTCCCAACAAGCTTTGGCAAGGAAAAGCCTTATTTATTAGCAGGATAGGCGTAATACCCAACCCCCCATCTTCCATCGGGGTTGCCACCTTATCCCACGCCACCCAGGTTCGCCTCTTCTTGTTACTTCTGTTTGTCCATAAGAAACTAGAAAAGATGTTTTCAATTCTCCGAATAATACCCATTGGAATGCCTACAGCTGCCGCTGTATATAATGTGGTTGATGAGAGCACATAGTTTATCAAGAGCCTCCTGCCTGCAAAGGATAGTAATCTGGCCTTCCAGTTTGCAACCTTTCTGCTAATCTTGGTAATCAGAAATTCAAAATCTGCAAGCCTTGTTCTGCCCTTAGTAATAGGCATCCCAAGATATTGGATAGTGTTCTGGACATCATTCACCTGTAACACGTCTGCAATTGCCCTGATTGTATCTGGGTCATCACCACCAATCATACAACAAGATTTTGCTCTATTAATACGCTGCCCGGTAGCAGATTCATAATCATAAAAAACATGCTTGATGTTACCAGCTGAAACCATATGGCGTACTTACAGGCATGCATCATTGGCCTGAAGCTAGCTGGTGACCAGATGTTACAGATCTTGTGCATTGAGGTGGATGATAATACCATTTATGAGATGTTGTGGAACAATGCTGCTGAACCATGGCGAGCAAAGCCGTTTACCAGAGAACTTAGAGCCGAGCTGGCAAGATCTTATATTATGGGTTCAGTTGTACATAGAGTTATCAATTCGATACCTAGAGAGATTGGGAGATGGGGTAGCAGATCGACAGAGCTCTTCATTTCTTCGGATGTTCAGAGAATCCCGACCAGAATTCTTAGGATGGCCACTATGGAAAAGCGGTGCACTCCTTATGTGGTCCTGCAGGAGGTTGAGGATTTTTTTTTTTTAAGTCGAAGCCGGGAAATCAATACTCCAAGAGGAATTAAAGAAAACCCTATCCAATCTCTCCCAAGTCGTCGGAGTGAGATATTGCTTATTAACCCATGTGAACTTACTCCCCTCAAACGGAGCTTCAGTCAAGCAAGCATCAGCAACAAACCTGTTAAAGTCCGCCATATCCACCTGACTGGGAGGTGTGTCTCCCCTTTTTTCTTCCTCCTTCCGCACTACATTGAAATCACCTGCAATTTGCCATTTCGAGTCCCCAATAGAGTGTGAGAGCATGATCAGAGACTCCCATAGCTCTCTACGCTTGTATGTGTCACAGCTAGCATATACACCAGTGAAGAACACCTGGTTACCCGCCAGATCCGAGAGACGGATCGTAAGGTGTTGTCTATGGCTGCAGACTATCTGCGGGTTGTATCTACCATCCACGAACAACCAGACTTTGCCTCTATCAACTTCATTATCGCCCGCCCAGTCTAACCTGACGATATCCAGAAGTTCTTCCGCTCTCTCTGCGTGAAGGAAAGGTTCCAGCAGACACACAATCACTGGTTTGTGTCTACTACATAGGTTCCCCAAAACTCTTCGCGTGGGATTGTTCGCCGCACCTCTTATATTCCATGTCAGAGCTTTCCAATCCATACAAAAAAAAAGAAAAACCCCCATCTTCATGGACCGTGCCTCTTATCAGAAGCTGTGTCTACCCCTATCGCTGAGGTTATCATCAGACAACCAGCGTTCATCGTCTGCCGATCTTCTACGGCTGCTTCTACTATATCTCCTTCTGTCCGCTAGATCTTCCCATCTACTAAAATCATCTCTGGATCTCCGCCTGGAACGCCCCCTTCGTCTGACCGGTGCCTCCCTTGGATCGAAACAAAGGTAGTCTTCCAGCCTCCTATTACCGAGAGGTAACCTCTGACCTTCATGATTCATCACTACTCTCCCATCTTCTCTATGTAAAAGGTTTGGGTCATCACTGTTTACTTCAGACTCTGTCGATCTATGACTTCTTTGACCTTCTTCTGATCTCCTAACTGTCTATTGAGAGTTATTAGGGTTCGTCATCTGGCGTTCCGAAGGGATACGTGCAGAGACAATCTCCAGCGGAATCCCCAGTTCCTTACCTTCTTCCGTCAGAACCGCTTCCATGGAAGAGGGTTGTCCCCTCGCCACCATCTGAATTTTAATAAGAGCTCTCCTGTCTCCATAATCCAAGTTTATGAATTGAGGGACGTCATCAGCAAACGCTTCTATCTCAACCAAGGTACCTGTTACCTCGTGTTCATGTCTTCTCCAGGTGGATACACTTCTTAATTTCCCGTAAGCCTCCGCCATCTTTTCAAAAGAATCTCTGTCCCTACAAGCAATGGGGACTCCAGTAAACCAGAACCAAAACCTTTCTTTGTTCTGGCACGACTGTCCCTTCTCCATGGTATTAACCTGTATGTTATCACCCCAGGGGTCTTTGATGCCTTCTAGTGCCGCCTTCTTTGCTTCCTCCACCGAGTTAAAGAAAACCACCGCTTTAGTCTGAGCAAATCTGTAGAAATCGATCGCAGCTGGCCATCTTCTCTTGATCGGGCTCACCAAATCATCCCAACACACCCTCGGCATCCATGTGAGTTCAATCGCCTTTGCTAACGAAGACATTCTATCCTTCCGAGTCTGGTTGTCAGGGCCTAGGTCGACAAGCAACCTCTTTGCCACATGCTGGGGGCCTCCGCGCGCCGGTATGCCCACCGGGAGCGGCGGGAAAGTCCGGCTAGATGATATGTCCGGGGGTTGATTCTCCATGACGACTGTGCAGCGGCGAGCAACGTGACCAGGCTTATGGCATTTGTAGCACACCCGTCGGCGATTGCATTGAGATTGCCAGTGTCCTTTGGACATACAATTATAGCATGTATCCTTCGGTATGCCATATATGGATCCTTTCTTCTTGCTTACGTCTTGGTCCCCATCCTTCTCTCGTTGCGTTGGATCAGAGCTGGTTCCTCCTGCTTTGCCAGCGACTTCTGCTGCCCTATTCAGATTAGGGTTTCCTTCTCCTTGTTGTGACGCTTCCTTCTCTTGAGTATTTGGCCCCTCCTGTCGAAACAAAACCCCAAGATCAGGTAGGATCGTCTCAGGCTCCACCGCAGACGCCGCCGACTCTGATCTCCTTTGTGCCACTACTCTCTGCGCGCGCAGACCATGCCGCGCGGGTGGTTGCTGAAGCCATCTATTGATTGTTGTCGCCGTATTAGGTATCGCCGGGTTAGGTACCATGATCGAGCCACAGACAAACTCCATACCTTCTCCTCCTCCCCGAGCACCCTCACCAAGCAAAGAGACTCCAAAGGAAAGCGAAGAAATTGCGGTGGCCTCCGGTAGGCGGGGTGCCTAGCCGGAGCGTGTGGCGGCGGCGCCGCCAGGCGCGATCGCCCCTCGGATCGCCCGCCCGATCGCCGACTCTTCAGCTCCTAGGTTTCCGCACCCGCCCAATAAACTTATTTTTATGACCTAGGCCATTACGAGAGAGGTTGAGGATTAGGCCGAGTCTCATGATTTGGCCCTTTTGGGGGTCGAGCTGTATGGTTTGATGTGAGCGGGAGTTGTTTTTTTTTTTGTCGTTTGGTTGAGGGTTTTTGTGTTGTACGATGGGAATCATACCTGCATTTATAAGCAGGAGCTGTTTTGATCTTTGGTTGATTTTGCCTATGTGAGGAGGGTAGGATGAATAAGAGAACCTCCTGGCTTATCTTTAAAAAAAAAGCTGAAACTATATCTGCATTGATGAAGATCGTGATGTCATCCGCATATAGAAGGAAGGGCGGTGCTGTGCCATTACCCCTGGTTTGATATACTGCAACCTCGTCTCTTGAAACCATATCATAAATTCTTCTACGAAGCATATCCTCAAAAAGATTGAAGAGAAAAGGGGAGAGTGCATTTCCTTGTTTCAGTCCCTTCTTCAGCTGAAAGAAGCCACAAATGAGCGAACCGATGAGGCACCAGCAGACGCGCTCCTCTGAGGCGATCGCTTGGGCGACCCTGCCCTAGGGGCGGGGGCCGGTGGGGGGGGGCTCCCCTCCCCACCGCACCTTTCGATGGTGGCGAGGGCCGCTCAGCGTACGGCTCCGAATGGTGATCGTCGATGGCCAGGCGACGAGCATCGTCGAATCGCAGCTCTCGATTACGGACTTCAGGGCACAGCTTCATGAGGCGAAGGAGGTGTGGGCGGCGAAAGGGACATCTCCAGTGGTTGCTGATGTGGACAGATCCGGTGGCGACGGAGATGGGGGTGACATTGCTCCCCCCCTCTATTTCCCCTTTCCGTGCCCGTTTCTTGGCCATGCGGGACCAGTGGGCGCTAGACCTCGACGCCGCGACGATTGAGGAAGGCAATGGTGTCGCCCCGGATTTGGGTTCGCTCTCGAGGGATGCGGCGATGGAAGCAGACGTTTCTTCTTCTCACGATGATTCTAAAGATGGACAGACGACAAAGGTGGTTGCAGCCATGGAGGCCTTGGTGATTGGTGTTCCCTTTCCCCTTTCTTCTCCTGCAGGTGGGGATCAAGGTGATACTGAGATCGACAACAAGGACGGGAACCCCTCCGAGGGGCAGGGCGAGCCCGAGGTTTTGGAGGTGCCGAACGCAATGGAGGAAACTCTATAGCTGGAAGATGTAGACAGGATGTTTGAGGTTTTGCTTGAGACAGATTGCAAGACTTCCGAGTGTGTCGCTGGTGATGATCACATCTCTGGGGGATGTTTTTGGGTGGGGACTATATGTATACCCCTCCCGGAAGTATCCTCGTTGATTGCGTCGTCGGGGGAGCATGTTGTGAGTGAACAATCTGATGCAACGATGGCCATGAAGGAGATAGTGGCTCACAAGCGGGGCCGTCATCGCGTTGTCTGCTTCTACTGCTTGCAACGCGGGCACAAGCGGATTCACTGCAGGTCGGAAATGGTTTGCTTCCGGTGTCGCTCCCCCAGTCACTTGGCGCGTGACTGTGACGCTCGTCGGAAGGTCAAGGGAAGGTCTCCCTCTCCCAGGGATCGATGCTTTCGTTGCCTTCAGAGGGGCCACTGGAGAAACTCTTGTTCTTCCCGGATTAAGTGCTTCCGTTGCAAGGCTTCTGGTCACACAGTGAAGGACTGCCCTCTACGAAAGCCAGACGCGCATCTGCAGCTGAGTCGGTATGGGGTTTCTACATCGGGCAAGCCTAACAACTCATGCGGATCTCCAGGGAATGGGAAGGCTACTGTGGCCCATGTCGTTGGCGGAACCCCTAGTGGTGACAAGAATGACACCATTGCGAGATGGGTGGAAGATGCAGTCGGGGACTGTCGACGCCTGCGATCTCCTTGCTTTGGTGACTTCTTGAGGCCAACATGGGGTGGTGAGCACACAAGCTCGTTGGCACACAGGGATGATACATCCTCAAACAGATCGTTTGTGAGGGTGTTGGTTAGCGCATCATATGGGGACAGTTTTTCAAGCTACGCTGAGGATGAAGATAACACAAGGGAATCACTAGTTGGGCCTAGGGGTAAGAAGCACGGAGGATGGTTCTGATGGGTACATATCTTCGGATCTTGAGAGAGGGGTCTTGGAATGTTTGTTGTATGGCTTGATTTCAGGGTACTTTGAGGTTTGATCGTGAATGATACTATGTAAAGCGATGACAATTTTGCTTGCTTGAGGGGCAAGATGAATAAGATGAGGCGATCCGGAGGGTGACCCTGGGGGCGTCACCCTAGGGGCGGCGACAGTCAGTAGGGCCTCCCTGGTGATGGAGAAGGGACGTGTCTCCCTGTGCGCAGCAAGGCCCTGTGGCGTCCCAACTTCATGAGTGTGCAGCCTACGGCGAAGAAGTCAAGTGGGTGATGGTGAGAGGGATGATCGGGGGTGGCCGGATGGAGAGCGACGGCGGTCTGCAGGGGTCCATTTCGGCTTTCAGGGCGCAGCTACAGAAGGCCAAGGAGAAATGGGCAGTGACAGAGGATGCTTCAGCAACTGTTGGCGACAGTGGCCTGGAGGTTGTCGGAGATGGGAGTGCTCCAGCGGTTGTCGGTGATGGCGGCCTAGAAAGCGATGGTGATGGGGATGAATCCAACGATTCCCCCTCCATATCTCCTTTTTAGCCCATTTCCTAACTTTACGGGAACAATGGCACTTGAGGGATGCGGGGTCGCTGGACCCTGGCAGCTTGGCCCCCATCGCAATGGTGGCTGTGGAAGGTGGCGGCGTCGCTCAAGGCCTGGACTCGTCGGGGGACGAACGGCCAGTTGAGGCCTGGGCTTCAGCGTCGATGGAATCTGCTGCCATAAGGATTGAAGAAGAAGCTGCAGTGGAGCAGAAGGAGGACTCGGGGGCCGATGACCTTCAGGTGTTTGTGGTTATGGGTGACAACCCTGTTCCTCCTTATGTTGGCACACCTTGATCGGTGTGCCCACAGGGGGCTCCACGGACAACAGATAAGGGAGCTTTCTTCATGGTGGGCTCACTATAGGTGCCGGTTGGTGCGACAGATCCTGAGGTTGATGGGCGTGTCCGAAGGGGGTGGGGGCAGGTTGACAAGCTCAACCACTCCACCCTGACTCCTCATGCCCATAGGGGGTCATGCTTCCGGTGTTTGAGAAGAGGGCATTGGCGACACCAGTGTCGTTCTTTGGTCATCTGCTTCTGCTGTAGATCTCTGGTCATGTTGCTAGGGCCTGCCCGCACACCCGTGCAGGTAGACGGCGTCTTCCCATTCCACAGGACCACTGCCTGCGTTGCCTGAAGCATGGAAACAGACGGAGTGAATGTTCCTCTCCTCTTATCTGCTTTAGGTGCAGATCCCCTGGCCACATGCTGCGGTCATGCCCGATGGGTGTTATGTCCCCTAAAGTTGATGGAAGGTCGCTGGAGGTGTTTGCATCTTCGTCTTCGACCGTTGAAGCAGAGAACTCGACTAAGGCTAGGCGTGAAGCTAGATGGATTCAGGATGATGCAGGCAGGTACAGTAGGATGCGTCAGCGGTGACTAGGTGATTTCTTTAGTTCACTCTTGGGGACGGGTTTCAGGGCAATACTGACCTGGAGTTTGAGGGCTTTTCTGTAGTTGGATTAGATGATAGATGCTCTGATGATGACCTTAATTCGGGGGAGCTGGAGGATGATGATCAATCCTTCCTTGGATACAGGGTTAGGAGATAGGCATGTTGGTTTTTTGTTCTGTTTTGAGGTTGAAGGTTGAGTGGAATTGAGGGCGGCTTGGATAAGAATGTGGTATTATGTGGTTTTCTTTTATTTTCAGCCTTTTCTATGGTCAAGAGTGACCCTATGTAATGCGGATGATCTACTTGCTTGCTGAAGGAGCGAGATGGATAAGATGATCCTTTTTTTATTTTTTTAAAAAAAGATGAATAAGATGGACCTCAATAAAAAAAAAGCTGAAAGAAGTCCGCTGTGATATCTCCAATCGACACAGTCGTCCATGTATTGATGAAGAAGCTTAATAAAAGCTGGATAGTGTCTGTGGTGAAGCCATAGGCAGCAATGATCTTATATAAAACGGTCCAACTGACCCTGTCAGAAGCCCTAGACATGTCGTATTTGATCATAGCATTTGGCGCTGGGAACCCATTTTTAATGTCATGAACGATCACTACTACAAAAATGGCTTATAAAGTCACTTTTCAAGGTGTCGGTTGTATAAATAAACTGACACCTAAACTCTACAGTGTCAGTTGATAACATAAACTGACATCCAATCTATGAAGGGCGACCAAACACAGGTACCGCTTTTATTAAGTGTCGGTTACTTAATAAAAACCGACACCTAAAATTTACCGCCAAATCCAAAATTTCCAGCGAAAAAAATTACCTCCAAAATTTGACATATGGCGTCAGTTGATAATTAAAAAACTGACGACTAAAGGTTATTCGCAAGACAGAAATTGGGCACATTTTGGTCGTCGGTTTTACTACAATTACCGATGCTTATGAGTTTTCCCGCGTTATCCGCGGGGAATTTTTCACACCCTTTAAGCGTCGGTTTTAGGTAGAAACTGACGACTATGGTCATAAATCGAGACTAATTTTTTTTAATCGGCATATGAATATAGACGTCGGTTTTTTTGTAGTTAAAAACCGACGATTATAATCAAGTATTGGTGTCGGTAGTCGTGCAGAACCGACACTGTTAGTGTTAGTTGTCGGTTTTTTTGAATAACCGACGCCTATGGTACAATTAATAGCCCAGCAAATAGAACTTTTCCCCATTGTCTCTGTTTCATTGCGACGTGCGCTAGGTCTGGCGATTTCCCCCGATTGCTCCCCGCCGTCGTTGCCGGTTGGCTCCCCCGCACCGCCATTCGTCTCCTCGCGCGCCGCTCGCCGCCGTTGACGTCGCCGCCGCTCATCGCCGTCGTTGCTCGCCGCCATCACCACAGTTCTCCTCTGATCCTCACCGCCGGCACTGCCAACTTCACCTCCAGCTGCTCTCCTCTGCTCCGGCGCTGCCAACTTCACCTTCAGCTGCTCTCCTCTGCTCCGGCCGGGCCTTCTTCCTCTTCCCTCAAGGTACGCCGACTTCTTCTTCCTTTCTTCCTCCGCCTAGGCTAGGTCAAGCCCTGCAGGTGCCCTGGAGCAAAATCGTCAGGTGCCCTACTGGGCGTTTTTTTTTATTTTTTTTTAAGTTATTTACTTATTGGTAACATGATAAGTGTTGAAACAGTCAATAACTATATTCTGTTACGTGATTTATGATTGTATACGTGTGCTAGCTAGCAACAGACCTGGTCTTGAGGATCTATAAATACATTCGTACATTCTATAAACTGTGTAATCTTACATTCTATAAATACAGATATAACACAGCATTGCTGTGTGTGCTTGACAGCGCAAATTACTTCTCGTTATTCTTCTTTTAATAAGTAACTCATATCCGTTGATATTGAAGTAAGTTAGGAAGCCAGTTTGTTGACAGTGATATTTGATTATCCATCTTATATTTTAATGTGATAGGGGATCAATATGGTAGATAAAAAAATGATTATGTCTTTGTTAGAAAAACCTTGACTATGACTCCTATGGACATTCCATACTAATGAATAGTTTAACTATGAAATTGGTATCTTGTTTCATTGTTGAGTATATTGAGAATCCTAGTCACCCTTCTTGCTTAATGATGAACTGTAATGCACACATGTTACATGCTTGGAATGTAAATGATGAACTTTTCCCAAATTGCCAATCATGCTTTTAAAGACATCAATAATCACCCTAACTTGAAGAACTAGGAATTTAGGTATAAGAATGACAACACATTATTTGTTGGCCTAGAAACCCGTCTAAGATTTACTCATTAGGAGCAAATATTGAAGCTAATGATGACTTGTATGTGCGCAGAGATCACAATGAAGGATTGTTAATTGATAAAAAATCGCAATATTAGAGGCATGTTTATACAATGTTTTTTTATATGTTTTATTTTTCTGAATGTGAACTTTACAATGTGAATTTTACAATGTGAATTACTTTATAATGTGAACTTTACAATGTGAATTACTTTACAATGTGAATGTGAACTTTACAATGTGAATTACTTTACAATGTGAATGTGAACTTTACAATGTGAGCTTTACAATTTGAATTACTTTACAATGTGAACTTTACAATGTGAATGTCAATTTTCAGATGGCTGAGCATTCTCCTGATGACCGTGCTGATGATTATTGTGAGGGTGAGGACATCAATGCGCCGCCTCATAATGTAAGTTTTAAAAATATATCATATATTTATATCTATATGTCCATTTATAGTTATATCTTGTAAATGTGTTTATTTTGTCAAATTTTAGGTTGATGATGCACATGTACCATCTGAAGCACTTGAGGCACTTGATCAACAACACCAAAAAGTTGACAGGAGAAGAGGCATCACTATGATGAAGAAGTTAATAGCACAAAAGGGCAATGGACCCAAACTTTTTGTAGATTTTGATGATGCAGGAAATGCATCTGGTGTGAATCGCAATTCATTTGTTTCATATCTTGGGTATGTTACTCGTAGCCATTGCGGTTGTAAGATAGATTCTTGGCATAAAGTTTCTAAGGAGAAGAAAGACGTAATATGGAAGGATTTATGCGTGAGTTATTATTAATTTGCAATTCTATTTTGTAGATTACTAATTTTTTGGATACTAGTTAATAGCAATTCTAATTTGCAGAGTATATTTGAATTGGATGAAAAGTTGCATCGTAAATGCGTGATGCAACGCTGTGGGAGAGTCCTAAGGAACTATATGACAAATCTCACCCGAGAATACATAAAAGAAGCTGACAAGAGGAAGAAGACAGCCACTGAACAGTGGAACTTCCTGGACAAAGAAGAATGAGACGCGTTTGTTGCTTTAAGACAAACGGATGAATTCAAGGTATTAGGCGTCAGTCCCAATCTCATTAATATATGTTGTATTCACCTATTCAAGATTAACATTTACTGTTACTAACCAAATCATTAATGTGTATACTAACTAGGCCCTCAGTGAGGCACAAAGATCAAGGCGTGCACTGAATGTGCATGACCACACAATGGGTCCAAAGGGGTATGCAGGCATTCGCCAAAGACTACAGTCTGAGGCTACTGCTCAGTCTGCTGCTACTCAGGAGTCCTCCACTATAGGTAGCACACCTCTGCCTCGCCATGATATCTGGATAGCTGGGATGCAAAATACGAAGGGAGAAATAAGGAAACCCGCAACTACTGAGGCGGCTGCAAAAATGGTAAAATACAACTCTTACAACAATCGTTCGAATATTGATTATTTGTGGTGTTTACTTAATTACAAATTTTTGTTTTGGCGATTAGCGGGAGCTGCACGAGTTGAGGAAACAAGGCAAGTTCACCCCTGAGGGCACAAGGGATGAATTGACAGTTGCTCTGGGTAACCCAGAGCATCCTGGAAGTGTTAGGGCTGCAGGAGCTGGTGTGGGCATCAAAACTTTTTTTGGGCCATCCCAATGCAAACATGTCCCAAAAGTGGGACTTTCACAAGAAGAGGTAACATATTTTTTCCTTGTAGATGTTACTGTAAAAGAGAATTCAATAATTAGAATTTGACGTTTCTTTTATCCATGTATAGGTAGATAAGCTATTTGATAGGAAACTCGAAGAAGCAATGAAAAAGTGACAGGCATCTCAGACTGCCACTTACCAGACAGTACCTATCGTGTCTCCTACTGCAGGCTCTACTCCTACTACAGAGGTTGGGAGTAATCTTGTAGACCCACCACCTAGCAAATCCGCTGTAAGTATTTTTATGACATAGTAACTAGTTTTTTAATTCAAGATGATATGTTTTCAAGATTATATGTATATGTATATATAACATTCTTTACACAAAAATTTGTAGGGGTTGAAGCCATGCCGTCTAAAATTTAATGAATATGTCGTTGCAGAGGCGTCGACTTACCCATCCCTACCAGGGGAAATGTTTCACGGGTCTCCATTACCAGCTGGTTGGATTCGTGTGAGCCCGGTACATATATTCCCCAAGTGGATGGATCTTCCATTGCCATATGCCCACCCAGATTGTGAAACGGTTGGTGAGGCAGAAGGCGGAGTGATATTGTGGCTAAAATCGGATGTCATCTTTACTGAAATTGTATGGTAAATTTATATTACGTTAAATTGTTATTGTGTATATATGATGTCAATTGGAAGGAATGGAACTCCATTTCCTTCCACCTGAATAAGATGATGAGCAACAAAACCTTCTCGCACCTGGAGAATCCGACTTTCTACCATATCCTTCGCAGCTACAATATTATGGAGCCGGAGCACAAGATCAGGACGATCAAGTTGATAAAATGGAATATGCCGAATCTAACAAACATCAAGCTGAACCTTGCTGTTGGAAAACATGGTGACAATCTAGGCCGTAAAAGATGGTGGGCGGCTGGACTTGCCCGAAACTCCCATGGTTTCCTTCGTTTGGCCTTCAGATACTGGATCAGGGCGAACGACAACTTGACAGCTATGCTCCAGGCATGCGTGATCGGCATAAGGATCGCTAACGAACACAATGTTCGCTTATCGACCCTGGAGATGAGTCACAGTAGAGCTTATCACATGCTTTGGCATAGGGCAGATGTGCCATGGAAGAACACTGCTCTTGTTAGAGAGCTGAGGACCGTGCTGGAGGATGAAGGTATCATCGGCTCCTTAGTGCTTGACGTTGTCAACTCCACTGCTGCTGAGATCGGGAAGTGGGGGAACAACAGAGACGATGCTTTCTTTTGTATAGACGCTTCTTTCCTCCCTATGAAGATTAGGGGAATGTTGATCATGGAGAAAAGGGGTGTTCCTTATGTCTCCCTCTACTAGAGTGGCAGGGTCCTTTTCTCTTTCTTTTCTGGGGTTTTTTTGCTCCGTTGGGGGCAGGGGGGATGATACCCGAGTTATAAGAGCGGGAGCTGTAATTACATGATTGATTTAGCCCACAAGAGGGGTGTGGGATGAATAAGAGTGACCCCTGGCTTATTAAAAAAAAAAATTGATCTGAAATTATTGTATATATATACAGGTTAAAAAGAAGACACCCACAACATCTAGGCCTCCACTTCCACCTCCTACATTACCCAGTTGGGTTCCACAGGACCTAACTGTCCCGTTAGGTCCTAACTGTAGGGGTATGGCAATATGGTTAGGCGAACATGGTATGGCAATATGGAAGAAGATGTGGGAGATGTTTCCGACCGTTTACCCTAGATGTCGTTGGATAGTAGGAAGAGGAGACATCCCGTTTTGGGAAGCTTTATGGTGCGATCGTAGACTTTCTGATCACGCTATTCACAGGGTGGATAGGGGCTCTAAACTCTTGGTCAGAGATTTCTGGGACACGGAGGAAGGCTGGGATTGGCAGGCTCTCAGCCAGCTAATTGATGAGGTTGGTCTGGAAGCTATCAAGAAAGCAGGTATTTTTTTATCCGACGAAGATGATAGGATAAAATGGACGCTGACTGAGAATGGCCGGTTTGATATTAGATCGGTGAAGAAGCTTCTTAGTGATAATGATATCACGGGGTCTGTGAACCTAGATAAGATATGGAAGCTGGATTGCCCTAGAGCAAGTGCTCTTGTGTGGAAGATGATGTATCAAGCTATTCCAACGGATGAAAATATTAGGCGCTGCCATATTCAGATTGCTTCGAAATGCTTCTGTTGCGAGGAACCTAGTATGGAGAGTGTGAAACACTTGTTTTTCGAGAGCCAATTGGCTTCTTTCTTTTGGAAAAGATTTGAATCTCTGATCTTGGAACCTGCCCCAAAGGATGTTGATACGTTGATAACCTGGTGTAGCTGCATATACACACATTCTGTTAGAAGATGGATTGGGAGTAGGTTAGCTGCTATCATCGTGGAAAGCATTTGGAGGATACGATGTAAAGCGAGATACGAGAATGTCAAGAAGAATCCAGGGTTGGAGTGGGAGCACATGATGTCCAGGATTAATATGATGATTCAGAAGCGTTCTTTTATTCATAATGAACAGCCTGATTTCTACAAAGCGTTAGATCGTTTCGGGGTGAAGGAGCCAAAATGGAGCATTAGACAGATTAAAACTTTTCTATGGAGACCACCGGACATTCATAATTTGAAGATGAACATCACTATAGGCAAATCTAGTGATCCGGAGGGCAATCCTCGTCGTTGGGTTGCTGGAATCGTGAGAAATTTTAGGGGAAAAGTCGTAGTGGCGTTCCGTTCTTGGCTGCAAGCTGAGAGTTACGACCTTGCATACATCCAGGCTTGCATAGTAGGGTTGAAGATAGCAGATGATAAGTTTCTGAAGATTTCATACATGGAGATTGATGATCAACGGATAGTAGATATCTTATGGGGGATTGCTGAAGCTCCATGGAAGGCGGTACATATCATCAGGGAGATAAAAAGTAAGATTTCTGGGGATAACATTAATGGCATCATGGTACATCAGATCATAAACTCGATTCCGAGGGAACTGGGTTTATGGGGGCAACACTTGGATGATATGTTTATTTGCTCGATTCAAGAGGCTCTTCCTCGTAAGATCAGAGGCATGTTGACGATGGAAAGACGGAATATACCATACATTCAGCTGGTGAAGGCGATGTAAGGTGTTTTCTTTTGATGTCTTTTTGTACGGATGGTTTTTTCTTCTGTTTTTCCACGGGGTGGGTCTTGGTTTTGTGGTAAGGATGATACCTGCGAGAATATAAGCAGGAGCTGTAAATTTTGGTTGATTGTGCCTACACGGGGAGAGTAGGATGAATAAAAGCTTCTCCCGGCTTTAAAAAAAAAAACATGATATAAATTGCCCTATAACTATTTCTATAGATTCAGATGTTGCAGGTCAATCATACGAAAGCAAACTATTTATACAAGATATTTTGGAGTTGTTTTGATATGATTGGCTAAATACATCTGTGATAGAGCTATGGATAAGGTGAGATCTTCTTTATACATCCATATACCTTGTGTAGGATCTGGTGATCTGGTTTCTTATTTATTAATGCATGCGTAATTAATACATATTTTGCAGCTACTTAGACAAGATATGTGCAGATTTTGCATTCGAACATGTAGGATTTTTGATTCCATCTTTGATTAGTCTAGTAGCTAAAGACCCTCCGTCAGTTCAACAATACTGTTGTGAGGCTTTTTAAATTTTTGCTCAAAATAAGAAGACGATGATAATGGCTCCATTCAATGTAAAGTAAGTTTACTTTGCTTATTATAATTTGGACTTAAGAAAATTACATTTTTATTGTGGATTTTGAGTTATTAATTTTTAACTTTTTTACCTCTAGTGGTATCCATTGGGAGTTACTGGTTATTGTCCCCGAGACGTTCACTGTCTATTATTTAGATCCTAAGGGGAGTAAATTGAATACAAAATATGGACACATAATGAAAATGGTATTATTCCGGTGAGAAATATTCCATTTTCATATATGTTAACATATGTTATTACATTACTATTTAATTATGCAATGTACTGCGTTACATTAACATGTAGGGGTTTTGATGAGTTCAAAAAGGCTGGAGGAAAGGTCCCCACGAAAAAGAACCAGCCAATAATTTGGAAGAACGTGAAAGTAAGTTCCCGACTGCAATATATGTATATATTATTTATGTGAACAATGCTTAATTAGTTGTATTTTTTAATATTTTGTATGTTTGAATTTATAGTGTGCTACACAAGACAACGGATGGGCATGTGGATACTATGTGATGCGATTTATGCACATGATTATCAAATATGCCGCAATGGACATCGATTGTATTGCTGAGGTATTATATAGTCTCATTAGATAATATGAAATATATCAATCTTATTTATAGCTCATGAATTATATATATACATCATTCTCTTTACATGTGTTTAGAACTGACCACACTACAGGAAATGCCTTACCAGATGTACATGCTCCCTATACGATGGGAGAATTAAATGAAGTAAGAGAAGAATGGTCAACAGCCATACAAGTAGTGGGGGATTTAAGATATAATTGGGATGTTGATAGCGAATAATGACTAAAGAATGATATTTTGTAAATGAATTTCTGAATTATAATATATGTGTGAATGTTTCTACATGTCTGGATGTTTCTACATGTGTCTGAGTGAAAATGAATGAAACTGTTGGTTGCTATATGAATGTTTCTATATGTGTGAATGTGAAAATGAATGGAACTACAGATTGCTAGCTACATGAATGTTTCTAAATGTGAAAATCAAATGGAACTGCAGGTGGCATTGCTAAATGTGAATATTTTTGTTGTTAATTTTACATGTTTGTGGCCTGTTGTTGGCTGATATCAATGGATGTCGTAAAACCTGCAGTTCATAACTGAACTGCATGTTTCTCATCCTGCGACCAGCCATACAGCAGGTCTACAGACTGATAGAAAAAAAAAACAAAAAATAGGCGTCGGTTATTTGTATAAAAGCGACGCCACATCGTTACAGTGTCGGTTTTATATAAATAACTGATGTCTATTTCCTTAACACCATGGCCGTGCTGGCCAACACGGCTGTGGCAGCGGACCAGACACCATGGTCGTGCTGGCCAGCACAGCCGTGTTGGGAGTGCACGACCGTGGCAGCGGACCAGACACCACGGCCGTGCTGGCCAGCACGGCCGTGTTAGGGTTTATATGACGTCGGTTCTTATCTAATAACCGACGCTGATAGTGCCCAAGATGGCGCCCTTCTGTGGCGCGAAGGCATATGGCATCAGTTTCTTGTCTAATAACCGACGCCTATAGTGCCCAAGATGGTGCCCTTCTGTGGCGCGAAGGCATATGGCGTCGGTTTCTTATCTAATAACTGACGCCTATAGTGCCCAAGATGGCGCCCTTCTGTGGCGCGAAGGCATATGGCGAGCACACCTTGCGGGGGGTTGCGTGGGCTACTGCAGTGGTAGGAGTGCCAGGCTCTAATACCACTTTGGTAGGCTCAGAGATTGTACCTGAGGAAGGCCGAGTTGGTAGCCTATGCTTACCTATGGTGATGGAAAACTCCCGCTCGAGGACGGGTCCCAATCTAGAAAGGGGAATAGCAATCACAACAGCCAAATGGAATAAGTATCCAATGCTTGTACTCATGTCGTCCATTCTATTAATAGGTAAAGCACCAGTGTCATCTTTACCTGGACACCGCATTATAAGTGAAAAACGCCCAAGAGGTTGCAATGAAAATAAAGCAAAAGATAGCCAGCTAATGTCCATCAACCTTACAGGAAAAAGGGAAAAGCTAGTGGTGTGCACATACAGGTGTGGAACACGTGAGAGAGTCCTATCACAGAGAAGGCCACATCTTCGAGCATCCCATGTGATACGAGCTCATCTATCCTTGGGAGAGTGCCCTTTGTCTCCTCTGTTGCTGCTATGAGAGGGTGGTCAGAGCCAATGACCCCCTCCCTTCATGGTGCAGTGGTTGAACATCCACACATTGGCTAGTGGGTTCAAACTAATTTTGTTAGATGGGAAGCATATCAGGAGAAAGATGTTGATTGCTTCCTGCTATATTGTCTACCGGCAAAGGATCGCTTGGCAGAGCCTTCACTTCCTATCTATGGTGAGAAGCCTCAACCATTCTACATGAAAAATGAATACAATATGCTCTTTTTTATTACCTTTCAAGATAATTGTCGTTGACAAATCCCATATATATGGTGATAGGACTATATCCAAGAGCCTAATTGAAAAAGACATCCAATCACTTAGGTGATCTTGGGAGTCCAATATATGTGGAATATTGATTCCAAATTGACATTCTAATGGTCTTAAAGAAAATCAAAATGAAAAAGCATAAAGAAATCAAGGACACATGATGTAAGATGGTACAAGACCACATTTGCAATTTTGAATGATGTGTATAACAAGGCACCCACTTATGTTTTGCTGAGGAAGTTGTCCAAACCTACCATCTCCACAGACATGGTGGACTGTACACGAGGATGAATAAAAATATTGCAAGAAATGAGATAAAAGAGTCACTATTCAAGGGAGGGGGATAGACGTCTCATTTATATATTGTGTCTAGAAGCGTAAACCACAACACACTCAAGAAAATAAAAGCAAGTAGTTTTGTCGAAGTATATCAGTGTTTCCTTTACCATGAAATCAAGAAGAGATCATCATAAAACTAGAAACATGTTCACTTCAGTCTTTTACAACTAAAATGAGATATTAAGTCAGATGTACAATTGCATGTGTCCATAAATCAATCAAGTCAGATTTTAGGCAATAAGTTAGCAGGATCAATAGAGTTTGGTCAAGCCAGGGGTTGTGTCACCTCCCCTACAAATAAGAGGATTCCTCTTGTATTAAAATCATTGTGAATATGTTGTCCATATTGTCTCCACATTATTTTATACTAAGAGTGGGCAGTCAATTTGTATGTGGTGGCAATCACCTACAACACAACTCTCTATAGTTGTTACCAACCTACCATTACGGCCATCAAACTATAGTGTGAATGTGGGTAATGAAACTAGATCCAACCCTCATTTTGAAGAATCTCACAACACATATTACTACATAAGTGAAGCTTCCTATGTTGATCTTTTGAGTATAGTATCCAACCTACGCAAAGCATGTCATGTAATTTCTCTTCCACATCGGTTTTGTTTCTATTCAGTCAAAGCCACCAAATATCTAACATATTCTTAGAGTAGTCTAGCATGCTTAATTCCAGAAACAAAATTCTCACTAGTTTGTTTCTGATATTTATATAATTTATGCCTCTTACAGTTGTGTACATCTTCTGCACACACACACACATATTTCATATTGTTGTTACAAGACAGAGCTAAGAAGAAGAAAAATGTATTGCATATATCAAATATATCAACTGGTACATGGTCGAAGGTAGGGGAAAAAGGCAATGTGTAGATGCAATAAATGACCTTCAGTATGCCCCTTAATTTTATTGTCGGTCAATATACATCTCTAAATGAAAACTGGTCATATGCCCACAAGACGGACAAAACTTGGGTGACATGTGCCCACATGTTAAAAATGTTTGTAGTTCCAAGATTACAAAAACACACAAGACAACATACATAATTTGTTGAAGAATCCTCAATCAACATCTTAAATAAGAACACAAGCTCTATGTCTTGGAGACACCTGAGCCAGAAGAACCTACTCTCATTGTGCCTAAAGATGACAAGGATGCTTACAAGAAGTGCTCAGAAGATGTTGTGGATGTCAAGTGCATGATGTTGTTCTCAATAAACTATGAGTTGCAACGACAACATGTGAACACAAGCATTATTGAGATGGTAACATGTATTAGGAACATGTACCAAAACCAAGCAAGATAAGAGACATATGATGTCTCAAAGACGTTGTTCAAGTACAATATGGCTGAAGGAGATCCAATAGGTCCTCATGTACTCAAGTTAATTGGGTATGTGGAGAAGATTACTAGACTAGGATTTTCCTTAGGTCAAGAGTTGAACACAGATGTGATTATGCAGTCCCTGCCAGAGTTATACAACCAGTTTTCAACATGAATGATTTTGACAAGCTGTTGTCAAAATTGCTTGGCAACCTAAGGATAGCTGAAACACAGATGAAGAAGAACAAACCTAAAATGTGAAGATGATCAACAGAGGGAAGTCCAAGGGTAAAGCAAAGAAGAGTTCTAAAGATATCCAGAAGCCAAAATCTTCTGCACTGAAAGCTAAGGGAGGAGTAAATAAGGAAAGTGCCACTGTCGTCACTAGTCGAGACACTGGAAAAGGAACTACCCTCTTTACATAGAGGATCTCAGGAAGAAGAACGAGGTAGAGATCTCCACTTTAGGAACCAAGAATAAGTAAGCTAGAATGCTACAGAGTAAGAGTTTATACCACTATAGTTGAATCTATCATTCAACCTAATGGACATGTAATAGAATTAGTGGATTTATATTATGTACTTGTCATTAATGTAAACATCATGTATCTTGTATGGATAAGAATATTATGAATAAATTGATGTTTCATTTTAAAAGATAAAAATCTTATATGACAGTGCCCTTTGTCTCATAATCTATACTTGATAGTTGTAGAGACAAAAGTGTACAACACATATATTGAATGACTTAATAACTCATTTAATGATACCTATAGAATTATCATCCATGGAACCTAAATGAGAAATACATTTCTATAATCCATTATGATGGTTATCTAAACTCTTTTGATTATTGAACCATTAGACATATGCAAGTCCTATTTATTGGGTAATATGACAAAAACATCTTCACTTAATGTAGTGGGAAAGTGACTATTTTATTAGGGCTCATACATACTGATGCATCTAGACCTTTTAGAATGAATGCTAGAGGTAGTTATTAATGCCTCATTATATTTACTGATAATCTCAGTAGAAATGGTAGTTTGTATATAATGAAATACAAGAATGAATCTGTTAAAGTATTGAAAAGATCATGAATGAAGTACATAATAAACTTGGTAAAAATATTGAAACACTTTGATATGATCGATATGGAAAATGCTTTGAACCAAGAGTTTAAGAACCTTCTGGGAGATTGTGATAATGTATCACAATGAACTCTACCTAAAACATGATGATGCATGAAGGAATCACACCCCATTTTTCATGGTGTGATTATCAAGATATCTAGCTAATCTTCCAATTTCCTTTTGGCACATGCTTTATACTAAATAATGTACTATCTAAAATGGTTCAAAGACACTATATGAAATTTTTGACGTGGGAAGTGTAATGATATGTCTTTTAATAATGATTAGTAATGAAGGCCTTTATATAAAAAATAATAATTTCTTAAAGGCTTTATCCACAAATCACATGAATATTATTTTGTTGAATACTACTTTCATTCCAATCCTACAACAAAAGTGTTTTTTACCAGGATGGCTATATTCCTAAACAAAATTTAATTCCAAAAGAGTCAGTGGGAAAAAATAGAGCTATAAGAGTTCGATACCAACAAGAAAGCATTGAACCAAAAGAAGGTACGATAGGAACATGGAGAATCACAAATTTTTGTGGAACCTCAAGTTCCTTGAGTAACACAGAAAATCACATATATCTAGTAGAACACACCTTGAGCTTGAAAGATTATGATATCTTATGGCTCAAGAAGGTGGTAAGTTGATCATATATGATGAGTCAATAACCTACATAGATGTTATTGAGGGACCAGAGTCTTGAGAAATGGCTTCAGGCCATGATATCCAAGATGGAATCCTCGTTCAAAAATAAGGTATGACCTTGGTGGGTCCACCTAAAGAGGTAAAATCCATAGGGTGCAATTGGGTGTTTAAGAAGAAGAACATGGAATGGTAGATTGGTTGTTAAGAGTTTCAAACAAGTTCAAGATGTTGAACATAATGAAGTCTTTTCATCAGTTGTCATAGTTCAATCCATTAGGATCATGCTTGCCATTGCATCTTGTTATGACTTTGAGATTTGACATATGGATGTTAAAACTACATTCCTTAATTGGAATTATTATAAGGATGTATGTGTGAGATGGTCTAAAGGTTTTATAAATCCAATAATGCAAATAAAGTGTGTAAGCTACAAAGGTCAATCTATGGATAGATGCAAGCATCAGATAGTTGGAATATTCAATTTGAAAAGGTAGTCAAAGAGTTTGATTTCAATTGAAATGAAGATGAAATATGTGTTTACAAAAGATTTAGTGGGGCATATTTATATTCCACATAATGGTGAGGAATAACATCTTTATACTACAAAATGTTAAAACATGGTTGGGAAGTACCTTCTCTATGAAAGGTTTAGGTGAATCATCCTACGCGATAGGAATTGAGATCTATAGAGACACATCTAGAAAGCTTCTTGACATGAGATAGATCACATACATTGACAAGATGTTGAAGGGGTTCAACATACAAGACTTGTTGAGAGAAGATTTGTCCATGTCCCATGGGACTATTCTCTCAACAATCTAGTGTCCCAGTTCTTGTGAAGAATAGGAAACACATAAGTAAGATGTCATATGCATTCATAATTGGACCTGTCATGTATCTAATTTTATGTACTCGTCCTGACATCTCATATGTATTTGACATGACAAGATGATATGTACACATCCCGTTATCTCATATGTATTAGACATGATGAGTGGATATGTGTCATATCTGAGTGAAAGTCACTAGACTACCATAAAAGAACATCCTTAAGTACTTGAGAAGAACTAAAAGGAATAGTTCCATGGTTATGATAATAAGGAAGAGTTGGGTGCAAAGGGTTACACTGATACAAGCTTACAATATGATATAAAAGTGAACACAATCAAAATATTGTATGGATCAAAAAGTTCATATAGATGAACTTATGGGAGGTTCTGACCATTGATGACACAGTAGAAATACTATGACAACAATGGAACTACTGGTTAGGCAAGGAATCTCAAATATCATACTATGACACTTCCATCTCATATGAAAGGTCGTACAACAAAAAGATGTGAAAACTTACAAAATACTAACCTTTAGTAAACATTGCCAACCCGCTATAAAATCTCTCGTGCCATGGAAACATGTGTACATGTTAACATCACTTTGAACAAGATTCATGTGTGATTGACTCTAACTGCAAGTGGGAGTCTGTTGGTATGTATGCCCAGAGAGCCAATCATCTGATCATAGTATTGGGGCATTAGATACCTGATTTGGTAATGATAAAGGTAATTCAATCTATTATGTCTATCTCAATCATGAGATGATGACACAAACATAGTAGATGTATAAATAATGATGTCACTCGATGACATATGTCTTCAGGTTTAGGGCCTGAACAATAAGATCATATGTATGATAAGAGTACATACATTCTTGTTATTTCCTTAGTCAGATATTACTATGGAAGCAAAATAGACAACAATAATACATAATATTAGAGTGTGATGATTGATGACAAAATCTCATTAGTCATGATATGTGATATCAAACCAAGCAATTAGGTACTTGTTATAGAATAGTGGACTAGAACGGCCCACCATGAGAGTGATACATGTAGACCATAGAATGGTAGTCAGAATCGTCTCTCATAGTGATAATGGTGATTGTGGTTCTTAGACCTAAATTCACTACACTCATCACATGTCGTTCATTGTACTTATATATCATCTAATGTGACCTTGAATAAGGGTTTCCATAAAGGTGATGCTCAGGTACTTTGTGTCACATGAGGATTAAGTGTGAGTGACGTAGATGGGATTTGTACCTCCTATAAGAGATTGATATCCATGCCACTTGATAAGTGATACTGAGAAATGAATGGACATACTCATGTGACTCAATATGTGATATGTGAGTTCACATGCATCTTAGACAATTTTTTCCAGTTCAAGGAACATGGAATGAACGTTGAAGAGGACGATGATTCCATGCCTCAAGTTTAATCTGGATATTAGAGACAAAGGAACTATACAATCATTGTAACACTAATCATTGATTATAGGTTGAAGTTTTTCTCTAACTTTCTAAATTACTTGGGTAGCAATGATGTGTTGCTAGACACTGCTCATTGATCATGATGTCATATATAGGTTATTGACATTCAATGCCAACGTAACTTGGGACCTATAAGGTTATATGCATATGATGCACTTGGGATAGGAGTTTATTCATGAATGGTGTTTAACTTGATTACTAAAATGTTTAGGTATTCAATTTAAACAACTAAGGTTGAAACTTGACTGACTGGATTGTGAACCGACCAGTTCAAGTGTTGAACCTATCGATTCAAGTGTCATGTTAATTGGAAACAACATTGGTTAAACTAGGGCACGAAACGACCGGTTCACCTAGTGAACCACCGATTTAAGTTGTGAATTGCCTATCTCAATGATCATGATCAAAGAATTATACTGACATAATGATGTGTATTAATTGGGTATTAAAAGCTGATATATTTGCAGCTTTTTTTTTTTAATAAGCCAGGGGTCACTCTTATTCATCCCACACCCCTCTTGTGGGCTAAATCAATCATGTAATTACAGCTCCCGCTCTTATAACTCGGGTATCATCCCCCCTGCCCCCAACGGAGCAAAAAAACCCCAGAAAAGAAAGAGAAAAGGACCCTGCCACTCTAGTAGAGGGAGACATAAGGAACACCCCTTTTATCCATGATCAACATTCCCCTAATCTTCATAGGGAGGAAAGAAGCGTCTATACAAAAGAAAGCATCATCTCTGTTGTTCCCCCACTTCCCGATCTCAGCAGCAGTGGAGTTGACAACGTCAAGCACTAAGGAGCCGATGATACCTTCATCCTCCAGCACGGTCCTCAGCTCTCTAACAAGAGCAGTGTTCTTCCATGGCACATCTGCCCTATGCCAAAGCATGTGATAAGCTCTACTGTGACTCATCTCCAGGGTCGATAAGCGAACATTGTGTTCGTTAGCGATCCTTATGCCGATCACGCATGCCTGGAGCATAGCTGTCAAGTTGTCGTTCGCCCTGATCCAGTATCTGAAGGCCAAACGAAGGAAACCATGGGAGTTTCGGGCAAGTCCAGCCGCCCACCATCTTTTACGGCCTAGATTATCACCATGTTTTCCAACAGCAAGGTTCAGCTTGATGTTTGTTAGATCCGGCATATTCCATTTTATCAACTTGATCGTCCTGATCTTGTGCTCCGGCTCCATAATATTGTAGCTGCGAAGGATATGGTAGAAAGTCGGATTCTCCAGGTGCGAGAAGGTTTTGTTGCTCATCATCTTATTCAGGTGGAAAGAAATGAAGTTCCATTCCGAGGCAACTGTATTTTCTTTGCCATCAAACCTGGCTGTGCATCGCATCCTCCAAATGGAACAAGGGATAAGCGCCGCTAATCTACGGGTGATCCAAACTTTCACCGATTTCGTTGGGGAGTCAGAACAGAAATCTAGGAGAGATGGGATGTCGCGAGGAGCCTGCTTATCCGCGATGATCGAGAAGATCCTTCAAAGCTCTTTGGCGAGGTCGCTGCCGAAGAAAAGGTGCACTAGCGTTTCCATCTGTGGTGCATTGCAGCAGTTACATCTAGAAGCCAAGGAAATGCGGCATCTAGCAATATTGTCATCCGTGGGCGGGGCTTTATTGGCCATCTTCCATAAAATAGCACTAGCTTTAGGGCTGCCAAGCTTCCAAACATGAGAAAGATTGTGATGTCGATGGTATGCTGTGTCTTGAAGGAAGTGTTTGGCCGACCTGAGGGTAAAGCGACCATTTGGATCAGGAGTCCAAACGATCGTGTCTGGAGCGCTCGATATCATGTTATCAGCTAATCTAATGATGTTCAGCCCCTCCTCAGTAACGATCTCACCGAGCGCATCCCAATCCCAACCATCATCGTTGTTCCAAAAATCATAAGGTTTGAAGTCATGCCTGAGATCTGAATCCAGCCTAGCATAGTCAACCATCCTATGATCGCACCAACGATCATACCAGAAGGAGATAGCTCCCTCGCCAAGCAGCCATCTACAATGGGGTAGCATGGTTGGAAAGCTTTTCCAAACCCTCTTCCAGTAAGGGGAGGCGGTGGAGCTCCTCTTAAGGAGGGAGGGGTAACAACCAGAATGATGGCGCATGGCACTGCTATATTTCTGCCTACAGAAAGAGCTCCAGGTCGACGTCCCACTCAAAATCTCCCACGCAGCCTTAATCACAAAAGCTTGGTTCAAGAGAGCAATGGGCTCCAAGTCCAATCCCTCTTGCTCCGCTGGTTTCGCCACTCTTTTCCATGCAACCCAAGTCTTGCGCCTATGGTTCTCTCTATCGGTCCATAGAAAGCGGGAGAGGATTGATTCGATCCTGTGAGCAATGCTAGCCGGTATGCCCAAGGAGGCTGCTGTGTATGTGAGAGTAGAGGATAGCACATGCCGGATCAACATCCTTCTGCCGGCAAAGGATAGCAGCTTTGCTTTCCAAGAAGCAACCTTTTGGTTTATCTTATGCACCAGGTATTCAAAGTGTTCTATTTTGCTTCGACCAGCAGTCAGGGGGACGCCCAGATAAGTGAGGGTTTCCACCGGTTCTGCCACCCCAATTGAGTTAGCAATCTCCCTGGCTAAGTTTCGATCAGAAGTGCCCACAATACAAACTGATTTGGCCTGGTTTACCGCCTGCCCCGTGGCCAAAGAATATCTTGAGAAGGTGTCTCTGATAATGGTTCTGCTCTCTGGAGAAGCGTTGATAAAAACAAGGATGTCGTCGGCATAGAAAAGAGCCGGAGGTGCCGTCACATTCCCTCTAGTGTGAAAAGGGGCGAGGGATTGTTCACGAGACAACTTGCATAATCTTCTTAGCAGCAGCTCTTCGAAAATAATGAAAAGAAAGGGGGATAAGGCATTCCCTTGCTTTAGTCCTCTACCCATCTGGAAGAAGCCGGCTGAGAAATCTCCCAGAGCAACTGATGCCCACGATTGCTCAGAAAATCGAAGTAGCAGGTCGATCACGTCTTGCATAAAACCAAACTTATACAGTACTTTCCGCAACACTCCCCAGTGAACACGATCAAAAGCTTTTGCCATATCGAATTTAATCACTGTATTAGGAAAAGATTGACCCTGCTTGATGTCGTGCATCAGCTCTTGAGCTAGCCTGATGTTGTTCGTAATGTCTTTGCCTTGCACGAAAGCCCCCTGAAAGTCAGAAATCATCGGCGGGATGATGGGTGTGATACGTGAACTGATCACCCTAGCTAGAATGCGCAGCACAACATTCTCTATACAAATGGGGCGGAAGTCTGTAGCAATCTGCTGCGGGTTATCAACTTTGGGAATTAAAACTATCCGGCTGCTGAAAATGCTCCTGTGACAGGGCTGGCCCTTGAAGAAAGACTCCGTTAGACGCATGAAGTCATCTTCGATGATCTCCCAGGCGGCACGATAAAAGGACACCGTGAATCCATCTGGGCCAGGGGCGGTGTGCTGGTCCATGGAGAACTAGGACACATGTAGAACTAATCGGTTTAAGGGTTGAACCAACTGATTCACCAATGAACCAATTGGTACACTGCTCATAGGTTCTAAAAAATTGAGGGAAAATTGTCCCTTTGACTCCCATATGGACGGGAAATCCTGACCCTTCTATAAATAGAGGAGTGTTGGGGGCTTCTGAGATACAATAATAAACTCTGATAATTGTTGTCCTCTCTAGTTGTGGTAACCAAGAGAAATTGGGCAAGCCCTACACATAAAAGGGAGGGATAACAATGGATAGACAATTGGGAGAGTGAATCAATCCACGTAGATTGATGTTCAAAGGGACAACTTGTAACATACCAAAAGTTGGACATTCTCTTTTTGGCCCTTTTCCAAACTTCTCCTATCTTTTCTATCCCTTTTATCTTTGATGTTGAATTTGTGAAATTATTAGCAGTTTCTGGTGAATTTGATCACCCTTTATGCCAATGTATTAGTTTATGCACAAATACCTTAGTTAACGTTTTAATAAGGGTCTAATATGCAAATTACTACTTATGTGAGATAATGATAAAATATATTTGTTCTAGAACATTCCTTAGCATTTTGGAGTAAGGAAGAGAAAAAGGAATGAATAATGATGCTTTAAACATGTTAATGTGATATAGATTATTTAATATGAGAAAAAGTGGTAATAATGGATAATAGGCCAAAATTCATAAAAGGAAGACTAGTTGGTTAAAGATAACTTGAGATTTGTTTCCTTGGGTTTGTTTTGACGTGGATGGTAAGTTTCATAATTTTAGAATAATAATAACTATATCTCTTTTATTTGGAAAAGATAACGCGAGTTTTCCTCAAAATATGAAATAAAATACTTAATGAATCCAAAAGTGGAAATAATAGTGGATTCATAATCTACACATTAAAAATAGTCTTTGGGTGAATTTTTATATAATTTGGACAATCTTTAATATACATGTGTAGATCAGGAGAGAGTATGTAAAGTCCAAAATGTTAAATAATGAGCAAAATAATCCCAAATGATAAAATTGATGGCCAATTCATCTTCCACATGTTTTGGTATGATTAAGAGTGATGTTTCACATTAATTGGTGTTTTCTAGAAGTCTCTAATGTGATAAAAAGAGAAAATATGATTTACTTTAAAATAATTAAATAAAATATCTAGAGTCTTCAAAAGTGAAAACTAATGCTAAATTCAGATTTTTTTTTAATTAAGCTAGGGGTCAATCTATTCATCTCACACCCCTCATGTGAGCAAACCATCGAAAAGAAAGGAATACAGCTTCTGCTTATAAAACGCAGATATCACCCCTCCTATACAGCAGACCCCCATCCTACCCTTCATTGTTCATCATAAACACGTAAGGCATGCGTCTCTTCTCCATGACGATCATCCCGCGGATCTTCCTAGGAATCCGAATGATATCAGTCGATATAAAAAGGTCCTCCATCCTGCATCCCCATTTCCCAATCTCCCTCGGAATAGAGTTAAGGATTTTGTGCACAGTAGACCCCATAACACAAGCATGAGCCATCTCCGCTCTGAGTTCCCTAGCAAAGGGCCTCACCCTCCAGGGTGCAGAAACATCTTTCCACAGAAAATTGTATATATCAGCATCATCAATCTCAACTGATGATATTTGCAGCCTCTGATCTCTTGCAAGCTTGAGTCCTATCGTCATCGCTTGGAAATATGCCATAATGTAGTCATTTGATCTGAGCCACGCCCGAAAAATTAGGCAAACATTCGCATTGTGGTTACGAACATACCAGCCCCCCATCTCCTGTAAGATCCATCCCTGTATTTGCTTTTACCTATCGAAACATTCATCTTCAAGTTATATAGGTCAGGAGGTATCCATCTAAGCAGCCTGATCTCCCTCATCTTCAGATTTGGATCATCAATATGTTCTTGCCTCAAAAGATTGTATCTCGACGTATCATGCCCAAGTCTGAAAGACTTTTTCTTCATCCAACTATTAATAATAGTAATAATCTGCTTCCACTCAAAGACAATGTCCCGGTGTCTGCCATCATAGCGGGCTGTACATCGGATTCTCCAAATGGCCATCGGGATGAGGGCAGCGATTCTCCCCATCAACCAAATTGGAAAGATATCAGAGACGCTCATCTCGCATAACTCCAAGAGGGATGGAAAGTTAAGCGGTGACTCCAATCCTGTGACAAAAGTGAACTTCGACCAGAAGTATCTGGCTACCTGTCCCCGGAAAATCAAATGGAGAGTGTCCTCTTCATGCGGTTCCATGCAGCAGTTGCAGCGTGATGCCATGGGAATACCGCACTTCGTCCTGATGTTATCATCCGTCGGAGCCGCACCTCTCGCCAACTTCCATATCAGCGCACTGGCCCTGGGGGCATCCATCTTCCAGAGGTAATGAAGGCCCGCCGGCCCCTCAGTTCGGGCGTTCCACAGGATCTTCTTAACCGACTTCAGGGTGAACTTGCCACTGGCCTCCGGTGTCCAAATCATCTGATCCTCTGCATCCGATATCAAAATATCTGCTTTCTCAATCAGATTCACCCCACTTTCGTCAACAACCTGCCGTAGGGCATCCCAATCCCAGCCACACCCCATAATCCAGAAATCTTTAACCATAAAAGGTAGTCTTTTGTCACTAGGTATCCTCGCATGATCAGCTAGTCTTTCATCGCACCACCAAGCGTCCCAAAACGGAATGTCACCACGCCCAATCATCCATCTGCACTTCGGGAAGACTTTCGGGAACATCTCCCATACCCTTCTCCAATATGGGGATGGATTGCTGCTAATCTTAATCGTCGGGGGATAATTACCTGATCGTCCATTGGCAGTATTTGCATACTTATGTTTACAGAAAGATGCCCACAAAGAATCACCTACAAGGATTTCCCAACAAGCCTTAGCTATAAAGGCTTCATTGATTACCTTCAGTGGGACTAAACCCAAACCGCCATTTTCTACAGGTGTCGCAACCCTATGCCACCCCACCCAGCTTCTTCTGTGATTGTTGTCTCTGTCCGCCCAAAGGAACTCTGTAAACTTGTTCTCAATGCGTTGGATGATACCAGCCGGTAGGCCTACTGCCGCAGCAGTATACAAGGAGATTGAAGATAACACATGGGCAATCAACATCCGCCGACCAGCAAAGGACAAAAGTCTGGTTTTCCACGAAGCCACTTTGGAGTTTATCTTCTTCAGCAACAAATCATAGTCCCCCATCTTATCTCTCCCTTTTGATATTGGGATGCCAAGATACAAGAAAGAATCTGCGGGCGCTGCGATCCCAAAAACCATGGCAATGCTGCAAGCAAGAGAATTATCATTTCCACCAACAATACACACCGACTTACTAGGATTAATCCGCTGCCCAGTAGCCTTCTCGTAGGAGAGGAAGGTCCTTCGAACCTTGTCAATGGATTTCCGGTCAGCATTCAAGAAGATAACCAGGTCATCCGCATACAGCAAGATAGAAGGAGCAAGGGCGTTTCCCCTGGTAATGAATCTGGAGATATTCTGGTTCATCGTCAAGCTAGCTATCTTCCTGCATAGCAGTTCTTCAAAAATGATAAAAAGGTAGGGCGATAATGTGTTCCCTTGTTTAAGACCTTTGGCAAACTGAAAGAAGCCAGCTGTCTCCTCCCTGATAGAAACAGTAGCCCAAGCATTCATGAAGAAGCTCATACAAAGCTCTACAAAATCCGGCAGGAAACCAAAAGCAAGAAGGACCTTACGCAGGACATCCCATTCAACTCGATCGTAGGCCCTTGACATGTCGAACTTGACCATAGTATTCGGCATGTCCTTCCCCTGATTTATGTCATGCATCATCTCCTTAGCTAAACGGATATGGTGAGTGATATCGGAGCCCTTCATGAAAGCAGCTTGCGGAGGGGATATCATCCGTGGTAGATAAAGGGATAGCCTATTGCTGAGAATCCTAGCCAGGATACGGAGGGCTATGTTCTCTATAGAAATCGGCCTGAAATCTGTAGCCAAAAGACGAGGATCATCATTCTTTGGGACGAGGAGAATTCTGCAGCAAAATAAGCCTCTATGACACTTCTGCCCCACAAAGAAAGATCGCGCCATATCCATAAAATCACCTCCTAAAATGTGCCATGTAGCTTTGTAAAAAGGGATGGTGAAACCATCAGGGCCCGGGGCGGCAGTGGAGTTCATCATGCTTAAAACCTTTAGAACCTCATCTTCTTGGGGGGGCGCAACAAGGGAGCAACTATCATCCGCTGATATGCATATCGGGATCTCCTTCAGGAAGGAATCCAAATCCTCCGTATTAAGATCAACCTGTTCAGTATACATCTGTTGGAGGTACTCCGCCGCCTTGATCGCCATATCCGAAGGATCATCAACTATGGTACCATCTTGTAAAGCAAGGGAGTTCAAACTCCTACGTCGTCTCCTTGTTTTCACCACTGCATGGTAGAAAGGAGTGTTTCTCTCCCCATCTAGGAGCCATTTAATCTTAGCTTTCTCCTTCCACACCACTTCCTCAGCATCGAGCAACTGCTGTAACTCAGCCTCAGCCATCTTCAAGTTTTCTTCATTAGAATCAGTGGGGTTTTCATCATAGGCCGTCTGAGTGATGAAAAAGATGTCCTCCAGGTCTTTTATTCTTTGTGGTAAATCCCCAAATTTTCTCTTGCTCCAGTCTTTTAAGGCCGATCTCGCCTTCTTAAGTTTGCTGCAGAAGATAAACGATGGATGTCCGACGATCGGCTCGCCCCACGCCTTATCAATAATCTGTAGGCACTCCTCATCTTGGAGCCAGGACGATGTAAAACAGAAATGGGCCTTTCTTTGTCGGTGGTCCTGAGCGCCAGGGATCGTGACTATGGGGCAATGATCTGATACCCTGGATCTAGTAAGATGGATGGATCTGGTTGTAGGCCTCTCCCCTATCCACGCTTCGTTTGCAAAAACCCTATCAAGCCTTTCCCATATCGTTGGAGTGAGCATCTGTTTATTCACCCAGGTGAAACGACTTCCTTCAAAAGGAATCTCTCTAAGAAGGGCATCCGCAATCATAGAGTTAAAGTCAAGCATATCCTGGAAAACGGGGGCATTTCCACCACGTTTCTCCAGGCCATCCCTTACAGTGTTGAAATCGCCTGCTATCAGCCATCGGGAGTCACCAATGATCGATGCTAGGCTAACCAAATCCTCCCACAGCATTCTCCTCTCTATATTATTACAGCTTGCATAAATCGCCGTCACGAAAAAGAAAGGTCCATCATTTCTCCCGCTGCTCCCGAATCTGACAGTAATGTGCTGCGTATGAACCCTAAACACCGAGGGCCTCATACTCTGAGCAGCAAAGAACCAAATCTTACCCTCAACATCGCCGTTGTCCACAACCCAGTCCAACCGAACAAGGTCCAAGAGCTCCGCAGCGTGCTCCGCATGGAGAAAAGGCTCAAAAAGGCAAATTACTCCAGGTTTAAAACGGCCACATATCCTGCTTAGAACTCTTCTTGTAGGGTTATTTGCCGCCCCCCTGATATTCCAGAAGATCGATGTACAGTCCATAAACAACATAAAAACCGCTGGCAAAGCGCAAGTCGCTAAAAAGAGTTACCGACTGTATCTCCACCCATCCTCCCAGCTGGAGGTCTCCATGTATTCTTCATCATCTATAGCCCATCTTCTTCTTGATCGGTCTCTTCTGTCAGATAAGCTATGCCTATGGTGCCTGCGGTCCTCCCTTGTCACTCTTCTGGAGCCCTCTCTAGATCGTCTTCTGTCTTCTCTTCTGTAGTCTCTGCCCTCAAGTTCTATAAAGCTTATAAAGTCCTCTAGCCGAGTCTGTGATAGGAGCCTTCTGTTCCCCTCTCCATGCACAATGACCCTTCTGGGAGATGTAGATGTTCTCGGGTAGTCCTGTCTCATCAGGGACGACTCCCTCGATCTCTGTCGATCAGGCGGAGACGGAGGTCTCGGGGGCAAGATCATCAAGGCACTGGAGGCGGTCTTCTCAGCAGGCACAACAAGGGCATCCCTCGGAATATTAAGCTCCTTCCCAACTTCTGTCAAATGAGTATCTCTTGATCCAATCGGACCTCTAGCCACCATCTTCAGTTGAACCGCTGTTCTTCTCATGCCAAAGGTGAGGGATACAAATTGAGGTATGTCTTCATTAAAGGCTTCCACCTGTATAAGGATGCCGGACATGTCGTCAGCTTCTTTCTGCCAGTCCGATATGTGGACCAGATTGCCAAAGGACCTGGTAATGCTTGCAATCGATCTATCATCTCTGCATATAATAGGGATATCCGTCAACCAAAACCAGAAGGATTCCTTGCTGTTATGTCTCTCACCCCCCGCCATATGTCTCAACTCAAGTCTCCTGTTCCTGAACATAGGAATCCCCTTCTCCACGACTTCTCTTGCTTCCTCCATACAGGAGAAGAAAGCAATCGCCTTCCTATGAGCAAAACGGTAAAGATCTGCCGCACCCGACCAGCAATGGTGAAGGAAGAGGACCAAATCACTCCATGGCATATCATAGGTCCATAATATTTCGATCGCTTTCTCCATGGCCTCCGTCTTCAGCCTCCTCGACTCATCGTCTGGCCCAAGGTCCACAGCAATCCTTTTTGGGACATGAGAGGGGGCACCCCTCGCCGGGTTTCCCGGAGTAAGAGGGGGGAACGCCGTCTTCGAGTGGATGTCCAGCGGCACCCAAGAAGTATTCGCTGGTCCCTTGAGAGAGCATCTCGCCGCCACATGGCCCGGTTTGCGGCACTTATAACAGATCTTCCTCCTGCTGCATTGGGCCTGCCAATGCCCCCTATCCATGCATCTAAAGCAGACATCATGGGGAATATTGTATAGAGGTTTCTTCCTTTGCGGCCGATCAGAATCCCTGTACGTCATCGGACGATCATCCGCGTCCTCTTGCCGTGGTCTTGTCTGGGAAGATGGCGGCGTACTTTCAGGCGCCGGTCGATTCTCCGTGTCACCTGCACCACTCGTCATCACCTCTTGCGTTCCCACCACCGGTGATTGTTGAGGACCCAGGGGTGCATCCGGTGGGGTAGCCGAACCATTCACTTCTCTCTCCGCCGAAGTCATCACCGTCTGGTTCGCACTCTCCGAGTCGCCCGAGTACATCAGAAGTCTAACGTCCTGGATGATATCTTCGCACCCAACGTGGCTTGTCGCCAGGTTTGCGCGTCTCTCCGCCACTATCCTCTGCGCACGCAACCCTTCCGGAATCCTCAGGGGTGCCCTTAGATGTCTCCGATCCGCGAACATCCCCAGGTACTAGGGTGGCCCCCGGAAGGCGGAGTGCCTATCCGGAGGAGGCGGCGGCGGCGCCGCCCTGGGCGGGTGCAACCTAGGATCGCCCCCCGATCGCCTCAAAAGATGCGACTGTTCGGCTCCGTCACTCTATTTCAGCCCTTCGCTAAATTCAGATTCCTCATGTCCAAAATAGGCTCGGTGCCAAATTTCATTTAATTTGGAGATCGTTTGCACCCTCAATTGAGGAGAGAGAAAACAAGACTTCATTCCAATTCGATTTTGGATTTCATTTATTTTTTCATGCAATCTTTTATTTTTTATTTCACGTGCATCGAGGACCATAGGATATCTGATCAGACGATGTGGTTATCAGGCGTACCGATCCCTCGCTGACTAGATGATTCGGGGCTTGGTGATCCTCGTTTCTCTTGCTGCTTTCTTGTTTTCCTGGTTGTCGGGGGTTTTCTTTTGTTTTGCTGGGGGAAAGATACCCGAGTTATAAAAGCGGGAGTTGTACTATTTTCTTGATGATTTAGCCCACAAGAGGGGTGTGGGATGAATAAGAGCGACCCCTGACTTATTAAAAAAAATCTTCTACCTCACACCCGCGAAGGAAACAAGTATCAGTTTGGTAGCCTGGTAATTTGCAGATTTCTCATTCAATTCTTAGTCTTCTTTCGAGATTCTTTTTGTGACACTTTTGTGAGATAATTCCACACAAAATGGTCCCTTACTCATGAGTTATTAGCTCCAATTGACCAGACACTTGAATCGATTGGTTCACCACCTGAACCGGTTGGTTCACAATCCAGTCACTCAATTTTCAACCCCAATTGTTTCAATTGAATGCCTAAACACTTTTGTAATCAATTTAAACATCATTCATGAATAAACTCCTATTCCAAGTGCATCCTATTGTGTGACCCTATAGGTCTCAATTTACCTTGACAATGAATGTCGATAACCAATTTATGACATCACGAGCAAAGAGCAGTGCATAGCAGCACATCATTGCTACCCAAGTAATTTGAAACTTGGGGAACAACTTCAACCTACAATCTGTGATTAGTGTTACCATCATCGTATAGTTCCTTTATCTCTTATATCTGGATTGAATATGAAGCATGGAATTGTCACCCTCATCAATGTTCAATCCATGTTCCTTGAACTAGAGAAGACCGTCTGAGATGCATGTGAGCTCACATGTCACATATTGAGCCACATGAGTATGGCCATACATTTCTCAGTCTCACTTATCAAGTGGCATGGATATCAATCTCCTATAGGAGGGATAAATCTCATTGTCATCACTAACACTTAATCCCAATGTGTCACAAAGTACATGAGCATCATCTTTATCCAACCCTTATTCAAGATCACATTGGATGATGTCTAAGTACAACAAACGACGCGATGAGCATCGTGACTTCAAGTCTAACAACCACAATCACCACTATCACTAGGAGAGATGATTCTCACTACCATTCCATGGTCTCCATGTTTTACTCTCAAGGTGGGTCTGTCTGGTACATTGTTCTATAATAAGTACCTATGTGATTGGTTTAATATCACATGTCATGACTAATGAGATTCTTTCATCAACCAACACACACTCTAGTCTTATGTATTATTATTGTCCATTTTCCTTCCACAGTAATATCTGACTAGGGACATAACAAGAATTTATGTACTCTTATCATACATATGATCTCATTGTACAAGTCCTCAACCTAAAGACATATGTCATCTGAGTAACATCATTCTTTAGATATCTACTATGTTTGTGTCATCATCTCATGATTGAGACAAACATAATAAATGGAATTACCTTTATCATTATCAAATCAAGTATCTAATGTCCTAGTACAATCATCATATAATTTGTTCCCTGGGCACACATACCAACAAAATGTGCATATAGTCTTTATATGAATTGCTTCCTGAACAAGATGGATGTCCATTTCAATGTTTTTTAAAAAAAATTAAAAGGTGAGGTCCATCTTATTCATCATGCTCCTAATGCAGGCCAATCATCAAGCATTACATGATATCACCATCATTATCCCAAGACCTCACAACAAAATGAAAATCCTCAGAAAAAATAAAAAACCAACGGCCCTCCCTCAAGCATTGAACGCAATTCGTCTCATACAACCACCTTTCCAGTATCTTAAAAGCTCAATCCTTATCTCTTCTTGCGCCCAGAGTAATAAAAAAGGATGTCAAAATCCTCGGCCTCATAATCACATGCAGCAACATCATCATGTGAAGACCTATGTGAAGAAACGCTAGAGTGCTCTTCCCTCGGGGAGATGTGGTCATGTCCCAACCGGTTCACAAAGAAATCGTGGAGATGTCTTTGATGCACACGCTTACGACGGCTGGCCGAATCAAACACCCATCTAGCAGTCCGGTCATCCTGAACATCCTCGAGTCTCTCTTCGTCCTGTGCCTGGTTGATGCTGACAGTCATGACGTCACCTGCCAGCTTGGGGGAACCATCCAGAGGCAATGGTTTGCCCCTGCACTCCCTCGCCAAATGACCCGGCGACCTGCAACGGAAACAGATAATAGGAGAAGAACATTGCTGCCTCCCATGTCCACGCTGAAGGCAGCGAGAACACCGCGCTTGATGTTGATGTCTCCTACGCTGCCTTTGGACTGTACAGCTTTGCACCAGATGACCCGGAGCACGGCAGCGGAAGCAAACCGCCGGAGCGGTGCACTGCTTTTTCCGGTGACCACTACAAAGGCATCGAAGACGAGATCTGCAGTCCCTCGCCAGATGCCCAGGCGATCGACATCGGAAACAGCAAGGTTTTGCCCTGCAGTGAACCTGTAAATGCCCACGTTGCAGACAACAGAAGCATCTGGCTCGACGGTGGCCCTGTTTGGGAGCCTCCATCTCCGTCAAGGTCTTCCCAGCCTCGGCAACTCCTTTCCCCGACGATGCCAACAACGAGGATGCACTCGGGAGAGGGATACAGATAGATCCCACCCAAACACAGCATCCAAAGAAGTCATCGTCGCACTCGATCCCAACTGAACAAGAGCCCGACAAACTGTCGATCACCTTGTCTGCATCATCAAGCAGCATGACTTCTACCGCCGCAGTCGACATCTCCGAAACCTCGGGGGCGACCAGCCCCACCGAGGGATCGCCGACCACCACACCCCGCTCCCCACCTGCAAGAGAAGAAGGTGCTCCGACCACCATAGCTTCCCTAGCCTCAGTCGTAAGCCCTACTGTAAAGCCTTCGCAACAACCTGTGTCCGCTGCCGTCGCCGAACCCGTCACATACGATCCCTTGTCCAAGGAGGAGCCACCGCCAGCATCAGGCGTCGTGGGAGAGGAGGCCGCCGAGCCCCTCTGAATCCACTGGTTCCGTAGAGCCAGGAACCGGGCCCGGAATGGAGAGATAGAGGAGGGAAGGTCACCCCTATCCCCACCAACAGAGTCGATCCCCCCACCAGCCTCTTCCGCAGACGCCTCAATCGATGTCTCTTTCATCGCCCAAAAAACCTTCGCTTCATGTAATCGTGCCCTAAAGTCTGAGATCGTCAGTTGTGAGTCGACGACGGACGCCGCCCATCCATCGAGAGTCCCCATCGGTGAACCTAGTCAGATCCGCCGCCCGCCACCTTCGCCAGGATGCAGAACGGGGAGGAAGGAACCCCCCGCGCCGGCCGCCGCCCCTAGGGAGGAGGGGAGCCCCTCCCCTCACCGGCCGCCGCCCCTAGGGCAGGGTCGCCCTAGCGATCACCACAGGGAAGAGGCGCTCCGGCTCCCGCCCATCCATCCTGTCCAAATATGTATTCGCTTTGTGTTCTTTTACTGTCCATTTCAATGTGTTTTGTCCTCTCATGAAAGACTATGTTGTTGGCTAAATAAGGAAGTTGCATTGTCATAGTACATTGGCATGTGCATAGATGGTGAGAGACCAAGTTCCTTAAGAAAATTTGAGATCCAAAAAGTTCATTAAGAAAATTTGAAATCCACATCATGGCACAACTAGTATGAGACATTGTTGGATACTCGACCTCAATGCTAGACTGATTAGCAACAACCTACTTTTTGTTATGCCATGCAATGTGATTTTCTCTAATGGAAGTATAGAATGAGGTGGAGCTCCTATCAACTTAGTTACCAACATAGTTAGAGTTAGAAAAGGCAGGGATTTCACATGATAATCTTTGCAATAACAAAAACCCTTCTCATGATAAAAATGTTAGAGCCTAAATAGTAAGAGAAAAGGCATAATAAATCCAAGTAGCACTTAAAGTCACCATAAATAAAGGAGGCCAACTTTTGTAATCAAATAAACTAGGAACCACAAAAAGTCTCCACACATAAGAATGTATGGGATCAAAAGTAGCTTCACCAGATAAAGAAATTTGCATGGAAAGGAAGTACAAAGTTGATTGCCTAGTTGGAAAAATTAGGAAACAAAATCTTCAATTTAGAGGAGACATGATGGCCCATTCAATAATTCCAATGAAATGCAGATACCAAGGAATTAAAAGTGATATAGGCAAGCGCCTTAGTGTGATCTTTAGGGTAATATACATCATTTGGACCCTTATCCCCCACCAATCATCAATTTCATACGAAATATAAATTGCAAGAGTCGTAAAAAAGGTTAGGGAACACTACATTTAGAGAAAATCAATTATTTCTCTTCATATTAGCAATCATGATTGGCAATGCAAGAGACTTATCAACAAGATGTTTGACCTTTTCATGAAGGGTGGCATAAATCTTTATTGAGAGAGGTCATTAGAGATAGTTATTCTACAATGCAACTGAATAGTAGTGACTTGGTGAGGAGGAGCATCTAGCATAGAGGCAACTAGGTTCAAAAGAGGGGAGACAATAGATAATTCCCAATCCACAGAGAGACATGAATAGGAATACACACAATAGTAGAGGGGCTTATATAACTAGGCACAAAAGACATAGTTCACAAAGAAAATGCAAAAGATCATTAATCAGCGCATGATGGATACCACCAAAATTATTTAAACTCTATACCAACCATGAAAGTTTGGAAAAGGATTTGAAGGATAGTGATGGTGATAAATCTACACAACAACATTAAATGCTTAATGCAATGGCCTATCATCATCATCACTAGTTTTTTCACTGTGTCTTCTAAAAATAGATGAGAAATTTCACACCGTAATTAGACATTATTGTGTCAGGAAGTCGTGTCGATCGACTTACTTGCTTAAGAAAAGATAGGAAATATGTTGACATCAGAGTGTGATAGACACTCAAACTCTTTTGGGAGTTCAGCAAGCATATAGCTTGATGATCATGCCACAAGATGAATTCTCAGTTAAATAGATAGGCTACTGATAGAAAGACTGAATGATGACTTAAAAATTCTTGTCATAAATGGAATATTTGTGCTTGGTGTCATAGATTTTCCTACTAAAGAAGCCAATACAGGTTGGGCTCTTAGATCACGCTAAATGAACCACAACATAAAATTCCTTTTGAGGAATCATAGTTCTCAATAGAATATGAAGAGGGTCAGATTTGATGATGGATGGGGGGCACGATAGAAAATGTCATTGTGAAACCTTAGGATGTATTCAAGGGTTTGGTGATTGTTAGAGTTGTGGAGCAGTGCCAATTTTTGCTTCCCCTACCCTAACACGGATTTAGTATCGTTAGTTGCTACTTGCAGGCAAGGCAATGAATTTCAACCTACAAGCGACAAGTACCACAGGTGCTCCTACAAGCTTTTACAGTCCACTTTTATGAGTGGATGGTTTGAAGCATCTTCAAAAGGCTAAGCTTCTTTTTGGTTTTGGATCATTTCATTAAGTCATTGATGGTCTGTAGTTGGGACGCCAAGTGGGCTTTTGTACATGACCTTGAGACTTTGGGCTAGGATGGAGGCTTAAGGATGACAGTGGGAAATATGATATTTCCAAAATTCCAGCAATGTTTTGATCATTTTCCTTGGCTAAGTTTTACTCTTATTTCCCATTGATTTATTGCTCAATCCCTAATAGGTACCTATAATCCTATCTGACCAATGTCGCAGAAATAGCTATCTCTTAAACATTCTTTCTAGAAGGTGGCAAATTCAAACTGCAAGAATACAAAACACTTCATAAATGTGTCATGTATGATGGTAGAAGATGGATGTACCCCATATCCTTGATTAACATCAAATCTCACTTGTGTACTCATTTACCGATATTGGTTGGATTGTAAAAGAAATAGCATTATTAATAAAGAGATGCACAATATTTCTTCTTGAAAATACCTTTGAATTTCTTCTGTATCATGCCATGTATTATCGCATTACCACTTTAATATGACATGGCATAGAGCTTCAAACGCACAAGATAAATACTTCAATATATATACTTTAATGTAGGACCCTAGTTACTCTCACCAAATACCAATTTTACTACACCAATGTATATAATCATGTGTCTTGATCTTTGGAGTCACCTGTCTGGATGCAACGAGATAGTACTAATGCTCCAAGTAGAAAGTCCCTAACAATATCATTATCTTTGAATCTGAGTTCCTCTGAGTTTGAGGTAGTGAAATATTATTACAAACTGCAGCTTTGTAGTTACATTCTTCATGGGTCTGGTCTCCGTTCTCCTTGTCAAGGATACACTTTGTGGGATATCTCACTTTTGTGCAAGTGCTAGTACATGCTCATATCACATCTTTTCCTAATGATATGCATCGTCAATACCATTTGAATTAAGTGGCCAAATAGATGAATTCAAGCATTTCCTAACTTGTCGAGAATGAGAACTAGAGACCATAGTTTACAAGTAATTGTCTGTACAGGTGGGAAAATATTTGCATATTTGACCTATCATAAAGAAAGGGGAAGGGAGGGGACCTCTAAGGTGGAGACAACTTGTAATCTATAGGAATATATCATCAAACTAGAATGAAAAAAACATTGTTTCAAGTAATTGCATGCAATCAAATAAGTGGCACTAACTCCTTCCACCCACTATCCAAGGATTCAAAGAATACAAACACTACCCTACACATTGAAAACATGGTCACAAGATAACCTAGATACTATTTCATATGAGGTTTTCCAAATATAGGAGAGATGTCAATAAGATGTCAATTGGGAGTTTACATTCTCATATGTCAATAAGATGTCCAACCAACTAAAGCTCGTATGTTGATTGCCCAATAATAGAGCACCTACCAAAGTCTTGACAGTATAGCTAAAGTGCGTCGATCTTTAGGTGATAAGAGAAATGGCTTCAACAAATTCTTCTCCAAATTCTAGGGTAGGGTTAACGGATAACCAATCTAGACATTGAGGCAAACCTCTTACTAAAACCAAGTTGGTCTTCAATTTGGCCAATCGACATGGTTCTAGTGCCACCTTAGGTCAAAATCCCATGTATCATGTACATGTGCCAAGGCCTAAGTAATGATATACATGAAATAACAATTTGTAGCCTTAGCTTCCTCCTTAATCGTCCCATCTATGCTGAGCATGACGCCATGGCAACTGATCTTGCTGGTCTGTGGAGGCTCAAAATCCCCAAAGCAGGTGCCTTGCTCTGGAAAGTGGCACGTAGTGCCATCCCCACAGATGACAACATATCCAGATGCCGCATTCAGCTTGCCTCTCAATGCTCGTGCTGTGAATCTCCGTCAATCGAAACCATGCAACACTTGTTTCTGTCCGATGATATGGCCTCGTTCTTTTGGCAGAAGCTACAAACCATCTCTGGATGCGCTCCGCCGTCAACTCTCCATGATCTTTTGCATGCTTATGCAAGCTCGGTGGCATCCTCGTCACCGGTGAAGTGGATTCATGGCCTGATCAGCGCCATGATCGCGTGGTACACCTGGAAAGCCAGATGCTCTAAGCGGTTTGATGCCCACACAGTCAGTCTTGATTCATATTGGAATACCATGATCCTCAGCCTTAATCATTTTCTGAAGCAGAAGCAGTTCCACAAGCTCGGTCCTTCTGACATCTTGCGCTTGCTGGAGGAGCATGGTATCGTATCCCCCCCGGTGTTGCTCAGATCGATTTTTCTGGTCCGGTGGTTCCCACCGGACGTAGCCAATAAGAAGCTTAATATCTCCATTGGGAAAAGTATCAAAAATACGGGAACTCTCAGGAGATGGGCGGCAGGTGTTATTAGAGATTCTAGAAGCCAATGTTGCCTTGCTTTCAGAGTCTGGCTCAAAGAAGCTGATTATTCTATTGCTTATCTCATTGCTTGCGGCGTTGCACTCAAGATTGCTGATAGTAAGAATATGTCCATTTCAGTAATTGAAGTTGATGATAAATACACTCATGACATCTTGTGGGGCAACGCCAATGAACCTTGGAGAGCCACTTGTTTTGTGAGGGAGATTAAAGCCTGCTTCAATGACTGTGATATAATTGGCCATTGTATACCAAAGGAAACAAATGATGTTGCCCGGGAATTAGGCGTGTGGGGCAGCCACTTAGATGACGTGTTCATTTGCTCTGAGCCCTCCCTCTTACCCAGGCGGATCAAAGGTTTGATGCTTATGGAGAAGAGAAACGTCCCTTATATATGTATCAAGAAGAAGGGTCCAATTTAGCTCATCCTGTCTTAGGGTGTGTCCGTTGTTTTGTCTGTTGTTTCTTTTCTTTATGGCTCGGTTTGGGTTCTTTGATGATCCATACCTGTGTTTATAAACAGGAGATGTAACTTTCCTTGTGATGATTTTGCCCATACGAGGGGGATGGGATGAATAAGAATACCCCCTGACTTAACCAAAAAAAAGCTTCCTCCTTAGTCATTGTAGCTTCCTTTTTCATTATCTTCTTAAAATCACAATGGTACATCAACCAGCACTTGTATGTGAATACCTTTATATGACCCGGTATATTGACAATATAATGGATCTACTTGGATCCAAAACTATTAGCATCAACTTCTCTACCCCAAATTCAAGTAGATATGTCCCATCAACAATTATTAGTAGTACAATTAGGAATGACATGCACATTTTAGGTCTTGTATCCTCTATTGAGTAATAATAACTTTGAAATTCTCCCTTATGTTTTCAAGCCAAGCTTGATTTACACATCGTTCACCTTTTATGTGGTCCTAGAAACTCTGAAGTTCAATTCATTTGTGTACAAGCCACTACCAGGATTTTTTTTTTAATAAAGCCAGGGGTCACTTTTATTCATCCCACACCCCTCTTGTGGGCTAAAAATCGTCACAAAATTACAACTCCCGCTCTTATAACTCAGGTATTTCCAACCCCATAAAAACCCAAAAAGAAAACCACAGAAAAAACCAACTCCGCGCAGGAGGTAGGCATCTGAAACAAAGAAGCCCACCCAAAAAGAACGAAATACCCCCTATATCACAGCTCGTTCCTGCTAATATACACATATGGTATACCTCTCTTCTCCAGGTTGCATAGCCCCTTAATTCTCCTAGGTAACATCGTAGGATTGCTGCAAATGTAAGGGTCCTCGAGGGAATAACCCAAGTTGCCAAGCTCCCTCGGAACTGTATTGATAACTTTTGGGACATGTTGTCCCATGATGCTCTCCTTCGTAATGATCTCACACAAGTCTCTAATCAAAGTCCTGATCTTCCATGGTTCCGGTGCCTTCTTCCAGAGCAAGTTGTAAGTGCCAAGATCATCCAGCTCAATGGTAGAAAACGAAATGTTTCTATCATGAGCAATTTTCAGAGCCGCCGCACAAGCAAGGACGTAGGCCGAAGTGAAGTCCGTCTCCCGTAGACCAACCCTAAAGGCAAGTCTAACTTGGCCTCGCGAGTCCCTTATACAACCCGCTGCCCACCTCCTGTCATTTTGATTCTGGATGAAGCCACGTCCAATAGTGAGATTCAGCTTAAGGTTGTTGATGTCAGGAGGAATCCACCTGGAAAGCTTAATGGTTCTCAGTTTAGACCTAGGAGTGTCAATACCGAAAACGGCGAGTCTATTATACAGACTTGTATCTTTGATCTTGGAAAACTTGAGGCCACATAGCTTATGGTTCAGAGAGAAAATCACAGCATTCCAAAAGAAGGTAGGTCTACATGTGCATCCGTCAAACCTTTGAGAGCACCTGATACGCCAAATGGCCCAGATGGAAAGTGCAACTAGAAACCCATGAATCCAACATCTAGCCGAGGTATACTGAGTTGTGGCCCTGCAGAAAATGAAAATGTCCATCAAAGAGGTTGGGGGTGAGTGACCTGTGATCTCATTAATCTTGGACCAAAAGAACATCACCGTCTGACTGTGAACAAAAAGATCGCCCATTGTCTCAGAATCGAATTCCGTGCAGCACGAGCATCTGGATGGTAGGGATATGTGGCAGCTTCTAATGTTGTCATCGGTTGGGAGTGCTTTGTGCGCGATCTTCCAGAGAATTGCGTTGGTTTTGGGGTAATCAATCCTCCAAACTGACGAAAGGGGCAAAGTCGTTGGGATGGAACCAGCGTATATGATGTGTTTCTTAACAGACCTGATGGAGAAATTTCCTTTCTGCTCCAGGCTCCAGATGAGCTCATCGTCATGGTCGGTGATGCTGGAAAGGGAAGATCTAATGATCTGTAAACCATCCTCATTCAAAATCTGACCTAGCATATCCCAGTTCCATCCCGAACCATCCTCCCAAAAATCCGCAATCTTGAAATCCCGTCTTCTATCACTTGCATGAAGGATATATTCATCAAGACAGGTACCACACCATCTCGAGTCCCAAAGAGATATCTCGCCCTTGCCTATAATCCATCTGCAGCAGGGGTAAAAGAGAGGAAAGGTGCGCCAAATCTGTTTCCACATTGCCGAGGCAGCCGACCCAAGCTTTAAGTAAGGGGGAAAAAAACCTGTTCTACTAGATAATGCTGTGTAGTATTTGCTCCGGCAAAAGATAGCCCAAGGGGATATTCCCACCGAAATCTCCCAGCAGGCCTTATATAAAAAGGATCTCGCGACCGCTCTGACAGAGTCCAAACCCAAACCGCCGGACAAAGTGGGCGTAGCCACAGACTTCCACGCTACCCAGGCTCTTCGCTTGTTGTTCTTCCTATCCGTCCAAAGAAATTTGGCCATCATGGAGTCCAATCTATCACAGATACCTGTCGGTATCCCAATAGTCGCTGCCGTATATATGGTTGTGGAAGATAGAGCTTGCTTAATCATAAGTCTGCGGCCAGCAAAGGAGAGCATGTTGGCTTTCCAAGAAGCAATCTTTTGTGCCATCTTGTTCAGAAGGAACTCGAAATGAAGAAGCCTGGTCCTGCCATATGAAATCGGGACGCCCAGGTAAGTGATGACCTCTTCAGTCAGGACAATCTCCAGTTGCTGAGCTATGGACAATCTCCTGTTCAACATCCACCAGAAGAGCTTCATTCTCCATAGAAGGGTACTCATCAAACTTCATCTGCAAGACGTGGACCATATCCTCGATATCCCTCTTTCTCTGTAGAATGTTACCGAAAGTAGAACAGTTCCAGAGCTTCAAAGCCTTCCTGACAACCTGTAATTTGCGGAAGACCACAAAAGAAGGGTGTCCAACAGCTTCCGTGTCCCAGGCTACTCTGATCACCTCGAGGCAGCTAGGATGATCAAGCCAGATAGAGAGGAAGGAGAACGGAGCCCGGGGTCTTGCAGTACACTGGTCTCCAGCAACAGAAAGAACAGGGCAGTGATCCGACACCCTGAATCTGGTGAGGTGAACAGCTTTGGTTCCCGGGAAGGATTGCATCCATCTGCCATTTAGAAGGATCCGATCAAGGCGTTTCTAGGTGGTAGGGGTAAGGCGTTGTTTATCAACCCAAGTGTAGGTGCTCCCTTCAAAAGGGGGTTCGATCAGATCAACATCTGTGATGAAGTTATTAAAATCAAGCATAGCTTGGAAATCTGGTTCAGCAATCCCTCTCTTCTCTCCTGGGTTGCGAATAACGTTGAAATCTCCCCCGATAATCCAGTGTTGGTCGCCAATAAGCCGAGCAGCCCCCAGCAGAGAATCCCATAACAACCTCCTTGGAGACATGGAACAGCTGGCGTAGACGGCAGTGACAAAAAAAGGCTCTTGATTGAGACGCTCGCACCTGATAGTAATGTGTTGTTGATGCTTGAAAACTACCGTCGACTTGAGAGAGATGTCCACATACAGCCATACCTTACCCCCTTCCTCCTGATTATCAGCGCACCAGTCAAGCTGGATTAAATCGAGCAACTCTTCCGCTCGTTCGGCATGTAGGAAGGGTTCAAAAAGACTGACAATGCTAGGTCTATGAAAGGAGCAGAGTCTACGAAGGACTCTCCTCGTCTTATTATTTGCGGCTCCTCGTATGTTCCAAAAAAGCTGTTTGTGAAAAACCATAAGAAGAAAGAACACCATCTTCGATCATCGGAAGCACACCTGATCAGCGACTCCGTCTACGTCGCTCTCCTTCCTCCCAGAAATCCTCATCTTCAGGTTCATATTCAAAGCGAGCATAATGTCTCTGATCGTTAGAAAAGGCGCCATCATACTCCGACCATCGATGATACATGTATCTCCTCGACGAGCTCCTCTGCCTTTGAGGTGAGAATTTCGCGCGTGAGTGACCCCTTTCCGATCTCCTGTGGGTTCTGCTAGGTCTGTCTCCGCCCCTATCGAAAAAGGAGAGGAAATCCTCAAGTCTTCGATGAGAAAGGATAGTCCTCGTCCCTTCTTGATCAAAAACTCTCCTCGATGTAGAATCTCGGCTACTCTGTCTAGAAGGCCCAACGCCATGATGAAGTGGAGGTGGAGGTCTTTGCACCGAAGGTGAAGATGGGGGTCTTTGCACCCCGTCGTCCTCCGAAATAACATGCTGCACCACCGGAGATACTGTTGTGCGCTCCCCGAGTCTCGGGGGGAGATGCGGGTTGAGCGCCGCCTCATCCACTTGAAGTTCCTTCCCAAATTCAGATAAACTGTAAGACTCCTCTCCACAGGCGGCTCTAGCCACAATCTGCAGTTTAGCGGTGGATCTATGATTGCCGTGCGTAATGGAAATGAACTGTGGAACATCCTCTTTGAAGGCCTCAACAAGAATAAGGATGCCAACCAGATCATCCTCATGGACCTGCCATCGAGAAATATGCCTGAGATTCCCAAAAGGTTTGATAAGTTCCTTGATGGAATTCTCATCTCTGTAAACTATAGGGAGATCCGTCAACCAGAACCAGAAATCCTCCTTCAGAGATCCTTCATCTCCCTCAGTCAGGGTTCTAATCTTGAGAGCATGATGCTTGAGATGTAAGGGATCCATACCCCGAGCTTCAGTAGCCTCTTTCTCATCCTCGAAGAAAACGACCGCCTTCCTAGAAGCAAATCTGTAAATATCGACGGACTGCGGCCAGATATGACGAAGATGTGGGAAAATCTCCAGCCATTGTATCACTCCCGACCAAGAAACCTCGACAGCGGATGATAAGGATTGGATCCTCTTATTCCTCTCAAAGTCATCAGTCCGTAAGTTCACTGACACGCGCTTGGGCACATGTTGCGGCACCCCCCGGGCCGGAACACCAACAGGCAATCTAGGGAAGGTCTGCAGAGAGTTCAGGTCCGGAACGGACTGTCGGCCCTGTGCGGCAAGACAACGTCGGGCAATGTGGCCCGGTTTTCGCCAGTTGTAGCAGGTCTTTGGCTCCCAGCATTGCGATTGCCAATGCCCCCTCCGCATACATCTATAGCAGGTGTCATGTGGAACTTGGAAAAGGGGGGTGTCCCTTCGTCTTGCTTCTATCATCTGTCTCGATGGACCATCTCTCTGGACCATCCCTCGTTGTTGATGGGAGGACGAACCGTTACGGTTTTCAAAATCCTGGGTAGGTGGCGGCGGTGGGAGAGGATCTGTCGCGACGATTGGAACAGACTCCGCCTCAACGGTTGCAAGGGGCGGCGACGGTTGAGTTGCCTCCATGTTGAGGTTCACAACAGCATCTCCGATGATCACATGGCTAGGGGCCGTTGGAGGGGAGATCAGACAACGAAGATCGGGGATGACCTCATCAGGAGAAACGGAGGAAGCAGCGAAAACATCCCATCTCTCCACGACCACCCTCTCTGCACGCATTCCACGCAAGTTTGGTAGCGGTGGTCGAAGAAGCCGGCTTGAGGCCTGCGCCATCACGTAGCAGATCGTGAAAGGAAGGTGAAGTGCGACTGAAGCCCTACTTTGTCCGGCATCCAACTGAAGTATCAGACTTCAAAGCAGCATCACCTTATCAGCGGGTGTGAGCGGTAACTGTAGACCTACCTTGTCCAGCTAAGGCTGAAGTATCAGTCTAGAGTACACACCCACGTTCGCCTATCCTCACACCTAGCAGGCCAGGGCTCCGACGGGAAACAGGATTCCAAGAGGCATGACCAGCAGGGGACCTTCCATAACCATCAGGGAGGATGATGGAAAATGGTAGTCGGGGCTAAGGGGTCTAGGCGGTGGCGCCGCCGGGCGGGCGACACCTACTGGAAACCGCAATCGCCAAAGACGTCACGACCTTTCGTCAACCCCTCTCTGGGGTGGCTTTCTTCAGATCCTTAACGAAGATGGGGTGGCTTTCTTCCATTTTTTATTGATATCAACATCAATACTTGCAGTACAAATAATGAAGCCAGAAGAAGCAAATATTTATTAGAGAAAAGAAAACCTCATTTTTATGTATGATTTACAATCTAAGAATTTTATAGAAAAAGTCGAAGGTGTTGAAGGTGATCTTCTTTGGTCTTGCTAAAACATTCTCCAATTAGCATCCTTCTTTAGAGCAAGTAAAATGGGTACAACACATGGACTCTTGGTATCCTGAATGAATCCCTTATGGGGCAACAATTTGTAACCTCCTTGATGCATAAGACATACATGCACCCATATTTATGACTAGAGTGCTCCGGTTATACCATATAAAGATAATTATGTGCTTTGGATTGGATAACATCTAAGGTTGTGTGTGTGATTAGAACATGTTTATATTATTGAGATAACAAATACAAGTATAAAAATTATCCTTATATAGGATAGGAGGAGTCAATAAACACAAAGTTCACCAATATAAGACACTACACTAAAGAGAGTATAAAATAAAAAAACAAATTAAATATATTAACACTCATGCTCAAGTTGGATCATGGATATCACACATGCCCAACTTTTGTCCATCATAGAGAGTGATCATATTTGGAAATGATTTTACAAAGATGTCCTTGAGCTCATTCTCAATCTTGTTGTATGGAGTAGGTATGCTCATGGAATGTAGGATTACTTGCAATGAAGGTATCTAATGTATAATCACAATACATAGAATGGGGTTAGAATCACAGACTCTAAGTTCCTTTAATAATTCTCCAACCCACATTAGCTCACAAGTAGTATGTGCCATGGTGTGATACTCAATTTCAGCATTGAATCTAGACACAACAACTTTCTTTTTGCTTTTCCAAGTGATAGGGTTACCACCTACAAATGTGTAGTATCTTGTAGTAGATTTATGATCAACCCTATTGTCAAAGGGGTCCTATTTCTATTTTTTTGACATAAAAATCCATTCATCATACGACAGATGAGGGGAAGAGTTTCTAACCTCCGGCTCCGGAAAGAATTTGGAAATATTCTACCTGAAGCACGAGATGATTCTGAGGGGAACATATTTTCCTCCAGAAGACCCGACTGTGGTCAGTCAAGAAGACAGGCGGGATGTGGAGCCAAATCGAAATGAGTATGAGTAAAAAAAATAGCAATATTGCAATGCCCATTGTTTCTTTAAAGATGACACATTCTGGATGAGCTTTTTAAGTATTTGAGAATGTGGAACACATAATCTGAATGACATTGTTGAGGTTTATCAAGATACCTACTGACAAGTCTAATAGCTAAAGTTATATATATAATTGTAATAATAAGATAAATGTGTTTACCCACACATCTTCTATATTGTTTTGTATCAGGGTGAGAAGGAGAAGAATCATCATCCCAATTGGTATTGTGATCCAAAGGTGTGATAAATGGCTTGGCACCACACATTCTAGTCTCTCGTAGTAGATGAAGTGCATACTTTCATTGAGATAGACAAACTCCAAATAAAGAATGTGACACTTCAATCCCCAAAGTAGCACAATTTTTCTAGATCTATAGTAATGAATTGTTCTGTTAAATACTCCTATGTATCTAGATACCATGATGATCACTCCCAAAAAGGATGATATCTTCCATACACAATCAGGATATCATGTTTCTTTGAAGTTTTTTTTAATAAAATAGTGAGAACTTGGCAATCGTGTATTTTGACATTTTATTCAATGCTCTTATTGACCTAAGCAGTTATTGTAGTGGGCCACAGATAACCCCCAACTTTTTCACCCTAAGAAGTTATTGCAGTGTGTATCCATGTTGAGCTTCTGCTACAAAAGAGAAGAAGTATCCATTCCAGGAAATTTTAGTGTGCCTTTGCAACATATAGAGAGGAATTTTTGAAAATCACACAGCTTGGGCTCTGAAATACATCACCCTTGTGGAAATTAATTTCACACCAATAGAGATACCCTAACACCTTGTCAAGAACTAATATCCAGTCATATAGAAATACAAAGGTACGAGGTACATACGTGATGATGTATTTGTTATAAAATAAAAATAGTCAACTGATGCATTCTTTGAGAGTTTGGATAAAATAAATACTATATGAACTGGCCAGGATATAAACAAGCTCAAACATTTAGGCAGAGAAAGTGGCGTGACCAGAAGATACTATATTTTATTGTTCAATAAACATGGAAATATTTAGCTGAAAGAATAAACAAGAAATGTTCTGCAATTCTACGTGTCGACAGTTGAAACCCTTTAATAATTAAGATGGGTATAAGCTTGAAATCATATGGAGACTTGAACATTACAAGCCTAAACACACACATAGAACTTAACAATCACAAAAAGATAATAAAAAAACCATAAGCTAATTATCAATATGAACTATGTTAGAGCTGGTGAAGTATCTATTATGAAGTAAAAGAAGGCTATTCAATATAATTGATAAGAGGAATCCCCCTTCTTATATAGGAGGAGGAGGAAGCATACAGACTTTAGACTAAACCCTAATGGGACAAGACACACTTGGGCCCATATACAAATAGACTTAATTAACTTAATTAATTAAATAAACCAGACTCTCTAATACTCCCACTCAAGCTGAAGCTTGGGAGAATCTCAAGTCATCTTGCAAACAGACCGACAGACTAGAAAAAAAGGACAAACCAAGCCCTTATAAGAATTTCTCCCCCTCAAGATTATAATAAAAAACTCATCCCTCAGATACTCCCCCTCAAGTAGATAATCCAAAGCAGGTGTATCAAAAGGGTCAAATCTGAAGTATGTGCAAGTCACAAGTGCATGTCGCTAACAAGTATCTTGATCAAAAGGATGTGGCATCTAGAGTAGTAATAAACAACAGCAAAGCATTAGAGTCTTCATCACAGTCATTATCATCACAGTGTAGAGAGTGTTGGTTCACAGTACAACTTCATGGAGGGAATAGGTGACATCTCACTATAGATGGTAGATGTCTTGGTGTCCTTCATGATTCAACGAGAAGAAGAGTGACAAATTGATACACGTCACAGGAAGATTTGTGTGATGGAGAGATACACGTCATTTCAAAGAATTAGATGCGTATTTGATGCATCCAAAACCCCCAAATAGAAGTTCCCTAATCACACATGGAGGAGATGTGATTAGGTATTTCCTATGTAACGACGGACCCTTCAATTTGGGATTTAGAAATCCGTTGGATCAACTGAAGGACCCTACAATCTAGAGAGAGGGGATGTGACACACCTACTCCGGGCTACGGCTACTGTGCTTGCCCCAGGCGGCGACTGCTATGCCAGCCTTGGGCCAACGGCGCGGCTGGACGATGGCTACTGGTGATCGTTGGTGCCTGTTGGTTGTCGGCGGCGCTGGCTGGTGGCTGTCGGCGACGGCACTGGCGGCAGCTACGGGAGAGTCGGGTTAGGTCACCTGCTTGGGTACCATGTAAACAAAGTTGTCGCCATGTTGTATGCAATGCAGCGTTAGGAGAGGCAATGTGCATTCTCCTTTTTTATTAATAAGAGAAGTTGGAGAATTTACATAGAGGTCCAGCATGATATATAAATTATGAAATAGAATAAACAGTTGAATATAATAAAATATATTAACAATAAATACACACACTTATGCAATAATATCAATTTGCAACGCATGAATAGCATAGTAACTTACTAACTCATATTAGTTGTATGTCGAGTTACACACTAATTCTCCATACAATATTGAGTTGATATGGTTGACATATTGCTCCCATGACATGTACATTATGTAAGGTTGGTGGTATAAAGTTACGTATTGCTCATACACGTCATGTACAATACTATATAAGTGTATAATACTTGTTTGTATTATGTAATTAAACACGATATGTTTTAGAATTTTACAATACTGTCTCCATTTGCATCATATTAGATTCTGAAAGAAAATATACACCAAGGCTTTCTATTGCTCTTCTTCATGTGTGACTTTGACAATTAACTTCATGATTGTCAAGGAAGTTAGGCATTATCACTATTGTGACACCTTTTTCTCCGTCGTTGTTTGTTACAGAGGATCTTGATCTGTGGTAGTGAGTTTCTCCATGGATTATGCACAATAGTGGGATAAGTATAGAAGCCATTATTACCGTGCCCACTATATGCATGTCGTGGGGATGCGATAATATAAAAGTGGAGTTACCATGTCAACCATGTCCATGTTGTGGGATATATGTAGCAAGTGCCATATATAAACAAATATAAGACTAGAAAATCACAAAATCTATACTTTTATACAATATTTGTTTGTTGTGTTGCGAAGTAGTACATTTTCTTCTTTTGTATGATAAAAACACTAGTAAGAAGAACATATTTATACTAATTAGCTTAGTACTAAAAATGATAACAAATTATACATATATTTCGTGGATTATTTAGTTATATTGCTATGATTATAATGTAGATTATGAGAAAGTGTTGTAGATCTAAGAACACATACAATTAGGAAGGCATAAAAAAGAAGATGGCAGGATCTTTGTCAATTCAAGGCATTTTGGGATGAATTTACATTTTAATTGAGATAGATGAAGTGTAAATGAGAGACATGGTAGAAAACATAAAGGCATACCTTAGATTAGACTTATTTGTGCCCTAGTTGTCGAGATCCCTTTTCTCCTCTCAAATAATAGAAACAGACTCAAGCACGCAAAAAATCAGTATTTCTATTGGTATGCCAGTAAATTTGTCAATACTTGGTGATATTTGGCAGTATACCATTGGTTTACCGAATAGTACATGAGAGGGTACCTTTGCAGACAACAATGGGAACATCAAGGTCAGATGGTTGATAACACCCAAATTAGTGCATATTCTCTATGCATTTTATCTATGGTTTTATATCACTTTAGTCCTAATATGCACTCTTTTGCTATTGTTTTATGCTTTCTATCTTGCCATTAGATAATGTAGTTAAAATAGCAAATAATGTAGCTAATTAGCCAGTTTTAGACTTGCAGGCACCAAAACTAGCCAATTTTGGGACTCTCAAGTACCAAACCTGAAAAGACAAGAATTCCAGTAGCTGGCCGATATGGCTTGGTCGATACGGTCTGCCCGATATGGCTGCCACTACTCGATACGGTTTGCCCGATAGGGCTTGCTTGGTATGGGCTGCCTGATATGGTCTGACCGATACGGTCTGCCCGATATGGCCTACCCGATACAGCTGACCGACACTCCCCCTGCCCGATGCGGTCGTCGGGTGACAATCATATTGGCCCACCTAATGCCTCAAGATGGAAGCCACATATGAAGGACACATTGACCAATAAAAGCTACAACTCCCATCAACTCGCTGGAGTGGGATCTGGTGCTAAAACCCCACGGGAGCCGAAAAGACGCTTCGTCTAGGGCGATTGTTGGGCGATCGCGTGGGTGTGCGCGCCTTCGGCGGCGCCGCCGCCCATTCCAGATAGGCACTCCGCCTACCAGAATCCACCCCGATAGTTGCCAGTGTCGGTTGCGCCATGCTTCCCTTATGCGCCGACACACAGATGATCTTCTAAGCCTACCGAAAGTTTGTTAGGCGAACGTGGTTAGATGGATCCCTCTTTCCTAAGACCACCGTTGACGAACTCGATGGGCCTGTGTGCCCAGCGGGTCGTTGTCGAGAGACGGGCTGCTTTTGCGGCTTCCTTCATTCTTTCAGACGAGGTCATCCCTGACGTTCGGCGTTTGGTCTCCCCTCCACCGGCCCCTAGGCACGTCATCATCGGTGAGGCGGTTGTTGATCTGAGCGTCGTGTCCCCCCAACCATCGCGCCCGACCGGGACGATAGATGAAGAAAGATCCTCTCCCAACGACGCGACGGTTGTCTTCCCGCCGCCGCCGCCTGATGACAGACGCAGCGTCTCGACTCACAGCAGCGCCCCGTTTCGCCAGTGGTGGATGCTTCTGCACCCCAGGCGGTCGTCCCTCCCGCACCCGACGATCAACCTCCTCTTCTTGATAATCCTCCGGCACCACCTGCTGACGGCGCGGTTGCCGCTTCTGAGCGCCCGGTTAGAAAGAAACCTCTCTACGGTGTTCCACATGATTCATGATTCCGCTGTCTGGGTCGGGGGCACTGGCAATCCCAGTGCAACGCACCCAAGGTGTGCTACTTCTGCCGCCAGCCTGGCCATCTGGCGCGTAGGTGCAGGGCACGACGTACGGCTCCTGCTCCCCCCCACCCCCACCAGACTTGTCTTCGAGGCAAGCTTTTCCAGACTTGCCTTCAGGGATTCCTACTAGGGGAGCGCCCCAGCATACTCCTAAGCGGATTGCAATCTCGCTAGATCCCTTTGACCCGGAGAGGAACAAGAGGATCGCATCCCTTGCCTGTGCCGTTGAAGTTTCTTGGGTGGAGACCCTGGATTGGAACCTGCTGCTTGGTTTCCTGTGATCCAACTGGCCCCACGTGGTTGATATCTACAGATTTTCTTCCCGCAAGGCGGTTGCTTTCTTCTGTGATGAAGCTACGGCAGTTAGATCTAGAGAACGTGAATCTTTGTCCTTTCAACGACACCTGCTCAAGCTTAAGCCCATGACTGAAGGTGACGACGGAGCCTGCAAAGAACTTTTTTGGTTCTGGATTTCTGATCTACCTATTGCTTACAGAGATGAGCATACCATTGAAGCTATGACGCGACCTTTTGGTGCCCTCAAATTTATTTCTCCATGGCAGCTCAGTGGGGATGATTTATCGGGTTTCCTAATTCTTGTTGAAGCCTTTAAGGAAGATGTACCACAATTCATTGTGGTCTCTCATGGGACTAATCGGGCTACCATAAGGCTACTTATTGCCACGCGTAGCCCATGGAATGGGTCTTCCTTCACTGTCTCTGAGTTTGGAAGGGACCTTCGCATTCCTCAGCAAGTCTTTTCCACTGCTGGTCCTTCTAGGTTCGATGTTGATGCTTATGAGCCTCCTCATAGCCACAACCCTGGACGGTCTGATCCTTCTTCTTCAAGACAAGAATTGGTGAATGAGGTGATGCAACAGGCTGCCCTCTCCCCCCCTCATGCAGACAACGCTAGAGATGTCGTTGATCAGCACGGTGTCAGAACTATCCTCCACCGCTATAGTCTAGCGGACTTTGTCGGCTTTGAAGAGCAGGTGTTCAGGCGCAGCAGAAGAAGTAGCCGCGCTGGCTCTAGATCTCGGGGATTATCCCCTGGTCACAGACCGCCTTCTGCTAATATATGCTCTCTTCGGATCCACAGGGAACGGTCGGAGTGCTTCTCGGATGGAGACGAGTATGGTTGGTTTTCTGAGTTTGAGAATGGCGATTTCGCAGACCGAAGGCGGCGTTTCAATAGCTGATTGCCTTTGCTCGAAACACCAGAGTGTTATCTATGCCTTTTTCTATGACCAAGCAAAAGCATCTCTTTTGGAATATTAGGGGGCTGCTAATAACAAATCCAGGAAGATTTTTGGGCACTTATGCAGGCTACATAAACCTAAGGTGGTTGCTCTCTATGAGCCTTTTCTGCATGCGGATAGATCTGATGAGCTTCTTGATATCGTCAGGCTTGATTGGTCTGCGGATAATCATCAAAGTGATGGCAAGATTTGGATGTACGCTGATGCCTCCCTTAATCCTGTTGTGTTCTCCACGCATGAGCAACACATCACGATTCAGTGTAGCATGGCTGCTGGGGAGACGTTTTTTGTATCGGCTATCTATGCTAGCTGCTCTGCCTAGGAGAGAAGACGGTTATGGGAGTCCCTTATTGACATGGCAGCATTGATTGGAGATAGGGCGTGGGAGATTGCGGGAGATTTCAACGTTGTTCGGAAGACGGAGGAAAGAAGAGGCCCTAACAGCCCTGATGTCGGGGCTATGCATTGATTTGTCCATGCATTGATTCTTCCTTCAATACCATTGAGAAGATTGACATACACCTGCTTGTTAGCCCGTCCATGAAACATGGGAATACCCAACTGTCTACCCATGTTATCAGTTTGAGCCATCCCCATCTGCCTACAGATGCGTCTTCTAGAAACCCTGTCCACATTCTTTGAGAAAAAGATTAGCGACTTATCTTTAGACATCTCCTGGCCTGAAGCTTTCCCAAAATCTCGGAGACACCTAATCATGTGCTTAGCTTGGTTGATAGATGCTTCTCCAAACAAAACAATATCATCGACAAAACAAGCATGAGTGATCACCGGACCTCTCCTCTTGATCTGTAGCGCGGCCCAATTGCCCTCTTATGTCATCTTAGCTATAGATTGGCTCAATCTCTCTAGGCAAAGCACGAAAATGTAAGGGGAGGCTCCTCGAGTAGTCTTAAACTGTGTTAGATTGTCACCCTGTCAAAGAAGACTAATCTCGCCATATGTAATGATATTCATAATAAGGTTGATGAGATTCTCAGGGATGGCGGTTCTCTGGAGCGTATCCTTGATGAAAGACCATTCTATCTTATCATAAGCCTTGGACAAATCAATCTTAAAAGCCATGCAACCTTGTCCTTGTGTTCTAGTTCTGAAACTGCTCTGAAAAGGCGAGATCCAACCATGCAAGAAGGGTTTGATCCTCTCTACGACAATTTTAGAGAGTAATTTCAGGCTGGTGTTGTTCAGGGCGATGGGCCTGAGATGATTACAGTTCTCCAATGAAGGAATCTTGGGTATGAGAATGAGATTAGCTTTCGCCATATCATATGGAATATCACCTCCTTTGAAGCAGTTGCAGATCATGTGCATCAAGGACTTCTTAAGCTTGAACCAGTTCACTTGTAAGAAACCCGCGTCCACACCATCAGGGCCTGGTACCTTTGCAGGATTCATTAGGTTTAGCGCATTATAGATCTCCTCCTCGTCAGGGATAGCAGCTATCCGCTTGACTTCCTCACTGGGGAGGGACGGGTAGTAACCCAGGTAGTTTGCAATATAATAATCTGCTCTTTTAGGAGCTCGACTCTTAAAAAGCTCAATAAAGTGAATTCTGGTCATCTCTTTCATGTCGTTCACATCCTCAATCCACAGACTACCCTTATTTTTTAACTTAGAGATAATGTTTCTTCTTCTTCTTCTTCCCCTAACAACAACTTGGAAATACTTCATGTTCAGGTCCCCCAGCATGATCTAGTCGCATCTGGATCTTTGTTTCCATTCAGCTTCTTCTCTATTCAAAACCTCAAGTAGCTCACCCTGTCTCTTCACAAGAGCTTCATCAATCTTCGCATCATAGTTACAGCTCAGTCGATTCTGCAAGTAAACGATGGCTTTCAGAAGCCAATCCTTTCTTTTCCTCTCCTTTTGTCTCTCATTTTTGTCCCACAACGCCGCCCTCTTCATGAAGGTGTTGATCACCTCCTCCTCAGTAAAGTTCAAATCCTCCTTCCAAGCACTTTCCCAAAGATGCTGAAAGGAGGCGCGCTTGGTCCAACTGACATTCGTCAGTAGCATCCCCTTAGATCTCCTGGCCACCCCTTGCTCATGCACTTCCTTTCACAGGTGAGAGGCTGACATCAACACTCCTCCAACGATGGCCAGCGCCCTCACCCTTGTCGTCCTTCCTTGCCGCCCCATGGCATGGGGTTCCCTTCCACGGATCCCTCTCCAACATACATGGCCCTCTACGGTGGCTGAAGCTCATCCTCATGGTGGTTGTGATACCCTAGCAATAACTTGGCCAGGGTTCCTTAGCGTGCGGATGGCCGCCAACGCTAGTGCGAGAAGGAGTGGGTAGAGGAACCCTTCTATAGAACAAAAAAAGTGTCTGCATCCGTCCTTGGCCGTGGGTTATGTTGTAATCTGTTGCAACCATGTTGCAGGTCTGTTCGAGGGTGGGGGTGGCTCCAAGCTGAAGGAACTAGGGAGCCCAAGGCACATAGACTCCCATAAGGCTTCTCCATTGCCCTAGCGGTTGCAACCATGTCTTTCTGGCCACGACAAGGACTGCCTAGGGGGTTCTGTATATAAAAACCTAAGAGGAAACCCTAGTGGCTTCCACTTACAGATAAAGGATGGGAAAATGAGATTCAAGGCTCACATTCCTTCTTCGTATACCCAGGAGAGAGATGATTGCGGGTCATGGCTTATTAATATGGAAAAAGTTGCTATTCTCATTAAACTTGACAATATATTCCCTTCTATAAACTCCCTCTAGGATTCCGTTTCTTTTCCTTTGTCTCTTGGTATACAAGCAAGATGCCCATATGTCAAGCATTTTTCTATTATTATATTAAAACTCACCATTATCACCATTCTATAAGACAACTCTTTTATTTAACAACTGGTCTCCATTTAAAATTTGGAAAAAGGCAAGTCATCTTCTTTAGAAAGCAATTAGATCTACTCTCCTTTTACCAAAACTCTTGGTTTCTATTCCCATTAAGACTCGGAACAGGACATTAAGGAAAACACATACATTAAAGAAAACTTTTGGTTTCTATTACCCACATTAATCACATTTATTCCACGAATACAAAGCCATTATTATTCATATATGAATTCCCTCTATTTATTCAACTGGTATCACAAACACCCATGCTATAAAGATGGTTAAATTATTATTCCACTAATAATTCTATTGAGGAATTTACAAAACAATTCATTATATAATTCAATTTTTATTAAAATTGAGGATATTACAAAACAAGTGATGACAAAGTACATGTGAAGTATCGCTATGTGTGGGTCCAATTGTATCGGGGAAAAAAACCCAGAAAGGAGTGCCTTGTCGGAGGGGGACTCAGAGGCTCTCGTCTCCCTCCCTATACCCCGTTTTCCCTTTTTTTATTTTTATGGAAGCCAGGGGGTAATCTTATTCATCCCACCCCCTCGTCTGGGCAGACATCAGCCAAAAAAGATATAGCTCCTGCTTATAGTTTGTAGGTAATCACATCAAGACTCCAACAAAAATCAAAACCCAAGTATCATCCATACTGACATCACGCCTTAGCTACCTCCTTAACAATGTATGGTGTGTGATTCTTCTCCAAAATAGCCATACCACGAATCTTCATAGGAAGGTTACTGCTATCAGAACAGATGAAAGGTGTTGTGAGATATCTGCCCCAATTTCCAATCTCTCTAGCCATCGAATTCACCACTTTGTGGACAAAGTTACCGGTGATATTCCTCTCCTGTAACTCTGCTTTGAGCAGCCTCACTGCATATTGTGCTTTCCATGGAGCCTCTCCATCTTTCCATAAGATGTTAAAAGTACTAATATCGTCGATTTCAATGGATGAGATATTCAACCTGTGGTCCACTGCCATCGAAACCCCTACATAACACGCCTTGATGTAGGCTTCAAGATAATCATAGGCCTTCAACCAGGCACGATATACCAAGCATATCTCTGCTCTATGATTACGAATGATACCACCTACCCATCTTCATTTCATGCCATTAGCATCTGCGCATCTTCCAATGGTAAGATTCATCTTTAGGTTGTGTAGATCCGGAGGGCTCCATCTGTGTAGGGATATCCTTCTAAGAAAATTACGGGAAATACTATCCCCTCTTCTTTCATGGCTGCATGCATCTGCGTGTTGTTGGAAACGTGGAGAGCTTTGGGGCGCATCATACTATTCAGCCTGTAAACAATCTGCTCCCATGTTCTAACATAGGATAGATGAGTACCGTCGTATCTACGCTGACATCTGATCCTCCAAATGCTGCTTGGTATTAGAGTAGCTATAGCTCCAGCCAGCCATTCATCTACGGTGGACTTGCCTCCCAAGCTACATAGGTCTAACAACGTGTTGATGTCTGTAGGCGTGTTTCGCTCCGTAATGTTGGTGAATCTGCACCAGAAGGATCGAGCAAGATGGCTCGAGAAAAGGAGATGAGTTGAATCTTCCTCCTTAGGTTCCGGACAGCAATTGCAGCAAGAGGCAATTTGGATCTTACATCTTCGGATGTTATCGTCAGTAGGTAAAGCCCTGTGAGCAGCCTTCCAAATTAAGGCAACCTCCTTTGGTGCCTCCATCTTCCATAAATGTTCCAGTCCTAAAGCATCAGAAAAATGGTTCTGTAAAATGTTCTTCTTCACCAATTTAAGCGAGAAGGCTCCAGTAGCAGATAATGTCCAAATCATTCTATCTTCTGTATCTGAAATGGTGACACCAGCCTCCTTTATCAACTCGATGCCATCGGGGTTGATGATTTGACTGAGTGCATTCCAATCCCATCCATTTTCCTGTTCCCAGAAGTCCTTTACCAGAAACTTAAGATTGTGATCACTCCGATGAAAAGCAAAAGTGTCAAGCCTGCTAGCACACCATAAATCGTTCCAGAAAGATATATCACCGTGACCGATGATCCACTTGCACTGTGGAAGCACCTTTGAAAACATGTTCCAAATCCTCCTCCAGCATGGAGAAGGAGTTGCGCTGAGCTTCAACATAGATGGGTGAGTGGACGAACGACCAGCAACACTACTTGCGTATTTATCTCTGCAATACATAGCCCAAACAAACCTCCCTATCAAAATCTCCCAACAAGCCTTTGCTATAAAGGCATCATTCACCATTTTGATTGGCGTCAGACCCAGAACTCCCATGCCTTTCGGCCTCACCACTTTATGCCAGCTAACCCATGCTTTTCTTAAATGTGCATTTCTATCAGCCCATAAGAAGCATGAAAGGATTTTGTCTATCCTTTGGGTGATACCCACCAGAACACCTGTAGCTGCAGCCGAGTATACGGTAATTGAAGAAAGAACATGTTCTATTAGGAGGCGTCTCCCAGCAAAAGATAACAGACGCGCCTTCCAGCCAACGATTTTAACATTTATCTTCTTGATCAAGTATTCATAATCACTTAACTTAGTCCTCCCCTTTGGAATCAGGACACCTAAGTAAGTGATTGAATCTGAAGCATCAGGAATCCCAAACTCATTTGCCATCTGTTTTGCTAGATTGTTGTCTGAACTCCCAACCACACAGGCCGACTTCAAGGCGTTGACCTTCTGACCAGTTGCTTTTTCATAAGCGAGGAAGGTGCTGTTAATGTGTTGTATGGATTGTTGATCTGCGTTCACTGCAATGGTGATATCATCTGCATAAAGAAGAATAGACGGTGCCACCCCTCCTCCACGGGTGCGGAGCGCTGAAATCATATTTCTCTCCTGTAGAGATATGAAACACCTGCAAAGGATTTCTTCAAAAATGATGAACAAGAAGGGAGAAAGAGCGTTCCCTTGCTTAAGTCCTTTTTGAAAAGGGAAGAAACCTACCGCTGTGTTGCCCAGAAAAACAGACGCCCATGTATCCTTGAAGAAGCTAAGGCAAAGAGAAATCGACTCCTGTACAAAGCCAAATCTTTCTAAGATCTTATAAAGGATATCCCAATTAACTCTGTCATATGCCCTGGACATGTCCATTTTAATAAGCGTATTAGGATGAATGTCACCCCAATTTATGTCATGCATCATTTCCTTGGCAAGCCTCACATGATTTGTAATGGCATTACCTCTTATGAAAGCCCCTTGCTCTTTGGATATCAACTTGTACATAAGTGGAGAAATTCTGTTACTAAGAGTGCGTGCAAGAATTCTCAGTGAGATATTTTCAATTGAGATCGGTCTGAAATTAGTATCAAGGTTCTCCGGCGCATCCACTTTCGGTATAAGGACCATCCTACAGCAGAATAAACCTCGATGACATTGTTGTCGCTTAAAAAAGCACTCTATCATCTGCATAAAATCCCGTCCAACAATATCCCATGTTTTCAGGAAGAAAGGCAAAGTAAAATCGTCTGGGCCTAGCGCCGTCTTATTGTCCATCTCTTTCAACACGTTAAGGATCTCGCTTTCCTCCGGAGGTGCCAAAATAGTGAAATTATCATCGAGAGATATACTCTCTGAAATCTCCTGCAAAAAAGGGCCAATATCTTCCTCAAAAAAATGTCTATCTTCCTCATAGAAACGCTGGAAATGCAGGGTTGCAGCTTGAGCCATATCATCTGGTTCAATGACTATTGTCCCATCTGAGAGGACAATTTTAGAAGTGATATGCTTCTTCCTTCTAGCTTTAACTACAGCATGATAAAACGACATATTTCTCTCCCCGTCTTTTAGCCAGTCAATGCGTGCCTTATCCCTCCAAAGCTTTTCTTCTTGATCGAAAATTTGTTGCAATTCGTTCTCCGCCATCCGAAGATTCATCTCATTGGTGATACTTGGGTTCTCATCAAAAGTGATCTGAATAGTATGAACAATATCTTCAAGTTCTTGCTTTCTCTGGTTGATATCCCCGAATATTTCTCTGTTCCACTTCTTCAAACCTTGTCTAACTATCTTGAGTTTCTGGCAGAAAATGAAAGATGGGTGACCAACCACAGGTGCTTCCCAAGCTTTGCAGATAACCTCCAAGCAACCATCATGTAACAACCAGGCAGACAGGAACACGAACAGGGCTTTAGTCCTCGGTGGAGTGCACCCACCCGGGACGATCAGTAATGGACAATGGTCTGAAACCCTAAATCTTGTCAAATGCAAACAGCAGCTTCTCGGCTTAGCTATCTCCCATGCGTCATTTGAGAATGCTCTGTCTAATCTCTGCCACAACGTCGGAGTAAGATATTGCTTGTTGACCCATGTATATCGACTTCCTTCAAAAGGAATCTCCTTCAATTTCACATCAATCGCAACAGTATTGAAGTCTAGAATCTCCTGGAACGGTGTGGGCGTGCCTCCTCTCTTCTCATTTTGCTCACGAATCACGTTAAAATCCCCAGCTATAATCCACTTTGAATCCCCAATCGATGCGGACATATCATTAAACTCCTCCCAGAGCCGTGTTCTTTCTCGATGGTTGCAGCTGGCATAAACAGCAGTAATGTATAGATTTGATCCATCCACTTCATCAGTTTTGATGGTGATATGCTGTCGGTGTACCCTCACCACCTGAGTATTCCTAGATAGATTGGCACATAACCATATCTTACCTTCTTCAACCTGGTTGTCGGCAGTCCACTCAAGCCTAATGATGTCAAGCAACTCCACCGCCTGGTTAGCATGTAGAAAATGTTCTGACAATGCAACCACTGAGGGACGATGCCTTCAGCAAAGGTTACCAAGGACCTTGCGAGTCTTGTTGTTAGCTGCTCCCCTGATGTTCCAGAATAAAAGGGACTGTTCCATAGAAGGAAAGAAAAAAAAACCGCGGTACCTACTGGGCAATCGAGCGGTCCGCCCGTCATCTCCTCCATTGCTTCAAGAACCCCAAAACACCCCCCGCGAGTCATCCCATCCACTAGCCGCACTCGTCGCCACAGCCTACACCCCTCGAAGGAACCCGCGCCACTGTCGTTCCCCATCACCGCCACGGAGTTCAGTGGCGGGTTCATGACCATCTTCACCACCGTGACGCTGCCCGCTCGACGGGCATCCATCAACCACCTCTGGCCACAGCTTCGTCTTCCTCCGTCTCCACCTACCCCACTCGAACCCCAACACAAACCCCGTGCCATCTTCCACTATCGCAGGCCACCTGCTGCCACCGACGTAAGGCGCTTCGTCGACCGCCTCCCCAACCGCAGAAGAAGATTGCTTCAAGACCCCCACCTAAACTCAAGCTCAGCCGCATTTTCACAAGGTCGTCAGGCCTTCGCCCTCTGCAACCCACTCCCACTCCCCACAAGCAACCCCAAACAGCCGGGCAGCCTAGGTGCTCAACCCTACAGACAAAGGCATTCACTTCCTCTTCCTCTTCGTCAAACGCCTCCCCGACCGCCAGGTCGAGTCCATGGTCTCCAATGCGTTGTTTTCCCCTGCAATTCTTGACCCCTCAGGAAGTTCATGGGCACCCCAGGGAGCTCCAGGGATATAGCCGATGGCTGAGGCACTCTACCCGCTCAAGGGTACGCGTCGTCTACTAGTGGGGGGCACAGTGCTCTTCGTCAGCGGGTATGAAGAGACATACGCCGACACACCCTCCATCACAGAGAAGATAGGCGGCTCTGGTTTGAGTTAGGAGACGCCGCTGCCAAAGGTTTCTGCTCCTGCTCCTTTCTCCTTTCGCAAAATGCCTCTTCTCATGATTGAATTCCAGTTTTCTCTTGTGATTTCGGGTTTTTCTGTCAATCTTCTTGATGTTTGTCGCTTGGTCAAAAAATCATATTTTCTTGATGTTTGAGAAGCTTTAAGTTTGTCTTAACAGGCATTCTAAATCATATTCGCATGGTCACTAAACTGTTAACATGCGTACTTTTTTCTTCCCATGAGAGATTTAAGTTTGTCTCAACTCTTGTCATTTGGTGTTCATTTGGGAGTCTTGATGTAATGTTTTCTCGGTTGGCAAACTTGTTTGCTTAGTTCTTGTACACCCCTGTCTACATATTACTCTTCTAGTTTATGTACGGTTGTGTACACTTTAATACATGCATATGAACACACCCTAGAAACTTAAGTATACAACTTGCCTAGTCCAGTGATTAAGAAGTATCTTTACTAATGAAACTTAAGTATAAAGAATAAGATAAGATAGCAATAAAAGCTAATGAGACACATCACGATAATAGACATAGATGAAGGGCATACAATTTATGACCAGCTTGCCTTGTGTTTGCATTGGGCAAATCTGAAAACATTTATATGATGGCAGTTGCTCTGTGATTTCTGTATTACTAGGCGATTACATATTAGTGTAGAGGCCAAAAGTTCATATTCTTCACGGTAGGCTCTAGGTTTGACAAATTGGGTGTCTGCCGTAGCTCTTTGATGCTGCTAGGGATGGGAGTAAAATTGTCTAATATGTACATGTGACCCAAGTGTGAGCAAAGCAGGTAAAGATTCAACTTGACACTCCGACTCATTCTTAACTTGCATACTGGAAGCTACTTCAGTAACTGTTGAATGAGCATCGCTAAAGAACAAATGGATTATACAAGAAGGTGAGAAAACAGTAGAACCCTTTTTGCTAATATCCCCCACTAGCATCTTTTATGTTTGTATATAATAAACAACCCGAAATGTGGAAGAAAATGCAATGCAACCTGTAGAGCTTGAAAATAACTGAAGGATCACGTCTAACTGGAAAGATATGTAGGAAAAACAATACACCAACGGACAATGATGGACATGGGCTCAGTCATATGTTTTGCTAAGGTGACATCCAATACATATTTGGTAATGGCATATGCATGTTAAACTTGTTTGATATACTTGGAATTGAGATGACTTTGAACAAATATGGTCTTTTAGGAGAAACAAGAATTGCAATTCTTCTATAAACTAGAGGTTTTAACATATCATGTATTTGTAGAGTAGCCTCGAAGTTCAGTTTTAGGGACTGGGGGTGCTAATCTAACATGGTGTTATGAAGCTCCTGGAAGGATGTCTGTGAAGGTCTCGATAGTTGTATTCAAATATATATATTATCTCCTATGAATTAGAGGCATTTACCTGTCTCTATATGTGGTCTCCCATCCACTAGAGTAATTTCATGTCCAGGAAAGATGGGAGGGTTGTTGAGTACTTCAAAAGCTACAACAATGTCAAATCTTCTTGTATTTGACTCAAAAAGGTATGTTCACTTGCTTTATTCAACTGAAGAAGGTGGACATTTAAAAAAGACAAGTAAAAAAAGGCTTCATAAAGAAGGTAACTTTTTTTTTGGTAGAAGCCGGGAGGTACTTTTATTCATCCTACCCTCCCCTTGTAGGCGATATCTCCAAAAATATACAACTCCTGCTCATATACAAACGCAGGTATCTCCCCATCAAGGAAAACCACCCTAACGCCACGTGGATCACACCAAACACACCCATACAAATAGACCTTCCTTAGGTCGATCCCCAACTAAGAAAAACACTGGAAAAACCATCCCAACCTCATCCCGACCCCTTATCTACCTGAATATAAGGTATTTTACGCCTCTCCATCGACAACATGCCTCTAATCTTCTGCGGTAGGTTTTTTGGAATGGAACATATGAACACGTCCTCCATATGTGTACCCCAAACTCCCAGCTCTCTTGGAATAGAGTTGATAACTTTATGTACCAAAGAACCATTGATGTCATCCTCTAGAAACTTGCTTCTCAACTCCCTGATAATAGAAGCAGCCCTCCATGGCTCTTCAGCGTTCCCCCATAATATGTCAAAAATGCGATGATCGTCAATCTCCATGGAAGCAATCTTCAAGAACTTATCCTCTACAATCTTGAGCCTGACAATGCAAGCTTGAATATAAGCTAATATATACACATCTGCCTGTAACCACGTTCTGAAAGCCACTAGAACATGTCCCCTTCTGTTTCTAACCAAACCTGCTGCCCATCGACGGGAGTGTCCCTCCAGATCAGTAAATCTTCCTACCGTAATGTTCATCTTAAGATTATTGATATCCGGCGGGTTCCAGTGAGTAATCTTGATCCTTCTGATACGCCACCTGGGCTCCTTCACCCCGTGAGCGGCCAAAGCCTGATAGAACTCCAGTTTTTCGTTGAGAACAAAGCTCCTCTTCTGCATCATACCATTTAACCTGCGAATCATGTGTTCCCATTCAAGGTCCAAATTTTTTCTGACATTCTCAAACCTGGCCAAACACCGTATCCTCCAGATACTCTCGACGATAAACGCAGCCAACCTACTTCCCATCCATCTTCTAGCTGAAGAAGTAGAGATATGTCCACAGCAAGAAAGCAAAGACCCAAAATCATGAGGGGCGGGCTCCTGAATCAGCTTAGCATATCTATTCCAGAAATTCTTGGCTATCTGTCTCTCAAACACCAGATGATTTATATTCTCCGAATATGGGTTCTCACAGCAGGAACATTTCGATGCAAACTGAATGTTACAACGTACAATATTATCATCTGTTGGAACAGCTCGATGCACCATCTTCCAAATAATAGCACTAGCTCGTGGACAATCCAGCTTCCACATCTTGGCTAGGTCTATAGCACCTGTATTGGTAGGATTATAAAGCAGCGTTTTCACCGATTTGATATCAAACTGACCATTCTCCGTCATCGTCCAAATAATTCTATCATCTTCTTCTGAAATGAACAAACCTGCTCTCTTGATAGACTCCAAACCCTCCGCATCAACAACCATGTTTAACGCCTGCCAGTCCCATCCATTTTCGTCATCCCAAAAATCTTTAACCAGAAAATTCATGCTCCTGTCTGCTCTATGAAGGGCATGATCGAACATCCTCCGTTCGCACCATAACGAGTCCCAAAAATGGAGCTCGCCCTTCCCTACGATCCATCTGCATCTAGGGTAGATCATTGGAAATAAATCCCACATCTTCTTCCATTGCGGGGATGTCGTAGCACCCTTCTTCAACATTGGCGGGTATAAACCAGAGGTGTTCCTGGTATTTGATGAATACTTCTTTCTGCAAAAACTCGCCCATAGAGAATCTCCTGTAATCATTTCCCAGCACGCCTTAGCGAGAAAAGCTTTGTTAATCAGCTGCAAAGAATGGAAACCCAAGCCTCCTGATTTCGTGGGAGAGGAAACCCTATTCCATGCCACCCATGCTCGTCTGGTGTGATTGTCTCTATCAGCCCATAAGAAACGAGACATCGTCTTCTCCAGATGATTACAGATGGAAATAGGGATCCCGGCCGCCGATGCCGTGTGTATCGCTGTGCTAGCTAAAACATGTTTGATCAGCAACTTCCTTCCAGCAAATGAAAGCATTCTCGCCTGACAGGGTTACCATCTAGATGTAAAACCAAGTGACTTTGGCATGATCATCTAATAATTGTTTATGTATCACCATCGTATCACTTCTTTTGAGAAAGTGCATGGAAATCATCATACAAATGGTATTCTCTCCAAATGCTAGATAAGAATTTTCTCTAAGTATTAGTAATTCTTGGAGTCCCATAGTATATGTATCGGGTTATATGAGAGTGGCATGATACTATATCTCAAGATGATCCACATTGCTTGCATCATTTTATTACCTAGATTTCCACACTAATATATGACTAACATGATTCAATAATTTCAAGCCACCTTTCTAGCTAGGCAGCGTCATCAAATGCATTAATTGTTGGGTGCTTATATGGTTTTACTCTACCAATCAAAATTCATGCCATCAGAATGCCTATTGTTGCATTTTTTTTTGGGTATTAACGAGAAGCTTTAAATCACAAATATATGCTTCTTTTGTTTTACCATCTAATTGATTATAAGATATGAATCTAGGATAGCACACATGGAGTTGATCTGACAATGTACTTATGAGGACTGGCACTACACCAAAATGGGCGTATAAATGTCATTATCCTCTAGGATCTGACCAATATAGGGGATATGGGAAAGACTAGATGCATGATTTTCCCAATCTTCTTCTGGAATCTGTCTTTCACAACGAAAATACATTCTCGATATTCTCAAAGAAACATGCATGCTTGGAACTAAACCGGCTAGGACCACTCTAGATCCCAATATAAATTGGGATGATGAGTCTTCATCACTATATCCTGATAACCACAGATAATACCATTTGAATTAAGTGGCCAAATAGATGAATTCAAGCATTTCCTAACTTGTCGAGAATGAGAACTAGAGACCATAGTTTACAAGTAATTGTCTGTACAGGTGGGAAAATATTTGCATATTTGACCGATCATAAAGAAAGGGGAAGCAAGGGGACCTCTAAGGTGGAGACAACTTGTAATCTATAGGAATATATCATCAAACTAGAATGAAAAAAACATTGTTTTAAGTAATTGCATGCAATCAAATAAGTGGCACTAACTCCTTCCACCCACTATCCAAGGATTCAAAGAATACAAACACTACCCTACACATTGAAAACATGGTCACAAGATAACCTAGATACTATTTCATATGAGGTTTTCCAAATATAGGAGAGATGTCAATAAGATGTCAATTGGGAGTTTACATTCTCATATGTCAATAAGATGTCCAACCAACTAAAGCTCGTATGTTGATTGCCCAATAATAGAGCACCTACCAAAGTCTTGACAGTATAGCTAAAGTGCGCCGATCTTTAGGTGATAAGAGAAATGGCTTTAACAAATTCTTGTCCAAATTCTAGGGTAGGGTTAATGGATAACCAATCTAGACATTGAGGCAAACCTCTTACTAAAACCAAGTTGGTCTCTAATTTGGCCAATCGACATGGTTCTAGTGCCACCTTAGGTCAAAAGCCCATGTATCATGTACATGTGCCAAGGCCTAAGCAATGATATACATGAAATAACAATTTGTAGCCTTAGCTTCCTCCTTAGTCATTGTAGCTTCCTTTTTCATTATCTTCTTAAAGTCACAATGGTACATCAACCAGCACTTGTATGTGAATACCTTTATATGACCCGGTATATTGACAATATAATGGATCTAATTGGATCCAAAACTATTAGCATCAACTTCTCTACCCCAAATTCAAGTAGATATGTCCCATCAACAATTATTAGTAGTACAATTAGGAATGACATGCACATTTTAGGTCTTGTATCCTCTATTGAGTAATAATAACTTTGAAATTCTCCCTTATGTTTTCAAGCCAAGCTTGATTTACACATCGTTCACCTTTTATGTGGTCCTAGAAACTCTGAAGTTCAATTCATTTGTGTACAAGCCACTACCAGGATTTCAATTTATTGATATCAACATCAATACTTGTAGTACAGACAATGAAGCCAGAAGAAGCGAATATTTATTGGAGAAAAGAAAACCTCATTTTTATGTATGATTTACAATCTAAGAATTTTATAGAAAAAGTCGAAGGTGCTCAAGGTGATCTTCTTTGGTCTTGCTAAAACATTCTCCAATTAGCATCCTTCTTTAGAGCAAGTAAAATGGGTACAACACATGGACTCTTGGTCTCTTGAATGAATCCCTTATGGGGCAACAATTTGTAACCTCCTTGATGCATAAGACATACATGCACCCAGATCTATGACTAGAGTGCTCTGATTATACCATATAAAGATAATTATGTGCTTTGGATTGGATAACATCTAAGGTTTTGTGTGTGATTAGAACATGTTTATATTATTGAGATAACAAATACAAGTATAAAAATTATCCTTATATAGGATAGGAGGAGTCAATAAACACAAAGTTCACCAATATAAGATACTACACTAAAGAGAGTATAAAATAAAAAAAAACAAATTAAATATATTAACACTCATGCTCAAGTTGGATCATGGATATCACACATGCCCAACTTTTGTCCATCATAGAGAGTGATCATATTTGGAAATGATTTTACAAAGATGTCATTGAGCTCATTCTCAATCTTGATGTATGGAGTAGGTATGCTCATGGAATGTAGGATTACTTGCAATGAAGGTATCTAATGTATAATCACAATACATAGAATGGGGTTAGAATCACAACTTGCAATGAAGGTATCTAATGTATAATCACAATACATAGAATGGGGTTAGAATCACAGACTCTAAGTTCCTTTAATAATTCTCCAACCCACATTAGCTCACAAGTAGTATGTGCCATGGTGTGATACTCAATTTCAGCATTGGATCTAGACACAACAACTTTCTTTTTGCTTTTCCAAGTGATAGGGTTACACCTACAAATGTGTAGTATCTTGTAGTAGATTTATGATCAACCCTATTGTCAAAGGGGTCCTATTTCTATTTTTTTGACATCAAGATCCATTCATCATACGACAGATGAGGGGAAGAGTTTCTAACCTCCAACTCCGAAAAGAATTTGGAAATATTCTACCTGAAGCACGAGATGATTCTGAGGGGAACATATTTTCCTCCAGAAGACCCAACTGTGGTCAGTCAAGAAGACAAGCGGGATGTGGAGCCAAATCGAAATGAGTCTGAGTCAAAAAAACTAGCAATATTGCAATGCCCATTGTTTCTTTAAAGATGACACATTCTGGATGAGCTTTTTAAGTATTTGAGAATGTGGAACACATAATCTGAATGACATTGTTGAGGTTTATCAAGATACCTACTGACAAGTCTAATAGCTAAAGTTTATTTCTACAGAAGGATGCCCAGAGAGAATTCCCCTCTAAGATTTTCCAGCATGCTTTTGCAACAAAAGCATCATTCACGATATGGATGGGTGTCAAACCCAATCCTCCCATCTGTCTCGGTTTGGCAACTCTATGCCATCCTACCCACGCTTTTCTTGAATGTGCATTTTTGTCAGCCCATAAGAAGCTTGAGAATAACTTGTCAATTCTTCGAGCGATACCCGTCGGAATTCCTATAGCGGCTGCTGAGTAAATAGTGATGGAAGATAGGACGTGTTCGATGAGGAGAGGTCTTCCTACAAAAGAAAGGAGCCGAGATTTCCATCCAGCTATCTTTGTGTTGATCCTCCTGAGGAGGTATTCAAAATCATTAAGCTTTGTCCTCTTAGGGATCAGTATGCCAAGATACGAGAACTCCTCTGATGCTTCTTCTATATCAATTACATTTGCAATCTACTTGGCTCTAATGTTATCAGTCCCTCCTACCACACATACAGATTTTGATCTATTAACCAGCTGGCCCGATGCTCTCTCATAACCTCGTAAGGTGTCTCTAACACAATGTATAGCTTGCTGGTCTACATTTACAACTATTGTAATATCATCCGTGTATAGCAGAATGGCTGGAGCCACTCCTCCACCACGTGTATTGAAGGCCGTGAGCTGATTGCTCTCTTGCAAAGCTAAGAATCTTTTGTAAAGGATCTCTTCAAAGAGGATGAACAGGAATGGAGACAGTGCATTCCCTTGTTTGAGGCCCTTCTGTAGGGGGAAAAACCCAACGGAAACTTCTCCCAGCGTAACAGATGCCCATGTTCCCTTGAAGAAGCTAAGGCACAGGTTGACCGTTTCCTGCATGAAACCAAATCTGATTAAAATCTTCCCAAGCACGCTCCAATTAACCATATCGTAGGCTCAGGACATGTCCATCTTAATAAGAATATTTGGGTTTGGACCCCCTTGATTAATGTCGTGCATCAACTCCTTCACTAACCGCACATGGTTAGTGATGTCGTTGCCTTTAATGAACGCCCCTTGCTCCTTTGATATCATCTTATGCATAAGAGGTGACAACCTGTTGCTCAGCGTCCGTGCAAGGATTCTCAAAACCATATTCTCAACAGATATCGGTCTGAAATCGGTGCCAATCTTTTCTGGTGTGTCCACTTTGGGAATGAGAACCATGCGACAACAAAGAATGCCCCGGTGACAAGGTTGCTGACGAAAGAAACCATCTGCCATCTTCATGAAATCTGAGCTAATAAAATCCCAGGTAGCTAAGAAGAAAGGCATGGTGAAGCCATCTGGACCTGGTGCTGATGTACCATCCATCTCCTTCATAACATTTAGAATCTCCTGCTCCTCTGGAGGGGTCAGTAGGGAAACATTATCATCGATGGATATGCTTTCAGGAATGTCCTGCAGGAACTATGCTAACTCATCTTCTGGAGGTGGACTGTCTTCTTCATAAAGATGTTGATAATGCCTCGCTGCTGATAAAGCCATCTCTTCAGGACCTGTGATAATTGAACCATCTTGATGGATTAGTCTGGAAATGGATTGCTTCTTCCGTCTAGCTTTGACGATAGCATGGTAAAAAGGCATGTTTCTCTCCCCATCTTGGAGCCAGTTGATGTGGGCCTTCTCTTTCCACAACCTCTCCTCTTGATCAAGAACCTGCTGTAATTCGTTTTCAGCAATACGAAGGTTCATCTCATTTATGGGACTTGGATTCTCATCAAATGCAATTTGGGTGGTATTAACCACATCTTCAAGACCGTACTTCTTTTGATTGATATCTCTGAAAGTATCTCTATTCCATTATTTGAGGGCTTGCCTGGTTCGCTTCAGTTTTTGGCAGAACACGAACGAAGGGTGTCCTACCACTGGGTCTTCCCATGCGTTTCGAATAACCTCCAAACAATCTTGATTCTGTAGCCACGCTGTCAAGAACACAAAAGGTGCTTTTCTTCTATGTTGAATGCTTCCTCCTGGGATGATCAGCATCAGACAATGATCAGACACTCTGAATCTGGTCAGATGAATACATCGGCTGCTCGGCTTATGGTTGTACCAAGTATCATTATAAAAGGCCCTATCCAGCCTTTGCCACATCGTCGGAGTGAGGTACTGCTTATTAACCCAGGTGAAACAGCTGCCTTCGAACTGGATTTCCTTCAAGTTTGCATCAATGATTGTCGAGTTGAAATCCATCATCTCTTGGAATGGTGTAGGTGTACCTCCTCTCTTCTCCGTTTGATCTCTAATCACACTAAATTCTCCAGCAAGAAACCATCTAGAATCCCCAATTGTCGTGGCAAGGTCCGTAATCTCCTCCCAAAGGCGGCGTCTCTCATTATGGTTGCAGCTGGCGTATACAACGGTCACGTATAAGGAGGAACCGTCATTACCTACCAGCTTAATCGTGATGTGCTACCTATGCACCCTCACAATTTGTGGTTGTCTAGCAATGTCAGCATAAAACCATATCTTCCCTTCTTCAGTCTGGTTCTCGATCGCCTAATCCAGCCTGACAATGTCCAGCAGCTCCGTCGCCTGATTGGCATGTAAGAAAGGCTCAAGCAAGGCCACAAAAGAAGGCCGATATCTTCTAGAGAGATTTCCCAGTACTCGTCTTGTTGGATTGTTGGTTGCTCCCCTGATATTCCAGAAAAGAAAAGGTAGTTCCATAAACAAAATTACAAATCCTCGCAAAAACCTTCAGGTCTGTCTCTCAAAGACTGACCCTTCTATCCTCCCTCTCACCGTCATCATCAAAAAAGGACATGTCACCTTCAGAAAATCTTCTTCTAGTGTAGCCATGGCGATCCAGGGTACGTCTTCTGTGCTACTCATAAACAGGTAAGGCATCTCTTTGTGATCTGGTATGATGTCTACCACGCCCAGATCTCCTGTGTATATTCTCTTCTATGTCTCCCCAAGATGACAAGTAATCCGCTACAGTGTTGTATTGCAGCGTTCTTCTGTTACCATCTCCATCAATTCGGCTATCATGTCTATCTTCATTAAAGCTCTCCTGCGATGGCGGGGTCCTCCTATTTTCTACTGTTATGATCTGTCTCTGGTTGCCTTCATTCACATGTTCTGCATGTCCCGAACTTTCACCATCAAAAAGAGCATACGCGGGAATCTGGAGCTCTTTACCCACTTCAGTGATCAGCATATCAGATCCCACCGCTCCCCTAGCTACCATATGGAGCCTGACTGAGGTTCTGTTCGATCCATATGTGAGAGATATGAATTGCGGAACATCTTCACTGAAAGCCTCTACTTTGACTAGAAGACCTGAAATATCGTTCTCGCTGCGTTGCCAGGGAGAAAATTTGACAATCTTTCCAAAAGGTTTGATCAAGCTTTCCACTGAAGCATCATCTCGACAAGTAATGGGTATGTTTGTACTCCAAAACCAAAAGTGTTCCTTCTTGGCAGCCGTTTCACCTTTCTCCATGGATCTGATGGTAATTTGGAACCGATCAAGGTTGCAGACGCCCTCCTGTGCATTCCCTCTTGCTTCTTCTCTGGTGTTGAAAAACACCACCGCTTTGTGATCCGCAAAACGATATAGATCTCTTGCCTCAGGCCATTTATGCTGTATGAGCGGACCTAAGGCTTCCCAAGTCACTCTGATGGGCCAACTTACTTCGATCGCAAGATACAGTGCAGCATCTATCCTGTCTCTCATCTCATCTCCTGCTCCTAGGTCCACACTGATCCTCTTTGGAACATGATTGGGAGCACCTCTAGCCGGTATACCCACCGGCAGTGGAGGAAACACAACCGTCGAATTGATGTCTGGTGGTCGCTGGCGCGCCATACATCTTCTCGCAAGGTGGCCGGGCCTACGGCAGATATAGTAGACTTTTGGCCCCTGACATTGGGACTGCCAATGTCCTCTGCCCATACATCTGAAGCACGTGTCCTTCCGGATGCCAAAAAGGGGACCTTTTCTTCTCTGCGGCGGCTGCGCATACAAAGAGTTTTCACGAGCAACTGTAATCGACACCGATTGGGTCCCATTACCCGTCTGTAATCGACTGATGGAATCTTACCAGAGCATGGTTGGTTTCGGCACTGTACCAGGAGGATGTCTCACTACTTTGGGCCAGGTGACTCGAACTGTAGGGACCATAGCTCGCTAGATGAATGCCTGTAGCAGA